>JAJJWW010000030.1:0-657392 GCA_023531295.1 Papaver armeniacum
TCTTTATGTCTCGCCTGTCGTTATTCTTTTTTAAATGCGTTTATTTTAGCTCTCTGCGACTGCCTCGCGGCATCGTTGTTTATACACTTCGCGAGTCCTGTACGTTGCGATATTATGGTCCTACAGTTTTGGTAGGCTTTTGATGTGAAACCTGAAAACAAAGATGAGATAAATTAATATAGATCAATTAGTGTTTAAATTGAAGTACTAGCTTATTGGTCTTTCAATGAGGAAATACACGAAATCCAACACCTTGTCTCATGTAATTATGTGTTGAAGCTCAATTTCGATATACATCCACAGCCCCATTCATCTTTCATTGTGCCCTGGGCTAATCATCATGGTGTGTTTCAAATTTTAAAGTCTCGCAACACTAAACGTTTTTGGCCATTTTTTTTTATAATTCAAGCTCTTTTGACTTACGAATTTCATTTTAGGCTCAATTATTTCACATCAAAGTTTTGTGTTTGCACATGCATCTGCTTTTGTGTTTGCACATACCTAGTTAAGGACTTGCATTTTTTTTTTGTATACCGTAATTCTTACTTCATGCGTGTCATTACTTCAAGTGTAGTGTTGACATGAGTTATTGCTTGTGTTAGTGTTCGTCCAACGTATGTGTCCAATGTCAGCTTTAACATTTGCAGTTCATTTTCTCATATATTTATCGAGATGATAAGCACGCAAATCAAACCAATGCAACATGCAACCAGCTTGAGATTATAAACTCCACCATTTCCGCAATCAAACCTCATTTCAATCGACTTCAAAACAGCCACCGTACAGTCAATCAACCCATTATTGCCTCGCAACTTCAGTTCGATGCCATCTGTATTTCCTAAACCAAATCATTGTTGAGAAATCAGTATTGGCAAAATGCTCGTAGGAGATCTAATACGAGCCACCTCCTTGCCGTGAAGAAATGGACAATTTCTTTCTGTTTTGGCAAAGAAAAGAATACTCCCTTGGTTGAAAACTACCACAAAGAAATGTGGTGAATAAGTAGCCACGTCCCACTTTATTATTTAACCCAAACTCGAAGCTTCACATGCTTGACATTTGCAAATGCCACTAACGAGAAATTTAGTGAAAAACTTCCGTATTCACCGGTCGTGAGTGCTACCAAAGGGATATGGCTGGCCTTCTCATTCCTTGCATTTGTGAACTGCATTGCTGGTGATTTTAGTTGCACTTGCCGGTTAGCTTTCATTTCACCATTTATTCTTCGATTATCTGAGCCCGTCGTATTTTCTACAAAAGCACTAAAATGATATTATTAGCCAATTAACGAGCCCTAGCTAGTGTAAATATGGGTACAATTATGTCGCATTTGCGTGCTTATCAAGATAGGTATAAATTTCGATCAGCTTTAGCATTCTTAGTCCCATTGACTAAATTTACGTGTAGGTTGTATTGTACATTAGTTCAATAATGCAGCAAATGTTAGCTTGTTTCCACTATTTTATCGGTTTGACTTGGCTACGTTGTTCAGGTAACTTTTTGATTTGCGCACTAGGTAGGATGATAAAATTATGTGTTTCATTATCCGTCAGAGGCTCCATTATGTGGTTGATCGAGAGGCATAATCATTTGGTGTCCATTTTGTTTAATTGTATTATTCTATTACTTCACTTCTAAGAAATGCATCAGTTGTGTTATTCATTTTTCATTGTTTACCCCTTTTTCTGAGTATGGATAGGTCATTTATGTGTTTGGTTATGGTTTTCTTGTGGCTTCCGTACTAGGCGCTCCACGGCATTTACTTGTATCATTGGAAACCATTAGAACTCGACTAGATGTGCTTAAACATAATAGTTATAGGGAAGTAATTGCTTTTGATTTATTTGTTTGTCGAAGAGCTTGCTTTTAGCTGTCTTCTTTTCGATGTTTTGGCTATCCACTAATAAAATTTGTGAATTAGGAAAAAAAGGGAACTGCATTTCATAAACAAAGAATAAGGCTTTTGTCAAAATTGTCCACAAAGAGGGCTGGATTTGTATGTTCAAACTTTTGAAACCGGCATTAAAAATTCAATACTCGTTAACATCTTATGCTTAATTAGCTATATAGAAACATTCTTTGTATAAATCTATATCAAAAGATGCCATTAGCTATCGTAGACTTTTCGCTTTCTTCCACACAGATGAGATGCTAATGGTTATTTTTTGATTTTTAGGAAAAGAGAGGTTGGATGGAAACAGATAGCCCGTAATGTAGAGAAACGAGAGGAGCTCTCATTTTTTTTCGCTGTGTCGTGAATTTTAGAAACATCAAAAAATAGAGTCCTTCACTTAACTACAAACGTGGGTATATAAAACACATGCTGTCATTAATTCGTTTTGGGTTTCTATTTTAGCTTAATCCTTGCCAAATTATAAGTGACGGTAATGGGTGTAATGTTATTTTGTATAGATAAAGTTTGGTTGACTTGTCACATTTGCGTAGAGGACCATGATACTCAAGATAGTGTTTTTATGTTTTGACTTGTCACATTAGGGTAAATGGTTTTATGTTTTCTCTTAGATCTTATAAGACCTTTGATACTCCAAGATAGTGGTGTTCCCTGCGTAGAGGCATACACCACGTTTAAGAGGAACAAGTGTGATAAATCTCCTGAAACTCACCTATCAAAGTGGTATGGAGTGATTAACCAACTCCTAGAATTGGATTATACTACTTTGATGAGACTGTGATCTACTTTTGTATTTGGGTGAAGGTAGGAAGTGGAATCAAAATTTGTCCGATTCCAACTTGGTTTTGTAAAGTTGAACAGTATGAGAAGTTCCAGTAAAATATATGAAGAACCAGCAATTCTAGTTGAAGAGGTCAGCCGGGTTTTTTACTCCAAAGATTTGAAAAGCTCTGATTAGTGGATTGTTATCCCTTCACCAAAGGGACTAACGACAAAGGTAGACGGGTTCTTAAGAAGCATAATCCGGGCAGCTTTCAAGACATTCTTGTCGATGAACCACATTTGTCTTGTTTGCTTATATGTTTATGGTGACAAGAGACGAGAATGGTGCCAAGAAGACGAGAATAGCTACACTCAGAATTTCGATGAATCAAACCGACCACCGCACCTTCTACTAGCTAGTTTTGAGTTTTGTTAGTTGAATCAAATGTAACCAAAATTGTAACCGATTTTATACATTCGTAGTTCGGTAAATACATTTGCTTGATTATATATATTTGATTAAGTCTATTTTAAGTTTGTTTTTTTTTAAATTTAGTTTTTCATTAAATAAGTTTGCTTGATTGATAAAATTGGATTATTATATTTTCATGGAAATTTTGGAAGAGTTGGGACTTTATAATTATGTAAAAATATAGGTTTCATTGGCTTTTAAAAGTTTGAAATTTGCTTAATATTTTTGGAGTATAGGCTCGAAATCTTGCTGATTTTGTGCACTTATTTCTATTTCTTCTGTCTTGTGTTAAAGATGGATTTACGATTATAATTTAGACCGACCTTGTTATACGAAACCCATTATTTGGTTTAGACAAGTGCATCTCCATCTGATAATGTCTTCAAGACACAAGTTTGTGTGTTGTTATCCAACGAAATATCCGAAGCTTATAAGAAAATCGGATCCGAGTCACAGAAACTGATGAGGAATTCGAAATCTGCCAATTTTGTGCGCTTACTTTTATTTCTTCGGTCTCGTGTTAAAGATGGATTCCCAATTATAATTTAGACCGACCCTGTTATGCGAAACATACTATTTGATCTAGACAAGTGCATCTCAATCTTATAATGTCTTAAAGACACAAGTTTGTGTGTTGTTATACAACAATTTTTTTGAAGTTTATAACAAAAATCGGATTCGTGTCTCAGAAAGTGATTAGTGACTCGAAATCTTCTGATTTTGTGCACTTACTTCGATTTCCTCAGCTTCGTTTAAAAAATGGATTTCTGAATAGAAATTAGATTGACTTTGTATCCGAAACCTACTATTTGGTTTAGAAAAGTGTATCTCAATAAGATAATGTCCTTAAGACACAAGTTTGTGTTGTTATACAAGAAAATATCTGAAGTTTATAACAAAATCGATTCGTATTCATAAAGTGATTAGTGACTCGAAATCTTCTAATTTTGTGCACTTACTTCGATTTCCTCGATCTCGTTTTAAAAATGGATTCCGAATAGAATTTAAATCGTCCTTGTTGTCCGAAACCTACTATTTAGTTTAGAAAAGTGCATCTCATTCAGATAACATCCTTAAGACACAAGTTTGTGTTGCTATACAACAAAATATCTGAAGTTTATATCAAAATCGGATTCATGTCTCAGAAATTGATATGTGACTCTAAATCTTCAAATTTCTTCAAATTTCGTGCACTTACATCTATTCATTAATCTCGTCTAATCTAGACAACCTGTTCGAATTAAAATTGGCTCTAATGATATGTAATTTGAAATCTACCATTTCCGTCAAATTTTTCACCAGTTCGTGCAATTATGTTTATTTTATCGATCTTGTTCAAAACTTATACTTCAATAATGTGTCACACAATCGGATTCGTGTCTCATAAATTGATTACTGACTTAAAAATCTATCGATTTTGTGCATTTTAGTATATTTCCCCAGTCTTGTTTTAAAAGTGAATTTCGGAATACAAAGTAGACCGATCTTGTGGGTCAAAAATTACAATCTTCATCTTATTTCAATCTTAATATAATGTCGAAATCTTGTTCGTTATCGATTCATTTTCAGAAATTCGATTTTGTTCGTCAGATTTCACATAAGTCAGATTTTACATAAGTCCAAAATCTAAACTTGCAATAAGAATTTAAATCGACTCTCCCTGATCACACTCTTCAGTATTTTCTCTTATAATCGTTATTCTCGATATAGGTCAAGAATATTGTTCATATTATCCTTAATACCTCTTCCGTTAAGTCGGAATCTTCCCTGAAGCTCTAAACCCAAATGTTTCTCATATCATCCTTTATGACCTATGATCCGCTAAGTCAGAATTTTCGTCGGAGCTCTAAACCTGTCGAGTGTTTGTCATGCATATTATCCGTAATGACCTCCTCCACTAACTCAGAATCTCCATCAGAATCTTAAAACTACCGATATTGAATATATTATCCTTAATGACCTCTTCCACTAAGTTGGAATCTTCATCGAAGCTCTAAACCTACCAATGTTTGTCATATTATCCTAAATGATATCTTCCGGTAGCTCAAAATCTTCGTCAGAATTACATACCTACCGATATTGTTCATATTATCCGCAATGTCTTATCCCACTAAGTCGGAATCTACACCGGATCACTAAACCTACTTATGTTTGTCACATATCCTTAATGACCTCTTCCGGTAAGTCTGAATCTTTACCAAAACCCTTAATCCATCGTCACTAGCATTTCTGAAACCGATGAATGACTCGAAATCTGCCGATTTTATGCACTTACTTCTATTTCCTCGGATTCCCGAATAGAAATTAGATTGAACTTGTTATCGGAAACCTACTATTTGGTTTGGACCAGTGCATCTCAATCTGATAATTTTGTCCTCGTAACACGAGTTTTTTTACTGTTATCAAACGAAATATTTGAAGTTTATAACAAAATCCGATTTGTGTCCCATAAAAATTGATTAGTGACTCGAAATTTGATGTCAAAAATTGTGTATAATTTGGAACCGTCGATTGTTCGATCCGTATGAAGAAGAAAGATGGATTTTTAACCTCCATTTCATTGGATCCGTATGAGGTAAAGAAGAGACTATTGACCATCGATTAGGGTAACAAAACTAAAGGGTTATCAAATTGTTAACGTGGCTATTCCTTAACCACGCCTGCTTTTTTTTCATCCACAAAACTTATCAAGTTCGTGAAAACCAAAGATCCCCAAATTTCTCCTTCTCTTTTCTTCTCCCGCTCCAACAATTCTCCAATTTCGTTCCCCCCCCGAAATCAATCTAAAATTTTAGAATTTTTTCAATCTTCAATTTTAGTTCCCCCCTTTTCTTTTCTCTTTTCTATTTAATTCGGTCTCTGGATCTGATTCAGATTTTTTTTTTTGAGAAGGTTAGGGTTTCGTTCTCTCAAAATCTATACTTTACATCATCGAGAAGGTTAGGGTTTCTTTCTCTCAAAATCTATACTTTACATCATCTCTCACAATCTCTTAAGGTGAGAAATATATTATGTTTCTGTCTTATCTTATCAATTCCTGAAATTAAGATTTTAGGGTTTCAGTTAAAAATTGTTTGGATTTGATTGTAAGATTTTAGGGATTCCTTCAATTTGTCTCAAATCTTTTCTCCAATATTATCCTTTTACTTCTTCCTGTTGTTGTATTGTTATTTCCTTTGACTGTTTCTTTCTCTTTCAAGTAGATTGGTAGTAATTTTTCTCTTCTTCTACTTCATGTGTAGGGATAGTTTTGAAGTCCATTTGCAGGAGCGTTTGTGTTCAAAGGTTTGTGAATCGGCCTCTGAATCTCTACTAGTTTTTGATCTTGTGATTTTGTAAGTTATTATTATTTATTTTTTTCTTATACAACTTGTTTTTTGTATGATTTGAACTAGATTTTTTGTATGATTTGAAGTAGAATCTCTGAATCTACTGTGTTCAGTGTGTAGCTTTTGAGGGTTCTTGTTTTTTTTTTTGAAAAGGGGTTTTATTCTTCCGACCTCTTCATTTTTTTGTCCTGCAGCAAGTCATTTATTATAAAGTTAGCAAGTTGTTTTAGTTTTGTTCTTAGTTTTCTTGTTATCCTTGGATCAGGTTATTCTACTTTCCTTCTGTGGTTAATAGAACTTAGTAAATGGAATTGATATGGTTTTTTTTGTTGCTTTTTGTGGGATTTAGAAACATGAAGTATGCTTAGAATACACATTCTGTTGGACTTAATGCTTGTTCTTCAACATGGTGTATCCTGTATGAATGTGTGTTCAGCCATTCTCCCATTTTTTACACTCAAGTTAGAGCTGAGTCAAATATGTGTTCACCTTATTTGCTTTTATTTCGTTGACTTATATGGTTTTTTTGGGGGTTCTGTATTAATTTCACACCAATCTTTATAGTTTCACTGGTTTTCTATTGGATTTAGCTTTATTTGTGTTTGATTCTGTGATTTTCTGACTTTGGTTTTGTTATCTTCTCTGGATGTTGGATTTTGGGGATTATTTCATAGTTATGAACGATTGGAGTGTGTATTATGCAGATTTCACCATGTAAAGGCCTAAATATGGGTTTCCATCAGTCCTCAACAACTCAAATCATTGACCTTGAGGAACTGGAATGATTCATACTTTTAGTGCAATTGTTGGTCGATTCATACTTTACGACCATATGCAAATGGGAAGTGCAAGCTACTTTTTACCATTTATGGCCCTTTCTCTGCAACGAAATGAAAGGGTCGCAACTATGGCGTAAGTACTACACATTGTTCATGGGTATTTTCTTAGTTTTATTGATACATTTGCTAGAATATTACTTTATTTTGCACGCAATGGGAGTAAACTAGTATACTTTTGTTAACTGGTGTTGCAAGAGAAAGCTTTATGTGAAGCTAATGCTTTCAAAAGGAAATCTATATATCAAAAAGTCATGGTTGCTTACAAGTTAGTTCTCCTCTCAAATATATTTAGGGTAATCTATTTAGGGTGTCATCGGTGCATTCTTAGAGGTTTCGTTCAATGCGATTTGTAGTTTCTTTACCTTTATTACTAATTCTGAACAATTTGAATGTTGGTTATGCAGATATTTCCAGGAAACAGGCTGAACAAAGACTTGCACAACCAAAACATCTGATAACAAGTGAGTATTTATTCGTTTCATATGTATTATATAGGTTTGAATCAGTTTCTTATGAGGCTATTTAGGTTTTTTATACGAAACACTTTAAGTTTTGGTTGGATCATGATTCTCTAGTTTGCTTAACTATGCTTTGTAACTGATTTAGTACAACTTTTTTTGTGTGCTATTTACCTCCAAAAACTCAAAGGTAACTGACAGAAGATGGTGAAACATTGAAGGTATACAACAATACACTCTCTGACTTCAAAACTTGATGATATGGGAACTCTTCTCTACTATGATTGTATTTTTGTATATTTGTCAAATAGAATTTGATCTGAATTAAGGTTAAACATAGTTCTTTGTTGATTTATGGTCAATTGACCGATTTAATGTTAAACTGGTAAATTCTGCTGTACAGTGGAAAGTCTTGGAGCAAGTTGATGAAGAGCTAGTGAAAGGATATCATGAAAGGGAAGCATTAAGCCTCCTGAAGGAGTTGGCGGGAAACCTGGTGGTCTTTGTTGCTTTGGCACAACAAGGCAGGTAATTGTTTGATTTTTTACTCTATTTTTTTTTTCCAATGGTTGGTGCCTTCTATTAGTTCTTGAAACCATAGATGATAGTTCTTGAGTTGGTTCCTTATTTTGTTTACCCTTCCATAGTATGAATGATGGAGGATGGATCAATTTTGTTGTTGATGTTCTCATGTCGTTGCATGCTTGTGATGTCATTCCTTACCGTGATCCTTCTTATAGTGTGCTATTATACATGTTTTGCCAAGGAAAGACAGAATAGGTGACTGGATGAAATCCTAGAATAGGCCTTGTTGTATGAGTTATGTCTAACACCATAAGGGATCTACATCCTGGCTGCTGTTCTTAGCTCAATGCATGTGATATGAATAGGAAGGTTGATGTCAGGTTTCATATGTTGATAAATTTTTTAGTTCTTATAATAGTGGTGTTACTTGATGATGGATTGTGTCTATTGAATTCTAATTGCCAATGTGCACTTGTTTGATTCCTATCGTTGGAGAGTAAGATGAAGCATTTGGAATGGTTGTCTTATTTGTGTTTAATTACATTGCAGATACACCCAAGGCTATAACACACTGGATGAGTCAAGCTGAATGACATTGATCCTTCAACAATTCATTCACCTCCGTTGGACGTGACTTTCGGTTCAATTGAAACTTGAAAGGTATCTTCAAATTCTTTGTTGTTTTATGACAATTGGATCATTCTCAGTGGGCTGCAGGCACCTATATATTTTATTAGCATTATTCAATTTTATCACAATGCTTTCTTTCATCGATTCATAGGGACAACAAATAAATTTTAATTTGTGAACTTGCTATCTTACTTTGCAGGTTGATTTCTGGAAGCTTTCATCCTTGGGGAGGGAATTCGGTCCATTTTTCTTTGGCGAACTTTTCTTTGATGGTTGCTGCTGAAGGCTGGGAAATAATTATAGATCAAGAAGGTTGTTGGTTGTATTTTCCCAAATGTTTCAGTTTTGTACTGTGAATGTAGAATGGTTGCAATGTAAATTGTTGCTTTTAGATCAAATAGTGCTGGATGTGAATATGAATTGTAGTTTCACAACATTCTTGTTATAAATTTGCACTTGAATTTGAATCTGAGTACATGCATGAGATGAACTGCAGTATATTTTCAAGTCACCAGAACCTGACATTTTCAGGTAGCTTCTAACCTCGACACGGAACCCTGACATTTTCAGTAAGGAACTCCGGCCGGGTCACTGAATGTACCACCGTAAAAATTAGACACCTGGCGTTTCTTCATTGGTCAGAAAATAAGACACATGTCATCTCTTTATTAGTCACTTGAACAGTTATATATACAGTTAGCAAAGGTTATAACACAATCTTTACATTACAAGATAAATAGGAAGTGTAAAATGCCAATAGTTAGGATAAATATTGTAATGGAAATGTAGTGTTAGCTTGTTTAATTTTCCTAATGGACTCAAAGAGTTAGATAAAATGCTAACACATTATATAACTGCTTATAGGTAACCATTTTTTTCTTAGTTAGGGAAATTAGCTTCTATTTTTTGGTAACACTTTCTTTTCATAAGGAAATCCTTGATTTGGTGTAGTGTTATCTATGAGTAGGGGTGAGTAGGGGTATAAACTATTGTTTATTATCGCTTTATTATCGCTTTATTATCTATGATTATTGGGTCGGAGGGGTGAGTTTTTGGGGCTAAAATGCTATGTGTAGCCAAAGAATGGATAGGGGGACTTAAGGTATATGAAAAAGTCAAAAATACCCTTGCATAAATTTTACTATTCATCGAAAAAAAATCCTAAATCCTAAATCTATAATCTTCTCCGTCTCCTTCTCATTTACAAATCATGATGAAGATCATTAAAAAAAAAACTAAATCTATTATCTTCTCCCCATCCTTCTCTTTTCATTCATAAATTGTGATAAAGATGATGATCATAGTTCCATCATGATGAGAACGATGATCATAAAGAAAACCCAAAATTATTATCTTCTATTTCCCGGCCCTTTTCATTAATAAAGATTGTGATCATCATAAAAAGAAAAAACTAAGAAAACCCACCATTTATTTTTGCTTTTAAATAGTAAAAAAATATGATTCTATGAATTTCGGGTTAAAAAAATAAATCCTGAAGGTGTTTACGGGTAGGAGTTCTTAGATTCCCAGCCGAAAGTACATGTTTCTGCTTGGTTTTCCAACCGAAATTAGTTTTCTGATTTTTTTTTGTTTCCAGAACCGGTTATAGCTAAAAACAAAAAAAAAAAAATTCAGAAAAATAATTTCGGCTATGAGTTCCTTATTTCCCCGCCGTAAATAAAAAATACAGCTTGGAACACCATCATTTCCCAACCGTTTTTGCGTTCTACGAGTTGGTCGACAAATTATCCCAACCGAATAAGTGTCGGTTGCGGCTGGGATTTGATGTTTTCCCAGCCGAAACTGTAAAAAACCCAGATTTTTAATTGATGTTTTACGATTTGAATCAACAAAATCCTCTACATATAAGGTTATCCTGGATAATTTAAGGATATGTTTTACCATATTAGGTGGTTGATTTTCAAAAAAGTTAACAAAAAAATCCTCAGAATTCTCCTATTCAATCAAACAAAAAAAAAAAAAAATGATGAAAAAGTTTTTGATTTTCATAAAATTAGTGCAATGATTAATCCTAATTCTTGAAGTTTGGAATTATAAAATTATTGCAATGATTCTCTGATATAAGTTTTTTTGACTTCTAGAAGTTGAACAGTCAGAAGTCAATTTGGGTATGAAATCTTAATTAAAACGGCTTCTTAAAGTTGAAAAGTCAATCTTTATGAAGTAAAATAGTTTTGCTTATGACTTGTGTTTCGATCATTATTTTCGGAGAAATAGTATCCAAACGCGCTATAAAAGTGGAGTAAGACGGACTACACGCTTGATTCCTTTTTCTAATCATGAAAGCCATAGTGGTTGTTATCCTGGAGTCACAGACACTCTATCAACCACGAATGAACATCGCAAATTATTTTGAACCCATCACACTTCACTTGCGTTTTTGGGTTCATAATTTTTCTTTCCGTGTCTTTGAACCTACTTGTGTTCCAAATGTCCTCTTATAATTTTCCAGGTTTACCATGAAGATTGAGCAGGGAGTATACAAAACCTCAGAATTAGCGATGTGATTTCCGATTAAAAAAGGAAAACAAGCTTAATACCTCATTTTGTCGGGCGTACTACATGTGATGTGACACCAAACCCTCCTTTCACGCTCCTGCTATGCTAACAAAGCTGCAGAGTTGGTTGGGTGGACATGAATGTTTCTGGCACGAAGAATGAGGATAGAGACTTATATAACCTTTTAATGGCATGATATGCGGGGCAGGTAGGTAAGTTACTCGCACCAAGACTCACCGAGTCCTACAATTGAATGGTAATTTTTTGAACTCCCAGATAAAAATCTTTGGTTCCACCACTAGCTAGTTCCATATAATGTTGAGATGGAACTTCCGGTAAATGAGGATGGTACAACCTTGTGTGAGCTTAGGTTGTTGATGAAGGCTTGAATCAAAATCGCATTGTACTGATCATCACATTTTTTTGTTAGAGCCTATGACTTTATACAACACAAGCCTACTACCTCGTAAAATCAAATGGCGGAGATATGAAACTATCGAAACCAAACCTGCTCACTCCAACCAAGTATTTATTATCTCTATTTTTCTTTGTGAACCACATGTCACAAGTTGTCCAAAGATTGTACCAAGAAGTAGTACAAAGAAAATCACCTAAAACTCCAAGTTTATTAGAAAAATATGGAACCCCAGCTTGTGTCCAAAGAAGGTGGTGGTGGACAAATCTCCTTCCAGTGGACATGATCTTGAAATAAAAACTTTGTAACTTTAAGTCGAGATGTAAGAACCAAACAAATTCCGGGAAGGCTAAAACCATCAGGCAAGCATTCACTTGTTCAAACACAGACTTTGTTTTGATAGACAACACAAGTAACCAAAGTAAGCATCACATTATCCATCAAGATTTATATAAGTAGATAGCAAAGTGTGCAAACACAGCAATATAGTTTAATGGCAGGGCTAAAGTAATTCTTAGATATTATAAAATCTAATATCAAAATGCTTAAAATCTTAATGAAGATGATGATTAGGTTATACTTACCTAAAGATATTTTACTTCATATTGATGGATTTCAAAATTCTTAGAATGAGACCCTTACTTTGTTCAGCGGCTTCTTCGCCTTATCAATGTTTTACTCTCCTCCCTTGAACTTGCTATTTCCATTGTTTTTGTATCCTTTTCTCCTAATACTTTTTAACGAAACTAAAGTATTCTTGTGAGGGATCGCATCGTAAATAGGCATGACAAAATTCACATCCATTTTGGCAGATGAAACTTTGAATCGCACCTACGAATTTTGTAATTTTCATAGAACATAAGCCACCCACACCTTGTCAACTCATATTCCCGATGAGGTATACGACTGTGGAAACTATACTCTTTACTCCAGCTGAAGTCATCATTATCTTTGCTCTTCTTCAATAACCATATTTCACAACCACCCGCTTTGTAACCATAAGTAGCACTTAGAAAAGCACCCAAAAACCCTAGTTCAACAGCATAATACGGAACAACATCTCGTGTCAAACAAGGTGGTGGTGATGGAAGTTGACTAAACTTCTCATCACCAAATGGAAAGCAAGAACAATGGTTCCTTCGTAGTTCGCCCAATGAAGAGCTCCATTTACAAACACACCAACACATTTTCTAATATATTGCATATCAACATCCATCGTTCCTGCATTTCTCCATCCAGTGCCACTGCCCAGAATGTATATCTGAACGACCCCAACATTTGAATCACCCTCGGTTGTATTCATTGGTCGAAGTACTACAACCGAATCCAATCCACCAGTACTTTCCTTCAAATTCGGGAAGGATAACATATTCTCCGGTGATTGGATTACGATATAAAGTCAGAATAATGATATGGATCAGATTTGTAATCCGTATACCATGAACTCAAGCAAACTAAACCATTACATGAACTAACAAAAGAAGGATTCTTAAATGGAAGGTTTAAATCAATCCTTGTTGTTCTAATCTCATGACAATTCTCATCATACAAAGATAATAAAATTCGTTTAGCCATTGATTACGAGTCAAGATAATAGAACCTAACTCACCAGTAGAATTAAGACGATGATCCAAGTGCAACCCAGAGAATGATCGAAGATGAACAAGATCTCTCCATGGTTTGCAAACTAATTTAGCCTCGCAAAATGCAGTTCGATCGGTAACCTAGTTAATACGTCTAGTATGATTTCTTCTGGTAGATCGTTGAACCTCCCCATGATGAAATCCTTGATCAGAGAAGGTTAATAGTGATAGCAAAAGAGACGGAGATTAAATTGAACTGCTAATTACTTTTTATAGGGTTTTGAAAGAGAAATTGGTTTTGATTTTGGAGATCAGATAGCAAAAAATTGAAGGGTTATTTATTTGTTTTAAGGATTTGGGACGCGACCATTATTGACCATGACTCGGATTAATAGTCATACTCAAAAAAGGATTTGGAATCCTTGACAAATTTGATTCAAGCCTGCATGTATGTGAATTATAATTTTAATCTTCCTTTTTGATCTACCATGATGTTTGAATATCCTTGGCCTAGATTGCAAAAACTTCAGATATCCAGAATTTATGCAATTCCGAGTTCAATTTTAAATGCACCGTTGTTAGTCAGACTACAATTCAATTCATGGGTAGTAAGTAATAACATTTCTTCACACCACAAACAAACAGATGATTAGTCAAACGGGATTGTGGGATTTAGCCGTGCTATATGAAATTCTAAATAACAACATAGAATTAGGCAATTTGTTGCGATGTTGCTTCAGTCTAAGCCACTTTAGAGTCGCCAAAAAAAGCACTAGCTCATTGTTATTCGCCTCCTAGCAAACTTAACGCCTCGCTTCCGTCCTCGCAACTCAACCACAACCGAGATCAGAATGGGTCTTTTGATCCACCAAAAATAACACCTAAGGAATCAAGTAGTCAAGTGCCTAGCAACACTAAGGAATAATAAATAGTCATCTCCATGATATCAAATTGAAAAACAAAATTACTGCAGTCCATATTAACTACATTTCGTGATAACTGCTTGTGTGAATGTATGTATGTGTCGACATATTCCTTCCAACTGCTTTGCTTCTGCAAAATAATTCCTACATTCACTACGAAGATGAATTTTTAGATCATAATGATAGGACTGTACCCTAGTACAAAGAGCTGCACCATTCTCATAAGAGCAGATGATTCAATATAGATAACCCTAAACTTTACTATGTATAAGCAATTTCCCCTCTTTTTCTTGGGGTGCATTCTTCCCCCGAACTTGAAGTGCAGTTTCAAACTCCTCATTTCAGCAAGACAAGGAAACTCTATTTATAATTATATTGTATGTTACATAAAGTGGGTGAACTCGACCAACTAAAAAAGGATGCGAAAATCCTAACTCCCACAAAAGAATCTCTGTCACACAAACTGTAGATAAGTAGTGAGAGGTATCTTGCCTGACTTTTGTGAACACAAATCTAAGACTCAACAGCGGAACTCAATGGTTATAACTTATACCGAGTTAAAATGTTTGGATTTACCTCTTCATTATTATGGTTTTTAGGATGGTTCCTATGGGGGTTGGCTAAACCCTCAGTTTGCCATGTCAGCTGGCCTGGCAAACTGGCCGTGCCAGTATGGAAAATAAGTTAAGCGATGGAGTCTCCACCGGACGGTTGAGACTAGACCGAACGGTTTTAATTATGAAGACCGATAGCGATGGAGACTCGACCGCTAGCGGTCTTCATAAAACCGGTCGGTCTTGTAATCGTCGCTTGTTAAATAGTAAAGTAACGCCCCCCATCCCCCACCCACCCCCTACCCCACCCCACCACGTCTCCCTATATATTCATCAAATTCAATTCAAGTTAATCACACCATTTTCTCATTAACTCTATCATCTTACTCTTTTGTACCTTTAATCCTCTGTTTAATTTTTATTTTCAACTCAATTGATTCTTCTGATGAAGAAGTGCATATTCATATGGGTCGATTTGAAGAACAACAACAAATATTCGTTCAGGCGTTGAAACAAATTGATGATGAGGCAGATGAAGATAAAGAACTAACCAACAACTTGTTGCAGCTATATTCATCGGGGCAAATACCTAGAGATCGAAAGCCAAAAGAAGTCACTACAAGAAAATTAGTGTATTGGAACATGTACTTTGTGTGTCAAGAACCTATATTTTGTGTTGCAATAGAATTTTGTCATATAGGATGTTAGCTTAAGTTTAGTTTTCATGGATATTGTCAAGTTTAAGTTTTAATCTATATTATAAGGAACAATGGTGTTTTTCTATTTGGACGGAGATCTACAATTTGGACACATAAAAGACGGCCCAGAGTAAGGCACATATTTAAGTTATTCAATTACATTTCTCGGATATAAAGAATGGTCCAGATTGAGCTACATATCTAAGATTTTCAATCTATATTTTAGGCTTATAAAGAAGGGTCCAGATTAATTCACATATTAATTTTACCTAAGATAATAAATGTAGACTTTTAATGTGCATTGGTCACTCATTTATTTGAGAGTTATTCCTCCCATTTAATGTCAAACCGTTTTTATTAAATTCCCTTTAACTTAGCTCTTAACTTAATCCCTTTTATAATAAAATTCCTTTGTCAAATGTTCATCCTTTGCATAACTCTATTCTCAAGGTATGATTCACAATTGTTTTTGTTGATTGAGATAATTGTTGTTAACCTTTCCCTTTAACTTTTTGTATAACATCAATGGATTCATGGAGTTTGATTTCTCTTTGTTTCTTTTTATTAATATTGTATTTTGTTATCTTAATTTTGTTTTTTCATTTGCAGTCAAAAGATACTGATCAGGTATGATTGCCATCTACTCATTTTTATTCTCATGTTAGTTTTTTTTTTTTTTATACCATAACATTTAATGGTGTTTTTCTATTTGGACGTAGATCTACAGTTTGGACACATAAAAGACGGCCCAGATTAAGGCACATATTTAAGTTAGTTTTTTTTTTTTATACCATAACATTTAATTTTTTTTTGTTTCTATTTTTTTATTTTCTATGGACAGGAAATTGTCCAACTAGACTTTGACTTTTGAAGGGCAAAATCAAAGGATTTACATGGAGTGAAAATAAATGACGAAGAAAACGATACTGATTTTAATTCTTATGTTAGTGTTTTTTTTTTTTTTTTTTTGATACCATAACATTTAATTTCTCTTTGTTTCTTTTTTTATTTTCTATGGACAGGAAATTGTCCAACCAGACTTTGACTTTTGAAGGGAAAAATCAGAGGATTTACATGGAGTGAAAATAAATGACGAAGAAAACGATGGTTTCATTGTTATCCCCTTAACTCTCTTTGTTTCTTTTCATGAATACTGTATTTTGTTATCTTAATTTTGTTTTTTCATTTGCAGTCAAAAGATACCGATCAAATATGATTGCTATCTATTCATTTTTATTCTTATGTTTCTCAGAGGCTGAGCCATGTAAATAACATTTTTCAACTGTATTGTTACTGTTTTTGGAGAGTTCAAACTCTTAGTTGGATTAGAGTCGTTTACATGTTGGTATCAAATGGATTAAAGTTTCTTGATTATATTTGTTATGCTTCTATAGTTAGGACAATGGTGTTTTTCTATTTGAACGGAGATCTACAGTTTGGACACATAGTCCAGATTAAGGCGCATATTTAAGTTAAGCAATTCCATTTCTGGCATATAAAGAATGGTCCAGATTGAGCTACATATTTAAGATTTTTAATTAAGTTATATTTTAGGCTTATAAAGGAGGGTCCAGATTAATTCACATATTATAATGAATTTAGACTTTTAATGTGCATTGGTCACTCATTTTTTTGGGAGTTATTCCTTCCATTTAGCATCAAACGTTTTTTATTCAAAATTAAACGCCCTTTATTATCTCTTAACTAAATTCCTTTTATAATCAAATTCCTTTGTCACATGTTCATCCTTTGCATAACTCTATTCCTAAGGTATGATTCACTATTGTTTTGGTTGATTGAGATAATTATTGTTAACCATTCCCTTTAATTTTTTTTGTATAACATCAATGGATTCATGGAGTTTGATTTCTCTTTGTTTCTTTTCATTAATATTGTATTTTGTTATCTTAATTTTGTTTTTTCATTTGCAGTCAAAAGATATTGATCAGATATGATTTCCATCTATTCATTTTTATTCTTATGTTAGTTTTTTTTTTTAATACCATATACCATTTAATTTCTCTTTGTTTCTATTTTTTATTTTCTATGGACAGGAAATTGTCCAATCAGACTTTGACCTTTTCAGGCCAAAATCAGAGGATTTACATGGAGTGAAAATAAATGACGAAGAAAACGGTGGTTTCATTGTTATTGCCTTAATTTGGGTCGGTAGATAACATTTTTTAACTGTATTGCTACTGTTTTTGGAGAGTTCAAACTCTTAGTTGGATTAGAGTCATTTATATGTTGGTATCAAATGGATTAAATCTATAGTTTGGACACATAAAAGACGATCCACATTAAGGCGCATATTTAAGTTATTCAATTACATTTCTGGAATATAAAGAATGGTCCAGATTGATATAAGAAACAATCAATATTTGTTTTTAAAAACAGTCAGCAATTCCAAGAATTAATACAAATATAACACTTTTTAGGGACACGAAAGAAGGGTTCACAACTCTGATTCAACTTTTCAAAATTTCGAAAATAAATTGCACTAAATTTATTTTTAGCACAAAATGACAATCAATTTAAACATAGGTCATATATAACCAACACCAAAAACAACTCAAAGCCCCGTGCCGTTACGGCATGGGTCATATCCTAGTGTAATAAAAAAACTAGAACAATTTGTAATGAAAAATTAGAACAATTTCATTCACCATAACCAAACTACTACATCTTTATTAAAATTAAAGCTGATATATTAATTAATTAAGTGGCACTACTTCATCGTGGTAGTCATCATCCTCACCTTCAGCTTGAACCCCACATTGTTTTTCCATGTTTCTCTTGTTTCTTTTTTCTTTCAACTCCTCTGCTACCCTGTCCATCTCCATCTCCCATACCATCAATTGTCCGGTATTCATTTAGAATCTTATTATTTTCATAGTCTGAAACAAATTTCTCTTGAGTTTGTCGATGTTTTTTCATCTCCCTAGTCAAGACACCTTCGCTTGCTCTTGTTTTTCGACGGTCTTCTGATGCTCTATCAAAGTATCCAAAACACCTTCACTTGCTTCTCCTTATTGGGCATCTTTTCTCCCTGCTCTTGCAGTGTTTCTTTCTAATAATTTTCTCTTGATCACAACATTGACATTCAAGTTGGAATAGTTGTTTGTTGTGGTTTCTGGTGAAGAAAATGGATCTCCAAATGGGGGGGTGAGAACATTGAGATGGTTGTGAACTTGGCGTTGAAGGAGAAAAAGTGTATGGTGAACTTGCAGGTATATTCTGCATGTTTGCTAACACTTCTGGATTATATTTAGGAAACACTTTCAAAATATGATAACAACTTTCATAAGCAAAATTTTTCTCATTGCATTAGTGCAACGACATACAAGGAAACTTGGGCGTTGATTATAACGAAGCGACCAGACAATCCATTTGCATCACGATCGTTTATGTTCATAGTTTCTTCACGAAATTTAGCAAATATGTTATCCCAAAACTTGGTAGATTGTTGATGGGCACCATCGACACTATCTTGTGCAAAGAACACATACTTTCTGTAAATGCTTTCATCTTCAGCTACGGTAAATTTTGCACCCCTAATCTTCTTATTTTTATTAGATTGAGTATTAGATTGAGATATATTAAAAACGTTATACAATCGAGCGAATGAAAGAGTTGGATGATGAAATTTGTTTTAGATTAACAAATATGAAGAGTAGAGAAGAGAAGGTGTGAGTCAAAATTTAAGAGTAACTTTATATTTATAGGAGGGAAGATTTATGACCGTTGGATCAGATTCTACGTCGATGTGTAGTCTAGACCGTCCAGTTTTATAAAAGTTGCTAACGGTGTAATAAACACTGAATAGTGTAGCCTTGACCGAACGGTCGAGTCTAGACCGCTCGGTTGAAACTTGACCTTACCTAGTTAAGTGGCAAATCTTCCAGCTCCATAGTGGTGCAAAAATGACAAACTTGAATGTTTTCCATGCCCATAGGAACTGGCCTCATACAAGGATACAAAGTGTAGTATCACTATGATATGTGTTGGTTGGTTTGTTGGGATAAACATGGGAATCTGTCGGAAACGGATTCTGACATTTGGCATGGAGAGAGTACTTCGTTTGTCCTTTGCCTTCTTTCAATTGCATGATATGGAAATTCTACTTCCACTGTAGTGTTGGAGGGGTTGCTTTATCTCGTGGAAGCTATGGGAAATGGGTACCAAATTGATAAAATCCACAAACTACTTAAACGCCTATCATTTCAACGTTCGTCCCCAACCCTTTTTCCATTTGCGTCTGCACCAACCTTTTTTTTTTAATACGAATGTGAAAATTTTTATTTCTTCAGAATTGTTTGACAGGATAAGAGTATCCAAATGGATAGCATTAGATAACCATATTGGCTTACCAAGATGCCATTCCTGATTACTAGTCACTACACCAAATTTGGGTTTTTGTAACAATAGGATTCCTAACTAAATTTTTTTTGGTAACTCAAATGATCCATTATAAATCTAGTAACTCATATAAAGGGTTAGCAAATTAAAAAATAGTTACCATAATTTGGAATTAATTCATAAAAACTAAATAACTATTGAAAGTGTGAGATCATTAGTTATACATCCCTAACACATTTTACACTAAATCACTATTTCTAATATTCCTACCCAAAATCCATGTATACCAAAATTCACCCCATCTTTATAACTCTTTGCCATTTTTAGTAGTAACACAATTTTACATAGCTAACACAATAACAAAAATTGAAATTTAGAAAATGTAAAATAAAATTATATGATTTTATAAATCTTTTCTTTGGAACCAATTTCAGTTCTAGAACCTGAGAACAACTTATATCCTGGAACCAAAATGATGTGGGAACCGCAACAACTTACTTCCCAACTCGATATCTTCAAGGACCAAATCTTATCTTTAAGTTTTCCGACAGAACTCCATTATCTTCACCAACAAAGGCGTTTAATTTTAATCTCCCAAATCGTCTAACAACGATAGTTGAAGGAATTAGAGGATTGAGTCTTAGTCAATCAAGGAACTAGGCGTTTAATTTTGATCTCCAAATCGTCTATTTTGCTAAACTTGATCAATTACAGGTTGGTTTTCTTTTCTTTTTTTTTAATTTGTTGCTTTAAGATTGCCTAATACTGAGTCTCTCATATTTCTTGCTTTGTGAATTGGGTGTTGTATGGATTATCATAACATTGTGTTTAGAAATTGGATTTACATTAACTAACCTAAACGCATGATATTGCCCAAAATATGTTTGCTTTCTTTAACCGATTGATTGAACATATGGTAAATTTATGGAATGCTCAACGCCTGCAAAGGTAGAGTTAACTTTAGTGAGAATTCCTAGAGTTAGAGTGTTTAGCTTAAGCTACAGGACAGAGTACAGTTGTGATTTCTTCCGAGGTTTTGGTAGGCTTTTGATGTGAAACCTGAAAACAAAGATGAGATAAATTAATATAGATCAATTAGTGTTTAAATTGAAGTACTAGCTTATTGGTCTTTCATTGAGGAAATACACCAGAAATCCAACACCTTGTCTCATGTAATTATGTGTTGAAGCTCAATTTCGATATACATCCACAGCCCCATTCATCTTTCATTGTGCCCTGGGCTAATCATCATGGTGTGTTTCAAATTTTAAAGTCTCGCAACACTAAACGTTTTTGGCCATTTTTTTTTATAATTCAAGCTCTTTTGACTTACGAATTTCATTTTAGGCTCAATTATTTCACATCAAAGTTTTGTGTTTGCACATGCATCTGCTTTTTGTGTTTGCACATACCTAGTTAAGGACTTGCATTTTTTTTTTGTATACTGCAATTCTTACTTCATGCGTGTCATTACTTCAAGTGTAGTGTTGACATGAGTTATTGCTTGTGTTAGTGTTCGTCCAACGTATGTGTCCAATGCTGTCGGAACATTTGCAGTTCATTTTCTCATATATTTATCGAGATGATAAGCACGCAAATCAAACCAATGCAGTATGCAACCAGCTTGAGATTATAAACTCCACCATTTCCTGCAATCAAACCCTCATTTCAATCGACTTCAAAACAGCCACTGTACAGTCAATCAACCCATTATTGCCTGCAACTTCAGTTCGATGCCATCTGTATTTCCTAAACCAAATCACTGTTGAGAAATCGGTATTGGCAGCTGTTCGTAGGAGATCTAATACGAGCCACCTCCTTGCTGTGAAGAAATGGACAATTTCTTTCTGTTTTGGCAAAGAAAAGAATACTCCCTTGGTTGAAAACTACCACAAAGAAATGTGGTGAATAAGTAGCCACGTCCCACTTTATTATTTAACCCAAACTGAAGCTTCACATGCTTGACATTTGCAAATGCCACTAACGAGAAATTTAGTGAAAAACTTCCTGTATTCACTGGCTGTGAGTGGTGCTACCAAAGGGATATGGCTGGCCTTCTCATTCCTTGCGACTGTGAACTGCATTGCTGGTGATTTTAGTCGCACTTGCCGGTTAGCTTTCATTTCACCATTTATTCTTCTGATTATCGGATTCGCTCGTACTTTCTACAAAAGCACTAAAATGATATTATTAGCCAATTAACGAGCCCTAGCTAGTGTAAATATGGGTACAATTATGTCGCATTTGCGTGCTTATCAAGATAGGTATAAATTTCTGATCAGTTTAGCATTCTTAGTCCCATTGACTAAATTTACGTGTAGGTTGTATTGTACATTAGTTCAATAATGCAGCAAATGTTAGCTTGTTTCCACTATTTTATCAGTTTGACTTGGCTACGTTGTTCAGGTAACTTTTTGATTTGCGCACTAGGTAGGATGATAAAATTATGTGTTTCATTATCTGTCAGGCTCCATTATGTGGTTGATGCAGGGGCATAATCATTTGGTGTCGATTTTGTTTAATTGTATTATTCTATTACTTCACTTCTAAGAAATGCATCAGTTGTGTTATTCATTTTTCATTGTTTACCCCTTTTTCTGAGTATGGATAGGTCGTTATGTGTTTGGTTATGGTTTTCTTAGGGCTTCCGTACTAGGCGGCCTCACAGCATTTACTTGTATCATTGGAAACCATTAGAACTGACTAGATGTGCTTAAACATAATAGTTATAGGGAAGTAATTGCTTTTGATTTATTTGTTTGTCAGTAGCTTGCTTTTTAGCTGTCTTCTTTTCGATGTTTTGGCTATCCACTAATAACATTTGTGAATTAGGAAAAAAAAGGGAACCTGCATTTCATAAACAGGCGAATAAGGCTTTTGTTAAAATTGTCCACAAAGAGGGCTGGATTTGTATGTTCAAACTTTTGAAACCAGCATTAAAAATTCAATACTCGTTAACATCTTATGCTTAATTAGCTATATAGAAACATTCTTTGTATAAATCTATATCTAAAGATGCCATTAGCTATCGTAGACTTTACTGCTTTCTTCCACACCAGATGAGATGCTAATGTGGTTATTTTTGATTTTTCAGAAAAGAGAGGTTGGATGGAAACAGACAGCCCGTGTAATGTAGAGAAAACAGAGGAGCTCTCTATTTTTTCGCTAGGTCAGGAATTTTTAGAAACATCAAAAAATAGAGTCCTTCACTTAACTACAAACGTGGGTATATAAAACACATGCTGTCATTAATTCGTTTTGGGTTTCTATTTTAGCGAATCTGCCAAATTATAAGTGACGGTAATGGGTGTAATGTTATTTTGTATAGATAAAGTTTGGTTGACTTGTCACATTTGCGTAGAGGACCATGATACTCAAGATAGTGTTTTTATGTTTTGACTTGTCACATTAGCGTAAATGGTTTTATGTTTTCTCTTAGATCTTATGAAGAAGACCTTGATACTCAAGATAGTTGTGTCTGCGTAGAGGCATACACCACGTTTAAGAGGAACAAGTGTGATAAATCTCCTGAAACTCACCTATCAAAGTGGTATGGAGTGATTAACCAACTCCTAGAATTGGATTATACTACTTTGATGAGACTGTGATCTACTGTGACTGGGTGAAGGTAGGAAGTGGAATCAAAATTTGTCCAGATTCCAACTTGGTTTTGGTAAAGTTGAACAGTATGAGAAGTTCCAGTAAAATGTATGAAGAACCAGCAATTCTAGTTGAAGAGGTCAGCCGGGTTTTTTACTCCAAAGATTTGAAAAGCTCTGATTAGTGGATTGTTATCCCTTCACCAAAGGGACTAACGACAAAGGTAGACGGTCTTAAGAAGCATAATCCTGGCAGCTTTCAAGACATTCTTGTCGATGAACCACATTTGTCTTGTTTGCTTATATGTTTATGGTGACAAGAGACGAGAATGGTGCCAAGAAGACGAGAATAGCTACACTGTAATTTCTGATGAATCAAACTGACCACTGCACCTTCTACTAGCTAGTTTTGAGTTTTGTTAGTTGAATCAAATGTAACCAAAATTGTAACCAGTTTTATACATTCAGAGTTCGGTAAATACATTTGCTTGATTATATATATTTGATTAAGTCTATTTTAAGTTTGTTTTTTTTTAAATCTCTTTAGTTTTTCATTAAATAAGTTTGCTTGATTGATAAAATTGGATTATTATATTTTCATGGAAATTTTGGAAGAGTTGGGACTTTATAATTATGTAAAAATATAGGTTTCATTGGCTTTTAAAAAGTTTGAAATTTGCTTAATATTTTTGGAGTATAGGGCTCGAAATTTGCTGATTTTGTGCACTTATTTCTATTTCTTCGGTCTTGTGTTAAAGATGGATTTACGATTATAATTTAGACCGACCTTGTTATACGAAACCCATTATTTGGTTTAGACAAGTGCATCTCCATCTGATAATGTCTTCAAGACACAAGTTTGTGTGTTGTTATCCAACGAAATATCCGAAGCTTATAGTATCTTAGCTATAGTATCTTCTACATTATTACTGTAGCGCCCCCTAAGCTAGCAGCTGACTAATCCAAGAGATTAACTAAACAAAGAGGTACTAAGAATCTAAATCATTTACTTAAACATTCAATTTAGAAATCCGCTACAAAAACTTAACCCAAAACTCACCCTGCTCAGAAATATATATACAAATAATCCTCTCAAGTGATACATATACAATAGTCATTTGGTTTGCGAACAACGTAATAAACATAACAGAAGACTCAACGCCACAAAGCTTCCGCTGCGCAACTCTGATCTATCTCTGAAAGTGAAAGTGGGAATGGGTGAGCACATCATCCCTAAAAAGGGTGCCCCCGTAGGAATAACAACTAGCTTTCAAGTAAACATTAATATGATTCGAAGACAATGCAGGTTTTATCGACAGTCGTTAATACACGGAAAGACAGTAAAACACAAGTAGAAACTTCTTCAAAGACATCCATAAATAACAGTAAACATCCATGTATGAGATGTGTGTTGCCGCACATAAGGGAAGAGTAATATTTGTGCTAACCACACTCATTAGGTAATACTTCGGCATATCGCCCTAGCCATAAAATACTGATATATAAAGGAAGAATAATATTTGTGCTAACCACACTCATTAGGTAATATTACGGTGTATCTCCCTAGCCAAAGAATACTGATATTTTGTCGGCACACATCATGAATTTCATAACACCAAGATTGATTTGTAAAACAATAATGAATATAAGAAAGTTCGTTATCGATTCCCACCTCTTTTGATGACAAGCCTCACCTACCTCGAGATCCACGATCCACTGGTTCATCCTTTGAATCGATAGTTGTTAATAACTAACAGTTAATCACACAAGAACTCTAAGAATCTATTCAAAATGACTCATACAAGAATCATACAAGTCTATCTAATGGTTCTAAGCGCTTTTACGATTCTACATATTTTATTACTTATCTTTAGCATATCTAAAGTATACTAATTCAATAAGGTTGGTTCTACAGTCCAATAACTAATTCTTAAAAATGTCTACAACGTTGTAGAAGAAACCTGTTATCAGCCGAACCTCATTTTTTTTTGAAAATATACCTAGGTTCGGTTGTCAGGCGAACCTAGGTATATTTTCAAAAAAACTGAGGTTCGGCTGAAAAGTTATCAGCTGAACTGTTCATCTGCTCAGTAGATCTGGGTTTTAAGAATTCAATGTTTTGACAGATTCAACTTATAAAACCTAGGTATATTTTCAAAAAAACTGAGGTTCGGCTGAAAAGTTATCAGCCGAACTGTTCATCTGGTCAGTAGATCTGGGTTTTAAGAATTCAATTTTTTGACAGATTCAACTTATAAAAGAAATTAAACCTCGTATAGACACCTATGTATGATTTGAATCACACATTTTGGTCACTTCTAATCACTAAAATCTCAAAATTCAAAACCCCAAGTTTTTTTTTCACTTCTTCTTCTTCCTCTCAAAATCCCAACTCTCTCACATAAATTTGATTTATCTACAAATTCACCACTAGTAATTTAATTTTTATTCAATCCTTAAAATTCCTAGCTAATCAAATCTAATCATAATCATTAACACCAATTATGTAAGGGCAGTTATGCCATTATCAAAAACGTTGAATAAGGGGTGATGTTGTTTTTATTTAGTGACCCTATTTTTGCATTATTCAGTATGCCTCAAAATAGGTTTCTTGTAGAAGAAACCAAAGGCTAGTTCAGACCATAGGGGTCCAACCCAAGTTCTATTAAAAGCTAGTTCTAAACCCAATCCCCACTAAACTATCCCATTAAACCAAAGCCTGGTCCACCTGAGTCAATTAAGAGTCACTAACGGTCAACGTCTAGTGAAGGGTCAACTAATAGTCGACGTCAGTCAAAGGTTAAAGTCCGGGGTCAATGGTCAAAAGGAATCAACTCGGTCAAGGTCCTGGTCTACTGAGTTAACTCAGGCAAACACTGAGTCAGCTAAACAAGTTGAGTCTGCTAAACTGACTGGGATGACTAATAGGTCTAACTCATAGATTCAACAACAGACTCTCATTGTTCTTCACAACTAAATTGATACTAACACACCTATTGATAGAACTTCACAAGCCAAAGTATAATTCAGTTACTCTTAAATAAGCTTCATAATTAATTTACAAATATAACTATAGCTTACCTGCAATTGCAGCTCTAAGCAACATCTAATTCAACTCGAGAAACAGTAACAACCTTGACTAACTCTATTTGCAATCCATCATCTGAAGTTAACAAATACACAATCCAGATTACCACTCTGCATTACATAACCACCAAGTTCAGTTCAACATTGTCAGTTCCATCAAACATCACAGCAGGACTAAATTCTACAACTCAACAACACTCCCAACAGTGACACCCAACAAATCACTTCATATCCATTTTCTTGCACCTCCAAGACCTTGTGCACATCATGACACATCTCATAATTGTATCTCCTAGAATCCCCTGTCACTATAAAATACCACCACCATAACAACCACATCTTCCATTTCAACTCCACCAACAGTTCATAACAACACAACCACAACGACCCATATCAACTGCAATACGTAATTCTCATTCTAGTTTCAATTCTCAATCAACGGACCTGTAACCCCTTCCCTGCATTTCATAACACTACAACAACTACAACATTAACAGCATCATCATCATAACACTTGCATCTTCATATACACAAAGCACACCAACATTCCCTAGCCACCAACACCACTAAAATGATATTGCAACTCCAACTCTTTCTTTGTTCTTAATTCAACATCTCAGATCCCAGATAACATAATAACATCCAACACCACAGATAACAACACAAACCAACCATGTACATCTCAATCTTAATTCAATTATCAAACGCACATATTCATTCAATAAAACTGAATAACTGAACTAAACATCTTAAGGAAGAATATTACCTCAAAATCCATGGAAATCAATTCTTCTTTACTTTGATTCAGTTTAATTAATCATCTCAATTATGTTCATCAGCATCACTAGTTCTCAATTTCCCAAATATTCCTTAAAACAGAACCAAACCCTAACTGTCAGTTTCAAACTAATCTTCAACCTCAAACTCTAATTCAAATTAAACCCATCTCGAATTTCATCTTATTCATCACAAATCGACTTCCAGTTCATCTCGAGAAACCGCAATTTATTGATTCAATGAATAATTCTTCTTCCTTGTTCTCAATAATGAAAACCCATCATCTAAAGCTCGGTTTCATCCTCAACCTCTCATAAATTCAATCTTCTCCCGAAACCCTAACTCAAATCACAGGAACACCTCTCTTCAACTCAATCCATGATTCTAACCAAAACCAAACTATGAACTCATCGATACCCCACTCGGTTGATTGATCTCACCAATTTTCTGCAAGGGTTTCTCATCGGATAATTCCTCTCGGAATCGCCGAGAAGAAGAAGAACGAGAAGAAAGAGAAAAAAGAAAAGAGAATAAGAAAGAAGAATAAAAGAAAGAAGACTTATCTTCTCGACGGGTGAAGATAAGATCAAGGATAATAGTATTGCACCCAACCTTTTTGCGAAGGGAACCCCAGGTCAGTCTATTTGTGAATAGACCATTTTTCCCTGCAACCCAATCTGATAATTACTTCTTCGTATGGTATCTGATTGACACGTTCGTGTAGTCCAATCCGCGTAACTTTTTGAGATCTATCTAACTATACTAGTTTCGTATCTAGATCATTGTTAGATTAGTTCCTATTAATTAATTTTCGTGTTAAACTAATCGAGTTATTATCGGCTAATACGTTTCTTGACTAGTCTAATAGCGTTGACGAGCCTGAAGGTCTTTACAATTACCATCACGATGGATAAAAATACATGTCCATGTGGTAAAGCTACTAAGTAAATGAATTGCATCATGTGTTATGATCGCATTGGTCCACTTTCTTGCTCCTTTTTCCCATTGATTGCGTTCACCACTCTTTGTTGTCATCCTCTAGATGAAGATTCACAATCCCTTTCTCCTTTGCCCAAGTTATTTATTTCAAAGCTGCCAATGCTTACGCTTGTTCCGGATCTACGGCTTTTGTGCAATGTCCCCTAGCTCCATTGCTTGCACCTGTATAATTACGACAAATCAGTCATATTCCCATAAGTTTATTAAATTTACACTATGCTACATCAAAATTAACTTTGATAGACTGAATATCAGGTTTCCTCCAGATTTTTTGTCTAGGGGGATCCCTTGATTCTCTTCTCCTATTTGTTGAAGTAGTTTGGATTCTTTTCCAGTCAGCAATATGAGTTTTCACACTGTTAGCTATTTCTTCAATCTGCGCCTGAGAATTTCCACCACATTGCATCTTGTTTTCCAAGTGTGGCACATAGTAAAACAAATGCAATTAAATTGTGCCATATTTTTGGGTGTATTACCAATATCATTATCAAACCAAGAGCAATCCATTATTGTTCCCTTGTAAAACTTGCACACAGTTAGAATCTATTCTACCAAGTACAGATATAAATATATTACACTCAGTAAAAAGATGCTGCTGGGATTCATCATGATCTTTCCAAAGGGGACATTCATAAGTAGAGTAATGAGTATACTTAGTTATATTATCTCTAGTTGGCAGACATTTTTGGAGAACTTTCCAAATGAAGTGTTGAATCTTAATGGGGAGGTTAACTTCCAGAGAGCCTTCCAATCAATTATATTGCTATTAATAGGTTTATCCTGAGTTTTATCCAAGATAGCCATATATGCACTTTTTACCCAGAAAAAGCCATCACTAGCTGGTTTCCATCTAATAATGTCCCTACCTGACATTGGGATTCTTATCTCTTGAATTGCTCTAACAATACCATTATCAAACAAAGCTTCTAATATATCTAATTTCCAAGTTTTAGTACTACTATCAATTAGATCTGACACCTTACACGTCTGCACCAACCGAAGAAACAAGTTATTCGACACCGTTTGGAGCTAACGGACTTGTTAAAAGGTCCTGTGTGAGACCTACTTAAAAAAGCGTCCAAATTCAGAGACAAATGCGCCCAGAAGCGCGCACATCTTACAATGATAGTATTGCCTAATTTAGTTGCCATATTTGGCTTAGCAATTTAACAATTTAGCAATTTAGCTATTTTGCCTTTTCTCATTATTTTTTTTTTTTTTTTTTTTTTTTATTTTTTTGCTGCTGCTGCTGCCAAGGCTGGCTTTTAGCAACAATGCTACGGATACTTTGAGTCCTACACTGCGTTCTGTTCAATTTATTACATTTCGTTTAAGCTCATCACGTTTCTTGTTTGTTTTCATCTATGTTTGCATTGTTCATTTGTTGTAAGACCCTTGTACCATACAAATGCAATAAATGTATGAGGTGACTATTATGTTAACCGCTTTACCACGAAAATGAAATGAACAAGTGCTATAATTTTTATATATAAAGATTAATAAGATGGTGGTTGGATTTTGGTAATACGGCCAAAAATGAAGTACAAATCTAATTTAAATTTATATGAACTTCTAAGATGTTGGAGTAAATTCGGAAGATAATATTACGATTGGAGTTTTGATTAGTGTTTGATATAATTTTATAAGAAATGAGCTCAAGGGTTTTCAAAGGTTTCATCTTTTGGGAGAGTATAAAAGGGTTGTTATAATTCATAAAAAAAATAGGGGGATTTTGTGTTTTCCCCTCGAAATAAATAGCTAATTTGCATTACCCCTTTATTAATTCATAATAGGCAAAATCCCCTTTTCTGTCAAGTTTCCCCATTACCAAGCAGTTATCTTTGCACGTGCATTTCATATGCGTGCCCACCCATCTAAAATAAAGACTCCAAATGAACCCTAAAAACCATCGTCGTCATCTTCCTTGCCGACTGCTCCTCCAAGTTCTCCATCACCAACTCTAAAAGTCTATCAGAAGAAAGTCATGGTGAGTTCTTGAATAATCAATAAATGGGATTGTTTGTATAAAATTTAATATTGATTTCAGTTTATTTGTGTGTGCTTATTAGATTAGGTCAGCTCGATTATTAATGGTTTAGGCCATTAATGGAAGCAAATGAATTTATTCCATGTTATACCATGGAGATTCTAATGATAGTGAATGCAATTATTTATTTTTCTTGGATTCTATATGTACACCGTACACGAATTGTCTAATTGCAATTTTTATTTTTCTAATTGCAATTTGTTGGTATACAAATTTGACAGTCAGGTGATTTATTGGTGTGTTTTTTTTGTGTTCTTGGATTAGAAGTGAAGCCCCAATTAGCTATATTTTCCTAATGGAAGTTGTTTTTGCTCTAACGGAATTGGACTATCGGGTGCAACTAATGTTGAGACTTCACTAGTTAATCTGACAACATCAAATGGAAATGATTCTGAAGATATTTGACTGTGTTGTTAATGGCGTCCGTAGTGGACTTAGTGGTGGCGGGTTATAACACGCACGTGAAGTGTGCATAGTAACAGAGGAGTTGACAGAAAGGGGTTTTACCAATTATAAATTAAAAAAGGGGTAATGCAAATTAGCTATTTCTTTTGAGGGGGAAACACAAAATCCCCCAAAGAAATACCATCTCTTTTCAGACATATGTCCCAGATGCATCACATCCATCTGACTAATTCAGAGATATGTCCCAGATGCAACACTGATCCAGAACTAGCAAACCAACGGCAACTACCACTTGGAACAACTTACTCACTCAACTATCAACCTTATCAAACTCCAATCCCCCCCTCCACTTTCACCATTACGCCTCAGATGACCATTTCACAAATCCTGCAACAACCTACATCAACTTCTGTAATCTCCTCTTTCTGTTTTTTATTCTGGATCTTAAGGCTAGCTAGGAATAACCTAATATACCAACAAAAGCAAACAACTTCGGAAGAAATCCTAGAATGGGCACAAAAACTACAACAAGAATGTGACGCCTCATTTACTAAACCTGCTTTGCTAATAGGATTACATCCTAATTGAAGCATCAATCTAGATTATCGAATTTAAGAATCATAATTACACAAAGTACTAATAACATAACCCAAAACTCTCCGATATTGTATAGATGAAAATCTCTCGAGTGATATGAATATAGTAATGTGTTGTTTACAGAATAAGAAAGAATACATGTAGTAAAAGATACACAACAACACTAGATTCGATAAAGCTCTAAGCTACGAAACAGATATCTTCATGCGCACAATTTCTTCTGATTTCTGAAAACTGAAGTGGGAACAAGTGAGCACATCATCCCAAAGGGTGCTCAACGGAAACATATAACTCTCATGTAATCACTGACATGCTACACAGTTCTAAAAGAATATAAACCAAAAGAAACAAGCAGAAACTAAATATTCAACTATTTATGCATCATGAAGCAGGTGTCACTGTAATCTCGCCAAACTCATTGGAGAAGACGCCACAAGAGCAACTCTAATCAATAATAATAACATCGTCCACACAGAGTGCCCATACAAACCATGATTCTGAATATTACCATCAAGATCAGAAAGTTAGACAAAACAAGTATAATATGCACACGAGTAATTTCCCCCAAATAAAGTAGTATATATAATAACGAAACGAGGAAGAAGCCGCCCTAATAGGTAATATTATAACGAGGAAGAATCCGCCCTACTATATATTAATTATATACTATCGAAACGAGGAAGAAGCCGCCCTACTAGGTAATATTATAATGGGAAGAATCCACCATACTAAGTAATATTAAAACGGGGAAGAAGCCGCCATACTTAACTTAGCAAAGAGCCGTGGGGAATCACAGACTCTCTTTGCGGGGAAACCATACAATGCCATACAAACATGCCATAAGTAACAAAGACTCATCATGCTCGCAATACAAGGAATGCTTAATGATTACAAGAAGGTTACAGAGTTCCCACCTAATTTGATGACAAGCCATGCCTACCTCGAGATCAACGATCCTCTGGTTCATCCTTTAAATCGATCGTTGTTAATAAAGACTAATTGTTAATCACACAAAGCACTCTAAGAAATTAGCCAAAAGGCTCACACAAGGTTCATAACATAATCTCATACAATTCTTTAGTTATAAGCTAAGTGAAATATCTAATCGTTCTAAGTCCATTTATGGTTTTATGAATATCTACAACTTTGTAGAAGGAACCAAAAGCTAATCCCGACCATCATGGGTCCAAATCAGTAAAATAGGAAAACTAGTCTTAAGCCCAAGTCCATCAAACCAGCCCACTAATCTAAGGTCCGGTCCAACAGAGTTAACTAACAATCAACAACAGTCAAAGTTCAACTAACGGTCAGGTCAAGTCTATAGTCAAAGGTCTAATCACGGTCAAATGGTCAACTGAGTCAAATAGGAATTGGTCAAGGTCAACTCAGTCAATATAAGGAAAATCGGTGAGTCAGCTCAGTCAGTCATCTGACTTCCTAAACAGATTCTGGGTTGCGCCCCTCGCACAGGCCAAAGGCATTACTACACCTGCAACTCTCACACCAGTTCAACACCAAACTGGCCTAACTCTATACATTACAACAATACACAAATTATTCATTCATGACAGCTATATAATTCACTTCAAATTACAAATACAACTTACCTACAAGAGTAGTCCCAAGCTTTCACATACTTGCACAAAACTATACCTTTTCCTATAACAAAACAACCCATTCTTTGATATTTCAATCGACAACTTCATCTAAGATCAAATATGATCCTAGCAAGCACTAAGATAAACCACACCCACAATAACCCATTACATTCATAGTACAACATATACTTCTTCCATGTCATGGCAAAACTACCACTTATCAACAGTTCATACACTATCATAGCTCATTCATCTAAAAAAATTCATAACACTCGTAATACCCGTTTTCCATTTGAGTTCTAAAAGCTCACCCCTCGTATCATCCAGTCCTAAACCTGGTCTCCGTTGTTCAATGCAACCTGACTACAACTTCAAAACCATTACATACCCATCATAACCATGTCAATTTCAAATCCAAACTGTACTCACTTCCTACAAAGTTGCTAGAGCAACACAGTTACACTTCCTTCACCAAATTCATTGGGATAAAGCGGTAACTCAATTCAGCACCACCAAGTAATACTACCACCATCTTCAACAGTAGCCTAACTTACATGTTAACAATCCTAAATAACTAGTTCCAGTTTCATAACCCATCTGTATCATTTGTCTTCGATACAAACATCATCACCTGTAACATTCATTCCTTCCAGCAGCAACCTAAACACGCATCTAAAACTTCCATAGTTTCATTCATCCAATAACATTACCAATTCCTCAATTCAAAACTAAAACAAGAAACACTTCAATTTGATATCACATCTTAATAGAGTTCAATTTACTAAAGAATAATTACCTTGAAAACAATCCATAATCCTTCGTAGCTGCTCAACCTCCAACTGATTCAGATTCGGTCAATACTAGTCCTATTCATGTATCATTTATTTCTTTCTTATCCAAAACCCTCAAGAACATAACCTTAATTCAAATTCCAATCTTCGATTCTCTGATTCACACTCAATACTTGCATCTCTAATTTCTCAATTCCTAACTCAAACAACGATTTACAGAGAAAAAAACCTAATTCTCTTTTCATAACAACACTCAAACTCCTCCTCCCCGAGCTCAAACCACCATAAAATCTCACCCACTCCTTTGATTCATCAAGCTACTAAACTCCCTATGAATTACTCACACAATTTCAAGCTCAAATCACTCGAATTGATAATCGGCAGAGAGGAAGAGAGAGAGAGAGAGAACAGAAGAAGAGAAGAAAGAAAGAAAGAAAGAAGAAGAATGGAGAAGAAGTTTAATGTTTATCTTCACGATTTAGTCCGATAAGACCAAGGGAAGACTATGGAACACCCACTAAATTGGACAAGGGCAGCCCCTGTCGGTTTAATGGCAAAAAGATTATCTTTTTCCCTCTCATTAATTTGATGATATCTTCTTCGTCCGGTATCCGAAAGACACGTTCGAGTAGTCTAATTCGAATAACTTTTCGAGTTCTATCTAGTTACCCTAGTGTCGTATCTATATCGTTGTTAGATTAATTTCTATTAACTAATCGAGTCATTAGTGACTAAATCGTCTCTTGACTAGTCTAATAGCATTGACGAGCTTGAGGGTCCTTGCAAAGAATTATATGGAGCAATACATTCTTCACCACCAATCATACCAGGAGATGCACCGTTATTTTACATCCAACGAGAGACAAAAGAATTTCAACAATATCGATAGGATGGTCAATCTCGCAAATCAATTGGATTAAGATTAACACAGATGGAGCAGCTAGAGGTCACTCGGGATTTGCGGGGGCAGGATTTATATGCAGAGATTCTGACGCATGAAGTTTAATGGCTCTAGCCCAACCACTAGGAATCACGACTTCCTTAATTGCAGAAATCTGGGTTCTGCTATTAGCATCAAGAACAACAATAGAAAGGTAGTGTCCAAGAGTTCTCTTGGAAAACGATTCAGAGAACATTCTGGGATTCATCAATTCCTCTATCCCACCACCTTGGCTCATATCGGGAATGATAGAGGAAATAAAATCCAAATTTCGACAAATCCCACAAGCGGTTATTCAGCACAATTACAGGGAAGGAAATCAGGTGGCAGACGGGTTAGCCAATCATGCAACAGATGGAAGTTAAACATGGAATCTATTAACTAAAATATGGGACCAGGCAATCCCATCTTTTATTAGTCAAATTCTATTCCATAATTCTGTGGGCAGCACATACCCACCACAAATTGTAACCTAACTCCTTTTATTTATCTTCATGCTTCAAAAAAAAAAAAAAAAAAAAAAAAAAAATCTAATTAAGGTGTCGGAGTACATGCATTTACCATGTTAAAGAAAAGTTGTACTATCAACGGAGCTACTTTGACAAGACCAAAGAAAGGATTTGTGCATGAAACGCAATACGTGGGGGATTTGGAAGCTTTCGAAGGTTTGGAATCTTGAATATCAATGCTCAGAGTCTACAAGTCCATAGCATTGGCAAGGCTTTGCTTTTGGTAGACTTCATTGCACATGTTTCCCAAGAAATAGCCAAATCTGCTGCTTATAATTATGAACTTGATAACCATGACATTTGTCGTGCGTATTACATGTGATGCGACAACAAGCCCTCCTTTCACATTCCTATGCTGGCAGGGTAGGTTGGTTGGATGCAGGGTCGGCCCTGACATTATTACTACCCAAAGCAAATAAGAAAGTGTTGCCCTTTCTGAATATTTGACTAAGTCAGTCAGCATTGACCACGACCAACATCTCGGGTGACCAAATGGTAGAAAATCATTGGAGTTTATCAGCATACAATGAATGAAAAATGTCTAATATATATGGATAAAACTCAAATTTTCATTTTATCGTAAAGTCTCTTGATCAATAATGGAGCTTATAGCAACTCCAAAGTCGCATACTATAAATTCTTATAGTATTTGGTAATCAAATTAATGACCCCTCCATTTTTCACAAATCGGCCTTAAGACCTCCTCTGCAAAACAATATTTTATATTTGTTGTTTTCCACCCCTTGAATTGATAGAGTTTTCATTTTGTTGCCCCACTAATGATATAATTATTTCAAATTACATCCACAAAAATAATTATTTTGTCTTATTCCCAATGTAACATAACTATTTAACTACAGACTAATTAACCGCAGACAACAAATTTTGTTGCCCCACTTTTTGTGATGCCCGAAGTTGTGCTTCGGCCACTTTGGCCCAAGGCCGGCCCTGGTTGGATGGACATGGATGTGTCTGGCATGACATGAAGATTGAGGATGGTGACTTTTATTTGTCCTTTCAATGGCATATTATATGCGGGGCAGGTGGGTAAAGTTACTCCAATAATTGCCACAAAGACTCACCGAGGCCTAAAATTAAATGCTAATCTTTTTGAAGTCCACAATAAAATACTGGTTCCACCACTAGTTCCATATAATGTGGACATACAAATGGTGCAAGTCCATCGTACCATTACAAATGCAAAACATCTTTTAAGTGACTAATGTATCAACTGACTTACCACAAAAATGGGGTGAACAAATGCTATAAAAGGTTGGCAAGCTAACGATTGGATTTCTGAAATGTGCCCGAAAACCAAGATAAAATATATAATTAATTTACATAAATTTTTGAGATGTTGGAGTAAACTATGAAAATAATATATTGATAAGGGTCCCGATGATAAGTGATTATAACTGCATAATAAATGAAATAAAAGGTAGGGTCACGGATCATAAGCTTAAGCGTTTAACACATCCCAACAAATCGTTGTTTCACATACCACGGGTAATCAGATCTTTTAATTGAGTGGTCCAATGTAATTTCAAATGATTCTGTAATGTTAGAAATCTCTTGTAACCGGAACCGTGTAAGTTTTTGAATGGAAGTGTGTTTTATGGCAAAGAAAAGAAAAAGAAAATCATGAAACATACCCATGACCATGTTTGCGCATGGACGAGAATAATTGCGTGGTTTTAGTTTGAACAACCATTACACTGCTAATTTTCAAGAGGTTATTCTAATTTCCATCAATACTTATTATGAAAATAACATAATGATAGGGTCCGGATGAAAGTTGATTATAACTGCATAATAAATGAATTAAAAGGTAGGGTCACGGATCAGAAGCTTAAGCGTTTAACACATCCCAACAAATCGTTGTTTCACATACCACGGGTCATCGGATCTTTTAATTGAGTGGTCCAATGTAATTTCAAATGATTCCGTAATTTTAGATCTATAATATGAAATCTCTTGTAACCGTAACCATTTGGTGTAAGTTTTTGAATGGAAGTGTGTTTTATGGCAAAGAAAAGAAAAAGAAAATCATGAAACATACTCATGACCATGTTTGCGCATGGACGAGAATAATTGCGTGGTTCTAGTTTGAACAACCATTACACTGCTAATTTTCAAGAGGTTATTCTAATTTGCATCAATACTTATTACAAATTGAGATTTTTCTTCCAGTAAAATAAAAGTGTTAAGAATACTGTGAAACACTACTTACTTTTCGCCTTGTACATAGTGTTTGAGTAGGCAATGAATACTTCCCGCCACAACTATCAAGATTTAAGACCAGAAAACTTATTATCCATGTTGCGTAATGCAGTGTGGCCAATGCAGAAGAAATTCATTTAGCTCCATTGTTTCCTGTACAAATGTATGTACTCCTCCTCGCTACTTGACCGTTAAAAGATGGATTTGTACGAGCATGAATGAGACACGACTAGGGTTCACCAGGCATCTCACCATCAGTTGAAATGTGTGACTATCCATTTGCTTAGCTCCCAAGTAAATTTGGATAACATCTACTCCCTCTGTTTTTGGAAAAGTGAAAAATTAAAAAGTGAAAGTATCTCTTTTCCAGAAACAGAGGGAGTATAATTTAGTTGTAAAATTAAGTCAGCAATTAACCCTCAGTTGACAGCGCCGGGAAGAAGCTTAAAAAATTGTGGCCTTAAGGAAGCATCACCCTTCGATGCTCAGAACCAGCTTACCGATGCAAGACAATGTCTACATAATATGTACACTCTGCTAGGGGCACATTTTCCGGCGATCTCATTGAAGTTTGACATGACCGACACATTATGTAACACTGGGTGAGGAATCAATTGCTCTTTTAAGAAGTTCTGATGGTGATATTTTTGAAGTGGAAGAATCAATTGCCCAGAACTGTCTAAAATTAACGTCGGTAAAGTGTAGTGGATAACTGAAGGTCGGTAAAGCTCTCACATCGAAGTAACAACTTGTTGCTCTTACCCAAATAGGTGATGCACACTATAGTATGAAAGCCACTTTCGAGCAAACTATCGCCTGCTTCGCTCCCCTGCAACTTTAGAACCACAATATAGATCACATAGGTCTTGAGCCACCAAAAATAACCCCCCCTGCCAGTCAAAATGATGATCAGAATCAAATAATTAAGTGCCTCGCAACACTGAGGAAAGCTCGCTCTTTTCCTTAACCACACACACACACATACACCCACACACCACACCACACCCCAAATCTTTGGGTGCAGTATCATTTCACCCGTTACATAAAGTGGGTGAACTCATCCAACTAAAAAATGAATGCCTAATTCCCCACTCTAGCAAACTAAAAAGTCATAGCAAAGTGGGAGGTATCTTGCTTTAACTGCGGGAAAACAAATCTAAGACTTAACAGCTGAACTCAATGGTTATAACCAAACCATACATGTATAAACAATTAGGTCTTAATTAAGATTAGGATTTTTGCCTACATACTCTCATCGAAACTGTCTACATTCTTCATACTGAAAGTTTTTATCTCTTTCCAAATAGCATCACCCCATTAGCATAATGTCACAAGGTTCTGCCTGTTAGTGTTCACTGTTCACTGTTCTTATGATATATCTTGACTTGCGAAGACGATTTTTCTGTTGTTTTCCATCGAGAACACTCTTGTTTTTCTTCGACTTAACAAATTCAGCAACTCAGAGTGACACACTAAGCCTCGAAATGACAACAATGGAAGACTATAAGCTGAAAACCAAGCATCCAATGGATTTCTTACAAGGTTAGGAGCCTATGACTTTTATATAACACAGAAGCCTACTACTCCTCGTAAACTCAAATGGCGGAGATATGAAACTATCGAAACCAAACAGTTCACTCCAGCTGAAGTATTTATTATCTCTATTTTTCTTTGTGAACCATATGTCACAATGACCAGCATTGTACCAGTAAGTAGTACAAACAAAATCACCTAAAACTCCAAGCTTATTAGAAAAATATGGAACCCCAGCTTGTGTCCAGCAAGGTGGTGGTGGACAAATTGTTGGAAATTTTGAATAGAAATTATTTTAGTTGTAATTGAAGGGTTGTTTCCAAGAGAAGTGACCCTCTATGAATGGACTCTTTCCAAGAGTTGTGACTATCCATGAAAGGACTCTTACAAAGAGATGTGACTCTTGACGAAGAGACACTATGTCCTTTCCTAAGAGACACCAATCAAGTATATAAACCCCACTCTAGTTTCATTCTAAACACAAGAAAAGCACACACAAAAATCTGATTTCACTTGCATTCATTGTTGTCATAGTATTGAGAGATAAACACTATATTTGGTTCGCTGTTTCCTTGAGTTTGTAGTGCTTCTACTCGAGGAAGAAAGATCGTTGTATCCTGGGAGACGTTTCGCAAGTAAGACCCATTAGCACCGGAGTGGGGCGAATTTCGTCTTAAGGACAGAGTATCTAATACTCGACTCGATCTATATATAGGTTCTAGTCTTATAATCTCTCTGGTTTTCTTTTCTTATTCCTTGGTTTCGTATCTGGCATCAACATCAGTCGCATAATAAGGAGAAGATATCCAACAATCTTAAGACGAAATCCTTTATCTTCTTTTCTTCTAAAACGTTGTACACTTGCTTTATTATGCGGAACAGTTGAAGGTCATACATAACTGCTACATTCAGGGAATTACTTTCTCAGGGAGCCAATCCAATTTGGTGTCAAGGAACAACTGGCCGGGTTTTTGATTTGAAAGACGTATATTTCAAGGAATCCAACGGCATGAAGTTCTGTTTCGTTTTGTTGAGAATACCAAATGGTTTAGTGCTACGAAAAATATTTCGTTATCACATAATCAAGGAAAATCCATTGGGTTTCATTGCAGAGACATTGTGATTGGGTGTTATCGATACAAGGAGTCTGGGTTGTTTAAATTAATTGATTCTAACGACCGGAAATCGTTGAAGACAGTTCACAATATAACCATATTTGGTGGTGATCCAAATATATGGTTGGATGCGTATGATTTTTAGATTCTTTCTGACTCTTACCCCTATCTTCTCATAAAACTCTCCTCTTCCCTTTATTGAGTTATTATCAGTAATTTTAAAAGTTATTAATTCATAATCATAACAGTTCTTAATAGTTAGTTTAAATTGTTCTTTTGTGGCTAGAGGAAATTAAACTAGAAGAACCGGAAAAGGGAAATATGGAAAGCGCCGTTTTGACTCCTGCCGGTGATGTCAACGATATATCTCAAGAAATTGGAAATTTCTGATCATAGAGTTGGAAACGACAAGAAAACGGATCAGCAGAACTAATTGGAACAGCATACATATGAAGAGGAAAGTTGCAGTGAACGTAGATTTTGAAGCAACGGACAACCATTCTCTTTATTGGGTGTTCTTTCTATGCAATCTTGTCTCCTCAAAGATTGATGTGTGGCAGAGGCGAGAAACGGTTACAGGGAGAAGATGGCTAATCAAATGCCACTTTCTTGCACTGGCATGTTGAGAAGAAAAATACAGGGACACAACAAGTCTCTTCAAGAGACACATCCCTCTGTTTAATTCTTTTCTAAAAAAAAAAAAAAAAAAATTGGGACATTTCTCTCTTCAAGAAATCTGTCCGTCATAGTATCGTATGTACACAGTGTGTAATATCGGGAGGCATCATCCATTAATTCGGTGATTCAAAAATCACTAATTAAGGTGCCAATCATCGGTTTCGGTGTGTGGATCGTGCTGTGTATTAGTTTCCTTTTCTTGGCAGTTACGAATACTACGGCCCATCGTTACTCTGAAATTCTGGATTTGGAGATCCAGATTTGCGTCCAAGAGAAACGATGGAGTGATTCTTTAGAGCAGCAGTGGCTGATAAAGGATTAAATCTAAATTGGTAGGATGGCTGCAAGGGAAGCTTAATTGGATGGTTGTTTCGGGTGTAGTACCCATGGAAGGCTGACATGGAAATGATCAGAACTTCTGTAGTTGCATAGATTAGTCTGTGCACGTACTACGAAGGTTGTGAGTATAATGGAAGGCCTCACATAAATGATTCATATCGCACTGCATCACAAAGAAATTTTGATCAAAATCTTTTGATTTGAAGAGCGAACCTGATTCGTACAGTATCACGGTTTTCCGTGGATTGTAGTGATAACATCAATAACCAGTGCATGGGGCTTATGGTTTCTTAAAAGATCAGTTGATCAAGGGTCTGTGGAAATCTTGGTGCAGTTCGAAAAGGGATTTCACAAAGTGCAAAATTCCAGCGAGTGGTTTGTCAACACCGGAGCAACATGCCATGTTTATTCTGATAAGAGTGTATTCTTCCATTATCAGAAAAAGCAAGTGATTTTGGTTGGAGATTCTCGAGAACGGTATATAGCTAGACACAGCGGATCCCTTGCCGTATATGTTCCGATAAGAACATATTAACTCTTATTGTGAAGTGTGGATGATGAAACTGAAAAATACTCGTCATGGGTAAGTTAACGGCATGGTTAGAAATGAGTCAAGTCAGGTATGAATCTCTCACGATACGGAGAACTTTGAAATTCCAAAATTTTGAACTTTTGAACTTTTCCCCCAATTCTTTTGTTTCATGACATCTGAGATTCACATGAAATGTGGGGGAAAAGAGTGTGACTGTGACTCTCTATTCTCTGTTGATACTAGTTTTTTTCATATCCATCCGTTTTCATGTTTGGTCGAGTTTGAAGTCCGACAACTCATGCCGGAAATTTATGCATGAACCAGACGTAGGCTGCATATATTGGCTGTGTAGTTTGCTATCAGTTGCTCTGTAACACATGAGTGTACCGTGTACATATGATTCTATCCATGATTGCTTTGGTGAATGGTTTCCCATCATCGGAAGGAACATGTTTACTTGAATATGGGGCTTTGGTGAGTCGAATCCAAATCTTTCACAGTATGAAGTAAACATGTGTACGAGAGTCCTGCGTAAGGTCAGGGGCATACCGAAGTAGGGTATGCTTCCCGTATGGCTGTGTAATTTTGACTAACTATCAAAAATTTTGATAGTTCGTAAATGCCAATACGCTTCAAGTGTGGGAGCTAGGGATTCCATAGCATTTTGATCAAACCAGAATTTTCAATTGCTTAAAAGATTGGTACAATTGAATTATTGATCATGACTTGGAGAGTCAAAATGTAAATGAAAATAAGATGAAGTTCAATGAAAATTGCTAACATTGCTAATCCTTGAATTTAGCATTGTTTCTATGGACACTCGAGTATAGCCTTGAAATGTGGGGGTAAACCATATACTATATATTGTCTAAGAAAAACAGGGGTGTTTTAAAAAAATCCAAACAATTCATGTCAATTGTCAAATTTAGACGTAAATGGTGATTGAACACATGTGATTAGTTTGTAACAAATTGGATGAAAGGGCGGCCGACCTATCCAGAATTGGAGAGTTACAAAATCACGTTGGTTAGTGCATGCACGGATGGACGTAAATTTGTACAAACATGATTTTGGAAATAATTTGTAGCAAGTAAAATTGGAAGAGAAATTACAAAATTTTGTAATGGTGCTACAAAATGGTGACAAGTCTCTAGTAAATAGTCTTAGAGGACCGCGCGTGAAAATATTTTTGATGACTAGAGATAATGTGTTCATCGAGGGGAATAGGTTAATTTAAAGCCTACTAATTATGAGTGAAGATAATGGTAACCCAACCTAGTTGACTGGAGATCCCAAGATCTAGGTTCAAAAGGGACAACTAAGTTATGTATAACTCGGAGTAAACACTGTGGAGATAAAACTCCAACCTATTCCTATGATGAGACAGTGTATTTCCTGAAATGTGTTTTAGGATAAGCTATGCTTTTAATGATGCCTATATCTTGTATTTACAAGTGGGATACTACAGGGTATTCTTAATGGGACATCACCTATGTGAGTGTAGAATTGTGGCCGATTCTATGGAAATTTTATAAGGCTTTAATTTCCTAGAGCACTCATGAATCCGGGATTTGTTCAGGGCCGAAATGAACACAACCGTAGAACCAAATTAGTGAGAAAAGACATTGTGTGATAATTATTGTCTTGGTTTACATTAAAAGCTGAACAGTTCAAGACATCGCGTTCACTGGTTAGCGAGTAAATCCGATAGTTATTCACTAAGGAAGGTTCAAAGCCAAAAGCTACCTATCCCCATGCAATGACTTTTCACTTTATCTCTCTTTAGTGTCTGCATAACATTTGCATTCTTAGAAGTTCTATTCAAATGTGGGGGATTGTTGGAAATTTTGAATATAAATTATTTTAGTTGTAATTGAAGGGTTGTTTCCAAGAGAAGTGACCCTCTATGAATGGACTCTTTCCAAGAGTTGTGACTATCCATGAAAGGACTCTTACAAAGAGATGTGACTCTTGACGAAGAGACACTATATCCTTTCCTAAGAGATACCAATCAAGTATATAAACCCCACTCTAGTTTCATTCTAAACACAAGAAAAGCACACACAAAAATCTGATTTCACTTGCATTCATTGTTGTCATAGTATTGAGAGATAAACACTATATTTGGTTCATTGTTTCCTTGAGGCTGGAGTGCTTCTACTCGAGGAAGAAAGATCGTTGTATCCTGGGAGACGTTTCGCAAGTAAGACCCATTAGCACCGGAGTGGGGCGAATTTCGTCTTAAGGACAGAGTATCTAATACTCGACTCGATCTATATATAGGTTCTAGTCTTATAATCTCTCTGGTTTTCTTTTCTTATTCCTTGGTTTCGTATCTGGCATCAACATTAGTCGCATTATAAGGAGAAGATATCCAACACAAATCTCCTTCAGGGACATGATCTTGAAATAACGACTTTGTAACTTTAAGCTGAGATGTAAGAACCAAACAAATTCTGGGAAGGCTAAAACCATCAGGCAAGCATTCACTTGTTCCTGCCTATATGGCTATATTTCTCAGACTTTGTTTTGATAGATAACCAAAGTAAGCATCACATTTTCCATCAAGATTTACTATAAATAGATAGCACAGTGTGTATTTAACATAGCAACATAGATTAATAGCAGGTCACAAAGGTAACTCTTACATATTATAACATCTAATCCTAAAATGCTTAAAATCTTCATGAAGATGATGATTAGTATATACTTACCTAGAGATATTTTACTTCATATAGATGGATTTCAAAATTCTTAGAATGAGACCCCTTACTTTGTTCAGCGGCTTCTTCGGTTTATCACTGTTTTCTGCCTCCTCACTTGAACTTGCTTTTTCACGGATTTCCATTGTTTTTGTATCCTTTTCTCCTAATAATTTTAACGAAACTATAGTATTCTTGTGAGGGATTGCATCAGTAATAGGCATGCCAAAATTCACATCCATTTTGGCAGATGAAGCTTTTGGACCAAAACTATAAATACCGTTATCCCCATAGCACAGAAGCCTACCACTCCTTGTCAGCTCATACGGCGATAGATGTATCTGACTGCCGAAGCTAAACTCCTTACTCCAGCTCAATTCATCGTTATCTGTATTCTTCTTCAATGACCATATTTCACAAACAGTTTTGTGATCAAAAGTAGCACTTAGAAAACCACCTAAAACCCGCAGTTTAACAGTTGAATATGGAAAAACCGCAAAGACAATATATCAATAGAGGATGTGGCTACAAATAGAGATCTCATTTTTTTTGTGTATCTTGATATGCATGCGTCTTGAGTGTCGGTTATGGAAAAATGCTCTTGGCATGTCAAACATGATCCACCATGCGAAATCAATGACTTATTACTTGCAAGCAAGACGATAAAAATGCTAAAACCTAAAATGAATTTACAGAGCCTTTAGGCTTTAGCCAATCCAGCATACGTTTAAAGTTTAAACAATTAAAAATAACCAAGTTATATGTACTTTTTGGGGTGTTGGTGTAAACTACGCATATAACTCTTTACAAATTTGTGCTGGCTTCAAATGATATCCATGATGCGGTTTGCGGTTCAACAAATGCTATCAGGTGAATATAATTGTGCCCCAATCAAATTGGAAATTTACCTTTTTACTCCAATCGTACCCCAATCAAATTCGAATTTCACCTTTTTAACAATGGTCTTTTTATTTTTTTTTATTTTTTTCTAATAATAATGGTCTTGTTATCTTGTATCCTGGTGCGTGATTTTAATATATCGAACTTAATTAAACAAATAAAAAAAATATATTCGAAAATTGAATGCTTAAAAAAATGAAATTTGATCTAAATCTAAAATGTAACCATAAGACTCTGATGCTAAAAAAAAAAAAAAAAAAAAAAATCTGGCATTTAATATGAATAATTAATTGGGGGATACGGGAATTAATTGGGGGATATAGTTACAGGACAAAAACGGTGTCCCAATAGCAATTCTGGGTGACCCCTATGTAATTATTTTTTTAATTCCTAATCTGGCCCCCACTAATCAGGATTATTGATAGTAAAATGTTAAGTATTTGGGAGATAAATTAGTGTGTATTTATTTTTATTTGAATTTGTGTGGGTTAGTTGAGAGTAAAAGGAGGAAAAATGGTTTTTGAGTGGAATTTTTTTGAAAATGGAAGATGATTGTGATGAGAGAATTCTTTGCTAAGAGGTTGAAAATTTGATTTTTTTCTTTGAATCCACCATTGTTGCAGCTGAAAAAGCTTGGTGCCGGCATGGTATTCAACAAAAAAACCATGCCGGCATTGCTGGAAATTTTCATAAATTGTTTGCCACTATCCGGGGGGGTTCGGGGGGCGTAGTTATCTGATTTTAATCAGTCTAATTCCGGCATAGTTATCTGATTTTCGAGCATGGTTTTTGCTTAAATTTCTATGCCGGAACATGATGAAAAGTATCCAGAAAATTGATTTTTTTTTTCACTTAACTACCGGCATTGATAGATTTATATCGAGCATGCCGGCATTTAGTTCCGGCATTGAATTTCATCACTTCCGGCATGGTCTTCATCATTTCCGACATGTTCTTCAGAGACTTCCGGCGTGGTCTTCATCCTAAATAACCATGGCGGAACTCACTTCCGGTGTGGTCTTCATCCTAAATTTCTATGCCGGCACATGATGAAAAGTATTCAGAAAATTGTTTTTTTTTTTCACTTGAATACCGGCATTAATAGATTTATATCGAGCATGCCGGAATTTAGTTCCGGCATTGAATTTCATCAATTCCGGCATGTTCTTCATCACTTCCGACGTGACCTTCATCATTTCCGACATGTTCTTCATCACTTCCGGCATGGTATTCATCACTTCAGGCGTCGTCTTCATCATTTCCGGCATGTTCTTTATCATTTCCGACATGGTCTTCATCAGTTCCGGCAGAGAAGGAGAAGAGAATTTGAAAGGAAGTGGGGAAAATTTAGAAGTTGAAAGAGGATGGGGAACATTTGGGTTTCAAATTTTTAACCCTAAAAAGATTAATAAGAAGTGGAGATGGAAATGGGGAATATGATTTTGTTTTTTGATTTTAAATTTTTTGATTTTTATTTTGAGGGAATGGTGTTTTAGTATTTTCGCCCCCAAAAGTCACCCCTTAGCACACACCATGGGTTGGGGGAAGTACGTAATTCATATCCCCCAATTACTTTTTATATCCCCAATTAATTGTTCTTTAATATACTTTCTCATTCTACATCACCGGATTTTAAAGTTTAAGAATAATTTATATTCTTTGACTGACTACTTGATTTTGATTTATATGTTCGAGTTATGAAATGTATGCCCAGTCTCTTCTTTCTTTTTTGGGATTTTTTTATAAAGTGCCCATGTGGGCAAATGAATTTAAGAAAATGCCCAAGCTTTTTTTCGAAATTAATTTAATGACCATACCGTTACCAATTCCGTCAGGACCCACCATTTTGGTAAAATGGCGCTTACTTTGTCAATTTCTCGTCAAACGAGATGAGAATTTGGTGGGCGTAATTACAAATATAACCTTTGGCCTAGAAATGGTTGAGTTAATCTCCTACCGTCCACGTATTCTCTCAATCAACGGCTACAGATCAAATGCATCACAGGTAAACACGTGTGAATGAAATCAATTAACAAAACAGGTTAAGGTTAGGGTTTTGTTTTCTTATTTTCTTCACTTTCGTTTTCTCCACCACACTCTCTCTCTGAAAAAACTTTGTCTCTGAAGAACTTATGATTCAGAGAAGAAAGTTGTTTCATAGTTAGGATTCTTTTTATAAATCTCTTTCGCTCTCTTACCGTGAAGATGAAGAAAAGGTGAAGAAAAAACAGAAGTCAGAGGATTGGAATCGGTAAGATTCGATAATCCTAACTTTTATTTGATTAGAACTGTTCCTTTGTTTTTATATGTTTGAATAGGGAATCGAATCTATGATGGGTACTGTGATAATTTGATTTTTTTTTTTTTTTTTGATTTTTTGTTTAAAAACAAAACTTAATAATCCCGAAGAGAAAACAATATTATCCAGTTTTGTTCTTACATATTTTTTCCAATTTTATAAGTGTTTAGGGTTTTAATTTGATGATTTTATGTAATTAGGGATTTGTTTTGGAATTTTTTGTGTTAGGGTTTAAATTGGTATATGAATTGTTCAATTTCTGAATATGTATATTTGATTTTCTGAATATGCATATTTGATTTCTAGAATTAGGGTTTAAATTCGTATATGAATTGTTCAATTTCTGTAATTAGGGTTTAAATTGGGGATCTTTTGTTTCTGAAATTTGAAGTAGACTAATTCTTGTTATATGTTGTTCTGTTGCAATGGACATGTCCATAATCCATACAGAAACATTAGTGTGTATGTTAATATGAGTAAATTGACACTGGAATTCCCTCACATGGACCTAAATAAATCTGATTTGAAGATGTTTGAGCAGATGTTGCGTGTAAGGTTAGGTCTGGCTGAGAATGAAATTGTTAACTTAGTTTAGATGGTTAAGCCAAGTTTGCCTCAAAGTTTGATGACAGATGATGACTTTTTCAAGTTTTGGGAATTAGTTGTAACTGATGATAGAGATTGGATACGTCTTACTCTTTACATATTGAATTCTGATTTTGGAGATGATGAGTTTTCAAATGTGGAACTACCACCAGTGACAATCAGTCATGAGACTCCTAAGAAGATTTATAAGACAAATAAGAAGACAGTGTCTAAGGAAAAGCCAAAGCCACCTAGGAGGTCACCAAGCTTTCAAGACACTTCTGAAGTGCAAAACTCACATCAACAAGGAGGTCCATCTAGGAAATTATTGTTTGTGGATTTGTTGAATGAAATGGAGAGTCAAGGTGGTGGAAATGGTATGCATTACTGCCACAAGGAAGCGATCAACCAAGGAAAGAGACTTTTAATCATGATTCTTGGTTTAATAGAATACAAGGAAGCACTGCTCATAATGCAACACAAGGTAGCACTGTGGACAATGATGGGAATGAGTCTGAAGATGAGGACATTGTGCATCTAGAGAATGAGTCTGAAGATGAGTGTAACCCAATTGAAGATCCATATGCCAATGCAATATTTGATAGTGATTCTGAGAATGAAATAGGTTATGATGAATATGTAGAGACATATAAAGTTCCAGTTCACAATGAAGAATCAAGTAGCGATGAAGGTATTAAAATTTGTTAAACTTACATTGAGGTAGTAAATTTTTAAATGTTATTACTATTTTTAAGTTTATAACTTTCATATTTGTAACTTGAGATGAAGATGGTAGTGGTCTTTGAAGTTGAAGATAAAAATGATGGTGGTCCTGAAGTAGTGATTGATAAGGCTGTTGGCAAACCTGTTTGGCACAAGAGGTACCTACCAGATATGAACAACATTGGAGAGGAAGTTGATCCAAATCTATTCCCTGAAGAAGATGAAATACCAGTAGTGGACCCTGGTAAGATCTTTGGTAAAGTGTGCCTTTCAAAACAAACAACTTTTTAAAAAGCATCTTAAAAGATATTGTGTCAAAGAAAATAAACAGTTCAAATGTAAAAAGAGTTGTTCACAGCAAGTTAGGGCCCAATGTAGGTTCAAAGATAAAGATGATTATAAATGGTTTTTATGCTAGTAGAGTTGAGGGAGAGTCAACTTTTGTTATTAGAAGTGTAAATTTGGAACACACTTGTGTTGGTGATCCAAAAGTTTTAATAGGTCTCATTGATCTCCGATCTTGTAAAAGATGTTGTGCTTGAAAAGTTGAAGCATAGCTCTGGGTACCAAAGCCCAGGAATATTGCAGAAGACTTTTCAATGTTGCACAACATCAAAATTCCCTATTTTTGTGCATGGGAAGCTAGGAATCTGTTTCTAGAAGAATTGTTTGGTGATTATGAAGAAAGTTATGCTGAAGTACCTAAGTTCTGTTCAATGGTGGCTGACACTAACCCAGGATCTGTTGCCAAGTTTACATATGGAAGAAAAGGTATATTTATAAGCTATTTAAGTATTTGTGTTTTTTTTTTTTTTCTTTTTTTTCTTTGGAAAAGAACTGATGTTGAGCTTGAATATGCAGACTTTAAATTTGAGAGTATGACAATCTCTTTTCCTGAACCAATGAAAGGATTTCAAGATGCTTGCAGAGGTGTTGTGGGATTTGATGCATGCCATCTAACTGGCAAGTGGGGTGGTGTCCTAATGGCTGCAACATGAGTTGCACAAACACTTTGTCCGGCATATTATTTGTGATGTGACGACACACCCTCCTTTTCGCACCCCTATGCTAGCGGAGTTGGTTAGTTGGACATGGACGTTTGTAGCGTGAAGAAAGAGGATAGCGACTTCATTTCATATATGCTTTTAAGGCTAACCCATATTGTCTTCTAATCTAGCAGCTAGATTAGTCATCCACGCCATCTAGGACAACCTCCTAAGTCCTATGTTATTTTTAATCTAGCAGCGAAACGCTGAATAGAACAACGTTGAACGTTGAACCAAACATCATCACATGATTTTATTTCCAAATTCCAAACAACTAATCATTATCATTTCTCTCTCCCTCTTTTCCCCTCTCTCTCTCCCTCTTTTTCCTCTTTTTTCCTCTCTCTTTATTTTCCCTCTCTCTCCATCACGTTCTCTCTAAACATTTAGTAAAAAATGTTACTTTTTGAGCGCAAAACAGTTCAGCGTTTCAATCTCGCTGCTAGTTGAACTGCGAGCAAATGCTAGGAGAGAGAAGTAGACAGAAGTAATGTTAACTTTTTTCCCAAACTTTTTTCTTGATTTGCAACACTTTTTGGCTAATCTATCCCATAAGGGTTAGCCTAATGGCATGATCTATGCGGGGCAGGTGGGTAAAGTTACTCCGCCAGTAATGTAGACATAGAACTCCCGATGTATGATAATGGTACACCCTCGTGTGATCTTAGGTTGTTGCTAGTAGCTCGAACTAAAATCAGCATTGTAACTACGCATCATCACATTTTTCGTTGGTTTTTATGTTGCATGTGTTATTTGAGGTAAATCCCGCATGTCATACAAATACAAAATATTTTTGAAGTGACTAATGTTTTAACCAATTGGCCATGAAAATGGAGTGAGCAAAGTGCTATAAAAAGACTAATAACATGGTGATTGGATTTTGAAAGTATGCCCCAAATTAAGTGAGGTCAAATGCAAAGATAACTTTATTTTTAGAATTTCTGAGATGTTAGAGTGAACTGCCAAGATGATATAACGAGTTAGAGGTTCTGACTAGAAGTAATCATCACTTGATAATAAATGAGTTACAGGTTTTTGTGGATTTGGTTTGTTTGGAAAAATACAAAAAGGTGTCATAATTCATGAAAAAAAGATAAATCACGACCATGGCACATTATAAAAAGAATATTGTTGTCGTTTTCCAGATTGAATGACTAGGCGGATGTTTTTCGAGAAGTTGTCCTGGTCTTCATCAAATACATATTATTCATTGAGATCTTTTTGTCCACTCAAATTAAAATTTAAGCACTGCACCAAACAACTACACTTTTTTTCTTCTGTGCATGTTGTTTCAGTATGTAATGTAACGAATATTCCAGCTACCACTATTAAGATTTAAGATCAGAAAGTTTATTATAAAACGCTACATAATGCGGAGCGAAAGTAATTTATTTAACTCCTGTTTGTTGTAAAAAAGTATGTACTACTCCCTCTTGATCGTTCGAAGCACCTCAGTCAATATCAAGCCCTAGCAAGATAACAAACAACCAAGAACAAGATAATTGTTTATGTTTTTTGATGATTGTGCTTAAAATTTCCGCATTCGCTAAAAAACAACTCAAATGTTCAGCTTGGTGGACTAACTTGATGGGCTTAGTGGTGTAACCTGATTAATTTGATATGGGGCCGGTAAGGCTAAAACTACTAACATGGGTCCATTTGTTCAACTCCCCCGGGTAAATTTGGATCAAAACCTATAATTTAGTCGAAACTGGTAGACTCTGCTAGGTATATTTTTAATAGAAATCAGTAACACCTAAAAACACTTTCGAAATCCGGTTAATAGATGCATAACATGTTATGCATAAATTAAATGATGTATGAACCAAAATATGGTTGAATAACGTTTTATGCATCTTTTGTTGTGTTTGCATAAATGCATCGTTTTTGGTGGCTGCATAATCGTTATCTTCCAAATTTTCGAAACTTTTGCTTAAAAGAACAATCGCCTCCGATGATTTTTGCGAATTTTCGAAATTTTTGCTTAAAAGAACTATCGCCCCCGATTTTTTTCGCAAAAAACTTAGATTTGGTATTGTTGTTTGTACTCGTTGTGTAGATCTCTTAAAAAGCTTTCCAACGATATAAAATTTGTAAAATTCCAAAGCACAGTTTTTTGGATATGTTGTATCCAAGTTAAGTTGCCAATTATAACCTGAAAAATTAGAATGCATAATCCGTTGTGCACACAACTTTCAAATTTTCATATAATTATGGGTGTCATAGAGACTAAAAATAATCTTGGGCCTGACAATAAGAATAATATTATTTTTGCCTACGCCTAAGTTTCCCTTTTGATTTATATGCTTGTACTAGTCTCGTTTTGGTTTAGGACGGACATTTCCTTGTAACTAAAATTGGAGTAAGATGGACTACAGTTATTCCTTTTTCTACATGCGAAAGGCATAGTAGTTGTTTATATCAATATAATATATGATAGAGTCATTGTGTGATAATATTAATGACTTGAGTTCGGAGAATCGAAACTCATCAACATCAAATTCTTTACCGACTAAGAAAAGAAAAAAATACAGTAAAAACTCTATAAATTAATGTTGTGGGGACCATAAAAATTTATTAATTAAGCGAGATATTAATTAACCGATAGATTAATAAGTATTAATTTAAACGAGCATGGGTGTCTGTTGCGCTATTTGAAGAATATTCGACAACTCACAAAAAATTGTCTGCAAATAATTGGGGCGTCACCATCCCATATCGGTATGAGAAGGCTATTATTGGGGCGTCACATTCCATTAGAGGGGCGTCACCTAATAGGACAAAAACGGGTCACCCGTAAGTAATTTCAAAAATCCCTTATCTCAATAATTGTGTAATGACCAAACAACCCTTATTTATTTAGTTAATTTTAATTAATTTTAATTATTATCTAATTAAATTAAGAAGATGAATTTTGATATATATTTGTAAATTCTGGGACAAAGTTTATGTGGGAAAAAAACTAGAGAGAAGAGGAAAAAGAAAAAATTGGAGTTTTTTTTCAAAACCTAGATTGTTTGATTCACTCAACAAAAATGGATGAAACAAGTTACAAATTCGAGGTGGGTGAATCTTTGTATGATAGAGAAAATAAGTTTTACATTTCTCATGTTGAAGACCAAGAGATTCATGATTTGTTAGATGGTAGAGAGGGTTTAACAGAAAGTGATGATGAATCTCCACCAATTGAAGAAATAAATCAACAAAGTGAAGAACCAATGGTTGAAAATCAACAGGTGCACCTTTAAACTATCTCCCATGGGTTCAATTTCCTTGAGAACTAGCTTAAGAAAGATAATAAATTTGATATTTTTAGACTTTCATGGCAAATTACGGTTGGGTTGGGATTCGTTCCAACCGTAATTCAGTTTTACGTCTGGGTTCGGAAGAGGGTTTTGCTTCGTTGCCAACCGTAATTTTAGTTTACGCCCAGCTTTAGAAGAATTCCAAACGTAACTGGTTTCCAATAGGACAAAACTTGATAATTACGCCTAGGTTAAATTCATCCAAAACCCAAACGTAAATAGTTTTTGCATGGGTATTTAATAATTGTTTTACGTCTTGGTTAGGATTTTCTTATTTCCAAACGTAAGGTAAAACGTCTAGGTTATATTTTCATCGTTTCCAACCGTAATTAAAAACGTCTAGGTTAAAGGATGAATTTTCAACCATAACCTTTCCTATGCATAAAACGTCTGGGTCCGTGTACCTTATAACCAGGACGTAATTCTAGTTTTTTTTTTTTTTTTCCTTGACTAATATTGTGATATTTTGGTTGATAGATTGTGCTTCCACCTAGCCCAATGCCTTCTCAACCTAATGCAAACGAAATTCTAACCGAAGATTCATCCCATCACTATTTGAATGACTTGGTAAGTGTTTTTTCTCTTTTTTGAAACTAATGGAAAGATATTTTGCTCATTCACTATGTTTTTGTTTTTTTACTAACTTTGAGTTTTTGGAACATGTAGAGATGGAAAGATAAAGAAGATGCAAAGAAATGGGCTAGAGAACGTGGCAAGTTAATTATGTGTGTTATAGTTTGTAATGGATCAACAAATGACCGCCACTTTCAAATGGTTTGCGAGTGTAGTGGAGAGAGTAAAAGTCATGTGAAAAAAGGGTACCGTATATGAACCAAAGACGAATAGGAAGAATACTACTTTCACTAAGAAGACTAAATGCCCGTTCAAGCTTCAATTCAAGCACAACAAGAAAAGCGAGGAGTGGTATTGGTATTTGGAGAAAGTTGTATGCGGTCGTCATAACCATCCCATACCGGATACTTTGTTATCCCATCCTTATGCGGCGCGGCTTAATGATGAAGAAAAACTCATTGTAAGTTCCATGACGGAAAACCGTATGAAACCCCTAGATATACTTGGTCATATAAAGCTCCTCAACCCAAAGAATGTTTCTACTTTGCCAACCATCTACAACGCCAAAACAAAATTGAAAAATCAACAATGGGAAAATAGAAATCAAATGCAACAATTAAGGCATTTGGGGGAGAAGTATAATTATTCGGTTTTCCATAATGAAGATGAGGATGAACAAATAAAGAATCTCATATTGGCTCATCCAGAGTTTATACAATTAGCGCGGTGCTCCAATCAAGTACTTTTAATGGATTGCACGTACAAGACCAACAAGTATGAGATGCCGGTGTTGAACATTGTTGGACAAACTTCCACCAACTCTCCGTTTAGTATCGCTTTTTGCTTCTTGGAAAATGAGCTTGAAGAGAGTTATGTGTGGGCACTAAAACAAGTGAAGTTATTCTACGTGGAGGGATATACTCCAAAGGTGATTGTCACCGACAAGGAACAAGCATTGTTGAATGCAATAGAGAGGGTTTTCCCGGATGCTCATCACCTTCTTTGCACCTTCCACTTATGGAATAACATTGAGACTAAATGTAAGACCATCATTCGTCCAACAAAGAAAAGTCAAATGGAAAGAATAAAGAAACTACCGGTTGATCAACAAAAGGAAGCCAAAGAGAAATTTAAGAAGGATGACGGGTTGGCGGAACTAAGATGGGCTAGTTTCCAAAAGGATTGGGAAGCCATGGCATATTCTCTCACTTTGTGGAAGACTATGAACAACGATCTCGTATGTTATTGGCTAGTTTGAGAAGTTATCCAACTATGGTGAAATACTTGGTGGACAATTGGTTGGATCCGCACAAAGAGAAGTTTGTGGCCGCATTCACAAACCAATATAGACACTTCGGCAACCAAGCTACAAGTACGGTAGAATCGTCTCACAACCGGTTGAAGAAGAAGCTTCATAGTGGTGATGGTGGATTTGTTACGGTATTCCAAGCCATGCACACCTATTTCCTCCGTGATCTTGATAGAGTTAGGGAGTATTTTGAAAAAAAACCGATCTAGTAGACACACTAAATGGAAAAACAATGCTTGGCTTGATGCAATTAATCATAAAGTGTCGCATCGTGCAATTGATTTGATCATGAAAGAAGTGATACAATTTGAGTCGGGTAACTATGACGAAAGAGAGTGTGTTTGTCCTAACATGACAAGTTTGGGCCTCCCATGTCGGCATGTCATAGCCAATTACAATGGCAAATTTATTCCAATACAAGATGTTGATCCCTTTTGGCAACAATTATCACTACACCAAATTCCCGGATTCGTAACGAGGCATTCGTAACGGCTTATGGGCCATTACAAATTTCCCGTTACAAATGGCCGTTACAAAAAATTCGTAACAGGCTGAAGCCGTTACTAATTTTTAAAAAATTTGTAACAGGGCTAAGCCGTTACGAATTTTTTTTTTAGGCGTGCCAGTCACACGCTTGGTCACACTTGGGTGGTAACACCTTTAGAATGTGCGTGTGCCATTCACATGTGTGGCATTATGTTTCCACCCACGATGAGTTATACCAGAGGATATTTCCTCCCATGCGTGTGCGATTCACATGCGTGCTTTTGAGGATATCTCAGCACTTAGCCAAATCGAGATTTCATTTTCAGTTTTTTCTTTTCTCTCTTCTGCTCCTGTTCTTTCTTCTCCTCTCGTCTCCACACTCGTTAATCTTCTGATCTTTGAAGAATTGTGTAAGATTAACGAGTTTAGGTTTCGATTTTAGTTTCGATCTGCATAAGTCATCATCAATTTTTCAATTTTAGGGTTTTATCATCTGTTAAATCAGATTTTAGGGTTTCATCTGATACCAAAAAAAATTCGATTTCATTTTAGGGTTCGTCGGAGTTGGAGCTTTGAAGAACTGATCTTGAATCTCAGCTTAGAAGGTATATGTTTCTTCTTTTTGTCTGTTAGATTTTCTCTTCCTCCTCTCTTTTTTTTCTTCCCTGTAGAATCACATCTGTTAATCGAGTTCAGAATTTCAATTTCATCATCTGTTAATCGAGTTTAGGGTTTCTATTTCATCATCTGTATTTTATCTGTGTAAGTCTTTCGTCATTTGTTTTAGGGTTTGATTTATTTCTATTTTAGGGTTTCAGTTTGTTAATCAGATTTAAGGGTTTCAATTTGTTAATCAGTTTTAAGGGTTTCAGTTTGTTAATCAGTTTGAGGGAGTTTCACTTGTAAATAGGGTTTGTTTACAGGTACTGGTTGATTTCAGTTTTGTTATACCAGGGTTGGAATTGATATTCCTAAAATTGAAGTGCGATTTGAGAATCTGTGGGTGGAAGGGGATGCGTTTGTTGCAAATAAAGCACTTCCTACTTTGTTCAATGCTTTGTTGAATGCTATGGAGGTAATTTTTATTTCAATTTCTGCCCATTATCGATGCCTAATTGTTGCACTTCCACTTATTAGTATTAGCCAAATATGAGCCTGCTTTCATTTATAGAACAAGAAAATGAGTTTCTCTTTGTATATTTGTATGCAACTCACTTAGGAAAGAACTCGACTTAATGTGGTAGGTCATTAAGGAGTGTGTGAAAGCAGAAGCATGGTTGAGAGAGAAACATCAGCGGGGAAGACTCTCGACTAAATATGCTAACTTGATCTTTGTTGTCGATGACGTTAAAAAGAATGTAGAGGCCCTTGATAGGTACATTATAATTTCTCTGCATGATTACTTTTTTCTTTGGCAAATAGATAAGTAGATCTACTACGTAGTTTGGTGTCTGCGATTGATGCGCACTTGACGAATCTCGTGATACGCTGAGGTCCGCCATTTTATTGGATGGGTCTTTGTTTGAAACTCTTGTAAGCAAGTTTGGCTTCGTGATTGATTGCCTCATCCACTTTCTCCTGAGTGATGAATATATTTTGTTTGTTTCGTTTGAACGGGTTTTGCAGGCCAGTGATGACAAAACCCAAGCAAGCAGCGGCAAAGCCACCTACTCCAGCAGAATCACCATCAATGTAATGTATTTCTCACCATTTTGTTTCATATCTCTTATTTTCCATTTTTAATTAATACTGGTTGCTTTGCTAACTTTTTACATCTGAATAGGTTGGAGTTTTGGTTCCTCGTCGGGATTGTTATATCACAGGGAAATGGTGCTGCTAAGATGGTGTTGATGTGTGTTTGTGAATCTGAAGATTGTTGCTGTGTAAATTTTACAGGGAAGAGGAAAGTGATTGAAGTGGTTCTGCAGTGGCTGGGTTTGAAGTAAAGATGCAGTTGCAATGGGTGTGTAAGTATATTTTCCGGTGCTTTCTTCTCTTGACATACATATAAGTTGCAGTTGAGAATTACAAGGGGTTCAGGCGGATTGTGAAATTGTATGGCTGTGGTTGCTGTTACAGGGTGATTAGGAACTGCAGATGATGGAAGATGTCGACGCCGTGGTGCTGTAAGTTGTTTCCAGTGATGCAGTAGTGGTATTGAGCTCATAAGGAGAAGCTGAAATGGGTTTACTTATGATAGATTTGCACAATGGTATGGAGCTGAACTTTGCTTGAGGCAACGATGGCGATTTTGGTTACGCGGTAATATCAGTTGAAGAATGGTATGTGTTGGTGGTTATGAATTCAATTTTGGTGGGACTGGTATTTACTATTTAGTGTGGCTTTGCGAGGGTTTGTGCAAGTATGATGTTGAGAAGAATGAGTCTTTCTTTGAGTGTGACCAAGTGGAGGAGATGCAAATGGGTATGAGGAATTGAAGCGAGAAATTGTGAAGTATAGATTGAGAAGAAATGGAAAACTGGGTTTGCGATGGGTTAAACTCAAATTCGAGTTTGGGTCGATTATGGAAGTGAGCTGAACTTGAATATTTGGGAGTTGGTGGAGATTGCTATGTAGGAGTTGATGATGTAAAGATACAATGGGTCAAGATGGTGCTTGATGTGATCTTTGCAAGACTCTGCAATGTAATAAGGTGTTGCAGGCAAGGACTTGTTGGTGCAGTGAGAGCCATGGAGATTGGTTTGGAGCTGTTGGTGTTATCTAAGAATGGAAGTGTTGCAATAGATGTATGTTAGGACTATGAAGCTGAGGGGAACCACTAATGGCACGAAATGGCGTCGACATCGAGTTTTCGGATGCCTAAGCTTTCAACAAAGCAAGCTGCAAAGGATATTGTTGATTGTGGAGGATGAAATGAAAGGTGTATGCGGGTAGTTTTTGGAATTCCGGCTTATTTAAATGAGAAAATAAAGCTAGAGTCAGCCTTGACCAGTCAAAATTGGTCAAGATAAGACCAATTTTGACCAGGTCAGGTTGACCGGCAGTAATTTTTTTGCTGTTACAAAAAAAGTTCGTAACGGCCCTGAGCTGTTACAACATCCCTGTTGCAAAAAATTCGTAACGGCCCCGTTTGTTACCACGTGGCAAATTCGTAACGGCTCAAGCCCGTTACGAGGGCCGTTACAAAAAAAATTCGTAACGGCCACAAAGCCGTTACAAAAAAAATGTAACACCCACTTTTGCAACAGGCGAGGGCCGTTACAACCCGTTTTGTAACGGCCTGGTTCTGTTTCTAATCCCAGAATTTGGTGTAGTGTATCATTCCATGAAACAATAGTCGATCAAGATTTTGGAGGAACATTTGCCGATACCGACATCGGAAAAGCGCTAGCCGCGAAATATGATGCATTAACACGGGGGCAAAGGCAAATATGGTTGAGTAACTTGAGTAACTTCGTATACCCACAAACTAGGAACAATATGAAGGAACCACCTAAGAGGAAGAGAAAGGGGAGGCCTTCTACGAAACAAAAGAGGAGTGTAGTAAGGAAAACGGCAAGGGAATTGTTGGAAGAATCAAAGAAAAGAGATCCTTCGGGAATTGAATTGTTGCGAAAATCCTATGAGGCGGAGGATGAGATGGAGGAGGATGTTCAAGGTAGAAACAAACGAAGGAGAGGTCAAATGGATTTAGGAGAACCAAGTCATCGAAATGTACAAGAAAAAGAAGGAGAACCAAGTCATCGAAATGTACAAGAAAAAGATCTTGAGCCTCCCTCTCAAGAAAGTTCAACAAGCAAAGTTGATTTCAAAGGAAAAGGTCCGGTCTTTCGTTCCAAACAACTAGAAAAAAGTGAAGTTGTTAAAGGAAAAGGTTCCAAACAATGCGAAACAAAAGATGGGGGAGATAAAAGAAAAGGTTCCAAAGCATGCGAAGTTCCCTCCCAAGGAAAAACAAGAAAAAAACTTGGCGGTAGAGACGGTGTTAAACAATTAGCAAGAAGTATAGGAAAAAGTCCAATGGTTGGAATATTTCCTTCAAGTGAAAGGAATGGGATGGTTCGTATTCCAAACGCAACTTACAAACCACCCCCTTGAGATGAGAAGGGTCGATATTCCCGGAATTTATATATCATTTATGAAAATTATCTTATTTTTTTCCCCGACTTTGTTCGTGATTATATTAAGGCCACGGATGAGGTAGATGGAGATGGGAATTGTGGTTACCACGTCTTCGTGGATCAACTTGGACCCTTTGAAGACGCGAAAGATTGGGGTTGTGAAGAAGTTGACTATGTAAGGCAAAAATGTTTAATGGAACTACGTGGGCACCGAGATTATTACATACCAATGATGAGATGTGAAAAGTACGAGTCCGAGACGGTGTTAAACGAAAGGTTTTTGGCATGGGAAAAGCGGTTACATGACAATAAATGTTTGACAATTGAGTATTGGATGTCCATGCCAATAAACGGCCAACTACTCGCCAATGCATTCAATTGCGTTGTCCATTATATCTCAAATGCATTGAGTTTCACATTTGCACCGACAAGGATACCATTTGACGAAGAATCGGATAAAACAAAAAGAGTGGTGATTGGTTACGTGCACGGAAACCATTTAATTGGACTCCAAATGAGTGAAGGATGCCCATTACCTCCATTATTCGATTGTAACGAATGGTCCAAGTCTTGGTGTAATAGATTCGAGGAAAGTTTTGAATTTTGGAAGGCATTACAATTTCAAGGAGTAATGTCTCATTTGCATTGATGAGCGATATGAGGATGACTAAACGTTCGTGAAGGGTGGTGAAAATATTTTGAATGACTCAATAGGAATAAAACATTTTGTCTAGAAGTGATAATTGGGTCATATGTATTTTGGTAGTTTTGAATGAAGTATTTTGTTGACAATATTATATGTATTTTCACTACACCAAATATGCAGATTAGTAACCAAGATTAGTAACGGGCATGTAGCCGTTACTAATTCGCAACCAAAAATTCCAGTTACTAATTTTTAGTAACAGCCCCTCGCTGTTACCAATTTTGAAACGGCCCAGACCCGGTTACAAATAGTAACTGCTGAAATAAAATCATGCCAAGAGTTTGTGTGCATGGTAACACTAGGCCTCGTATTTCCGCCCAAATATTAGTAACTGTTTTCAACTTCAAAGATAATTCTACCCTATGTATATCTTATCTAACAAAACTCCCCCCGCAACCACATTATCTTCTTTTCCCTTCCTTCTTCACCGAGCAAGCAGAGCAACCACTCCTCCTCCTTTTATTCCTTCTTCTTCTCGAGCACCACCATCACCATCTCTCTAATACCAGCGCCATTATCTACCTTCTTCTTTTTCTTAAATCAACTTTCCCTATAACCCCCTTGTTTATGTCTACAGAGGAAAACCCTAGATATATGATTTCTATTTTTCTTATCTAGGGTTTCAATTATAGAGATGGACAAGAGATTATTTTGATTGATCTAAAGGAGGATGCGAATTGAAAAACAAAGGTTGCAAATAATTTTGGTTGATCTACAAGAGGTTATTAATCGGGTGATGTTTCATTGCTGAGTTTCAATTTTCTTACAAATTCGAAGTTCAGTTGTTTCATTGGGATGATCTGAACAATCGAAGAACTGAACCCTAATAAAATCCGATTTCCTTAGTAAAATTTTGAAGCTTATTAAGAACCCTAACTTTGATTTTGTTGTTTGATGGACATTAGCAGGTGAACCATCTAAAAAACTACGAAAGGGTATGATTTCATTGAGGTAATTCTTCGAAACTACTTTGTGATTTCCGTATTTTTAGCTTAAATTTCTTATTTATTTTTAATTTGGGTATTGATTATCTTTTTTGTAGAGTTTTTTAAGCAATTTGGTTATATTAAGCGGTTGAGAATCGCGGGGAATAAGAAGGTTTGCTTAGCTTTAATGTTTTCGATTTTGATTATCTGGGTTTGTTTGTTTTGTATTGGTTGTTGAGTTTTGGGTGTTTTACATACAGGAAAATTAAGCATTTTGGGTTTATCGCGTTTGTATCTCCTGAAGTTTATACCTGTACTTGATGTGGTTTGCTTCGATGGTCGTCTGCAGAAGTGGGTTTGTTTTCAAAAATCAAGTCCTGGCGAGCATAGGAGAAGTGGTTTGTAGTTTTAAATTTTACTCACCTTATGTGTTTCGCTTCAATTTGTGACTTTTTCAAAAAAAATTTGTAACGTAATCCATTTTGAAATGCAGGCGGTGAAGATTGTTGCATACTATATGCATAATTATCTGTTGTTTGAGCACTTATCCTGTTATCATTATTTTTGGATGGTTTCTAATCGCAACATGAATGACGATTAATGAGTTTTAGTTCTTATTCAGCTATTTGCTTTGCTAAAGATTTCATGGATTAATTTTGTCATTAATGTTTGCTTGTCTTGGGTGAGAAAGCACAAACTGAGCGAAAGATAAAGCAATTGTAAGGAAGAAATTTTTTCTTGCATGTGATATATCCAGGCGCGACTCTAATATGCTTGACATGAAGAAGTCCATGGGTCCTGCTGGTCCTTGTATACAGACGATGCAGGTAATAGAAACGGACCTTAACGGATTACTAGACTGCCGAAGTTTATGATCATATACTATTTTATCTGACTCAATTACTGTTATTGTATGTGGTTTAAGGGAAAATATCAAAACCTAGAAGTTCTGGCATTTGAGATGGAGACAAGGATCGCCTCTTTGGAAGAAGAATTGAAAGTTGTAAAAGTATATTTTAGATTCTGAGCTGGAAGATGTCGCTGATTCATGTCAAACAACAGCTGTTACTAATGTTGTCTTTGGACTTTCTTTGGGATCCAAATCTGTTATCATTTCGATCTTTGCTATGTTTTCAGTATCTTTGTTAGTTTGTTGAAATGTGTGACTTATTTCTCTCCTTCCCTTGTTTCCTCTTTTATGTTTATTGAATTTGTTGAACTGTTGTGCAAAGAAATTTTACACTCTATTATGCAGGATTCAGGTGTGAGAGAGCTCAACTTAGAGACATTGTTCTTAGGGGTGAGCCTCTTGGATAGATTTTGAGCCAGGGTTTCTGTCAAAACAAAAGGAAGCTATAATTGCTTGGAATTTCTTGCCTCAGCTTATCTCTCCTGGTGGTAGAGGTAGAGGACGTGGTAGCTGAGGAAGGGGTGGAAGAGGTCGAGGTAGTTATTGCCCTTTGCAATTTTTTTGTAATATCTTGAACCAATTAGTTTACTTATTATTATGTTTAGTTTTTTTTTTAGTTAACTAACATGGTTAATATGCTAAGCTAGAAGGTGCTTTCATATTCTAATAGGATTATTACGTATAATTGTTTGAGTTAGCGTACATGGTTAATATGCTAAGCTAGAAGCTACATAACTGCTTTCATCTTCTAATATGACTAAAGAAGTAAAACCTTGGCCTTTCTATGCTGGGAGGTTTATAGCCTAATATATGAAATTTTGCTGTTCGATCGCATGAACTTTCTTAATATTGTTATATAATAGTTTTCCTTTTACCTCTTGCATGTTGGATGCATTTTTTAAATTTATTTCAAGGAATTGCTGATAGTGTTCTAGGAAATCTTTGAAAGTTAAGAATTGTAGTTATCGGTCACATAACTAGGGCAACATTTTGCTTGCTGAAAGAATAATATATTATTCTATGGAAGAATAATGTCGTTTATGATTATTTTTTTTTTGATTCTTGGAACTTTAAGTTTCTTGTATTTCTATGGACGGGTATGATCATAAGTGCTCATCGTGAAGGTAGAAGTTTTTGTTCCTAATATGATTTGGTTTATCTTAGGTGGGTAACTTTAATGGAGGTGGTGAATTCAATGAAGACGGAAGAAATTAGGATGGTGGACGTGGCTTTGGTGGCAGAGGAAGAGGCCGTGATTTCTGCGGATGCGAAAGAGGTTATGGCGATGGAGATATGCAACCTGAATTTGTTGGTTATAACAATGAGTACAACAATGGGCCTACTGCCGAAGCACTTGGTTAGTTCTCGTGTTACACATTTATGCAGATCTTGATTTTGAACCATGCATTAAAATATGGTACATGTTTGTAATTAGAAAGGCAAGGATTGAATAACAGTCTCCATTTTCTATCAAACACGAGTAAGAGGGGACAGAAAGAGAGAGCTTGTTTTTATTGTATTTGACTCGTTTTTGGTATGCAATGTTGTTTGGTGTGGATCTGCAGTTCGTGGTCGTGGTAGAGGAAGGGTGGGTCGTGGGCGTGGGTGAGAATATAATATAGCAGATGGACAACAACATGTTCAGCATGTAGTTGCTTGAGCCCTAGGTTGAAGGAAACTACACTTACAATTCTTGTGCATCGCAAATATTATAGAAACTTGATTTTTTTTCTTCCAATCTATGCTTTTTAGACTAGTGGTAAGTGGGTGTTGGTATGCTTTCGGGTTCGGTAGGAGAAAAAGCTACCGACATGGCTTTTCTTTGAACTCTAGCTATGTATGGTAATTACTCTAATCATTTTCGATGAACAACTGAAGAATAGGGCATCAGGTAATTAATGCCACTTTGTACCTCAATGTTCTATTAGTCTTTTCCATTATCACTCACCTCTATGAATATAACATGATCCAATTAAAACATGTTTATATCAGAATACAGGTTTCAGGCGTCCTGCAGAGCAAACATATCAGAATACAAGTTGCCTAGAAAAGAGCTTAAGCATAAAGTGCAAGTGCCGAGATCTCAACCACCTACAAATCGCAATTCTCGAAGAGGGGATTCAATCATGGTAATGCATAATCACTCAAAACAGAATTACACTCTAAGATTCCATTTGTTATTTCGCGTGTTTAGTTTGGCTCCTGTTGTCTTTACAGATTGATTGAATCTGACGAGATGCGAGAACCGGTGAGAGTTTCACATTGTCGAGAGATATCACAAAGCTGGGATCAGTTCAATGCTCGACTTCGTCAAACTCACAGGTGGCACATTATTATACTTCTAGATTCCCTCTTTTATAATTTCTCAACTTTTATTCAGAACTGTGTTACATTTTAGATAAGAACTGATAATTGCCAACAATGAAATTTGTAATCAAAACAAATTCAGAGAGATAAATCTTTGTTGCATGTGACTGATGAACTCACTAGAAATATTCTTTGATGTTTCAGGTTGTCATATAGACAGAGGAGTTGAACATAAGATTGATGTCATATAACCGAGAGGATTTGAATTTGAATATGGACAAGTGAGAGTTTCTTTTATACTTTGTGTATATGTTGTAACTTAGAATGTTTGACAATAACCTAATATAACATAGTTTAGAACAATGTTTGTTTCCTTTTCTTTTGTGTAATTACTTTGATGGTTAAAAGAATACAATGTTTGTAGAATGAATTGAATTGAATGAAATAATTCCAGGGAAATAGGATTATCGGGGGGTTGCAGGGAAATTGCGGAGGTTTTTGAAATGGGATTTAAACTAATTTTGACTAGGTCAACAAAGACCGACTTCATTTGTTTTTGATGCAAAAATTTAGTACCTGAACTTTTTACCGAAAAATGAGAGTCGGTCAACATTGACCAAGTCAATTTTTTTTGTAACTCGGTAAAAATTTAGTAACGTAGCGTAGTTGTTGTTACCAATTTTTACCAAAAATCATCAACATTGACTAAGTCAAGATATTAGCAACACGTGTAAAAATTTAGAAACGGCTGACATGCGATTACTAATTCAAAATTAGTGTGATTCGAGTGTAGATTACTAATCTTTATTACAACCCGGGATTAATGTGGCGACATGCTCGTTACTAAAATTTGTTACACCCCCTTTTGTAACGGCCGAAACCTGTTACAACCCCGATTCGAAACGCCCTATTCCTATTACTAATCCCCAAATTTGGTGTAGTGTTTGGTAGTTTTGAATGAAGTATTTTGTTGACAATATTATATGTATAAATAAGAAAAAATAAGATGGTTGGGCATGTATGTTCAACTTATATATAAAACCAAGATGTGTAACAAACCAAATAGGGACAAAAAAACAACAAACTCATTTTAAAAGCTATTTACGCCTAGGTTTTAGAGAACACGAACCAAGACGTAACTCTGAGAAATACTTACTATCAGAATGACGCCGAGTTTTCGAACCCAAAACCTAGACGTAAAACTGCAAAATCCTAAAACTTGTTGTGTTCAGTCTTACGTCTGGGTTTTGCCTACCACAAACCTGGACATAAATGTTCCTGAGTACCTAATTTTGATTTTGCATTTTCACTTTATAGTCTTCTACACCAAAGGAAACTTGTTCGTAACAACCAAAAGAAACTAAATAGTCTTCTACACCAAAGGAAACTTGTTCATAACAACCAAAGAAACAATCAAAAGAAACTAAATAGTCTTCTACAATGTCTACTCATTACGAGTACGACCACGACCTCTTTTGTTTCCACCTCGAGTACGAGGACCTACACGACGACCTCGACCACCCTGACCCTGACCACGAGCATGCATATCCTCTTCTGTAGATTCAGAACTACTAGGTGATGGTTGGCGTTGACTAGTACCCACATCTGTCGACGAATGCCTACTCCGCTTCGTGCCCCTCTCTAAGTTCTCAAGTAAAGCATTCTTATTTGGATTCGGCAAGTATTTGATTTGTTGTTTTAAAATCTTTACTTGTGCACATGTGAGGGCCTCATCTTTCACTGTTTGTGCCAAGTGAAGGCATTTCTTTTTCTATTTTACATATCAAAATGAAACATATAAGTACAAACAATTATAACGTTATGAAACATACTTGTAGAAATGTGAAATGGCGTCATGAAACATAACAACTTTACTTACCAAGTTGAAATATAGTGCCTTCCAATCCGCATCAAATACACTTCTCTTTTCAGCTTCACGCTTCTTCTTTTCTTGAGCGTTTTGGATATGTACTGCCGCTTCCAGATCATTATTGATCACATGAGGATGACCAAAATGGTAATACCATTCCAAATAATCTTCTTCGGCTTCCTTTGTGCCTAGAGCAGGAATGAGCTCCTTCATATGGACTTGGTATTGTGCATTATCGCGGTTGTTCCAAACATCAATACTTGGCTCTGGGCTATAGTTGAGCACGACATTGGCACTTTTTACGGAAGAAGCATTAGCCAACAATTTGAAAGATTCTTGAGTGACTTTTTCTTGCGCATAACCATATTGGCGGAGAACTCGACGTGGATTGGCCATTACGTACCCATGAAGATGAAACAAAGGCCCATTGTAGGATTCCAAACTTGAAAAAACACGATGATCAATCTCTTCTCCAAACTTATCTTTCTTTAGATTTATGTAAGGATCAAATATTACATCTTCAACAGTGAGAGCATCCATTTTCAACCTTAATTCAGCTATCTTCTCTTCTTTGTGCTTTACTTGGGTACCATTGAATACAAACTTTTTTCCTGTAGGACGACCAATCTCATCATCTGACAAAGATGTAGAAGGTCTCATGGTCGGAAAGTGGTCATATACCCATGCCTAACAAATTATATATAACCATAAAAATTATATACATAAAACCAATAAAAAAATGATAAATATAACAAAACCGAAACTATATAGATTACACGAAAAAAGACCAACATTCCCAGCAAGTTCAGTGGCTCCAACCCTCGATGCTTTTCGAAAACTATCAAGTAAAAAAACGAGGGTGGCAGTGCCCCAAGCATACTTTTTGGTCTCTGGAAATCTTTTAACCATTGTAAATAGTGGACATTAACTCGATTCCCGAGTTATCGGGAAAGAATATGGTACCAAGGGAATGCAATAGGTATGCGGTGGGTCGTACGATGAGCTCTTGTTTCATCTATCACCTCATGACGTTCAACTACAGCCTTTTGTGTTCCTCCAAACATATCTTTCAGATTCTTCAACAATATCTTTTTGAAGGTATGGATGGACCATCTCTTGCTTCATCTGGTTTATCTCCACCAGCCCACTTAAATTGTTTCTCCGTCTCAGCTCGCTCCCATCCAAGTGTGTCTTTAACAAGGACATAAAGGTCTTCCCAACTCATATTGTTGTCAAAACCTTCAAAAACAGATTTTCCTTCAACATTTAAGTTCAAGATTTGCTTCACATCATCCGGCGTTATTGTCATCTCGCCGAATGGAAGATGAAAAGTATCTGTTTCTAACCAATATCGCTCTCTAAAGGCACAAGCAATAATAGAATCAAACTCATGCTGATGGTTGAGAATTCCATTACCTAGCCCTGTATCCAATACAAGATCACGAACCTCTTTACATTCTTCACCTAACGACCAATAACCACCCTTTTTATGTTTCAGTTTCTTTATCGCAATTTTATGATCCTACAAAGAATGTATTAACAACAAATTTGTTAAATCTCTAAACTATACCCAATAATATCAACTTGAACAAAATCATGCAAAATAAGTGAAATTTTGAGATTCTTACCTTGGTTTGGCAAACCTTAGCAGCCCATGAATATGGATAACCAAATAAGACCGTAGATTCATCGGGCGCCTCACCCCAAAGTCTACCATTCTTCTTCGCAGGCAACAAATCATTGCCTTTAGGAATATGCTTGCCTTTTGGTGAAGGTATCTTCCTCGGCTTCTTTTCCTTCACTTGAGGTTTAGGTGTAGCTTCAGGTGAAGCAACAACAACTTGTTTCCCATTTCCTTGAACAACAACTTCTTCTTCTTCTTGTTGATTTGGTGTATCTCTAATCACGAGTGTACCTCCCGATATCACCGGTAGTTGAAATTGTTCCCCTTCAATTTCTAGATTTTGGAAAACATTATCTTCAATTTCAGGACATGTTGAGCTACTTCCTTGAATCATATCCTTCTTCTTGTTAGCACCCTTGCGGAAACCTCTATAATCGACCCCACAATGAACTCCATGGCGAGGTGTAGGAGTATCTTTTGGTGTTAAGTTATTTCCTCTATTATTTTTAGGCTTTGCTCCATCACGATTCCTGCAAGTTACAAGAAATAGATGTTATAGAATCAGTATTGATGAATTAGTAACACAGGCCAATCTATTAATAAAAAAAAATGTTCAGGATTAATTACGCCTAGGTAATCCTAGAGAAAAATAGAATCGAACACAGACGTAAAACAATACGCTTGGAAAGTTCAATCATCCAACCTAGGCGTAAAACTATACGTCTGGAAAATTATGTAACCCAACCTAGGCGTACACTAAATACGCCTGGAAACTTCAATCATCCAACCTAGGCGTAAAACTATACGTCTGGAAAATTATGTAACCCAACCTAGGCGTACACTAAATACGCCTGGAAAATTTGGTTCTGGAACCTAGGCGTAAACCTAAATTGCAATTCCTTCAAAACATCCAGAAACTTTTACGCCTGGGTTTTGTCTACTGAAAAACCAAGCGTAAGTAGTTACGATTGGAAAAATTATCTCGCTAACTGGGCGTAAACCTACATGCAAAACCAATTCACGGTTTGAATTCCTCTAAACCTAGGCGTAAGTTCTTCGAACACTAGACTTACGCTTGGCGAACCTAGGCGTGTGACTTCAAAAAAAAAAAACGAAACCCTAATTTTCTTCGATTTGATTCAATCTAATGACACAAAACGAGTAAGAATAGATGGGTTTGTCGATTAATACCTTGCATACACTATGGGTTGTTGTTGAGGAGTTCCAATTTCCGAAAATTCGGTTGCTTCAATCGGTGGGCTGTTGAGGATGAAGTTGTTGGTCGGGGGTTGATTGAGATTACCATCACTTGCCAATCGTTTGTTTCTTCCTCATCTTTCTTGCAATCGAGTTTCCTACGAGGTTCAATTTTTCCAGATGCCGATTAATCAAGACGATGAAATGAATTGATGTGAAAATTTCTTGTGAAGAAGAAGAGAAAGAGAAGAAGAAGAAGAGCGGGAGTCAAAAGAGGTTGAAAGTGTGAAGATTAGATTAGGTATTTATTCTGTTTTTGTTTTAATTTTAATTGAAGGGTAATTTGGACAAATTGATATTGATCAAAGGTATCCCTTAATCGAGATTTTTGGTCACGGATATCCAAGTGAAGCCCCTCTAATAGAGTGTGACGCCCCAATAATAGCCTTCTATATATAAGTATATAACTTTGCTTGTGTTGCTGAGTCCGCTTGTGATCCAAATGTCATCTTGTACAAAAGCATATCTCTGTCTATGTGATTTCCAATTAAAAAAGAAAAAGAAGCTCAAAACGACCTAAAACGGAGTTCAATGAATCGTTTAAATTAAATGCACTCTTAGGTGTTGGAGTATACTGCCTACTGCCTACATATATCATGTCAAGGAAAAATGGGAAAAATTATACCATCGAGGGAGCTTCTTTGACAAGACCAAAGAAAGGATTTGTACATGAGACACAACATGTGGGGTATTTGGCTGCTCTCCGAGTCTTGGAATGAAGAGTGATGCTACACTGACCGGGCTAGGCACCGTGAGAAATACCGTGTCTCACAGTCTCGGGGACCCATCAGAGAGACCTATAGGGTGTCGACTTTTTTCTACTGTGGGATCCACTCATCATCCACAGGTTTTGCGTTTCACGCGCAGTTGATTCCACGGGATTTCATTCCCGCTGGATCAGGCATTATTGAGGAATGAATGCTCGGAGTCTAAAGTCAGTATCCATGTATAATTTGTTGCACCACATTTCCCAAGAAATAGCCAAAGCTGCTGCTTGTAGTTATGAACTTGATACCATGGCATTTTGTCGGGAGTATTACATGTGATGTGGTAACAAGCGTTACAAGCCCTATTTTCACACTCCTATTACATGTGATGGACATGGATGTGTCTGGGACGACATGAAGAAGACATGAAGAATGAGGGTAGCGACTTCATTTGTCCTTTTAATGGCATGATATGTATGCGAGGCAAATGGGTAAAGTTAATCCAATAATTTCCACAGAGACTCACAGAGGCCTAAAATTGAATAACAATTTTTCTGAGCTCCACTATAAAATGCTGGTTCCACCGCTAATTCCATATAATGTAAACATGGAACTTCCGGTGTATAATTATGGTACAACAAAGTGTGATATTAGGTTATTGCTAAAGGCTTAAATTAAAATCTGCATTATAAGGATGATCACATTTTTTTGTTGGTTTCTATATTGCGTGTGTTATTTGGGGAAAGTCACTCATACCATACAAATGCAAAATATTTTTGGAGTCACTAATGTATTAGCCAACTTACCATGATAATGGAGTGAATAAGTGCTATAAAAGGTTAATAGACTAGCGATTGGATTTCTGAATTGTGCCCCAAAAATAAGGTAAAATATAAAGTTAATTTACGTAAATTTCTAAGATGTTGGAGTAAACTGTGAAGATAATACAATGAATGGGATTCTGATCAGGGTGAATGGGATTCTGATCAGGGGCGGAGCCAGTGTATAACAAGGGTGTTTAGTTATGTACCCTTTCCAACTGGCTCCAGAGGCTACTAGAAAACCACAAAGGATGGAGTTTCTAGCGAACGCAATAGATTATATCGACAGCGATAAAGTCGTTATCGCCAACGCTATAATGAATATCTATCAATATAAAGTCTGGCGCCAGCAGTTAGTTCTTTGTCGCCTATAAATATGTAAATTTCAAACTAAAAAGTTACATCATTTATATTTATATTTTTTTTATTTCTCTCTTTCTCATTCTAGTTTATTTTTTCAATTTTTCCCGAATGACACAATTTCAAACCTAGCTTGATTCGGCAACGCAACTTGATTTTTCTAGAGTAGTCCTTGAAGGTGTCTTTAAGAAGATATGTGATAACTATAAAGAAATGGGTTAAAAGCAAAGAAGTCTTCAAGTTTCGGATATTAACCAAATCAAAACTGCAACTAACAAAAGGCAAAGAAAAATTCAAGGTAAAAAAAATCAAGGCAAAACAAATTTGAAGACAAAAAAGAAGATAAACAAAAGGAAAATCGTTCATGAGCGCATTGATTGGAAGTTTATTATCTACGCTAAGAAATTCATTTAACTCCCATTTGTTGTTAAAAAGGTATACAGTACTCCCTCGTGATCGTTCGAAGATGGATTAAATGAGCATCAACCATGATTTCAGAATACGTGGGGCTATAAAATATAACTGTTGCACCTCGGTCAGTATATCTAGCCCCAGCAAGATAACAAACAAACCAAGAACGAGATAACAAAAATAAAATAAAATTAATAACTGTGCTTAAAATTTCCGCAGACGCTCAAAAACAACTAGTCGAAACTGGTAGACTATAGCAGTTTGACATGCGCCTCGGAAGGATTTCTTAGTTTTAGGTATTGAAATCTCGACAAGACAGAAGTTCATTGTAACATGCCAGTTACTCTATGGACGGGACCCGAGTTGAAGTAAAACGTCCCTGATTTGCAATACTGGCCATTATTTCTCAAAATATTAAAATAATCAGCGATTTAATATTACTAACTCAACTATTAACAGAATTCAGTAACACCTGAAAACAGTTTCGAAATCTGTACTCAAGTGTATATACAAGTGTTCACAGATCTCTCTCATTATCACTAATCTATTTGTTCAGAAGAAACAATCAAAATAGTGAGCTAAAATTTTCACTATGAAGCTAAGCTAAGCTTAATTGTAGACAATCAGCCCAGATGGCAATGTCTTGCCTGATCAAATGAACCAAAATTTAAAAAACTGATGTAATGCGTACCACAGATCAAGGGAAGTAATTAATCCTCTATACATGGGATATACATTCCAGTGGGTACGATACCAGACTACTAAGATGGATTTCCCCGAACTAAAATATCAAGAAAAAACTGTAAAGTGGCGAATTCTATTGCTTGTAGTGATAACTTAAGGTCAGTACTCTAATCTTAGAGTCACCAGAAAGCATTGGCTCACCGATACAGCCTCCTCGCAAACTAATGCTTGCTTCTGTCCCCTGCAATTCCAGAACCACAACAGAGATCAGATGGGTCTTGAGCCACCAAATGTAACACCTAACTGGTCCCCTGCCAGTCCAATATGAAGTGCCTCGCAACATTGAGGAAAGCTTGCTCTTTTCCCACGTATGAATGTATTTTACATTTTTCCCTTGTAACCAGAACCAGGAAACTATCCACAATAAGAAAGATATGTCAAACCAAAAATGAAATCAGACAATGTGATTGCTGATATGTGTACGTACACGTCGACATATTCCTTTCACTGCTGTTACTTCTGCTATGTAATACCTACATTCACTACATTTCTGGAGATGAATATTCTAAATTTCAATCATAGTAATTGTGCCCTAGTGGCCAAGAAATATAGAACTGCACCATTCTCATAAGAGCAAATGGTTCAGTATCGATACACGCATACATATCAGCAATCTCCCCTCTTTTTATTGGGGTGCCAAACACTTAACAACACACCCCCAAAATCTTTCGGTGCAGTTTCAAGTTTCCCCATTTAATTAAGCAAGAGAAAGAAACTTTATTTACCAATATGATCTGTTAGATAGAGTGGTGAACTCATCCAACCAAGAGAAGGTTAGGAGCCTATGACTATTGGAAACCTCTCAATTTTCCATGATAGTTCCTGGACATCCTTCTAAGACTCCATTTTAATTTCGTTCAGAAGGAAATAAGTTCGCCAAAGTTAGCATAACTAACTAAAGCAGATAACCAAATGAGCAATAAACATAGCAATATAAATAAGAGTAATTCATACATGATATTATACTAAAAAATGCTTAAAAATGTAAAGATTGCTTTGGATCATAATGATATAGACAATGTGTTTCCTAATAACTAACAACATAGAGCTGCTTAGTTTCTGTTTATCGTAAGAGCAAAAGGTTTAACATCCATTATCCATAAGCCTAAATTTTTTACTATGTGCCAGAAATTTCCCCACTGTTTCTAGGTTTAACAATGAGACCCCTTACTTTGTGCAGCGGCTTCTTCAGTTTATCACTGTTTTCTGCCTCCTCACTTGAACTTGCTCTTTCACGGATTTCCATTGTTTTTGTATCCTTTTCTCCTAATACTTTTAACGAAACTAAAGTATTCTTGTGAGGGATCGCATCAGAAATAGGCATGACAAAATTCACATCCATTTTGGCAGATGAAACTTTTGAATCGCACCTACGAATTTTGTAATTTTCATAGAACATAAGCCACCCACACCTTGTCAACTCATATTCCCGATGAGGTATATGACTGTGGAAACTATACTCTTTACTCCAGCTGAAGTCATCATTATCTTTGCTCTTCTTCAATAACCATATTACACAACCACCCGCTTTGTAACGAAAACTAACACTTAGAAAAGCACCCAAAACCCCTAGTACAACAGCATAATATGGAACAACATCTCGTGTCAAACAAAGTGGTGGTGATGGAATTTCACTAAACTTCTCATCAGCCAAACGGAAAGCAAGAACAGTGGTACCTTCGTAGTTAAGCCCGATGAAGAGCTCCATTCACAAACACACCAACACATTTTCTAAAATATTGCATATCAACATCCATCGTTCCCGCATTTCTCCATCCGATTGCCACTTTGCCCAGTGTATATACGAGCGACCCCAACATTTGAATCACCCTCGGGCACATATATCCTAACAACCTTGTACTCATTGGTCGAAGTACTACAACCGAATCCAGTCCACCAGTATTCACCTTTAAATTCAGGAAGGATAACATATTCTCTGGTGATTGGATTACAAATATAAGCAGGTCCAGAATAATGATATGGATCAGATTTGTAACCCGTATACCATGAACTGAAGCAAACTAAACCATTACATGAACTAACAAAAGAAGGATTTTTAAATGGAAGGTTTAAATCAATCCTTGTTGTTCTTATCTCATGACAATTCTCATCATACTCAGCATAATAAAATTCGTTTAGCCATTGATTACGAGTCAAGATAATAGAACCTAACTCACCAGTAGAATGAAGACGATGATCCAAGTGCAACCCAGAGAATGATCGAAGATGAACAAGATCTCTCCATGGTTTGCAAACTAATTTAACCTGCAAAACTGATTCAGTCGGTAACCTAGTTAATACGTCTAGTATGATTTCTTCTGGTAGATCGTTGAACCTCCCCATGATGAAATCCTTGATCAGAGAAGGTTAATAGTGATAGCAAAAGAGACGGAGATTTAATTGAACTGCTAATTACTTTTTATAGGGACGCGACCATTATTGACCATGACTCGGATTAATAGTCATACTCAAAAAAGGATTTGGAATCCTTGACAGCTGCCAGTTCAAGCCTGCATATGAGATATTCCTCAACTTAGAGAGCTTGATGTGAATTATAATTTTAAGCTTCCTTTTTGATCTACCATGATGTTTGAATATCCTTGGCCTAGATTGCAAAAACTTCAGATATCCAGAATTTATGCAATTCCGAGTTCAATTTCAAATGCACCGTTGTCAGTCAGACTACAATTCAATTTTACCTTGTCCAATCTGCAATCTTTCTTAGTTTCAATTCATAAAATCTATAGCCGCAATCGCTTGTTTAACAAAAATTGAGGACCTTTCAACCATTGACACGTCTATTACTATGACATTTAGAAACTTCTCTTTTCACTCCTATCCAGATTTTTGCCTGCTTGAACCGTCAGAGTAAGCAAGAAAAATTTGGAGTAGAATGTGCGGGTTCACCTCTCCATCAAAGCAGTATTTGTTTCAGATATGATCAGTGCCCAGAGATATTTGGTGATATTTGCTGCTGCAATAACAAATAAAATCAACTTTGAGAGACTCTTAATATCTAATAATCAACAAAAGAAAAAAACGAAAAGAAAAGAAAAAAAACAATGGTACTCAAATGATCAGTGCCCAGAGATAAAAACCAACAGGAAGCAAAAATAAATTGCATTACTGATCAATATCCATATTAAACATGAAAACTATTCGTACACTTGGATCAAACAACTACAAAAATCAACAAGTGTGCCTGTTGGGTAATTTTCTTCGTTACCGATTCTCCAATAATACACTCGTGTATTATCCACCGATTCGTTACAACTCTTTGTAACACGGTTTTCACTTATGTATTACATCTTGTAATACCAACAACAAAACAAGAAAAGAGTGATAGAAAAGAGATGATCAATCACAAACTTAAGCAGACTTACTTGGGTGTATTGAGGCGAGTAATCTCTTTGCTTAAGACATTTGATGCCCTGTATATAATGCTTTGTTACAGATTTAGCGGCACATGTCTCCAACATTCAACAATACCTCGATGTTGTTCGCATGCACTTCGATAACACCGAACAGCGAACGCGAATGGATGTAGCACAAACTCTTCTTTAACTCTTGAAGACACATGCAAACTCTTAAATTTCTAGTACTAGTTTTATGACTCTAAAACATATTTGCAATGGAGAATAATTGGGGTTTATATAGGCTAGAGGTGACTCTTGGAGAAGTCCTTTCATGAAGAGTCACAACCCTTAATGGAGAGTCACATCCCTTGGGATAAGACACTAATGTTGAAAAGACTCAAGTGAGTTGACACACCTATTCATATTTCTATTCAAAAATTCCAACAATCCCCCACATTGAATAGAAATTCATGCAAGTTTAATGCAGACACTAGAAAGAGTTTGTGCGCGGAACATCACTGCATCGGGAGAGATAGCTTTTGGCTTTGAATCTTCCGTAGTGAATACCTACCGGGTTTTACTAGTTGTTCGGTGAACGCGATGTCTTGAACCGCCCAACTTTTTGATGTAAACCGATGCAATAGATATCACACAGTTTATTTCCTTACATATCCAGGTTCTCGGTTGTGTTCATTTCTGCCCCTGAACGATGTTGGTTTTTCATGAGTGCTCTAGATTAACTTAGCCTTATAGTTATCATAGAAGCGGCACCACTTCACACTCATATAGGTGATCTCCTATTTGAAAGTATCCTGCCATACTTTTCTTAGTCAAACTAAGCCATAGGAATCATTAAGAGAAATTCTCAACCTCTCACTTGACAGCAACACTTGTTTCATCATAGAAATGGGAAAGAGAGTAAACTCTCACAAAGTGTTCCGGTGAGTATAAATTTATAACTTGGTTGTCCCTTTTGAACCTAGATAACCATGGGATCTCCAATCGCTAGGTTGGGTGTCCGCTATAAATACTCTATATAGGCTATCCCATTTCCCTCGATGACGCAAACGCTCTCTAGAATTCATATCATTTGCCGGCTAGATACAATTCACATACACTATTTCTTTTCGATGCGCGCATTTGAGAGCAATTGCATTATGGTGCTATGTCGTCGATTCATTTGTCGAGACATACCATAATCTCAAACTATGTGCTATTTCCAAATACTTTGGCCATAAGTATATATCCAAAGAAATTCCAAAAATACTCTCACTTTTAATCCGACTTTGCGTCCAAAGCTCCGGAATCCATTGTTGATCTCGTTATCAACCTTCACTTGAATTTCCTTGCTACTGCATTTCCTTTAACGCCAAACACATAGTTCCCTGTTTGATGACTTTGAATCATCACTATCTAAGATACAATTAACATATCCTTCCAACATTTCTTGGTATGTTGTATAGAGTAAATTATATCCAATAATAATTTCTCTTCAGACATCTTAGAATTTTACATGGTTTATCACTGAGATGCATTATGGTACTTAGCTTACTAGTTACCGCATTCAACCATGCATCCAGTTCAGTTCATATCTTGAACTAATCACATTTACTGAGCACCCCCACATTTTGGCGAACTTATGAAAAATTTCTTCCAAATAGTGGCCCATATACAGAATTTGCACAAGTTCTCTCAAGTGACTAGACACACTAGAGGTACTCCTATTACGCCAAACGAATAGGTTTAATAAGAAAAGACTTGGCTGTCTTTAATTATCTTACGCTAATCTGATGTGTGTCTAATTTATGGAAGACTTGTTCTTTCCATCAAAACTAATTAACAACAGAAGATAAAGTGTCGTTCAAACCCAATAACCCCCATACTTCCGAGGTTACACTACTGCCTTAATTAACAACAACTTTTGTTAATTTCTGTACAAGACTGAAGTTGCAATGGGGTACAAACAAAATTTGAAACTTGTCTTCACAATCGTTTCCACAGCCGGGTTTCAATTTTTCATCCAAACCTCAGTATTGTACACCAAATGAAGATTTTCAGAATGGGGATCCAAGATAAGAACCATTGCTACAGGTCCTGTCTTACCAGAATGTCAAAAGCGCAACCAAGACGTCAAGTCATTTTCCGAAGAACCAGAACTGATTATCCAGTCCGTCTGAATTTCTGGCAGCGATACTCAACGTTGAGTAACTTTAGAAAATACTTCCACAAGTCCGATAAATCTGAAAATTGGTGTCGGGCATCACCAAAATGTTATAGGCTTTCACAAGAGAGAGAGCATGTCCCAATCATTAAGAATTGTGAAAGGTCGTGACTCTTCAAACTTTCACGTTTCAATCTGAAAATCAAATCCACATTTAACTGCCACTTATAGGGTGAATTTAAGCGTCAGTTTAAACCATGCGCATCATGCACCCTTTCAAAATGATTCAACAAGGAATCTCCAAGTAGATGCATCATTTTGGTCACATCTCAAGCCATCACAATGTTACCAAATTAATGCCATTCACTGTCCATAAGCAGGGTTGGAAACCCTTTGGGATTTCACCATATCTCATCACGATAAGATAGGAGATTTACTAACGGATGCCCGGGCAAGATGTCACTTTCAGTCCAAGTAAATTTTGAGTGGCTTTTAGTACATCTTCCATCGAATTCCAATGTACTACAACATTTCTATTTTAAAAAGTAATGACCAAGAGTGACGGCCCATGATTCCCTGAAGAAATTTAGGAATGATGCCATCTCCCCACAGTTCCTGATCATGGTCAAGAAGAAATCACTACTAATTCTAGAGATTAGTACTTCATCAATTGATCTCAAAATTATTTCTGATAACCATTTATAGATGAATCCTTCATTAATCACACCGGCGATGTGGGAGACCAAGTGATTAACAAACTTTCAAGTTTCATCATTAAAGTATCAGAAATTTATTTTCCATTTACTTTACTTAGTGCATACTAAAATTTCAACTAAGCCAAACTGGAGATATAATTTTGTCATGGATAAGAGACAAAATGTACTCGCAGAACAAACCATAATGATCTTGGTTGACTTAAACTCTTTACATCCATCGAAAAGAAATACATTCCAGTACCTCATCGTCTTCAAAGATGTAACCGCTTTCACCAATCCAATGGAGTCTTAGATAAAGACATAATCATCTTTTGACGGTGCGCAACAAATTTGGAATTGCTGTATCTTTCGCATCTTGACCCAAATGGAGACAAAATCAAGACAAAATGAGTAATCAAGACAAAATCCTGATTTACAACTTTCATTTTTTACTACAAAATCAAAAAGAGCAACAATAAAAACATATTGGAAAATCATTCTGGGCTAGAATTGATCTCCTGCTCTTCAAAAATTTTGCAGACACGAAATTCAACTTTCTGAAAATTTCAAAAATGCTTCCATTACTTCACGGGCAAAAGAATGTATCCAAATTCCTCTCCAATTAGGAGATACAACCAAATCTCCACAACGTTGCCAAAAATGAACCTTCACATCTGTTAGATGGCAAAACGCCAACTAGAGAGAATCGGGTTTCAACTGAGTATGGGATCATATTTGAATTTCAAAATTTAATTCTTCCGACTGTTGATCTTCCTTGCGACTTTTCCACTTTGCACCAGACCGTTAGTCTTCCGATATGTAAAGACACATCTCTCGGAATTTCGTGCAAATGGTTGACATTTCTGATCCGCCCCTTCAAGAATTGCGACTGTTCTGATGCCTTGATTCCCTAATCCTTCATAGGTGCTCACAGTCGGATACTCCATTTATGTCGTGAAACCAACCAGAATAATGGTTCATGCAACAAAACCTTAATTATCTATTGAAATTCAAAATAGATCATGACTTTCCAGATTTCATGATTGAAATTACTGTACACATAACCCACAAATGGGTTAGTTCACCAAAAATCAGTAACAAAGATAAACATCGATGTCTTAAGATTGTTGGGTAATTTTCTTCGTTACCGATTCTCCAATAATACACTCGTGTATTATCCACCGATTCGTTACAACTCTTTGTAACACGGTTTTCACTTATGTATTACATCTTGTAATACCAACAACAAAACAAGAAAAGAGTGATAGAAAAGAGATGATCAATCACAAACTTAAGCAGACTTACTTGGGTGTATTGAGGCGAGTAATCTCTTTGCTTAAGACATTTGATGCCCCAGTATATAATGTCATTCTGATTTAGCGGCACATGTCTCCAACATTCAACAATACCTCGATGTTGTTCGCAGCACTTCGATAACACCGAACAGCGAACGCGAATGGATGTAGCACAAACTCTTCTTTAACTCTTGAAGACACATGCAAACTCTTAAATTTCTAGTACTAGTTTTATGACTCTAAAACATATTTGCAATGGAGAATAATTGGGGTTTATATAGGCTAGAGGTGACTCTTGGAGAAGTCCTTTCATGAAGAGTCACAACCCTTAATGGAGAGTCACATCCCTTGGGATAAGACACTAATGTTGAAAAGACTCAAGTGAGTTGACACACCTATTCATATTTCTATTCAAAAATTCCAACAGTGCCTAACGTCAATATATCACCAGACTAAAATTGAAGCGCGCACCCGGGGATATACCATGGGGCCCTAATGCGAACACCTAAGAAAAACGTCAAGGACGATTCCATGGAGAAATTATGACTATTAAGCGTTTGAGATCCACATACCGTGCGAGTGTACTTGCGGATATCTTCTAACAATGACGTGCCCATCGATAATGGAGGTCGAAATCTTAATAGTTCGGATAAAAAATGGCATACAAACAAATTAGTCAAATGGGATGGTGGGTTTTTTGATCATTGTTATTCGGTCTCCTAGCAAACTCAACGCCCGCTTTGTCCCCCGCAACTCAGGGAACCACAACCGAGATCGAATGGGTCTTTTGATCCACAAAAAATAACACCTAATGGGTGACCCGCCGCGATTCAAAATGATGCTTAGTAGGTAATTATCATTACACTTTACCTAGTGATATCCGACATTGTTCTCCCTTCCCGCATCGTGGCTTCTTCGGGTATCACGGTTCTCTGTCTCCTCACTTGAAGTTGCTCCTTCACTTGTATTTCAAAAAAATTATGTTCTCAAAGATAAAACTATGTTCTCAAAAAATTCACAAGAAAACTCAAATAAATATCGAAAGATTTTTTATTTTTATTTGTTTTTGAAAGGGACAACAAACAAAAACTAACAAGAAAAAGCAATAGAGGACTCAACTTTGAAAATGGTGAGTTAAAAAGAAGGAGGGCATGAAAGCCACACTTCAAGAATGTGGTGAATAGCTGCGAAAAAAGCAAAGAGCATGCGCGAAGACCGTCAACATTCTTTTTGACGTGAACAAACTCAATGTCTTCAAATTCATGGAGCAAATCTCGATCCTATTAACTGATTTTTCAGTCGCTGGCTGTGGAAGTCGAAGCTGTTGTTCTTCGGGAATGTTTATCACAATCATGGCATCACCTTCCACAACTATATTTGTGAATCTCGTTCAAGCAAGAAGTTCCACAAAGAATAAGTGCTCCACAAGGTTTTGCTTCAAGAGGAATTGCAAAAGTGGAAGCTTCAATTTTACAACCCTTGCAATCCTTAAACTATCTCACGGCAATAGCGTAACTAGCAAAGCCCTTGGGTCCCATGACTCCACTACGGGAAAAATCATCATTGACGACACTAGATAAGAGTTGTAGTACCCCTACGATAACTCCATTTCATGCATTGTGGAACCGAGGTATTGTAGAAAGTCCAAGCTTTTCTACAATGGTTGACAAGGGTTGTAAAGGCTGATGTGATTCATGGTTCGACAATATTTTGCCAAAGTTGTGATTCTCTTTCGATTTTTTTTACTTGTGATGTAGGACTATTTTACACAACAAAGGATGCGTATCGTAAAAATATGGAACACAACATGCACTTGTATAAATTCAAGGTCTATCTTAGACAACCTAGGATGTGTATCATAGAAATATGTAACACAACACTCGTATAAGTTGAAGGACTATCTTAGACAACCTAGGATGTGTATTGTGGAAATATGTAACAACTCTTATTACTATTATGAATAAGATTTGCACGACACTTGTTAGAGTTGTAGAACTATGTTGGACAACACCTAGTTATGTCGTAAAGACATTCTTTCACAACCATTGGTTTTTGTAGTTGAAATATGGAACGCAACTTTATTAGAAGTTGTGTGCATAAAACTATTTTGAAAAAAAAAATTATAGTTGAAACCGAATTGCCAAAAGTATTTCACATTCACATTAAGCTGCCAGTGTAACACATTTACATTCATTCAAGTTAACCTGCCACTCCAATTGCATTACCTAGCTAACTTCAAATCACCTTGTATGAAAGTGTGTTGCGCAACAAAAGAAAACAAAATGATAGATTTTTTTACATGACCAAGCATATAATGGACATAACACAAACCCCGCTCAAGAACCATTTTTCAAGCTTGTTTGCAGCAAGCTCAGCCCATCTGTATTCCCAATGTTAACTCGAATAAAGCTTAACTAGTAAATCGGCAGCAATTTTACGCACTTCCTTGGGCCAAGTTGCGTGTATATCGGCGTGGGAGGCGATGAGGTATCTCATTAACAATTTTCCGAATATGTGGCTCAAAATCCATGTCCAAAATCCTGTCTGACTCATCAAGATGTCAAGACAGATGCTCCCATTGCTGTTAATATTAGGGTGGAATACCTTTGTCCTGAAGGAAACCTGCAAGAACAGATATAAGTTAAACAACAAGTCTTGATTACGAATATACACTTTAATCTACACCTTAATCATTAAAGGATAACCATTCCAGTGCCTCCGAGAATGAGATATGAACAAGTAAAGAATCAACTCGCTGTGGCTTACTTCCATACATCACTAATAATTGGTCATGAACATGTAATATAACAGTAACACTTCAATTTTTACTAAGACCCGTTTAAAATTTTAAGACAAAAAAATCCTTTTGCATAAGGAAATAAATCAATATTACATAATGCTATTTAGAAGAGTTACCTTTATTCGGACGTATGGAGCAAGCCCAATTCTTGGGATAAACCAGCGCAAGATATTAGCATCAACCTCCATGGTAGAAAAATCAATCCATTGATCAATATGAGCCTGCACCAGACAAGTTAACAAAATGAGATCAAGAATGAACTATTGGAAAATTTCACCAATTGTAGTACAACCATGAAAGAGAATAATAAAATATGGCCTTTAAGAAATAATAACATTGTGTACTTGTCCAAGTTCATGCTTAGAAGATGTCAATACCATAGGCTACAATTATGAATTGTTAGACTCAATCCATGGAACAATCAATAAAAAAGACATTCACTACTTAAGCTCATATGCACCTACAAAAAAACAAAACATAGAACTCCTGTATGTGTGCGAAGGAAGAACATAGTACAGCTACAAATGATGTGATATACGTTGAAATATATCAACTGCACTGCCAAAATCTACTCAAAGAATTATACCAACTAACATAGCCAGTAAATACAAACAAAAGAAGTATGCGGGCGAGCAACAAACCTGCTGATGCATCGGTGCTCCACCATATGCAGTTGATCAGCTAAAAATTATAAGAAGCCTAAAATATGAAATTAGAATACTTGAAATCCCATTTCACCTTGCTGTAGGACGAAGCTCGCCGACGAAGGGCCTTTGTATACTTAGGTTGGATCTTGAGAGCTGATTTGATCTTCCACGTATCTCTCCCGGTTCCAAGTTCGGACCAACAAACTGCTCTATTACAATGGAGAACGAGTTGGAAGTGTCCGACTTAAGACCTTCTCCATAAGTCGAACAAGGCTTTGGCAAACTTGCCAGAATCGAAGAGATCATTCACATGGGCGCGAGCTCTTGCCACTAGCCTCACATTGTTAAGCATCACCGCAACTTCGACATTTCGATGATCGATGAGCCCCGCCTTCTCGTAAACCGAAGTCGCATTCTCAAACCTAAGAAAAATATTCAATTCAAGACCCTTAGAATATATTTCGTACAACCATGTTTGAATCATGATTCATGAGTCAAACACGAGTTTTCACCAACACCAGGATACATAAAGAAAATCCGAGTACTGGAGAAATTTGAATTCTGGAAATAGGTACGTGTTTATGGGTAAAAATCGTTTCTGCCGATTTCGGTAAATTCGGTAGGTGAGTGAGAAACTGGTTCAAACCCTAAACAAATGTGTTGCACGTGAGCAATTTATAGATTCGAGAGATCAATCTGTACAAGTCCGGCCTAAACCAAGAAATGGCAGTTCCGGACTTGCTTCGGTCACAAAGTGGAGGAGAAGGGTTGATTTGGGGAGGAAGCAAATAAAGGTGTTGAGGAGAGTAGTATCTCGACTTGTATCGAAAGTGAAAGCTTAGGAAGCTTGCAAGAGATGAAAGCTTTTTGGGAGAGCTTGCAAAGTTGCCTTTACGAGAGTGTAGTATTTTTCTCCTAACCGAGACTTGTTGTGCGGTGGAAATAGGTAAGACCTATTTATACAAGTCGAGATTTGAAACGTACCACGACCTCATGAAGGAAGAGAGTAAAGGGTGAAATAATGGGAGGAGGTGGTAACCGCATGGTGTTAATGGGTGAAAACGTTTTCACCATTATTTCCTCTTTTATTTGATCGCTTTATTCCTTTTCACGCTTTCTTAATGTGAGCGTAGTGTACGGCTGCATCTTTGTGACCGCCAAACCAAAACCCTAGAAAGCATCCCCCGGTTTGTGTTGATGTCTCGAGTGTTGGTTGCATCTTGCGTGCAAGTGGTCTTTGCTAGGGACGCATGTGCCATGTGCCAATGGCATGTGCGGAATGCCTTCGTTGCGAGTTGCACCTCGAGCGTAAGAGGTAATGCCAGGTTTGCTAGTGGCGTGTGTGGCATGTGCCAACGGCATGTGCGGAATGCCTTGGTGGTAGGTTGCACGGTTTGCAAGTTAGGCTACCGGTGTGTGTGTTTGGCATGTGCCAATGGCATGTGCGGAATGCCTTGGTGGTAGGTTGCACGGTTTGCAAGTAAGGCTACCAGCGTGTGTGTTTGGCATGTGCCAATGGCATGTGCGGAATGCCTTGGTGGTAGGTTGCAAGGTTTCAAGTTAGGCTACCGGCGTGTGTGTTTGGCATGTGCCATTGGCATGTACGGCCATGTTGACCTAGTTGCAAGTCTTGCAAGCCTAGGGCGCTATATTTGGCGTGGGCCAAAGGCATAGCGGCTTGGAAATATGGCCTGCGATACGTGTTGGCATGTGCCAATGGCACGTACGGGCATGTTGACCTAGTTGCAAGTCTTGCAAGCCTAGGGCGCTATATTTGGCGTGGGCCAAAGGCATAGCGGCTTGGAAATATGGCCTGCGATACGTTTTGGCATGTGCCAATGGCACATACGGCCATGTTGACCTAGTTGCAAGTCTTGCAAGCCTAGGGCGCTATATTTGGCGTGGGCCAAAGGCATATCGGCTTGGAAATATGGCATGCGATACGTGTTGGCATGTGCCAATGGCACGTACGGCCATCTTGACCTAGTTGCAAGTCTTGCAAGCCTAGGGCGCTACATTTGGCGTGGGCCAAAGGCATAGCGGCTTGGAAATATGGCCTGCGATACGTGTTGGCATGTTCCAATGGCACGTACGGCCATGTTGACCTAGTTGCAAGTCTTGCAAGCCTAGGGCGCTATATTTGGCGTGGGCCAAAGGCATAGCGGCTTGGAAATATGGCCTGCGATACATGTTGGCATGTGCCAATGGCACGTTCGGCCATGTTGACCTAGTTGCAAGTCTTGCAAGCCTAGGGCGCTATATTTGGCGTGGGCCAAAGGCATAGCGGCTTGGAAATATGGCTGCGATACATGTTGGCATGTGCCAATGGCACGTACGGCCATGTTGACCTAGTTGCAAGTCTTGCAAGCCTAGGGCGCTATATTTGGCGTGGGCCAAAGGCATAGCGGCTTGGAAATATGGCTGCGATACGTGTTGGCATGTGCCAATGGCACGTACGGCCACGTTGACCTAGTTGCAAGTCTTGCAAGCCTAGGGCGCTATATTTGGCGTGGGCCAAAGGCATAGCGGCTTGGAAATATGTCCTGCGATACGTGTGGGCATGTACGGCCATGTTGGGCCATGTTGACCTAGTTGCAAGTCTTGCAAGCCTACGACGCTATATTTGGCGTGGGCCAAAGGCATAACGGCTTGGAAATATGGCCTGCGATACGTGTTGGCATGTGCCAATGGCACGTACGGCCATGTTGACCTAGTTGCAAGTCTTGCAAGCCTAGGGCGCTACATTTGGCGTGGGCCAAAGGCATAGCGGCTTGGAAATATGGCTGCGATACGTGTTGGCATGTGCCAATGGCACGTACGGCCATGTTGACCTAGTTGCAAGTCTTGCAAGCCTAGGGCGCTACATTTGGCGTGGGCCAAGGGCATAGCGGCTTGGAAATATGGCATGCGATACGTGTTGGCATGTGCCAATGGCACGTACGGCCATGTTGACCTAGTTGCAAGTCTTGCAAGCCTAGGGCGCTATATTTGGCGTGGGCCAAAGGCATAGCGGCTTGGAAATATGGCCTGCGATACGTGTTGGCATGTGCCAATGGCACGTTCGGCCATGTTGACCTAGTTGCAAGTCTTGCAAGCCTAGGGCGCTATATTTGGCGTGGGCCAAAGGCATAGCGGCTTGGAAATATGGCCTGCGATACATGTTGGCATGTGCCAATGGCACGTGCGGCCATGTTGACCTAGTTGCAAGTCTTGCAAGCCTTGGGCGCTATATTTGGCGTGGGCCAAAGGCATAGCGGCTTGGAAATATGGCTGCGATACGTGTTGGAATGTGCCAATGGCACGTACGGCCATGTTGACCTAGTTGCATAGCTTGCAAGCCTAGGGCGCTACATTTGGCGTGGGCCAAAGGCATAGCGGCTTGGAAATATGGCATGTGATACGTGTTGGCATGTGCCAATGGCACGTGCGGCCATGTTGACCTAGTTGCAAGTCTTGCAAGCCTAGGGCGCTATATTTGGCGTGGGCCAAAGGCATAGCGGCTTGGAAATATGGCCTGCGATACGTGTTGGCATGTGCCAATGGCACGTACGGCCATGTTGACCTAGTTGCAAGTCTTGCAAGCCTAGGGCGCTATATTTGGCGTGGGCCAAAGGCATAGCGGCTTGGAAATATGGCCTGCGATACGTGTTGGCATGTGCCAATGGCACGTGCGGCCATGTTGACCTAGTTGCAAGTCTTGCAAGCCTAGGGCGCTATATTTGGCGTGGGCCAAAGGCATAGCGGCTTGGAAATATGGCTTGCGATACGTGTTGGCATGTGCCAATGGCACGTACGGCCATGTTGACCTAGTTGCAAGTCTTGCAAGCCTAGGGCGCTATATTTGACATGGGCGAAAGGCATAGCGGCTTGGAAATATGGCATGCGATACATGTTGGCATGTGCCAATGGCACGTGCGGCCATGTTGACCTAGTTGCAAGTCTTGCAAGCCTTGGGGCGCTATATTTGGCTTGGGCCAAAGGCATAGCGGCTTGGAAATATGGCTGCGCGTGTTGGCATGTGCCAATGGCACGTATTGCCGGCCATTTGACCTAGTTGCAAGTCTTGCAAGCCTAGGGCGCTATATTTGGCGTGGGCCAAAGGCATAGCGGCTTTGGAAATATGGCCTTGTTGCCATGGTGCGCGAGTGGTGCGGCTTGGTTTGGCATTGTTGCCATGGTGCGCGGTGCGGCTTGGTTTGGCATTGTTGCCATGGTGCGCGAGGGTGCGGCTTGGTTTGGCATTGTTGCCATGGTGCGCGGGGGTGCGGCTTGGTTTTGGCATTGTTGCCATGGTGCGCGGTATGCGGCTTGGTTTGGCATTGTTGCCATGGTGCGTGATATGCGGCTTGGTTTGGCATTGTTGCCATGGTGCGCGAGGTGCGGCTTGGTTTTGGAATTAGGGTTACGTATTTGAAAACCCTAATCTGGTATTTTGAAAAAATACCCCTATTAATTGTTTACACACGAGTTAAATGCTCTTAGTTAATGTGTTGCGGGTAACACTAGGTCATGGGGTTTTACGATTTTACCCTTTGTCTAAAAACCACCATCAACATTAAGTCCCCTGCTTAGCTCGGAACAGGGGCTTTGTTGCGAGGTAAGCATAAGATGGTGACAAACTATTAACGACAAAAACGTAAGGAAAATTGAAGGAGGCTTGTCTGACCTTTTATAAATAGGATTTGGAATCCTTGCCTCTGGTAGTTTTGCACAAATCGGGAGGCTGGCACAATTGGTGGGGCCGGTGCAGCTTGGGTGACATTGGGAAGTTGGCATCAGTTGGGAAGTCGAGTGTGTGCTAGCTGGTGAGGCAAAGTGTAGAAGCAATGTGGAAGGCTGTGCGTGGTTGCAGGTGAGACTTGGGGGCGTGGGAGGTTGGCGTGAATGGGACCAGCGCAAAGGTGTAGAAGCCGTGCGTGCTTGTAGGCGTGACTTGTGCGACCATTGGGAGGTCGGCGCAATTGGTGGGGCCGGTGCAACTTGGAAACCGTGCTCGCGGGCGTGACTTGGGCGGCATTGGGGAAGTCGCACCCTTTGTGGGCCGTTTCTTACACGCGTGATTTTGGTGAAAGGGAAATCCTTCCCTATTTCAAAGTCTTTCACGCCTATACATGTATATATATATAAAGCCCCTTTCTCCCCATCTGCGCTTTATTCTTTCCTCTTTTCATACTAGCGGCAAAGAGAAACCGGCAAGTATGTCTTGAGTACTTTTCTCTCTCTTTTTTTTTCTTTTTTTTTCAGGTGTAAACCTTAAGAGTAGGCGCTTCCACAATCCTTGCATATGATTTCTTGGCGTGCCTCTTGTAGAAAATATTGTATGTATGCAACCAAGGGAATACGCATATATTGTTTGAACCGTAGGAAATATTGCATATATGAATTTTCGGTCTGAAAGAAATATTTGAACCACGAAGAAAATCTGCGTGTGTATTTTGAACCCGTAGAGGATGCTCCGTATATAATTCGAACCCGAAGAACGATCTTTGTAGGCGTATTTGAGCCGTACGAAACACTTTTGCATGTGTATTTCGAACCCGTAGAGAACTCTGTATGGATCTCGAAGAAGAATACATGTATACGCTTCATATGACTTCGAACCCGCAGGAAAATATTGTATATATGATTTTTTTGCTTCTTGAAAGAAGTACCACGCGTGTGTTTTTTGAACCAATAGAAAAATGCTCCATATATATTTTTGAACCCGAAGAAGGATACTGTAGACACACTTGTACCCGTATAGAATGCCGCGTATATAGTCTCGAACCCGAATAAAATACTGTGTATATAGTCTTGAACCCGAATAAAATACGTCCTCCTTTTTCTTTTTTTTTTTTTTTTTTGTTGGGTACGATTATGTGTCGGGGAGATAACTTCGTCTTTCTCCGTTTGTTTTGTGCGAGATATCTTATTACCAAATTGTTATGAAGGAATTCGATAAGATGTTACACAGAAACAAATTTCACTTCGTCGAAGGATGCTCATAATTCCAAGCCGAACATAGATGATGAATTCTTCACTAGAGCCCTCGCCCCTGCTCGGAAGAATCACCCAGGTTTCGTGCCAATTTTGCTAACCGGTGGTGAGGATGACAGGAAGACACGTTCGGTTCGCCCAGAGAGCACCATTCGGTTCTGTCTTCATAAAGGGGTATATTCCTCTTCCAATATTGACTTCAGGATGTGTCAAAGTCCATTGCGTTCTTTTGACAGATGGGTTGAGTTCATGGTGAGCAAGGAGCATATAAATACCAACTTGACTCGAGCGCGAGGTCATTGATCTTTGTCAAGACTTGATAAATCTCCAGTTAGGAAGGACATCCCGAGGCTTGGTTGCTTTCATCTCCGAGATGGTGTTCGGACACCCACACAATCATATGTAGATGGGGTGAGATAACTTTCTCCTTGGAGAGTGTGGCTCTCTTCTTTGAATCTTCCGGTGGATTGGGAATCTTAGAATCAATTATACGAAAGTGAGGTGAAGATGCGGGATGACCTGGCCGCTAAGTTGGGGATTTTGCTCGGAAAGACTCCATTGCGAAGTCGAAGGATTACTGCCGGAGAGAGGACAAAAAAGTGCCCTTACGGTTGGTGGATATCTCAATGGTTTTAGGACGAGTTGGAGCACGAGCGAAAAGAAAGCAGTGATCTTCATGTCGCAAAGCATTTTTGGCTCACAGTTGTCCGAGAGACATTTTTGATGACGGTTACGGCAAGAAAGGAATAAGACTAGGAGTTGTTGGAGATTCTTTGTGAAGTTGGCAAAGGGTGAAGTTCTTCCCATTGGCAAGTTGTTCCTTGGTTCCCTGTATGTGCATCACGGATCACCTAGTTGCGAACATGCAAGTTTGAATGGTTTCATGAAAGTGGATTCATATGTGCACGTTGCTTTTACGCAAGCGGCTATGGGAGAACGAGAAGTATGCTCGAAACCTTTGCCTTCGCTTCCGTGAGTTGGGGGCTCTCGAATTCTTCGATGGGTGAACAAGGCGTCCAAGAGTTGGCGTGAGCTTGGTTAGTTTTCTTGATAAGTTGCATGAAATCAATTTTCGTCCATGGGGGCCGGTCCATAAGTCGGTGACTCAAATTGACACCTTTGCTTCTCGCTCCGCTCACGTCTTTGTCTTCGATGACGATTTGAGTGTTGGTGAAAACTTTGTTCATTCAAAGCTTTCGCCGGTTATATACCGTCTTTCTTCGTGGGGTCTTTCCGGATAGTTGCTTACAATATTGGCCCGTCTTTTTGCTCGTCACATGGGTTTCGATCAAGGGGTGCCTCTTGTTTCCGTAGGTGATCCCTAAGGATTCATTGCGTGTCGCCCTTGGCGCCCGGTGCCCTTGAGCGGGTATCCGTCTTCCCTTCTTTCAAATGGGAAGAGTAACCCGACGACCTTCGGCTATAATGAGTTTTGGTGCGACGAGTTTATTATGATCCGAGATTTTGTGAATAACGTGGTGGAAAACGTTCGTTGCAAACCTTCCCAGCAGTTTTGAAGAAGTATCCAATGTTGAGAGATCCCAAGCGAAAGTTGCCTAGCAATTCGGAAAGTCCCAGGGCCAAAGAACGGAGAACGAAGAATCGTCTTTGGCGGGTTCGGATGGTTTCACAAGATCCTCCCACGGCTCTTGTGTCTTTCGATTCTTCCAATAACCAGGTATGTGTCGCTTCTTCATTGGTTTGTCTCAAAACACGTGAATTTGGTGAGAACATGTGTCTTGTTTCCTTGGGGCTTCGGTAGTGTTAATGCTTTCGCTGCCCTTGCACGTTGCGGGGAGACGGCGGTTTCTTCAAGGAATTCGGCGACCGAGCCTACTCATAGCGGTGATGAGTCGAGAGAAAGAAGAAAGTTCAACAAGTGAGAGTGATTCCTGCGCGGCACTTGGTTCTTCTTCGGGAAGTGGTTCGGTGAGTTTCGCGTTTCTTTTCTTCCTTCTTCTTTGTTTCTTCTTTTGAAAAATGTCTAACTCAAGTTTGCGGGAGGAATCCGGTTCGGAGGACGGTCGGGGTGGAGTCACACGAAAACTTGCCTTTGGTGACCACCGCCGGTGACTTGGAGATGGGAGTTAGCCAATTGCAGGGCACAGACGTGGTTCAAACTGTGGATGATTCTCGATGGTTGTTCGTAGACATGGAAGAAGACCCTTTGCGAGTCGTGAGGCCACTTGCGGGCGCCATTTTGATCCCCGTACTTGGTTCCTTATCCAGGTCATGTCTTTGGTTGGCGGCTTTAGCGTCTTAGGCTAAGCATGAGGCGTTGTACACGAGAATGCGGGAGAAGCACGGACATATGGCTACAACCAAGAAAGTCACTAGTCGATTTGCGCTGGTTAAGCGTGTGGAAGAGGCTTTATCTTCCATCGAGGATATGCGTGAGGTGGTGGTCACACCGTTTACGAAGACGTTATTCTTATTTGGGAGCACCATCGCGACGTGTGCGTAGAAAAGGAGTTCAACACTTCGTGGTTTGTCGAAGGCCTTGCTGAGATCCAAAAGTTGAAAGATGCAACAATCGAAAACCTTTCCGCCGAGGAGATCGCCGACGACAGGAGATGGAACTCGAAAAGCTTTCCAAGATGTTGACTATGAAAGAGCGGCTCTTGAAGACGCAAAGTTGACTTTCTCCAAGAAGAGCAGACTTCTGTTGGACGATTTTCCTTAAACGTTTCTCTGTTAAACTTTCATTTAGGTTCTTTTTTTTTTTGAAAGACATATTGGATGTCTGGTTCAAAACTTGACCTTTGATAGACAGCTGGTAGCATTTAGGGTATTGGATTATTTCTGGGATGAATGGTTTTGATAATATGACTCTGATTATGTTTTGGGAAAAGATTATTGCTTTTATGAAAGTGTGTGCTAGCAATAGGCACAAGATTCAGTAGTATGACGGTTTTACTAAGATTCTAAAAATAGATTGTATATCTTGCCCAGTCTGAATTTACTCACTTCATAGGTTTTGCGAACACGCCCCTCTCCATGTAAAAGGCGGTTTTGATGGCGGTTTCTTTGGTAGCATCATGACAAGTCCCCAATCGCTGGTAGCATCTTCGGCGATTGAGTAATATCATCTTGACAAGTCCCGGTTTTCTTGTGTAGTTTTTACAACTAGTAACCGGTCGTACGGTAGTTGAGTCGGTTGAGTCGCCTTCTCCTACCATCTTGACATCGGGTCGAAGAACGAGATCAACAATCGATATTGTGCCGATAGATCAATCCTCCTTTGTGGTCGCCAATTGTTTATGGGTAAAAATCGTTTTGTAGATTTCGGTAAATTCGGTAGGTGAGTGAAAGCTGGTTCAAACCCTAAACAAATGTCTTTGCACGTGAGCACTTTATAGATTCGAGAGATCAATCATGTACAAGTCCGGCCTAAACCAAGAAATGGTCGTTCCCGGACTTGCTTCGGTCACAAAGTGGAGGAGAAGGGTTGATTTGGGGAGGGAAGCAAAGAAAGGTGTTGAGGAGAGTAGTATCTCGACTTGTATCGAAAGTGAAAGCTTAGGAAGCTTGCAAGAGATGAAAGCTTTTGGGAGAGCTTGCAAAGTTGCCTTTATGAGAGTGTAGTATTTTTCTCCTGACCGAGACTTGTTGTCTGGTGGAAATAGGTAAGACCTATTTATACAAGTCGAGATTTGAAACGTACACTGACCTCATGAAGGAAGAGAGTAAAGGGTGAAATAATGGGAGGAGGTGGTAACCGCATGGTGTTAATGGGTGAAAACGTTTTCACCATTATTTCCTCTTTTATTTGACCGCTTTATTCCTTTTCACGCTTTCTTAATGTGAGCGTAGTGTCGCAGTGCATCTTTGTGACCGCCAAACCAAAACCCTAAAAAGCATCCCCAGTTTGTGTTGATGTCTCGAGTGTTGGTTGCATCTTGCGTGCAAGTGGTGCTGCTAGGGACGCGTGTGGCATGTGCCAATGGCATGTGCGGAATGCCTTGGTGTTAGGTTGCACCTCGCGTTGGTAATGTTAGGCTGCTAGTAGCGTGTTTGGCATGTGCCAGCGGCATGTGCGGAATGCCTTGGTGGTAGGTTGCACGGTTTGCAAGTTAGGCTACCGGCGTGTGTGTTTGGCATGTGCCAATGGCATGTGCGGAATGCCTTGGTGGTAGGTTGCACGGTTTGCAATTTAGGCTACCCGTGTGTGTTTGGCATGTGCCAATGGCATGTGCGGAATGCCTTGGTGGTAGGTTGCACGGTTTGCAAGTTAGGCTACCAGCGTGTGTGTTTGGCATGTGCCAATGGCATGTACGGCCATGTTGACCTAGTTGCAAGTCTTGCAAGCCTAGGGCGCTATATTTGGCGTGGGCCAAAGGCATAGCGGCTTGGAAATATGGCTGCGATACGTGTTGGCATGTGCCAATGGCACGTACGGCCATGTTGACCTAGTTGCAAGTCTTGCAAGCCTAGGGCGCTATATTTGGCGTGGGCCAAAGGCATAGCGGCTTGGAAATATGGCTGCGACACGTGTTGGCATGTGCCAATGGCCGGCCATGTTGACCTAGTTGCAAGTCTTGCAAGCCTAGGGCGCTATATTTGGCGTGGGCCAAAGGCATAGCGGCTTGGAAATATGGCTTGCGACACGTGTTGGCATGTGCCAATGGCACATGCGGCCATGTTGACCTAGTTGCAAGTCTTGCACGCCTAGGGCGCTATATTTGGCGTGGGCCAAAGGCATAGCGGCTTGGAAATATGGCTTGCGATACGTGTCGGCATGTACCAGTGGCACGTACGGCTATGTTGACCTAGTTGCAAGTCTTGCAAGCCCTAGGGCTACATTTGGCGTGGGCCAAAGGCATAGCGGCTTGGAAATATGGCTGCGATACGTGTTGGCAGGTGCCAATGGCACGTACGGCCATGTTGACCTAGTTGCAAGTCTTGCAAGCCTAGGGTGTTATATTTGGCGTGGGCCAAAGGCATAGCGGCTTGGAAATATGGCATGCGGTACGTGTTGGCATGTGCCAATGGCACGTGCGGCCATGTTGACCTAGTTGCAAGTCTTGCAAGCCTAGGGCGCTATATTTGGCGTGGGCCAAAGGCATAGCGGCTTGGAAATATGGCTTGCGATACGTGTTGGCATGTGCCAATGGCACGTGCGACCATGTTGACCTAGTTGCAAGTCTTTCAAGCCTAGGGCGCTATATTTGGCGTGGGCCAAAGGCATAGCGGCTTGGAAATATGGCTTGCGATACGTGTTGGCATGTGCCAATGGCACGTGCGGCCATGTTGACCTAGTTGCAAGTCTTCCAAGCCTAGGGCGCTATATTTGGCGTGGGCCAAAGGCATAGCGGCTTGGAAATATGGCTTGCGATACGTGTTGGCATGTGCCAATGGCACGTGCGGCCATGTTGACCTAGTTGCAAGTCTTGCAAGCCTAGGGCGCTATATTTGGCGTGGGCCAAAGGCATAGCGGCTTGGAAATATGGCTGCGATACGTGTTGGCATGTGCCAATGGCACGTGCGGCCATGTTGACCTAGTTGCAAGTCTTGCAAGCCTAGGGCGCTATATTTGGCATGGGCCAAAGGCATAGCGGCTTGGAAATATGGCTGCGATACATGTTGGCATGTGCCAATGGCACGTACGGCCATGTTGACCTAGTTGCAAGTCTTGCAAGCCTAGGGCGCTATATTTGGCGTGGGCCAAAGGCATAGCGGCTTGGAAATATGGCTGCGATACGTGTTGGCATGTGCCAATGGCACGTGCGGCCATGTTGACCTAGTTGCAAGTCTTGCAAGCCTAGGGCGTTATATTTGGCGTGGGCCAAAGGCATAAGCGGCTTTGGAAATATGGCCTTGTTGCCATGGTGCGTAGGGTGCGGCTTGGTTTGGCATTGTTGCCATGGTGCGCTTAGTTTAGGTGCGGCTCATTGTTGCCATGGTGCGCGAGGTGCGGCTTGGTTTGGCATTGTTGCCATGGTGCGCGAGGGTGCGGCTTGGTTTGGCATTGTTGCCATGGTGCGCGATATGCGGCTTGGTTTGGCATTGTTGCCATGGTGCATGATATGCGGCTTGGTTTGGCATTGTTGCCATGGTGCGCAGGGTGCGGCTTGGTTTGGCATTGTTGCCATGGTGCGCAGTATGCGGCTTGGTTTGGCATTGTTTCCATGGTGCGCCGTATGCGGCTTGGTTTGGCATTGTTGCCATGGTGCGCAGTATGCGGCTTGGTTTGGCATTGTTGCCATGGTGCGCAGTATGCGGCTTGGTTTGGCATTGTTGCCATGGTGCGCAGGGTGCGGCTTGGTTTTGGAATTAGGGTTACGTATTTGAAAACCCTAATCCGGTATTTTGAAAAAATACCCCTATTAATTGTTTCTGAGTTAAATGCTCTTAGTTAATGTGTTGCGGGTAACACTAGGTCATGGGGTTTTATGATTTTACCCTTTGTCTAAAAACCACCATCAACAGTACGGTATCAACTATCAAATCCGAAACTACTTTCAAACTTATGCAAGTATGAAACAGACAGATATACACTACACAGCAAGAGCATCAAGATGACGCCTTTCTGGTCTCATATTTTAGATTTTTACCTATAATCTCCCAAAGTCTCATTAGTAATAACTCAAACAAGACTCAATCTACTACTTGTTCATAAAAAAAAAAGAAAAACTGTAGTATATTAGCTCACCTACCCAAGTACCATCTCAACTTGTGCACGAACAAAGAAGATGTAAGCACCGATAGCATCCCGAAGAACTTGGTCTGCGAGAAGGAAACTGGTGATGGTTCGAATTTGAATATTTTTTCTAGGCAAGAATCTGCATCATCTATTTGATGGAGCTTGAAGGGCTTGACTTCTGAGGCAAGGAGTGTAAAAATTCCATTCTAACCATTTCGGGCCATCCGATTTTATCCATAATAAATCAAATCAATGAGCAGGATTATGAGTGGACATTAAGTCCATAATACGATTTTTACCTGAGGAGAAGATGCTCCAGCAGCGATGGTAGCATCACATTCCCTCAGTACGTTCTTCCAATCACCAATTTTTCGCGAGTCAGTACATCTATTTAGATGCCTCTCTACTGCTTATGCTGCCCTTGAAAAGAAATGTGCTTCCTGGCAATCTCAACATGACCTAACCTGTAAGAAGATCAACATTAAATGTACTTCAAAATCATGAACTTGATCCCTGAACATCTTTATTCCTAAGGCATCAAAGTCACCAAAACAAGCTAATAAATAGGAACTAATGAATTAGATAGATGGCCCTTTACAAGTTGGAACACATGAAGATAACAAAGAAAGTTGAATCTTTCTCAGTGGGCTACAAAAGTTACTCATGAATCTAAACTAATGAAGCAACCATAAGGCAAACCAGACATTCAATGGATCCTGTTCATTGGATCACCTCGAAAGCTCAGAGATTAAAAAACAAAGGACCCATGAATTTTTTTTTTGACTAACAAGGACCCATGAATCTTTCCTAAACTAGTATCAGGATGTAAACACAAAGCAAAAACAACTTTTTTACCTCTAGAATCCAAACTAACTTTTGACTTTTTGATTTCTAAAAGCTTAGAAAAGCTACTTCTAATGTGCCATCCAAACATGCCATTAAAGGACAATTCAAAAATGGTCACACGATCTGTAAGGACTTACATTTAAAGAAAATCATTTACGATTCTATTTAGATGTTGCCATATAAGGACTTACATTTGGTGTCCTTTTTGGTCCGCCTCCATCGACTTCGATTCAATAGTGTCTCACCGTACAAAAAATTATCTAGTGAATATTACCATGCATTAAAAGTTACCGTGACATTTTGGCGCTAATCTTTAGAAATTAAATGAGCATTTGGCATTTTAAGAGTTGATTGGTGGGATATTTGACTTACATTCGGATTTGTCGTTTCACACTCCTTCATTGCTTGGCTCGATAGACATGGGATGAGATAGATGCTTGACTTATGGCATAAAGAAAGAGGATAGTGATTTCACATGTCCTTTTAACGGCATGATGATGGATAGATTCTATTTCCAATCTTATGTTCTGTTCGTTAAATCATATTCCGTTTTTTTCTTCTTGAATACGTACATACTTGGTAGAGTTTGATTCACATGAAAATGCGGGCGGTGTATAAGTTACTCCGATCTGTCAATTGGCACCGAAACTCACCGAAAAGTAGAGATGGAACTTCAGGTATATGACGATGGTACAACCCTAATGTGAGGTTAGGTTGTTGGCTTGGATTAAAATTATCATCCCACCCATCAACACATTTTTTGTTTGTTTGTTTCTTCTTTCTTCTACGTTTGCATGTGTTATTTGGTGCAAGTCCATCATACCATCCAACTGCAAAACATTTTTGGAATGATTAATATTTAACCGATTTACCACGAAAATGGAGTGAACAAGTGCTACAAAAGGTTAATAAGCTAGCGATTGGATTTCTGAGATGCGCCCGAAAAATAAGACGAAGTATGAACTAAGACGTTGGAGTAAACTGTGAAGATAGTATAATAATAGTGGTTTTAGTGAGAAGTAATTATAAATGCATAATAAATGAATTAAAAGGTAGTGGCATGTATAAGACGCTTGAGCGTCTAACACATCCCAACAAATCGGTATTTCACATATTACAAGTCATCAGCCATTATCCTTTAGTTGAATGGTCCAATGTAATTTCAAGTGCTTCTGTAATTTTAAATGTGTAATTTGAAATCTCTTATAATCGTAACCAGTTGGTTTAAGTTTTTGAATGGAAGTGTGTTTTATGGCAAAGAAAAGAAAAAGAAAATCATGAAACATATTCATGACCATGTTTGCACATGGACGAGAATAGTTGAGCAGTTCTAGTTTGAGTGACCATTACTCTGCTAATTTTCATGAGGTTATTCTAATTTGCATCAATTCTCATTATAAATTGAGATTTTTTTCTTGAGTAAAATTAAAATTTAAGCATACTACCAAATACTACTTATTGTTCCCCTTGTACATAGTGTTTGAGTAGGCAATGAATACTCCCCACCACAACTATTAAGATTTAAGACCGAGAGAACTTATTATCCATGCATGTAATGCGAGTGTGGCCAATGCAAAGAAATTCATTTAGCTCAGTTGTTTCTTTGTAGAAATGTATGTACTCCTCCCTACTTGACCGTTAAAAGATGGGTTTGTAAGAGTATGAATGAGACACGGCAAGGGTTCACCAGGCATCTCACCATCAGTTGAAATTTGGGAATATTCATTTGTTTAGCTCCCAAGTAAATTTGGATAGAAATCTATAATTTAGTTGTAAAATTTGGGACTATTTAGTTGTAAAATTAAATCAGCAATTGACCCTCGGTTGACAGCACCGGGAAGAAGCTTAAAAAATTGTGGCCTTAAGGAAGCATCACCCTTCGATGCTCGTAACTTGTCTACACATAGTAGTATGTACACCACCGCTAGGGGCACATTTTCTGGTGAACTCATTAAAGTTTGACATGAGCGACATTGTGTAACACCGGGCGCATTGGAAGGATTTCTTTGTTTTATTGTATTCAAATTTTGGCAACTTTATCATAGAGATTTTCAGAAGGAATCGCGATTTAAGATTACTAATTTAATCATTATGAGAATCCATTAACACTGAATAGTTCAAAATCATGTTTGTATATATACAAGTGTTCTCTCACTACCACTAATTGATTTGCACAGCAAAAAAAAAAAAAAAATAGCTAGCTAAAACTTTCGCTATGAAACTAAAGCTAAGACAACAATAGTCGTCAACCCAGATTATAAGTTGTGCATTATCTTTGAGCATATGGACCAAAATTTTAAAATTGGAGTAATGCCCACTACGAGATCAATGGAAGTAATCCTCTATCTTTGGACTACTGATTGATCGCCTACTGGTATCTAAAATTAACGTCGGTAAAGTGTTCTCTCATGCTAACATATCATGAAAAAAAACTCTCAAGCAAAAATCCGATTGCTTGTAGTGAATAACTGAAGGTCGGTAAAGCTCTCACGTTGAAGTAACAACTTGTTGCTCTTACCCCAAATAGGTGATGCACACTATAGTTTACCGAGTCTCTCTAAATTTTTTTTTTTGATCGTGAAAGGAGGATTATATTAGGAGTCTCTCTTATTTCCGCAACAATAATAGAAAGCCACTTTCGGGTCACGGAAACGCGAGCCTCTAGCAAACTATCGCCTGCTTCCGTCCCAAAGCAACTTTAGAACCACCGGAATAGAGATCACATGGGTCTTGACTCTTGAGCCACCAAAAATAACACCCCTACCAGTCAAAACGATGTTCGGAATCAAATAACTAAACGATGTTCACAACATTACATTCTTAATCGAACACAAACTATAAAGTAAGAAAGCAAGATAGGTCAACTAAAAAATAAAATCAGACAATGTGAGATAGACAAAGGTAAATTATAAATCAATAACTCACTGGTGAATGGTGCTCATGAAAGGTACCCGTTGTCAAAATAGCAAAACAAAACAAAACAAAACAAAACAAAACAATTGCAATCTATATGTCTGCATGTGTGTGCGTATGTGTCTGACATATTCCTTCACATTGTTGTTACTTCTGCTATATAATGCCTAGATTTACTGCATTTCTGGAGATGAATGGTAAGCCTAAGGTTTACTTACATATCAGAAATTTCCACTATTTTTCTTGGGGTGCCAAACACTTGACAACATACACCCCCCACCACCACACACACCACCCACCCATAAAAATGTCTAAAAAACGAAATATAATGAACAAAATAAAGCAAAATTGTTATTTCCTCAAGCTACTTCTATGCCACGTTTTTGGCTTTTCACCGAAACATACCAATCGGTTTCTCACATAAGTTGAAACTAGGGATTCAGGCACAAGTGTATTCTTTAAATTTATGTTCTCAGACAATTCAAAAAGGCTGTTATGATGAAACCCTTGTGTTTATGTTGAACACACTCCCACTAGCATTGGAAAGGATCAGCTAAAGACAACCTATTTGCAAACTGTACCAGCCAGGTTTGGGAAAAAAGCACTTCTATTTTTGTTTTTGTCTTTTTGATTGATAAATAGTCACTAATGTTCAGAAAGTAAAATTAAATGAGATAAGATGTAACCAAGCAACAAGCAACTTTTAACGCTACACACAGGGATTTCTACTGAGTTAGTTAGTTGCTCTTAGTTCTTCTTCTGGATCTATAAAAAACAATATATTGTAAAAACAACTCAAACATATTGGTAATGGCGAGAACAATCCATTGGAATAACTGCAGAAGAATTCTAAATTTGACACTCATGTTCTTCTTGTATCACGTGAAGATGTTCAAATTCAATCTTGTAAGTCTTTTTCCTTCACAAAATAAATTAAGTAATGTGTATAGTCAATGAATCACTAGTCAAATACCATAACAAAATAATTAGATTAATGTTTCTTTGCGTTTATGTATGTATCTGTATTCACGGCATCTCTGAAGACAAATACTTTGGATCATTAGTGATACAGACTATGCGTACCCTAATAACATAGAGCTACATAGTTTGTTTTTATCGTAAGAGCAAAAGGTTTAATACGTATCCATAAACCTAAACTTTTTACTATATGTCAGCAATTTCCCCACTGTTTCTAGGGTGGCACATGGCAGAAAATTATTTCTTCATTTGAACTAATTTAGAGACTTAAAATCACGTACTAAATTTGAAATAACAGTCTTGTAATTAACATTAAGCTAAGAAGGCTAAGACCATCAGGAAAGCACTCGTTTGTTCCTGCCTATACTTCGCAGACTTTGTTTTCATAAACAAAACAAGTTTACCAAAGTAAGCACCACATTTCTCCATCAAGATTTCCTATAAGTAGCTAGATAGCAAATTGTGCAATTAACATAGCAACATTGACAAAAATAATTCTTAATGAAGAGGATTAGTTTATACTTACCTAGAGACATTTCTTCAAATTGATGGATTTCAAAATTCTTCGAGTGAGACCCCTTACTTTGTTCAACGGCTTCTCCAGTTTATCACCTATTTTCGGCCTCCTTACTTGAACTTGCTCTTTCCATTGTTTTTGTATCCTTTTCTCCTAATACTTTTAACGAAACTAAAGTATTCTTGTGAGGGATTGCATCAGAAATAGGCATGCCAAAATTGACATCCATTTCGGCAGATGAAGCTTTTGGATTGTACCTACGAATTTCGTAATTTTCATGGCACATAAGCCACCCACTCCTCGTCAACTCATATTGCCGGAGGTATATGGTATAGAAACTACACTCTTTACTCCAATTTGAAATCATCGTTATCTTTACTCTTCTTCAATAACCATATTTCACAACCACCCGAATTGTGTAAACGAAAGTAGCACTTAGAAAACCACCTAAACCCCTATTGTAACAAAGCATCTCGTGTCAAACAAGGTGATGGTGATGGAAGTTGACTAAACTTCTCATCAGCCAAATGGAAAGCAAGAACAATGGTTCCTTCGTAGATTCGCCCAACGAAGAGCTCCGTTTAAACACACCAACACATCTTCTAACATATTGCATATCAACATCCATCGTTGCCGCATTTCTCCATCCAGTGCCACTGCTAAGAGTGTATACCGAACGATCCCAATATTTGAATCTCCCAGGGCACATATATCTTAACAACTTTGTACTCATTGGTCAAGTACTACAACCAAATCAAGTCCACCGGTACTTTCCTTCAAATTCGTGAAGAATAACATATTCTCTTGTGATTGGATTACAGATATAAGCAGAGTCCGGAATAATGATATGGATCAGATTTGTAATCCGAATACCATGAATCAAGCAAACTAAACCATTACATGAACTAACAAAAGCATAATTCTTAAATGGAAGGTTTAGATCAATCTTTGTTGTTCTAGTCTCATGACAATTCTCATCATACTCAAAGATAATAATATTCGTTTAGACTCAAAACAATAAAACTTAACTCACCGCAGCAGTAATTAAGTCGATGATCCAAGTGCAACCGAGAGAATGATCGAAGATGAACAAGATCTCTCCATGGTTTGCAAACTAATTTAGCCTGAAAAACAGATTCAGTCGGTAACCTAGTTAATACGTCTAGTATGATTTCTTCTGGTAGATCTTTGAACCTCCCCATGATGAAATCCTTGATCAGAGAAGGTTAATAGTGATAGCAAAAGAGACGGGGATTAAATTGAACTGCTAGGGTTTTGAAAGAGAAATTGGGTTTGATTTTGGACACCAGAGATCAGATAGGGTTTTAAGAACGTATTTGTTTTAAGAACGTATTATTGACCATGTCTCGGATTTGACCATGACTCGGATTAATAGTCATGCTCTAAGAAGAATTTGGAATCCTTGATAATTTTGCCAGTTCTAGCCTCGCATATGAGATATTCCTCAACTCGAGAGCTTGATGTGAATTATAATTTGAGAGCTTGATCCTGGCCAAGATTGCAAAAACTTTAGATATCCAGAACTAATACTATTTGGATCAATTCGAGTTCAATTTCACATGCACCGTTGTTAGTCGACTACTACAATTCAATACATGGATTTTTATCTGCAATCTTTCTTAGTTGCGTGTATCTATATGTATCCTATAAATTGCATTGCTTTGATCAATATCCATATTAAACATGAAAACTATTCGATTAATGGGATCAAACAACTACAAAAATCAACAAGTGTGCCTAACGTCAGTATATCACCAGACCAAAATGAAGCAATCGAGATATACTAACACCTAAGAAAAATGTCAAGGACGACACCATGGAGAAATTAGGGCTATCTAGGGTTTTCCACATACCGAGCGGTGTTCATAGACATCTTATAACAATAACATACCCATTGACAAAGGAGGTCAGAAGACTTGATAAAAGAAGGCATACACACCTTGATAAACCCCAATAGGTAATAACATTTCTTCACACCACAAACAAACAGATGATTAGTCAAACGGGATTGTGGGATTTAGCCGTGCTATATGAAATTCTAAATAACAACATAGAATTAGGCAATTTGTTGTGATGTTGTTTCAGTCTAAGCCCCTTTAGAGTCGCCAGAAAGCACTAGCTCATTGTTATTCAGTCTCCTAGCAAACATAACGCCTGCTTCTGTCCCCCACAACTCAGGAACCACAATCAAGATCAAATGGGTCTTTTGATCCGCCAAAAAAACACCAAATAGGTCCCTCCATGCTAGTCCAAAATGATGATCAAAATCAAATAGTCAAGTGCCTCTCAACCTAATAAATCTCTGACTCACTGGTGAATAATGCTCAAGAAAGGTACCATGATATCAAATAGCAAAACAAAATTACTGCAGTCTATATTCACTACATTTCTAGATAACTGCTTGTGTCGACATATTCCTTCCAACTGCTTTGCTTCTGCAAAATAATTCCTACATTCACTACATATATGGAGATGAATTTTTAGATCATAATGATAGTGTTTGTACCCAAAATTACTTTTGGGCACGAAACACGATGAATGGATAATTTGGTGTGTATTTTGGGTTAGGAGACGAATTGAAGAACAAATAAAGAGACAAAGGTTTAACGTGGTTCGGCATGGTTTGCCTACATCCACGGACAAATTCCCTTGGGGGTGATATTTTATTGATATGTAAAATTACAGTCTATCTTTTTTCTCCTCTTGGCCCCCCTAAATGATTTCTGCTCCTCCCTATTTATACGGTTTAATATCTAATTTCAATATAAAGTTATATGGCATTAATTCTCATTCATGCCTCCATCATGATTTCTGCATGAAACTGTTGGAATTAATACTGCATGCCTCCATGATGATTTCTGCATGAAACTATTTGGAATCAATACCGCATGCCTCCATGATGATTTCGCATTAAATCGCACATTTATGCTCCATCTTCATTCCGCATGAAACCGTTCATTCATGCTTCCATGATAAATTCTCGCATACCGGCAAATCGACGTGGTTGATGGGCATAATGGCGTGAAATTATGGATGGATCTGGCCGGGATCGATTGGTCAGACGGCAGATCGGGCCGGCGGTGACATAGGGTACCCATGGAATTGGTTGGCAACATCGCTGGCAACAAGAGTGGAAACTGTATGGCAGCACTATCGGCAACACGGTCTTGACATTGACTGATGGTTAATTTTGACAATTGGCCGGCTGTTGACTTTGACCATTGACCGAGCGTTGACTTTGACCTTTGACCGAGAATTGACTTTGACCATTGATCGTGACCATTGACCGGGCGTTGACTTTGGCCGCTGACCGGTTGTTGACTTTATGAAATACTAGGCAGGCTGGTGGGCTGCTTCAGTTGACTGGTTAGCGGGCTTGGATGACAGCTGAACAGTGGTTTGGGCAACATTCTGGCCCAATATGTGGTATTTTTACTCATGGTACAAACAGATAGGACTGCACACTAGTAATAAAGAGCCGCACCATTCTCATAAGAGAAAATGATTCAATATCGATAACCCTAAACTTTACTATGTATAAGCAATTTCCCCTCTTTTTCTTGGGGTGCGAAACAGTTAACACCATACTACCCCCAAACTTTAAGTGCGCTTTCAAACTCCTCATTTCAAAGCAAGAAAAGAAACTCTATTTATATTTCCACCCACAATTAATTACACGAGGATATTTCTCCACGAGTGTGCTCGTTCACATGCGGGAGTTCCATGGATAAGATAATCGAATCCTCTGTACTTCCATTTTTCATTTCTCTCGAGTCTCTTCGGCCTGCTCTCTGCGTCTCGGAGTGAAGAAACTAGGATTTCATCACTTCGATTTTCATTTCTCTTTAGAGTCTCTTCTCGGCTGAGAAACATAACAATAAATCTCTTGAATCTTTCAATACCTTTCCATTAGCGAGCAGATCCTGTAAGTTTTAATCGTTAGAAGTTTTTTGATTTTAGGGTTTCATATTTTTTTTAATCGATCTGCTTTTTTATGGCTTCATTTCATCTTTATCTTCCATTTTTCATCGATCGTGTAAGTGTTAATCGTTTGAGTTATGTTTTTGTTAATCTTCTTCATATAAATCTAATTCCATTTTTTTCTAATTTCTGTTAGGGTTTGAAGACTTGAAGATTGAAGAATTTTGAAGACTTAGAAGGTATAAGTTTCGAAACATTGAACTGATTTTTAGGGGTTTTATGTTAATTTCGAAATTTTCTATTTTTTTTTTACTTTGTAACCTAATTTCTAGTTTGTAATCTAATTTCAATAAGTTCTAATTTATAAGCTGTTGGTGCTGATTGACATCATTAGCTTCACTTGTCTATTCTAGTTTTTGATCCACTAGTCCTGTGTAAAGATGCATGCTGCTGTTAGACATGGTGTAGTTTTTTTGCCTTAGAAGCATACTAAGTTGAGTAGGCAGAGTGCTACCTGATAAAGTCTTATATAATCTTGGAAGGTTTGATGAGAGCTGAGACAGGACTTGGACCTAGCTAGATGTGTAACAACGAGCGTGCGTGGGTATGGTGACGTGCGTGGGTATGGGTGAGCGTAATTGATTAGTGTGTGTTGTTGTGACATATGCTTCAAAGTCGATACATTTTAAAAGTTTGACTAATGTTGTTCTATATCTTGGTCTTTACATAGCCGGGGAGAGGATCCTTTTGGCAAGAGACAAAGCGAGAAAAGAAGCACGGCCTACGGAATCATAAGGTAGTAACTAAATTCAAGTTTGTATGTTCTATAAATATGCTCATCATGATTTGAACTTTAGTTTCATTTTAAGGTAGTTTTCAAGTTTAAATGAACTAAAGTTATGAAGTTTTGTTTTTGATATTGACTGATTCTAAGTGAGCATGATGATAATTTGTCCTAGTGGTGATTTACAAAAGCTACTTGTAGCTCATTCTCTCTTCTTTGAGGGATGTTTATGTCGCTAACTGGGGGTTTCAAAGCAACCTGTACCACTAGGACTAAGTTATTTTATTTTGTATGTTGTTGTGTATAAACGAGTCCGGTTTTATGTACTCTGTGAGCATGATGATAATAAATCCTAGTGGTTATTCGCAAAAGCTACTTGTAGCTCATTCTCTCTTCTTTGAGAGGATGTTTTTCGCTAACTTGCAGTGGCTTCGGCAACCCCGCACCACTAGGACAGTTATTTTATTTTGTATGTTATTTTATTTTGTATGTTAAGTTGTGTATAAACGAGTCTGGTTTTATGTACTCCGTGAGCATCATGATATCACAAAGTCCCACTGGTGATTTACAAAAGCTACTTATAGCTCATTCTCTCCTTTTGAGAGGATGTTACTGTCGCTAACCTCATGGGCTTCGGCAACCCTACCACTAGGACTAAGTGATTTTATTTTATTCTTTTAAATATCAATTTTGAAGGGTAATATGTCATCTGAAGTGATCAAGAAATGGTTGAAGTGTCCTCGTAAGTCTTTAGAATACAGACAAGGTGTGAAGTCATTCATAGAGTGCCTAATGAGTTGTGTTTGTTCTGATGCATCTGAGTACTGCAACGAATTTGACTTGCGCAAACCACTCGAGAGGCATATATTGAATGCACAACGAATTGAGTGTTTTAGTATCCAAGGTACACATATATATCATGTTCAAGTCGAGTTAGTACTTCTAACTACAACTATATATATCATGTTCTTTTACTCGTTGGCTTAACCTAAAATAGTCAAATTGATAATTTGGTGTTTACTATTAGTTGTTTCAGATTTGGTGAACAACCACACACTGATTAAAGTCCGGAACTAAAGAATTCATGTAAGTTGTGGCTGCTGGTCGATGTCTAAGTTTCTGCTCCACCTCTCTTACTACCGAAAGCAGTAACCTCATAATTTCTCCCTCTAGTTTTGTTGTGCATACTTCCGACATCTAAATAGATATTTTTTGTGTTTGCAGGTTAATTGAATTGATGCTCGGTTGCAAGTTTGGAGCAGAAATGTTGGAGAACAAGGTAGTCATTAGGTTGGAGAGCAGATGCAAGTTTTGTAAGTTTCTATGTGTTTCTAAGTTAGATGAATTTTGTGAACATAAGAATTTCTATGAACTGATACTTAGTATCCCCCTAGTATTTCATACTTAACAAAATTTTTGATACTTAGAAGAATTTAAGTTCTTTTTAGTATTAAGCTATTTGAATGTGATAAGAATTGATTGAATGTGAGATGAATTTGATTGAAGAAAATATTGTTGATTGTGGAAGATGAAATGAAAGGTGTATGCAAGTAGTTTTGGAATTCAAGCTTATTTCGTGAGGGAAAAATGAACTCGCTTTGGTCAGCCTTGACCAGGTCAAAGGTTGACCGGTAGTCATTTTTTTGCTGTTACAAAAAGTTCGTATCGGCCCTGAGCTGTTACAGAACGTCCCTGATTGCAAAAAAAATTCGAATGCCCCAGCTGTTACCACATGGCAATTAAACGGCCTGGCTTTATTCACGATGGTAGATACAAAAAAATAATTCGTAACGGCCACAAAGCCGAATTACAAAAAAATTGTAACACCCCCTTTTGCAACAGGCGAGGGCCGTTACAACCCGTTTTTGTAACGGCCAGGTTCTGTTTCTAATCCCAGAATTTGGTGTAGTGACTATTCAGAATGCATTTTGTTTTTTCTTATACAAGATAATAAGCTTACCAAAGTTAGCATATTCTCCACTAAGACTAAATCACGAAATGCACAATAAACATCGCAATAAAAGGCTACAAAAGTAATTCTTCATTGTTCTGCCTTTTGTTAGAATACGGGCATCCAACTCAAAACCAATTGACTATGAGTACAGAGGCCCTAAGAGATTATAAACCGCAGGATCTTAGATGCCCAGACAATGTGGGACTAATAATCTCAACACGCCCCCTCACGTGTAGCCTCGTTGGGTCTAACACGTGGACAATTAAATCGGGTGACACGGAGTAAAGGCATTGTCAAATGACTCGTCGCAAATAGCCTGCTCTGATATCATGTTAGATTTATGATAAGATATCAGAATCAAATCAGATGTAAACTAGAGAAGGCAACAATTAAAGTGGTTCGGCACTATTAGCATACGTCCACTGATAAAACCCCTTAGGATGAAACTGTATTCATGATCATTAGAACATTCTGAGATGCATTATTATGATTCCTATTTATAGGATAATATGATAATTAGTAAACCCTACAGGATTGTAACAACTAATTATCTTGACTATCTAGGTTAAAATTATCCAGCTAGATTAGTCATATCTTATTCTTGACTTAGTCTTCAAATCCAGGTTACTAACTTGGTCTTGACTTGAACACATGATATATTCCAACAAGGATAGTGACTTCATTTGTCCTTTCAATGGCATGATATATGCTAGGCGGGTGGGTAAGTTACTCCAATGTAACGATGATCTTAAGTTACTTCAAAACTCATAGAGGCCTAAAATTGAATAATAATTTCTTTGAACTCCACTATAACAAAACTGGTTCCACCACTAATTCCATATACAATGAAATGTAAGGTATATGATGATGGTACAACCTGGTGTGAGCTTAGGTTGTTGTCGAAGACTTGAATTAAAATCAGCGTTATACCAATCATCACAATTTTTGTTTATTTCTATATTGCATGTGGTATTTTGTGCAAGTCCCCCGTACCATTCCAATGCAAAATATTTGTATTAACGGATTTACCACGAAAATAGAGTGAACAAGTGTTATAAAAGGTTAATAAGCTAGCGATTGGGTCTCTGAGATGTGCCCAAAAAAAATAAGCCAAAACATGAAGTTAATTTACATGAATTTCGAAGACGTTGGAGTAAACTGTGAAGATAATATATAATAGGCAAATGTTAACCTCTAATAAATGAATTAAATGGTAAATTCGGCTAAAATCTAAAATGCAATAGTCATAAAGCTCTCGCGTTTAATGTATTGCATCACCTGATTTTAAACTCAAAAAATATTTTGTTATCTTTAGCTAGCTACATGATTTTGATTTATACTTTCGTATTTTAATTAGAATGTACATGTAAATTTCGTTTTGCTCTTCGATGGACGTTTCTTTGTAATTAAAAACTAGAGTAACACATTTTATTAGAGTTCCCAATTTTAAAGTCTAATCGTGAAAAAAAAAAATGTTTAAAGACCTCGCAAAGAACCATGATGATTTAATTATAGACAAAGCACTACAGCGAGTCGACTAGTTGACAATAGCCGGTGTCCGTAATTTTGCTCTTCGATGGTTAGGTTTCACAAGTTGTATTTTCTTTTGCTTGTACTCTCTGAATTATTGGGAACTTCTTACTTAAGTGTTGTTTTTATTTCCGTGGGGTTTTTGTTTTTGCTCTTTATCATTTGTATCGGCCCGTATACGGTTTGTGTGCATTTTAATTTATCCTCTTTAATCGAGAAGAGAAGAAAAAAAAAAAAATCTAGAGTAACACGGACTAGAAATTCCCTAAGCAAATGCAATCTCATAAAATTCCCTGTGGCGATATAATAACAGGTCAACCATGAAGATTGGGCAGGAGTAAGTGGCCTTGAGAGTTGAGATGTATACAAAAGCTCAAAACTAGCCACATGATTCCCAATTAAAAAAGAAAAAGAAGCTAATGCGACCCAAAATGAGAATAGGTCGTTGAAGTTAGATGCCCTCTAGGGTGTTGGAGTATCCTTCCTAGATATAAGTGTCATGACAAAGAAAAGTTATATAAATGTTCAGAATCTTCATATGCACTCTAGGGTGTTGGAGCTACTTTGACAAGACCAAATAATGGATTTATGCATGAGACGCAACATGTGGTGAATTTGGCAGCTTTCCAAGGTTTGGATAGCAGAGTCCACAAGTCAATTGAAATTCACAAGGCTCTACGTTTGGTACAAATTATTGTGTCACACTTCCCAAGAACAATAGCCAAAGTCATTTGTAGGACTGCAGAGAGCGAAACTTATTAACCATGACATTTTACCCGGAGTATTACATGTGGTGTGACCACAAACCCACCTTTCACCCTCCAATCATCACTTTTTTTTTTGTTTGTTTCTATGTTTCATTGTTATTTGGGGCAAGTCCCTCATACCATTCAAATGCAAAATATTTTTGAAGGGACTAAAACCGATTTACCACAAAATAAAATAAAAGACAAGTGCTATAAAAAGGTAATACGTTAATGATTGGATTTCTAAAATGCACCAGAAAAATAAGGTTCAATACAAATGTAATATATAAATTTCTAAAATGTTAGAGTAAAGGGACTACAACCGAGTTACCACAAAAAATAAAGAAAGATAATATAATGATAAAAGTTACAAATGTATTATATATTTCCATAAAAAAGATAAAAAATAGGTTTGAATATAAGGGCATGCAAGAAAGGCTAGATTGTCTAGCGCATCTCAACAAAGGTGGTTTCACATGTCCCTTTGTCTAGCGCATCTCAACAAAGGGACTACAACCGATTTACCACAAAAAAATAAAAGACAAGTGCTATAAAAAGGTAATACGTTAATGATTGGATTTCTGCAATGCACCCGAAAAATAAGGTTCAATACAAATGTATTATATAAATTTCTAAAATGTTGGAGTAAACTGCAAAGATAATATAATGATAAAGGTTCTGATATTTCCATAAAAAAAAAATAGGTTCTGAATATAAGGGCATGAAAGAGAGTCTAGATTGTCTAGCGCATCTCAGCAAAAGTGGTTTCACATGTTACTGGTTTAATTTTAAAAATTTGGTTTAACTTTTTAAAGATTAACCTAAACAATCTTTCCAAGGTTTGCATTTTGAAATTCTCTTGTAAATGTAAAAACTTGGATTAATTTTTCGAACGAAATTTTGCTCTTAAAAAAAAGTCTTGGGAGAGAATAACTATGTTATTCTAGTTTCAGTGATTGCACTGCTAATTTCCAAGAGGTTAATTTTATTTCTATTCAGTAAAATTAAAAGTAGAAATTAACGTTTAATCCCAAATTGATTGGGCTTTGGACAATCTAGTCCTGCTCCCTCAAGCCTAGTACTAAGAAATTCAAATTTGTCCAATCTCGAACGGGTCAATCCTTTTATGAACGATTCAGTCCAAAACAACATTTTTTGGTGACAAAAATACCCGTCAGGTCATTCTTCATCTTCTCTGGATTGTTTTGTGGCGATGAAGAAGATTTCTTCGATTTTCTTCTTCTTCATCTCGATCTCTCTACTTGTCAGGTTCGGGTTTCATTTTCTATTTACTTTAATTTCTCCATATCCATTATCATCTCGATCTAAACTCACAAAATCGATTTTGAACTTCAATCTAGGGTTTTCTTTTTTGATTTTGTAGATAAGGAGAAGGCGCCGGCGATGATGAAACCGGGTAGTGTTTCGGCTGCTACACACAAACGATAAAGAAGATGATTTAGGATTCCAATTTCGGTATTCTAGGGAGGCAATGTGCAATTAGATGAAGAAATTGCAGCTCACTTTTATTTGAACGTTTTGAACGAAGATTCTTCAACAACCTTATCAAATACATGACAAGGTAATTACTTACTAGATCATAACAAGGACCATAATTTATGTATCTTCATTTTATTTTTTCTCATAAGATGTTTGATTATTTAGTTTATTTGAGATTGAATTGATTTGAATTGCTTGCAAATCTTTGAGACACCGAGAAAGCATCCACATGTATTGTTTTGGAAATAGGTTAAAAATTGCAGAACGTTTTTGTTAATTCTAGATTGCTTTGATTACGTTTGGCTAGAAACTCTTTGATTTACATCAATACTTAATTACTTACTCCCTCCGTTCCGATTTACTTGACGTTGTAGAATTTTTCACGGATATTAAGAAATACCATAGAGAGTAAAATCTTTCCAATAATACCCATATTAATTCCTACTTAAAGAGTTAAATAACCTAGTTTTGTGTTTCTAAAATATAGGGAAAGTTATCAATCCCATAGTTATGTACTTGGGATGTAAAAGATTGAGTATATATCCTCTATGAGGTATATTTAAAAATTATAGAGTAATTGTTTTTGTATTGATTACCATGAGAATTAATTCTGGGTGTGATTCAAAGCGAGGGGTAGATTAGTGAAAATTGGGAAAAAAAACTAAAACTATCATCTAATTTGGAACACAAAAGAAATCCTAAAAAAGCAAGTAAAATAGAACGGAGGGAGTATTATAAATTGAGATATTTTTTTAGTAAAACTAAAATATAAGCATACTATGAAACACTTTTTTTTTTTTTGATCGAAAGAGAAGAATTTCATTAGATGGAGAAGAATGTACAAAATTCTACCGGAGGTAGAAAGAACAAAAAGGAAAATACAAGTTTACATATAAATTGATTCCCAATCATTGTGCACTGAATATGAGAAGTTCAAATGAACTCTTTGTCCAGCAGACAACAGCCGACTAAGTACCGGAGATTTAACATCTACTATTAGCTCATCATCATCTTGTAGTTGTATTCTTTTTCAAAAATCCTGCCAGTTCCTTTCACGCCACACCACCCAAATAACTGCTGCTGGAATGATTCCCCAAATGAAGTTACCGGAAGGTGAGAAAAAAGAGTGATCCCATGTTTCTGCAAGATGTCTCAAAGAAAATGGAAAAACCCATGCCCAATCACCACCTGGAGAGACCACACACCAAATCTTATGTGCAATTTTACAATGTAGGAACAAATGTTCTTGCGTTTCAATGGTATTACCACACATGATGCAGGAATTGTAAATATCTACTCCCTTAGTCTGAACATTGTCGATGGTATTATGCTTGTCATGGATTGCACACCAGACAAGAAACTTGACTTTAGGAGGGATTGCAGGTTTACATATGAATGAGTGAGGAAAGTTGTCAATACCCGAATCTTCAATGAGTTTTGAATACAAAGACTTTCAGAAAATATTCCCGAACTGTGTAGAGCCCATCTTCTAGTGTTCATGGAAGAGTCGGAAACAGGAGGAGTATCTACAATGCGCAAGAAAAGAGCTTCCAAAGTGTTAGCTTCACTGTCCGATAACAATCTTCTGAAATTGAAATTCCAGTTACCATCTTGTGTCACCATATCTACCAGTTTTGATAGTAGTATAGCATACTATGAATAACTACTTCTTTTTTTTTTCTTTTGTGTTTGAGTAGGCAATGAATCTTGAAGCTGCAACTACTAAGATGTAAGACCAAAGAGTTTATTATCTATGCTGCATAATACAGAGTAGTTTTTAATACAGCCAATGCAAGAAAAGGAAAAAAAAAAGAATCATTTAGCTCCATTGTTTGTCGTAAAAATGTATGCGCTCCTCCGTCTTGATCGTTAAGCGATGTATTTGTTCAAATATAAATACGACACATCAAGAAAGATACTAGGCATTCCACATCATTTAGAAAATGTGAGCTCAATACTATACTATAAAGTATCGAGTGCCCTCCATTTGTTCAGCTCCCTAAGTAAATTTAGATCAAAATCTATAATTCAGTGTTAAAATAAATCAGCAATTGACTCTCGGTTGGCAGTGCCCAGAAGAAGCTTAAAACATCGGGTCTTTAAGGAAACATCAACCTTCACTACTCGAACCAACTTATCAGTGTAAGACAATATTCCCTCCAAGCATCTATGTAATAGTTGGCACATTTTCTGGCGATTTCCTTTAAGTTTGACATGAACCACATTATGTAACACTGGCGCCTTGGTTTAAATATTAAAATTTTGGCGAATTTACAAGTTTGTGGCAGAGAAGTACATTGGAACATGCCAGTTTGTCCATGGACTTGAATTGAAATAAATCACATATTTACAATAGATAAATTGTGTCAATTGCCCAAATATTTTTAAAACATGGTTATAATGGAAGAGCAAAAATTAGTATGGTACGAAATATACACAAAAAAAAAATAGCAAGAATGAATTTGGATTCATCTTGGCTTAAACTTAAAAAATAACGAGGGTGAAACTGGATGCATCCTGATGTAAATTCAAAATAAGAAAAAATATTTGAAAATGGGTAAGGTGAAACTGGTTACATCCTGGCTATTTTTACATTCTCGTCCATTTATACAGTATCAAATTTACATGTCTTTTTCATCCAGAAATTGTCGTTATTGGGTTACTTGACCAATTTTGTGTTTACAATACTTCCTACTATTTCTCAAACATAAGTTCAAATTTCAAATTTCGGTAGGAATCACAGATTTAAGATTATTAATTTAACTGCTAACAGAATTCATTAACACATGAACAGTTTCGAAATTTGTACTTAGTGTATATACAAGTGTTCACTAGTCGATTTATTTAGCAAAAAAATAAATAAAAATAGTTAGCTAAATATTCCGCTATGAAGCTAAGCTTAATTGTTGACATTCCAATAAATTGTTCAAGAGCTAAGACAACAAATTAGTCAAATCAGCCCAGTTGGTAATATTTTGCATTGTTTCTTATGGTGATCAAATGAGCCAAAATTTAAAAAACTGAAGTAATTTCCACCACAGATTTACAGAATAAATTTACAGCAGTAGAGATGAAAAGGAGATGTTATTGATGTATCAACTATCAAGTACACAAACAATATACGCCACATGGACTACTAAGTAATAAAACAAATACTAATCATTACAGTTTTGTTGGTTTTTACTTTCGTCTATGTTTGCATGTATTTATTTGTTGCAAGTCCCTCATACAATACAAATGCAAAATACTTTTGAAGTAACTAATGCATCAATTGATTTAACACAGTATATAAGGTTTAATATAATAGTGGTAGAATTTCTGAAATGCGCCTGAAAATGAGGTTAAATACAAAGGTAATTTAAATGAATTTATAAGGTGTTAGAGTAAACTGCAAAGACGATATAATAATAGAAGATGTGACTACAAGTCTACAAGTAGATATAACTTTATAATAAATGAATTAAAAAGTTTTCAGGGGTTTTGTTTCTTTGGGAAAGTATAAAAAGGCTACGTAATGTGCAATAATTCATGAAAAGAATTTCATAACAATACTTGTTATAAATTGAGATACTAGTTCCTTTGTTATAAATTAAAATTTTAAGCATACTACGAAACACTAGTTTTTTCTACATTGTGTTTGAGCATGCAATGAATATTCCAGCCAATCACAACTATCAAGATCCAAGACCAGAGAGTTTATTACCTACTAGTAGTTCCTCATATACACAATGCAAAATAAATTTATTTAGCTCCACCATTTGTTGAAAAATGTACGTACTCTTCCATCTTGATCGTTTAGCAATGGATTTGTATGACAGGGTCGTTCCTGAGAGACTTTTGCCCGGAAGCGAGATTTTTTTTTGTTGCCCCCATAGTTATTTCTTTTTATTGCACAAGATAGTAATGGATGAATCCGATAATCATACGAGAAGATGACGAATACAAATCAATGACTCAAAACTTATGAAAACACCATTACTTTAGATGACTATATGGCTTGTTATTCAAATGTTCAAGTCCGTGACTAATTTACGAAGTGTTTTCTCGTACATGAGAAAGCTCTTAGTCAATTTAAGCTAAAGTCCTCGTATTATATTAAGTTGCTACCCCTATGATTTACTTTAATTATATCAAGGTCCCCATAAGAAACAAATTCCACAAAAACACCCAATTTTGAAATATATTTAATATTGCCCCCAAGGCTTGTTGCCCCAAAGTGGGGCTTTCCCTGCTTACCCCTCCGGCCCGGGCCTGGTATGAGTATGAATGAGACACAACAACCATCAGGTCCACAAGTAAAATATGGATCAACATCTATAAATTAGTCATAAAACGAAATCAGTAACTGACTCTCTGTCGACAGGGCCCGGAAGAAACATAAAAAATCGATCCCAATTTAAGATTACTAATTTACCTATTAGCAGAATTCATTGACCTTGAACAGTTTCGAAATATTTTAGTGTATATTGCACATACAAGGTTCATATCAAAACTGAAGGATGTTGACCTCAAATTATAGAAAAACATGAGGCATTTGATATTGTACTTCTTTCATGTGAACAAAACATCTAATATGGGGTTGTTCTTTTTTTTTTTTTCCTTCTCTTTTTTTTGGTTAACATGAATAAGTACTCCTTAGATGGGGTATCTCAACCCAATGATAAAAACTAAAATAAGAGAAGGAGGCCAAAATAAGAATTCAACCACACACAGAAAAAAGAAAAAGAAACAACAAAAAAAACTTAATTTGGGCGAAAAGAAGTTGGTTTCAGCCGTCCTTCATTAATGTGTGATACGAGTCATTCTTATAGATTTTTCTGTAATGTATTCTTGTTTGTGTATTATTTAATACTACACAAACAAAATGCTCTTGGCGTGTTAGACATGATATACATATGTTGGAAGTTAAACCAAGATATGGTGATTTGAGCTTTGGATCAACAAGTGTTGTTGACACAGTCTGAGGGGATCAACTACTGCAGTTGACGCAGTCAAATTGGATCAACAGGAACAGTTGACACAACGTGTCATATTTGGAAGACGAGCTTACTTGAGAAGCAAGGTGCTTTGAGTTCTAGAGAGTTCTATTTTAGAGTTTGGTTTATGTTAGGAATGTGTGCTTTATTTAGAGTTTGTTTTTATTAGGAAAGTCGTTTGAGTGATTGTCAAGTTTGTGAGACTATAAGTAGGCTATTAAGCCATGAGAGATTGTACACCAAACTGATTATCAATGTAGTCTTTTATTTGCTTCAGCGTGTGCTCTCCTCTCTCTTGCTCGATCCTACAACATAGAACTAGTTGCTTGCAAGCATAGGATATAAAGGCTACAACCTAATATGAATTTCTAGAGCCTTAAGCTTAAGACAGTGTCACTAAACAAAGAGAAAAACAAGAAGTTATATGTATTTTTGGGGTGTTGGAGTAATTTTGACATTCTTGTGCTTGCTTCGTGTTTAGTTCTTAATACAGAAAATGCAAAAGAAAATCATTTAACTCCACCATTTGTTGAAAAATGTATGAGTATGAATGAAACACAACACGGAGACACCAGGCATCCCATTATTAAATGAAATTTTTTGACTTAATTTCCCTCCATTTCTTTTGCTTCACAAGTAGGATTTAGATCAAAATCTAATTTAGTCGTAAAATAAAATCAGTACCTGATTCTCGGCCGTCAGGGCTTGAAAGAAGCGTAAAAATTTGTGGCCTCAAGGAAGCATCACCATTTGGTACTCCAACCAGCTTACCGATGTAAAACAAGGTTACTTCAGTAGTTAGTCCGCTAGGTGCACATTTTCTAGTGATCTCATTAAAGTTTAACATGAGCTACATTATGTAACGCTGGAGTTCATTGTAACATGCCAGTTTTGCTTCGGACCTGTTTTGGAATAAAACGTCCCTATACTTCTTCTCAAATAAAAATCAAGTTTCAAAGTAGGAACCATCGATTTAAGATTACTAATTTAACTGTTCATAGAATTTACCACTTGAACAATTACGAAATCTTGTATGTACAAGTGTTTATAGTTTGCTTCGTTTTAAAATTGAAGGATGTTGAGAAAAACATGTGAGATTTCATACTGTACCCCTTTCATGTGAACAAAATATCTAATATAGGGTTGTTTTTATTTTTATTTTTAAATCCTATAAAACAAACACACTAAAGAATACCAAAAAATAATTCAAAGAACTCAATGAATTTGAATTTTGTAAAAACTTTCTCTTTCCAATTTTTTTTTCAACGAAGAACTCAATCGAGTGAATTCTTCTTTGCTCGGATCGTCTCCTCGGAGATGATCCGAGAAGATCAACGACATAACTCAATTTATCTTTCCCCGATCTATAGTTTTCTATTAAATTTTAAAGTTTTTAGTAATAGATTGATTTCCATCATCAATCCTTTTCTTGTTGCAATTTTATGGGTTTTCTCTATGGATTTACGGATGAACATGCAGGTATGGATTGTGATCTTTTACAAAGAAGAAAGCAAAGCATACAATCATTTTTAGTTCGAATCTATGAAGAAGACAAAGCAACTCCATGTGTTTTAGCTTCAGCTTCAAACCAACCTCTTTCCCCCCTGTTCCTGTTGGCGATCGGCATTTATATTGGTTTGTTATAGTTGTATGTGATCTCGATGATCTAGGTTGTTTTAACAATCTTGGAATTCATAGATCCGTCTTTTTCTTGGTTATTAGGATTAGTATTAGGACTTACTATTTTGATTATACTGAGTCTCATCATCAAGAACAATGGTTTCAAGATTTCCAAATTCACCGTGAGATAACACATATTCACCAAAGACACCAAAGCAAAACTTCCAAATTCATCGAAGACACCAGCAACAAATAGTTCCAGGTTTGCAAATTTTGATGAAGACCTGCATCATGCGTCCAAAAACCGATTCCGTCCTACAATGACCTATTCAAGTTATTCCAGTTACTGTTACTGTTACTTTGAAAAACGAAGAGACAAATGGGTGGATCTATGGATCCTTTCTTGCCCATGCCATATGTTTTACCATGTTTTAGAAAAAAAACCTTGAGAAATGGTTGGATCGTTGGATCCAAACATATCTGTTGATTGTGATTTGTATTATGGTTTGGGTGTGCTACTTTCATCCCAAACCAGGCAATTTAAACTAGCTATGCTACTTAGAAAATCGGATGGAATGGTTAGGATTTTATTTTGGATTTTGCCCTGTAATTGTGTTGTTGTATGGCTTCATTATCTTTGGTTGTGTATTTGAGATATTTGTGTATTTATTGGGTATTTATTGGGTTGAGGTACCCCTTAAGTACCTCATTTTCAATGAATCTTTTCTTATTGACCGATCAAAAAAAAAAAAGACATTCATATCCTAGATTCCATAACTTGGAAAGCTGCCAAATCTCCCACATGTTGTGCCTCACGAACTAAACCATTTTTTTTTGTTCTTGACATGATACTTATATCTAGGAAGGCAGTGCATTTTGCCGCAGTGATGTATTCGACTACGTTTTGGGTCGCCTTCAGTTTTTTTTTCTTCCTTTTAAATTGAAAATCAACATAGCTAATTTTGAACTTTGTATACATTTCCAGGCTACTTAGTCCTTGATCTTCAGGGTAGACCTGTTATAATGTTTGTTAAATAGTACCACATCGCCTAGGGCATCCTAATCTCGCTTAATAAGCCTTGGGCAATCCTAACCTTGCAAGCCGGTTTTGGAGGTTAGTTAGGCCCGAGGATTCCTAACATGGTATCGTAACCAGACCCTTCTCAACGCTACCCATGTGTCCGTGGTTTCCGTACCACTCTGTATCCCCGCCAGTGTGCATCCGTGGCTTCCGTGTCACTCCGTCTGTGTAACCCTAGTCGTTGATGGGGGTGTTAAACAGTACCAAATCGCCTAGGGCATCCTAGTCTCGCGCTTAATAAGCGTTGGGCAATCCTAATCTTGCAAGCCGGTTTTCGAGATTAGTTAGGCCGAGGATTCCTAACAATGTTAATGTTGACCTTGAGGATGTTTGGAATATAAGTCGACTCGCTAACACAAACAAAGTTGTATGAACGCCAAAAATGCAAAGTTGATGACGGGTGGTTTAATATAATTTGTGATGTTCATTCATAGTTAATTAATGGAGTGTTTGTGCGAGTGCGACTCCAGATAACAACCATTGCGCATGAGTTGCGGAACTACTACATTTTGGATGTTGGTCGCATTTCAGTTTTTTGAGCACTTTCTTATTTGAATATGTTTTTCTTAATTTTCTTAATTAAGTTCTTAAAATTGCATAAAACAATCAAAATTGCATTGGACTCAACAATCGAAACAGACCATACGGTGACATGTGGTACGTAGAACCACGTTTGTTGGTATCCGCCAAACAATCTAGCCTTTCTTGCTATCCCTTGAAAACCCTTTAATTCATTTATTAATTTATGTAGTTATAATTACTTCAATATTTAATCAAGTGGAAATTATATAAAACCCCTCTTTTTTATGGATTTCACAAATACCCTTATCCATCAATAATTATACCCCTCATCTTCTAAAATTTAATCCATTTAATTTTGAATCATATAATACCCTTTCAACATTAGTAAAAATTTAGATGAGAATAATTTCATTTATTATCTCACATGCTGGAAGTGGTGGTGGTGGTGATGCCGGCGATGGAGGTGGTGGTGCCACCAGATTTGGGATCAACTTTTGTTGTTGATACCAGATTTGGATCAACTTTTCTTGTTGATACCAGATTTTGGTGTCAACTTGGGTTGTTGACACGTAATCTTGACCTAACTAATTCCGAGTTTTCAATTTTTGTAAAAACTTGGGTTGTTGACATCAGATATGATATCAACTTCGGTTGTTGACACCAAAGTTTAGTGTCAACTTCGGTTGTTGATACGAAAATCCTAATCAATTTCGGTTGTTGATACAAAAATCTGGACCTAACTTATTTCTAAATTTTGAATTTTGTTATCAACTTGGCGGCAATGGTGGTGGATTTGGAGGAGATGGTGGTCGCAATTGCGGTGGCGGTGGTGACGATGAGTTGTGGTGGAGTTCGATGGTGGAATGTTTGTGAAGTGGTGGTGGTGGTGGTGGTGATGGTTGTGGAGTGGTGGTGATGGTGAATTGTCGTCGGTGGAGTCGGAGGCGGTGGTGGAGTGATTGAGAAAGAAAATTATTGCTTTTTGAAAAGAAAAAAAAACTTATGTGTAATAAATTACTAAAATAGTTTATTTTTAAGAAGATAAGCTTTATATATAGAGGAAGGATCCCTTCACACTATTATTATTACACTATCTCACACGTTGGACGTTATTTTCATGAATAAAAACCAAACCGAATTCGGATTTAAGCTAATTTTTTCAGGATATGTTCCTCTTACCAATTTTTATATGCCTACCAAAAATGAGCACATTCGAAATATAAAACCTCACAATCTACCGGTCTTAATTTTGACCGAAAACGGTTGATTAAAACGTCCAGTTCATTGTAACATGCAGTTTTTCTTCGGACCTGTTTTGGAATAAAACGTCCCTATACTTCTTCTCAAATAAAAAATCAAGTTTCGGTAGGAACCATCGATTTAAGATTACTAATTTAACTGTTCATAGAATTTACCACTTGAACAATTACGAAATCTTGTATGTACAAGTGTTTATAGTTTGCTTCGTTTTAAAATTGAAGGATGTTGAGAAAAACATGTGAGATTTCATACTGAACCCCTTTCATGTGAACAAAATATCTAATATAGGGTTGTTTTTATTTTTATTTTTAAATCCTATAAAACAAACACACTAAAGAATACCAAAGAATAATTCAAAGAACTCAACTGACTGAATTTTGTAAAAAACTTTCTCTTTCCAATTTTTTTTTTCAACGAAGAACTCAACTGACTGAATTCTTCTTTGCTCAGATCGTCTCCTCTGGAGATGATCCTAGCCAGATCAAGCGACATAACTCAATTTATCTTTCCATGATCTATAGTTTTCTATCAAATTTTAAAGTTTTTAGTAACCGATTGATTTCCATCGTCAATCCTTTTCTTGTTGCAATTTTATGGGTTTTCTCTATGGATTTACGGATGAACATGCAGGTATGGATTGTGATCTTTTACAAAGAAGAAAGCAAAGCATACAATCATTTTTAGTTCGAATCTATGAAGAAGACAAAGCAACTCCATGTGTTTTAGCTTCAGCTTCAAACCAACCTCTTTCCCCCTGTTCTCTGTTGGCGATCGGCATTTATATTGGTTTGTTATAGTTGTATGTGATCTCGATGATCTAGGTTGTTTTAACAATCTTGGAATTCATAGATCCGTTTTTTTCTTGGTTATTAGGATTAGTATTAGGACTTGCTATTTTGATTATAAAGTCTCATCATCAGCAACAACAGTTTCAAGATTTCCAAATTCACCAGCAGATAACACATATTCACCAAAGACACCAGCAACAAATAGTTCCAGTTTGCAAATTTTGATGAAGACCCAGACCGCGTCCAAAAACCGATTCCGTCCTACAATGACCTATTCAAGTTATTCCGATTCTTTATTCATTACTTTGAAAAACGAAGAGACAAATGGGTGGATCTATGGATCCTTTCTTGCCCATGCCATATGTTTTACCATGTTTTAGAAAAAAACCTTGAGAAATGGTTGGATCGTTGGATCCAAACATATCTGTTGATTGCAGATTTGTATTATGGTTTGGGTGTGCTACTTTCATCCCAAACCAGGCAATTTAAACTAGCTATGCTACTTAGAAAATCGGATGGAATGGTTAGGATTTTATTTTGGATTTTGCCCTGTAATTGTGTTGTTGTATGGCTTCATTATGCTGGTTGTGTATTTGAGATATTTGGGTATTTATTGGGTATTTATTGGGTTGAGGTACCCCTTAAGTACCTCATTTTCAATGAATCTTTTCTTATTGTCGGATCAAAAAAAAAAAACATTCATATCCTAGATTCCATAACTTGGAAAGCTGCCAAATCTCCCACATGTTGTGCCTCACGAACTAAACCATTTTTTTTGTTCTTGACATGATACTTATATCTAGGAAGGCAGTGCATTTAGCTTCAGTGATGTATTCGACTACGTTTTGGGTCGCCTTCAGTTTTTTTTCTTCCTTTTAAATTGAAAATCAACATAGCTAATTTTGAACTTTTGTATACATTTCCAGGCTACTTAGTCCTTGATCTTCAGGGTAGACCTGTTATAATGTTTGTTAAATAGTACCACATCGCCTAGGGCATCCTAATCTCGCGCTTAATAAGCCTTGGGCAATCCTAACCTTGCAAGCCGGTTTTGGAGGTTAGTTAGGCCCGAGGATTCCTAACATGGTATCAGAACCAGACCCCTCTCAACGCTACCCATGTGTCCGTGGTTTCCGTACCACTCTGTATCCCCGCCAGTGTGCATCCGTGGCTTCCGTGTCACTCCGTCTGTGTAACCCTAGTCGTTGATGGGGGGTGTTAAACAGTACCAAATCGCCTAGGGCATCCTAGTCTCGCGCTTAATAAGCGTTGGGCAATCCTAATCTTGCAAGCCGGTTTTCGAGATTAGTTAGGCCCGAGGATTCCTAACAATGTTAATGTTGACCTTGAGGATGTTTGGAATATAAGTCGACTCGCTAACACAAACAAAGTTGTATGAACGCCAAAAATGCAAAGTTGATGACGGGTGGTTTAATATAATTTGTGATGTTCATTCATAGTTAATTAATGGAGTGTTTGTGCGAGTGCGACTCCAGATAACAACCATTGCGCATGAGTTGCGGAACTACTACATTTTGGATGTTGGTCGCATTTCAGTTTTTGAGCACTTTCTTATTTGAATATGTTTTTCTTAATTTTCTTAATTAAGTTCTTAAAATTGCATAAAACAATCAAAATTGCATTGGACTCAACAATCGAAACAGACCATACGGTGACATGTGGTACGTAGAACCACGTTTGTTGGTATCCGCCAAACAATCTAGCCTTTCTTGCTATCCCTTGAAAACCCTTTAATTCATTTATTAATTTATGTAGTTATAATTACTTCAATATTTAATCAAGTGGAAATTATATAAATACCCCTCTTTTTTATGGATTTCACAAATACCCTTATCCATCAATAATTATACCCCTCATCTTCTAAAATTTAATCCATTTAATTTTGAATCATATAATACCGTTTCAATATTAGTAAAAATTTAGATGAGAATAATTTCAATTATTATCTCACATGCTGGAAGTGGTGGTGGTGGTGATGCCGGCGATGGAGGTGGTGGTGCCACCAGATTTGGGATCAACTTTTGTTGTTGATACCAGATTTGGATCAACTTTTCTTGTTGATACCAGATTTTGGTGTCAACTTGGGTTGTTGACACGTAATCTTGACCTAACTAATTCCGAGTTTTCAATTTTTGTAAAAACTTGGGTTGTTGACACCAGATATGATATCAACTTCGGTTGTTGGCACCAAAGTTTAGTGTCAACTTCGGTTGTTGATACGAAAATCTTAATCAACTTCGGTTGTTGATACAAAAATCTGGACCTAACTTATTTCTAAATTTTGAATTTTGTTATCAACTTGGCGGCAATGGTGGTGGATTTGGAGGAGATGGTGGTCGCAATTGCGGTGGCGGTGGTGACGATGAGTTGTGGTGGAGTTGTGATGGTGGAATGTTTGTGAAGTGGTGGTGGTGGTGGTGGTGGTAGTGGTGATGGTTGTGGAGTGGTGGTGATGATGAATTGCCGTCGGTGGAGTCGGAGGCGGTGGTGGAGTGATTGAGAAAGAAAATTATTGCTTTTTGAAATGAAAAAAAAACTTATGTGTAATAAATTACTAAAATAGTTTATTTTTAAGAAGATAAGCTTTATATATAGAGGAAGGATCCCTTCACACTATTATTATTACACTATCTCACACGTTGGACGTTATTTTCATGAATAAAAACCAAACCGTTACGGATTTGAAGCTAATTTTTTCAGGATATGTTCCTCTTACCAATTTTTATATGCCTACCAAAAATGAGCACATTCCGAAATATAAAACCTCACAATCTACCGGTCTTAATTTCGACGACCAGAAATCTGTTGATTAAAACGTCCAGTTCATTGTAACATGCCAGTTTTTCTTCGGCCTGTTTTGGAATAAAACGTCCCTATACTTCTTCTCAAATAAAAAATCAAGTTTCAGTAGGAACCATCGATTTAAGATTACTAATTTAACTGTTCATAGAATTTACCACTTGAACAATTACGAAATCTTGTATGTACAAGTGTTTATAGTTTGCTTCGTTTTAAAATTGAAGGATGTTGAGAAAAACATGTGAGATTTCATACTGTACCCCTTTCATGTGAACAAAATATCTAATATAGGGTTGTTTTTATTTTTATTTTAAATCCTATAAAACAAACACACTAAAGAATACCAAAGAATAATTCAAAGAACTCAACTGACTGAATTTTGTAAAAAACTTTCTCTTTCCAATTTTTTTTTTTCAACGAAGAACTCAACTGACTGAATTCTTCTTTGCTCAGATCGTCTCCTCTGGAGATGATCTGAGCAGATCAAGCAGCATAACTCAATTTATCTTTCCCTGATCTATAGTTTTCTATCAAATTTTAAAGTTTTTAGTAACCGATTGATTTCCATCATCAATCCTTTTCTTGTTGCAATTTTATGGGTTTTCTCTATGGATTTACGGATGAACATGCAGGTATGGATTGTGATCTTTTGCAAAGAAGAAAGCAAAGCATACAATCATTTTTAGTTCGAATCTATGAAGAAGACAAAGCAACTCCATGTGTTTTAGCTTCAGCTTCAAACCAACCTCTTTCCCCCCTGTTCCTGTTGGCGATCGGCATTTATATTGGTTTGTTATAGTTGTATGTGATCTCGATGATCTAGGTTGTTTTAACAATCTTGGAATTCATAGATCTGTTTTTTTCTTGGTTATTAGGATTAGTATTAGGACTTACTATTTTGATTATACAGTCTCATCATCAGCAACAGCAGTTTCAAGATTTCCAAATTCACCAGCAGATAACACATATTCACCAAAGACACCAGCAAAAACTTCCAAGTTACCGAAGACACCAGCAACAAATAGTTCCAGTTTGCAAATTTTGATGAAGACCCAGACCGCGTCCAAAAACCGATTCCGTCCTACAATGACCTATTCAAGTTATTCCAGTTACTGTTACTGTTACTTTGAAAAACGAAGAGACAAATGGGTGGATCTATGGATCCTTTCTTGCCCATGCCATATGTTTTACCATGTTTTAGAAAAAAACCTTGAGAAATGGTTGGATCGTTGGATCCAAACATATCTGTTGATTGCAGATTTGTATTATGGTTTGGGTGTGCTACTTTCATCCCAAACCAGGCAATTTAAACTAGCTATGCTACTTAGAAAATCGGATGGAATGGTTAGGATTTTATTTTGGATTTTGCCCTGTAATTGTGTTGTTGTATGGCTTCATTATGCTGGTTGTGTATTTGAGATATTTGGGTATTTATTGGGTATTTATTGGGTTGAGGTACCCCTTAAGTACCTCATTTTCAATGAATCTTTTCTTATTGTCGGATCAAAAAAAAAAAACATTCATATCCTAGATTCCATAACTTGGAAAGCTGCCAAATCTCCCACATGTTGTGCCTCACGAACTAAACCATTTTTTTTGTTCTTGACATGATACTTATATCTAGGAAGGCAGTGCATTTTGCCTCAGTGATGTATTCGACTACGTTTTGGGTCGCCTTCAGTTTTTTTTCTTCCTTTTAAATTGAAAATCAACATAGCTAATTTTGAACTTTTGTATACATTTCCAGGCTACTTAGTCCTTGATCTTCAGGGTAGACCTGTTATAATGTTTGTTAAATAGTACCACATCGCCTAGGGCATCCTAATCTCGCGCTTAATAAGCCTTGGGAAATCCTAACCTTGCAAGCCGGTTTTGGAGGTTAGTTAGGCCCGAGGATTCCTAACATGGTATCAGAACCAGACCCCTCTCAACGCTACCCATGTGTCCGTGGTTTCCGTACCACTCTGTATCCCCGCCAGTGTGCATCCGTGGCTTCCGTGTCACTCCGTCTGTGTAACCCTAGTCGTTGATGGGGGGTGTTAAACAGTACCAAATCGCCTAGGGCATCCTAGTCTCGCGCTTAATAAGCGTTGGGCAATCCTAATCTTGCAAGCCGGTTTTCGAGATTAGTTAGGCCGGAGGATTCCTAACGATGTTAATGTTGACCTTGAGGATGTTTGGAATATAAGTCGACTCGCTAACACAAACACAGTTGTATGAACGCCAAAAATGCAAAGTTGATGACGGGTGGTTTAATATAATTTGTGATGTTCATTCATAGTTAATTAATGGAGTGTTTGTGCGAGTGCGACTCCAGATAACAACCATTGCGCATGAGTTGCGGAACTACTACATTTTGGATCTTGGTCGCATTTCAGTTTTTTGAGCACTTTCTTATTTGAATATGTTTTTCTTAATTTTCTTAATTAAGTTCTTAAAATTGCATAAAACAATCAAAATTGCATTGGACTCAACAATCGAAACAGACCATACGGTGACATGTGGTACGTAGAACCACGTTTGTTGGTATCCGCCAAACAATCTAGCCTTTCTTGCTATCCCTCGAAAACCCTTTAATTCATTTATTAATTTATGTAGTTATAATTACTTCAATATTTAATCAAGTGGAAATTATATAAATACCCCTTTTTTTTATGGATTTCACAAATATCCTTATCCATCAATAATTATACCCCTCATCTTCTAAAATTTAATCCATTTAATTTTGAATCATATAATACCCTTTCAATATTAGTAAAAATTTAGATGAGAATAATTTCATTTATTATCTCACATCTTTGGAAGTGGTGGTGGTGGTGATCGTGATGGAGGTGGTGGTGCCACCCGGATTTGGGATCAACTTTTGTTGTTGATACCAGATTTGGATCAACTTTTCTTGTTGATGCAGATTTTGGTGTCAACTTGGGTTGTTGACACGTAATCTTGACCTAACTAATTCCGAGTTTTCAATTTTTGTAAAAACTTGGGTTGTTGACACCAGATATGATATCAACTTCGGTTGTTGGCACCAAAGTTTAGTGTCAACTTCGGTTGTTGATACGAAAATCCTGATCAACTTCGGTTGTTGATACAAAAATCTGGACCTAACTTATTTCTAAATTTTGAATTTTGTTATCAACTTGGCGGCAATGGTGGTGGATTTGGAGGAGATGGTGGTCGCAATTGCGGTGGCGGTGGTGACGATGAGTTGTGGTGGAGTTGTGATGGTGGAATGTTTGTGAAGTGGTGGTGGTGGTGGTGGTGGTGATGGTTGTGGAGTGGTGGTGATGTTGAATTGCCGTCGGTGGAGTCGGAGGCGGTGGTGGAGTGATTGAGAAAGAAAATTATTGCTTTGTGAAAAGAAAAAAAACTTATGTGTAATAAATTACTAAAATAGTTTATTTTTAAGAAGATAAGCTTTATATATAGAGGAAGGATCCCTTCACACTATTATTATTACACTATCTCACACGTTGGACGTTATTTTCATGAATAAAAACCAAACCGTTACGGATTTAAGCTAATTTTTTCAGGATATGTTCCTCTTACCAATTTTTATATGCCTACAAAAAATGAGCACATTCCGAAATATAAAACCTCACAATCTACCGGTCTTAATTTCGACGGCTAGAAATCTGTTGATTTTCAACGGTTCATTTTCAAAGTAGTAGATGATGGTGTTATACGTTTCAGAATATGCTCATTTTTGGTAGGAATGTAGAGCTATGTAATAATAACATATTTCCGAAATATTAGCTTAAAATCCGTTACGGTTTGGTTTTTATTCATAAAAATGTGGTCCAACGTGTGAGATAGTGTGATAATAAAAGTGTGAGGGGATCCCTCCTAAGAGGAGGGGTATATTTATAATGTGATAGGAGTAATTTTGAAGGGTTCAAAAACTAAGGGTAGTTAATTAATATACCCTTTAATCAACGGTTGTATTATTATATTACCTTTACAATTTACTCCAACATCTTAGAAAATGTAATTAACCTCATTTTTAGACCCTAACATCCTAGGAATCCTAACTAACCTCATTTTTTGACCACAAAATTGGTTAAAAAGACCAAATCAATAATTCCTGGGTGAAAAAGACATTTAGATTTTGATACTGTTTAAATGGACAAAAATATAAAAATAGCCAGGATGTAACCAATTTCATCCCACCCATTTTCAATTTTTTTCTTCTTATTTTTAATTTACATCAGGATGCATCCAGTTTCATCCTCGCTATTTTTTAATTTTAAGCCAGGATGAATCCAGTTTCATCCTTGTTATTTTTTTTGTGTCCATTTCACCCATAATAATTTTTACTCCTCCATTTGAACCATGTTTTAAAAAATTTTGGACAAATGACCCATTTTCCGTTTTTAGACGCATTTCCGAAATCCAATCACTTTTTTATTAACCTTTTATAGCATTTGTTCACTCCAATTTCGTGGTAAATCGGTTAAATATTAGTCACTCCAAATAAAACATGCAAACAAAAAATGTGATGATGGGTGGGTGCGATGTTAATTTCAATCCAAGCCTTTCGCAATAACCTAAGCTCACTGTTGAGATTATTAGTCCCACATGGTTGGGTTATTTAAGATCCTGCGATTTATAATATATATTAGGGCCTCTCCACTCATTGACAATTGGTTTTGAGTTGGATGCCCGTATTCTAATATGGTATCAGAGCAGGCTATTTGTGTTGAGTCAGTTGACCGCACCTTTACTCGCGTCACCCGATTTAATTGTCCACGTGTTTGTAAGACCCGCCGAGGCCACACGTGAGGGGGCGTGTTGAGATTATTAGTCCCACATGGTTGGGTTATTTAAGATCCTGCGGTTTATAAGCTATTAGGGCCTCTCCACTCATTGCCAATTGGTTTTGAGTTGGATGCCCGTATTCTAATACTCACACCAGGTTGTACCATCGTCATATACCGCAAGTTCCATCTCTACTTTTCGGTGAGTTTTGGTGCCAATTGACAGACTGGAGTACTTATCCACCTTCCCTGCATTTTCCCCTGAATCAAAAGTTTACCAAGTATGTACGTTTCAAATATAAGTCCCTGTATGGCAACATCTAAATAGATTCAGAAATGATAAGTCATTTTTCCACATCGTGTAACCATTTTTGAACCACAAAATTGGTCAAAAAGACCAAAATCAACAATTTCTGGGTGAAAAAGACACTTAGGTTTTGATACTGTTTAAATAGCCAAAAATTAAAAAGATACTGTTTAAATGGACAAAAATTTAAAAATAGGCAGGATGTAAGCAGTTTCATCTTGTCCATTTTCAAATATTTTTTTCTTATTTTTTATTTTACACAGGATGCATCCAGTTTCATCCTTGCTATTTTTTAAGTATAAGCCAGGATGAAATCCAGTTTCATCCTTGCTATTTTATTTTGGCTATTTCACCCGTACTTTTTTTTACTCGTCCATTTAAACCGTGTTTTAAATTTATTTGGACAAATGACCCATTTTCTCTTTTTGAACAGTCCTTTTTATCTAAATTTAGTGTTTTTCGGTTTTGAAAAAAACAAATCTTTTTCTCTTCTTGTCAAAGTAGCTCGCCTAAAATATGTTTATAAACCATTTCTTCAACATGATATTCATATCCAGGCAGTGTACTCCGACATCTTAGAGTGCATTTAAACTTCAACGATGGATTCAACTCCATTTTGGGTTGCCTTGAGCTTTTTTTTTTTTCTTAATTGAAAATCACATAGCTAATTTGAAGCTATTGTAAACATATTCAGGCCATTCACTCCCGCTCAATCTTTATGGTAGACCTTTTATTATATTTACCTTGAGAATGTTTTGAGATGACATTTGCAAGACAAGTCGACTCAACAACACAAACAAAATTGCTATGATTGCATCCAATATACAAAAAAAAACTGATTTTATTTTAGTTACAAAGAAATGTCCATCGAAAAGCAAAACAAGGCTTCGCTTACATTTCATGACTTCAAAATATAAATCAAAATCATCTAGCCATCCAAATAACAAAAGTTATTCTTTGACTTTATGGGAAAATATATTAACTGCATGAGTTTTATGTCTACTACAACTTAGATTTTGATCTTAAATAATTCACTCTTAAGCATATTTTGTTTGAATATGTTTTTCTAATTTCCTTAGTTACATGTTCTTAATTAATTTCTTTTTCTAAAATGAAAAAAAAATCCTTATTACTAACACCATGATAACGTCTGGCCTCATGATAAATTAAGTTGGGCAAAAATTAAATCAAACTAACCACTTACTCTTTGGTAAAGATACCGATAATCTTTGCTCTACATCATGTCGGGAATTATCTGAAACAAGCATAAGTTAATTAAAAAGATGTATAAGTAGTTTACTCCAACACCCCCAATGTATAACTTTTTTTTTCTCTTTGTTAAATCTCATACTGGATTGGCTTTAAGGCTTTAGAAATTCATCTTAGGTTTTGGCCTTTATATCCTCCGCTTACAAGCAACAAGTTCATTATTTTTCTACGATATGTCATGTTTGTCACGCCAAGAGCATTTTGCCTCGGGTTTGTAACTGACACTTAAGACACATGCATATCAAATAGAATTATTACATAAAAATACATCAAAGAAGGATCCGTAAGAATGATGGGTATCATGAATTAAAGGACTATGGGCATTCTTCGCCTGCATTAAGTTTGTAAAGCCTCGACATCTTTGTTTTTTTCTTGTTTTTGATTTTCCTGCATGTGGTTGAATTATTATTTTATTTTTATCGAAAAAGAGGCAAGCCTCGGTTGCATTGATAATAATACTTCGTTTCAAAGACGGGAGAGATTACAGAGGTTACATGTCCGTCGTCATCAACTTTTCATGGTAAAGAAGCCATAGAAAAATTTTTACTTTGTACGGATAATATCGACTCCAAGTAATCTCACTTGGGAAGCTAGTATCGCCTTGATCACAAAGAGAATCAAACCCACACTTAACCGTGTAAGTATCAACCGTATTGTTTCCATCCACCATCCACAATCTAGAGTCTACGACCCCTTATTGAATATTCACCACTTCTATTAATGAGTTTATGGAAGCAATCTCCCTCATTATGGCTTGAGGATATCTAATCCGGGACATGAACTTCCATTTGATGCCGTTACTTGAAAACTCATATAACCTAGCCACCACTTGCCCTTTTGTTCTTGAAGCTTCAAATGCCAATGGAAATCTATTACATAAGACGACATCTCCAATCCAAAGATCTTCCCAAAATCTAATTTCATTTCCCGTACAGATCTTGAATTTCACATGTTTGTTAAAATCCTCGAGCTCATTATAAATATTTTGCCACAAACTACACCCCTTTGGCCCTTTCGGTTGTAGTGTTTCCCAACCGGTTGATGATTCTCCAAATTTTTCCACCATTATCTTTCTCCAAAAAGCATTTTTTTCCATTCAAAATCTCCACCACCACTTTTTGAGAAGCGCCGAGTTCATGTATTTAGATTTCCGAATTCCAAGACAACCACTTTCTTTAGATTTTACGATTATAGATCGCCCCACAGATTCTTTTCTTATTAGCATCATCATCCCAAAGAAAATTTCTTACTATCTTATCAATCTTATTTGTCATGGAGCACGGTGCAAGAAAGATTGATAAATAATAAATGGGCAAACTAGCCAAAACACTGTTGATGAGAGTCAACTTACCTCCTCTTGATATCATTCTTCCGTTCCAAGAGGAAATTCTCGAAGCACATGATTCCAAAATTTTCTCCCACTTTTGCGAGCCACCAACTTTATCACCCAAAGGAAGACCGAGATAAATACTTGGAAAATTTGACCTTTTACACCCCAACATGTTAGCAAATTCATCTATGTTTTCAATGAGAGCTACCACAAACAAGCAACTTTTTGCAAAGTTGATTTTTAAGCCCGAAGTTAGTTCAAAACAAAGAAGTAAATAACGTAGAGAATCTACTTGATCACGCTTCGCATCAAGAAAAACAATGGTATCATCGGCAAATTGGAGATGATTAACTTTAGTTCCCCCGTCCTTCACCGAGAAACCCGAGATTTTACCAACTTCTTGTGCCTTACTCAACATATGATTTAAAACCTCTCCAACAATGGTAAAAAGAAAAGGAGAAAGAGGATCACCTTGACGAATACCCTTTTCGCTACCAAAAAACCCATGAGTTGTACCATTCACAAGAACCGAGAATTTCGAATATGATAAGCATTTCCGTATCCAAGCTCGCCAAACGCCTCCACAGCCCATTTTAAATAAGACTTCATTTAAGAAGTTCCAATTCACATTATCAAAAGCCTTCTCAAAATCTAATTTACACACTAACCCCGGTAATTTTTGGCAAATTCTAGAATCCACACATTCATTTGCTATCAAAACCCCATCTAAAATTTGGCGCCCTTTAATAAAGCTAGATTGAGAAGAAGAGATTAATATAGGAAGATATACCTTTAATCGCTCCGCTAACACTTTAGAAATAATTTTGTAGACGCTTCCTATGAGGCTAATAGGTCGAAAATCCTTAACCTCCTCCACACCAATCTTCTTAGGAATTAATGCTATAAAGTTGTTCTTTAGAGAAGTATCGAGAATGTTGTTATCATGGAAATCTTTAAACACCTTCATTAAGTCTTCTTTAATGAACTCCCACGCAACAATATAAAATTTCATAGGGAAACCGTCCGGACCCGGAGCTTTATCCACCCCCAAATCATGAATCGCTTTCTTCACCTCTTCTTCATTTAAAGGCCTCTCTAAACAAACTCTAGCATTCTCATCAATACTCTTTAGACACGTATTCTTAATTCTCGGTCTATGATTAGATACTTCCTTAAACGCTACCTCAAAGTGGTTTGCAATACCTTCTTTAATCTCATCTTTATTCCCGGTCCATATACCATTGATGCGGAGGTTATTGATGTTGTTTCTTGCTCTATTCCTTCTCAATATACGATGAAAATGCTTGGTATTTCTATCACCATCATGAATCACGTTGACTCTAGATTTTTGACGAATAAAAATTTCCTTGCGTCTATGAGCCGTTTCAAACTCAACTTTAGCCGTCAAGAGCATGTCCTCTTCCACCTCGGTTAGAGTTCTATCATCACCAATTTCATCCAAGACTTGCATCTTGTCAAGAGCCGCCTCGAAAGTCCACTCGATACTCCCAAAAACCTCTTTGTTCCATATCTTTAACTTTTCTTTCAACGCAATTAGCTTCTTGGAAAAACATGCGCTTGGGGTACCTACAAAAGAAAAAGATTCCCACCATTCTTTCATCAAAGAAATGATGTTAGTATTTTCAAGCCATGATAATTGAAAACGAAATGGACAAGCGCCCCAATCCGTCACCGTAGAACACAATTCAATGGGAAAGTGGTCTGAAAAAGGTCTTGCATGCCGCCTTAAGTTGAGATTTGGAAAAGTGGAAATTATATAAATAACCCTTGTTTTGATGGGCTTCAATAATACCCTTATCATACAATAAAAATACCCTTCCACATCTATAAATCCATTCGGTCCATTTAACATTCTTTTTTCTTTCCATAATTACCCTTCCTCCTTTAACTTTCGATCGAATCAAATTTTTATTTCTTTCTCTCCTTCTCTGTTGACCACCAGCATCACCTCTGCAACTACCACTACCACCACCACCTCTGCCGCCGTCACCAACACGTCCTCCACTATTAGCATTGGATATATCACCATGTTTGTGTTCGATTTTCAACCTATATTTATTTTTCTTCGTCTTCTTAGGTTAATGATTGAGTTTACAGATTCAGAAATCGACGAATTTGATTTTTTGGTTTTCGATTTCATAATTCGAGCTGGAGATTGAAAGAGATCTTTGCATGTTCTATTCATAGAAGTCGTGTCTGCGATGCGGTGTGGATGATTTTTAATTTGATTGCAGAGATTTTGGAATTTTAATTTGTGTTGATTCAACTGCAACTTGATTTCTTCGTTTATTTCGAATGAATTGAGCTCGAGATTGTTGATTCTGAAACTGGTATTATTCAACTTTATTTTAGATATAGGTTCTGATTCTAATTTTAATTTCATCGTACTTGTAGAGATTATTTATTTTAAATTTATAATATTGATGTTTTAGTGGTGGTGGTGGGCCCTGGTGGTGGTGGTGGAAGGTGTTGTTTATAATAACAAATATTTTGTGGTTTTTTAATGGGGTTTGGAGGTAAAGTTGGAATTTGAGGGGATTATTGTTGGTGGAACTGTAGTTGGTAGTGGTGGAGGGGGTGAGATTGGATTATGGATGGAGTTTAAGTTGTAATCTATTGCCCAAGGTGAGAATTAGTTACTCGAGACAACCAAAGAGTGCAGAAAGTTGGCTAAAGGAAATGGATTTTACATTAAGTTGACCAAATAACTTGTGACAAATGGTGACTTTAAAAAAATATGTTGCGACATTCTTGACATTCTTGTATCTACACCTCGTCACTTACAGTTCGCTATCCGGAAAAGAAAGCTTAATCTAAGTAGGTATTGTTTGTATCTATTTATTTTGTGTGGCTAATGACTATGTAGTATGATAAAAATAGTTAAGCATCTGCTGCATCTTCATAAATATTTAAAATATGGCACATTCATGTATATATCACCAGTAGCGTACCAATGTTTCTGATCCCGGATATTATAATTACACGTACAAGAACTTATTATAGCAAGGTTAAATAGATGTTATGAGGATTCTCTGGTAAAATAGTGTTATGTTTTATCGTTGATATACTTCTATTGTTTATGAATGAAAACAAGCTAGCAATATATAACTAGCACGCGAAGAAATAGCAGTCTCATACTTATGAAATTTATCAGTGACCTATTTTGGTTTTTGCAGAGTGGCGTACCTTGTCCTGGATGAGTCTGACAAGATATTAGAGCTTGTATTTATTAAGAAAATTGATTTGGTGGTCAGAGCATGCTCAAATCCTTAAATAATACTATTTTTTTTATTTTTGCAGAGTGGTGTACCTAGCCCGATCCATCATGCACGACGCAGTTCGAGTTATTTTTGGATGGAAGTAAGTATTAAAAGCAACTATTTTATCTGAGTGTAGTTTAAACGACCGAGAATACTGATGTTAGCAATCTAATATGACTTAAGAGGCAAACTTCTAGAAGGCATCATTATCATTTGATGGCATAGTAGAAATGTATAATACATCGATGGTGGTGTAGGTTGGATGGATCTTGTATTCTTTTCTTCTTATAACTCACTTATAAATCAAAATGTGGACCAGAGGTCATTTGGAATGCTTTCTGGCAAAATTTGAATGATGATAAGATTTTTAGAACATTTAATATGTAAGACATATACTGGTCATGTTCTTGCAAGCACGGGACAGATATACCTTTCCTTGAGTATTGTTGGATGCTTGTAATATAGCTAGATATTGATTAGTTTTTGTGGGGAACATTGAAAGCACCTTTTTCGTTGCTTTTTTTTGGTTGGGAGACCCATATTAAGCCTTTATGCTAAAGTCTCGCCGTGGAACAGAATTGCAAGGTCGGAATTGATTAAACAAAAACTTGTTTTCACTGGATCTAAAGAATGTAAGGTGTTTGCTACTCGGCAAAGTTTTCGCAGAGGTATAAATGTATTTAATATTTTATTTACTTGTTTTTCTTTAGACGGTGCTAACTTAATTAGTTATGGTTTGTTTTCTGTGACATGCATCAGTAATTTAATAAGATCACCCCCAAACTAATTCTAGGTGTATCTGAAATGTGTCCGTAGAGTTTGAACCTACCTGTACTAGTGTTTGTCCAAAGCAAGAAACGAGCGTTTTGACAATATTAGTATCGATTGTATACATGCATACCTGACCCAAACAGAGGTGAATCTCATCCATTCCCTTTTGGATTTCACAAGATTCTTTGCTATGCTTAATATCTGTTTACATTTCTTACCAGTCAATTTGTAAGTAATTACACCAATGATGCTATAGTTTCATTCTATACTACTTTTGCCTTTCCTGTAGTCTCCAACACTGACATAAGCAATTAAGTGGTGTTACTGCATTTAAGATATTTTGCAAGCCAATATCTTGAATTGTAGAAACATCGAAATAGTTACTTTAGAAGAATTTGTGGTGTAATGGTATCACAACTGACTCTAGTCAGAAAATGCGTGTTCGATTCACGTCAGGTTCACTTATTTGAATATGTCAAATTTTTTGGGTCAACATTGGTTGTTGACACCATATTTTGGGATCAACTTTAGTTGTTGACACTTGACATCATATTTTTGAATCAACTTTGGTTGTTGATATCATATATAATTTAAACACTTTCCTAAATTCTTAATTTTGATATCAACTTTGGTTGTTGATATTAGATATTGGGTCAACATTGGTTGTTGATACCATATTTTTTGGATCAACTTCCGTTGTTGATACCATATTATTTTCTGATTTTTTTTGGACTAACTTTGGTTGTTGATACCAGATTTTGGGATCAACATCGGTTGTTGACACCAAACATAAACTGAACATTTTTCTGAATTTTTAATTTTGGGGGTCACCATCGGTTGTTGACAACATATTTTTTTTTTTAATTATTTTCTAATTTTTTTTTGGGTATCAACTTCAGTTGTTGATACCATCGGCGGTGGTGGTGGACTAGCGACGGTGGTGGTGGTGGAAGCGGTGCAGTGGTGGTGCTGTTAGTGGTTGTGGTGGAGTGGTAGGTGGTGGTGGTGGTGGACTGGTGGTGGATTGGTGGAAGTGGTGGTGGACTGGTGGTGGATTGGTGGAGGTGGTGGTGGAGTTGGAGATGGTGGTGGTGGACTGGTGGCGGTGGTGGTGGTGTAGTTGGAGGTGATGGTGGTAAACTGGTGGCGGAGAAATGTTTTTTTGAACGAAGAATTATGTTTGCATTATATAATATAAGAAAAAATTATATAATTAAGGGTATTAATGTAATCTATCTTTAAGTGTATAAGGTTAGAGGTATATTTATTATATGGTAGGGGTATATTTGTAGGGTATGAAAACTAAGGGTATTTAATTAATGTACCCTTTGGAAAATGCTCCCCCAATCCGATGAAAATAAAAAACGATCAATTTTGCTCTTCTTATTAGGTGGTCTACTCCATGTGTACTTCGCTCCGGAAATCGGAAAATCCATAAGCTCAAAATCATTACATAATTCATCAAAAAGTTTCATCGAGTTTGTGACCCTACGACATCCTCTTCTTTCTCTCATTACTCTAATTTCATTAAAATCTCCACTGATACACCAAGGCAAACCATCCCAATAGCCATGCAAAGTAGCCAACTCCATACGAAATCTCCTCTTTTCCTTCGTATTACAAGGGCCATAAACACCGGTAAGAACCCATCTAAAATTATCCTCCACATTGCGACATGAAATGCTTATAGTATAAATACCTTCTAAAAAATCATCCACTTCAATCATATCCGAGTTCCATAATAACAAAACACCACCGGACCTTCCACACGAATTTAAACATATCCACTTACAAGGATTTGCACCCCAACATTGGCGCACAATAAGATTGTTGCAACTGCTAAGCTTCGTCTCTTGAAGAATAAGAACGGTAGGTTTCCAAAGCTTGACAAGTTTCTTAAGTTTCGAGCGCTTATCCGGATCGTTAAGACCATTGACGTTCCAAGAAATAATGTTAAACATTTGAAACAATAGAACCCAAACAAATACCACAGAAAACACAAATCAGTTCCCACCTGCCATTCCCGCGATGAATTCATCTTTAAATGAAATTGCATGACTAAGAAGTGTCTTAATCACAAGACGAGAACAACTAATTTTGGCACTTGTGAATACCACACCGAGTCCTTTGCCATTTTCCTTTAATTTCCCTAGAAAGCTTTCAAAATTTTCTCGCTAGTCCCCCGGCTATGATTGCATCCTCTTCCGATTTTCGCTTGATTTTCTTTCACTACCCTTTGGTTGAGTTTAAGTCTTCCTCAATCTCAGCACTGCCAAATCCTTTGGAGACGGTATGCTTTGAGAAATCTCTTTAAAATGACTTGTCTTTGAGTTTGCCGTACCTTTAATTGCCTCATCATTACTATTGAGTTTAAGAGAGCCACCGTTAACTGAACTGGAAATGTTAGAAGAATACCTCCGATCACCCATTTTCTCCTTTACCTCTTTCCTGAGACTTCTAAGAGAAGAATGCGTAAACTTAAAATTTGATGAACTAGTGTTCTGAAGCCCAAATGCAGGTGGACAAGATAATGAGTCCAACTGATCACGCTAGGCCCAACATCTACATTATTTAAATTGCTTTCCAAATTTGGTGTTGCATCATCCACTTGGTCACGTGGCCCCTTGTTGACCAGATTTATTCCTACTCCCTCTTCATTCCGATCGTTAGAGACTGACTCATTGACAACTTCTTTTGCGTATATTCCATGGTAACAAGATTTGAAATTGAATTTGACTTGCTTTCTGATCGTACACAGTCATTAATTTTTTCGCCACATGTCGCCACTACGGGAAAAATCATCATTGACGACACTAGATAAGAGTTGTAGTACCCCTACGACAACTCCATTTCATGCATTGTGGAACGGGGGTATTGTAGAAAGTCCAAGCTTTTCTACAATGGTTGACAAGTGTTGTAAAGGGTGATGTGATTCATGGTTCGACAATATTTTGCCAAAGTTGTGATTCTCTTTCGATTTTTTTTAAAAGCATATCACAACTCTTGCTTGTGTTGTAGGACTATTTTACACAACAAAGGATGCGTATCGTAGAAATATGTAACAAAACACTTGTATTAGTTGAAGGACTATCTTAGACAACCTAGGATGTGTATTGTAGAAATATGTAACACAACACTTGTATAAGTTGAAGGACTATCTTAGACAACCTAGGATGTGTATTGTAGAAATATGTAACAACTCTTATTACTATTATGAATAAGATTTGCACGACACTTGTTAGAGTTGTAGAACTATGTTGGACAACACCTAGTTATGTCGTAAATACATTCTTTCACAACCATTGGTTTGTGTAGTTGAAATATGAAACACAACTCTTATTAGAAGTTGCGTGCATAAAACTAATTTTAAAAAAAATATTATATTTGAAAGCTGAATTAAGAAAGTATTTCACATTCACATTAAGTGCCGATATAACACATTTACATTCATTCAAGTTAACCTGCCAATCCAATTGCATTACCTAGGAAACTTCAAATCACCTTGTATGAAAGTGTGTTGCGCAACAAAAGAAAAGAAAATGATAGATTTTTTTACATGACCAAGCATATAATGGACATAACACAAATCAAACCCTGCTCCAGAACCATTTTTCAAGATTGTTTGCAGCAAGCTCATCAGTATTCCCAATGTTAACCTGAACAGGCTTAACTAGTAAATCGCTGACAATTTACGCACTTCCTTGGGCCAAGTTGCGGTGTACATCAGCGTAAAGAAGGAGGTATCTCATTAACAATATTCCGAATCGTGGCTCAAAATCCATGTCCAACATCCTGTCTGCCTTATCAAGATGTCAAGACAGATGCTCCCATTGTTGTTAATATTAGGGTGGAATACCTTTGTCCTGAAGGCAACCTGCAAGAACAGATATAAGTTAAACAACAAGTCTTGATTACGAATATACACTTTAATCTACACCTTAATCATTAAAGGATAACCATTCCAAAGTGCCTCCGAATGAGATATGAAAAAGTAAAGAATCAACTCGATGTGGCTTACTTCCATACATCACTAATACTGGTCATGAACATGCAATATCTTGATAACACTTCAATTTTTACTAAGACCCAGAAACGCTTAAAATTTTAAGACAGAAAAAATCCTTTTGCATAAGGAAATAAATCAATATTACACAATGCTATTTAGAAGAGTTACCTTTATTGGGACGTATGGAGCAAACCCAATTCTTGGGATAAACCAGCTCAAGATATTAGCATCAACCTCCATGGCAGAAAAATCAATCCATTGATCAATATGAGCCTGCACCAGACAAGTTAACAAAATGAGAAGAATGAAACAATTGGAAAATTTCACCAATTGTAGTACAACCCTGAAACAGAAAATAATAAAATATGGCCTTTAAGAAATAATAATTGCTTGCCGAATCAACATCCTAATAGCACCTGGTCCTAATGGACAACACCTACTAAAACAATATCAGAGAATCTAATAACCTAAAATTATGGATTTTTTTTGCAAGCAAAATATATAACAAATTTGTTTGACATTTTTACCATTGTTTTAGAAATATTGAACAACAATTAATCTAAAATTTAACAAATGGCAATCACTATATACGAGACACAAGAAAAACGTATGAAATGATGATTTGCCACTTGCAGATCAACAAATCAAACCCTTTGCACAAACCATACAACTATTTACCATGTCAATGGTGAACATCCCGAGAGTGGATTGTTTTCGGTTAAAAAGCAAGCGCAACAAAGGAAGAATGAGAACTAATAAGTACCAAAACAATTCTCCAACCAGCAAACTAAAATAATGTATATATACTCACCATAACGAGCAATGGCATTACTCTCAAATATGGCATCTTGGTGTTTCAAGTCTTGGAACCTACACAAAATCGAACATGTTCAAGCACCGGATCTAAAGCAAATGATGGAGAGTATGAGTTTAAAAAAATGAACATTTAAAGGATAGTACCATTCCAAGAGGATTCATCTTAAGAAACTCTGGAGCTTTTTAAAAACCCCCATTTCAGAATCCTTAATAAGATCGACGTTGATCCCAGGGTACTCTCCAACAATAAGTGCCTTGAAGGCATTTTCGTTTGTATTTCCGGCGTGCAAGACCTACGGAGTAGATAGAACAAGCAAGTAAATGAGAGAAGTTAAACAAAAGATTGAAAATGACGATAAGGCATTCACACTAAACCAGACCACCAAGTTAACAAGAAACAATTTCAGTTATTCTCTACTAGAAGTCTCAAAATTGAAAATTAATCTTCTTAAGGAAAAAGCAAACCAGGGATATATTCATTGGTCAATTCAAGAGTTACCTTCGGTGGCTTAAATGGATAACTGGAGGAAAATAAATAGTGACGACGGGTTTAGGTGATCGAACTGCCTTTGCACCCCCGACTATATCCTCCATTACCACCATTGAGTCTAGCCAACACACCAAGAAGAGGAGCATTATTGTATGGCTGGTTCGGTTTGCTCATAGTTGTCTCGTTCATCAGCTAAGTTATCATAAGCATCAGGTCCACCAACAATAGCACCAGTAAGCACATTTGGGTCACTAGCTTTACTGTTGTACCATGTAGCATAACCTCCACGGCAAGTAGCAAAAGATTTTTCAACCTTGTAGGAAACAATTGAAGAAGCTGTGGTGAGTTTCTTCGGGGAAGTTGTTTAAAGTAACCAACCATGTAACTGGTGGCTCTAGGATTTTTTTCAATAATATAGTCCACCTGAATCAAAGAAAAATCGAACATTCATTAAAATCCAACCACTCAAGAGTCATTCATCGGTCTTTATTTCACCGAATCTAATTGAAGTTAATATAAATCTTTACCTTAGACTTGTCCATGGCATGAAGCTCATCCGGAGTGGCGTACTGCGAGGACACTGAACGTTTTTCCCAGCAGTAGTAAGATAGTCAGCGTAGATAGTCATTAAAAAAGCAGCACTTATAACAAACTGCAAATTGTTCCATCTTTGGTGGAAGAGAAGGCCACCAGGGGTTTTCTGAACATTTCGGCTACCCTTTCCAAGGCACGCACACATGAAGTAATCTTCCTTTTCTTGGAGTTGTTCAAACACTTCAGCATTTGCGTTAGCTTTCCCTTGCAATAAAAACTGAAATACAAAGCAGAATCAAAGTATTTAAGATCCAATGAAACAAATGACTAACTTTCGTAATATTATAATGCAATCAAGTATCAAAATAAAACAAAATGTATGTAGATAACGTCATAAATATAATGAGCGACAGACAATAGTGGGTACATATCTTTATATATAATAAGGCACCCCCAAATCGCCACATGGCGTCACCACAATTATTCTTGATTGTGATGCACCCACATCATCCCCCACATCATCACTATTTTCCATGTCATTGCATTATCATCGTCATGTCTCATCGTTATGTTTTGTGGTTCCTCACTTCAGACACAACTCTTTATGGAAAAATTTTATAACTACAACCAATGCAAAAGACACCTCACTTCCCAAGCGTTATTTTCCTTCTATATCAATAGCTTATATAATAATTCGTAGAAAGAGGCAAAAAAAAAAAAAAAAAAAACTCACGGAAATTAAGATAAGAAGTTAGTTCGGAAAAAAAAAAAAAAAAAACAAAAATGAAGTTAACTAGAGGCAGAGTCTAATACTTCGATGCAACACAACACCTCAATGAAAATACACCTCATTTAATGGTATACAATCTACAGTACAGATAGCGGCAAACTAAATGTCAACACGACACTTCAGGTACTAGCATAATCTTAGGACACATTTCGATGAGCGACAACATACATCCTGAGACACCATCTCCAAACAATCGTGCATTTTCATTCCACAAAAAATGAAATTGAAGCATCCATGGAATATTAATTGTGAGTTGACTCATCGCACATACATCTATATATGTACGTTGTAGTGTTCATAAGTCAATAAGCAAGAAATTGATGAAACTGTATGCAGATTGTCAACACTCAAGACAACAGTGAATCACTAAAGACAAGGTTGGAGTGGTTTGGATGATCAAAACAAAAAAAAATTAAAGGTAGGTGGAAGTGGTCAAACAAAAAAAAATTGAAAATAAGGAAAAGAAATTTTGATCAATAAAAATTCGTACAATGGATGTCATCATAAAAGTGTAATTAGATTGTTATACTACTATATATGAAATACCTTAAAAGAAAGTTGGCGAACTGAGATCATGGTTCATCATGAGATGGTATCAATGGCATCGATTGGAGGTTAAATAATGAAACATTAGTTTTCATGGAGAAAAACCACACGGACATGGTGGGTGGTTGATATTCCAAAGGTTGCCTTCCCAACAAACATCCTTGACAAGAATCTGTTTGCTTCAGAAAATTGAAGGATTTCTAAATCATTCTTTGTAATCATTATCCTATATATTCAAGTTCAAGTGTGACTAACAAACGGTGATCCAACTATCTCAAATTTTAAGTGTATATTGTTTAGGAACGGTGCGATTAAAATGCAATCAGAGCATAATTGAAACAAAAATATCAAGTACAGAGGAGGAAGAAAGACGTCAAAGAAAAGGTTAAGAAGCCAACCAAAGCATAATTGAAGCAAAGGTTAAGTACACTATATGCTTTTTCTCTGACCAAGTTAATTTTTAATTCAAAGACTTAGTTGATAAATTTTGGTTGGCTTACTGCATATACAGTTGTAAAGAGCAACATATTGCATTAGTTGGTTTTGGTTTAAGACAACATGTTGAATTCTTAAACTTGGCGGGCACAAGAGAAATTCCTTATGTCCCCATTTTTCTCCAGTTGAGAAAAATCACAGGTAACGAAACAAATTCATACACATAAAACACTATTAGTAAGATACGTTTTTTAAAATTTTCATCATCCGGTGTGTATGCACCGGGTTAGAGGCTTGTATGTAGATAACATCATAAACTAGATTCAGTTTCCAAATCCAACAAAAGTATGATACATATACATCTAGATGAACCTTATATCGACCCTGCAAAGCAAAGCTACGCGCTACAGACAAGCATTATAAACTGCCATCCCGCCGGAACTAAAACTTGTACCCGTACCAAAATTGACTCAATTTTTCTCAATTCGTTCAGAATCCAACTAGTGACATGAGCTCAAAGATCCCTTAAAATTACTGTAAAAAAATGATCCACTGAACTTATCTAATTCCTCAACAAGCAACAGAACCAGTACCACCCATAAGATTTGGCTCATAACATAAAATGAATTAGCAAATAACACAAAATTTAAGATGGAAATACCAAAATTTAAGTTCTGCAAGTATTGAAGAACTCCTAGAGACGAAATAGCATGGTAAAGGACCAGTAGCAGTACCTTTGAAAGCACGGTAGAGCTGGGTAGCATCTTCTCGAGGCGATTGCAACACAGGAGGAACCATTAAACTCGACATGATTATTATGATGATAATCAAACTTTTTTAAAACCTTTTTCTTCTTGATTTGAAATCTCTGGATAATTTGTTTTGACGGAGTAGAAAATGATAAATCGTCTTCTTTACTTTTACTTGATGATAATATATGACTAACAAGAACTGTTGGGTAGAGTGGTAGCATTTCCTAACCCATGGTGCCAATTCCTAACGCTTTTGACAAAATCATCTAATTCACAGCTCAAAGCCATTGCAACCACCAGTTTCAAACCCTAATTTCAAATCGTCTTCTCCGTAGAAACCCCCGATTGAACCACCAAACCCTAATTTCTATTCTTAACAGCAGCACCAAATCCACCTCCAATTACGTAAAACCCCAATTCCTTCCGATTCACTTCTCAGCAGCACCAAATCCACCTCCAATTACAGAAAACCCTCAAAGCCATTGCAACCACCAGCTTCAAACCCTAATTTCAAATCGTCTTCTCCGTAGAAACCCCCGATTGAACCACCAAACCCTAATTTTTATTCTTAACAGCAGCACCAAATCCACAAAATCCTCACTAATTCCAAACCTAGATCAACCTCAGACAACAACTTGCTCTTCTCAGATTCAAATCTAAACCCATTTAATTCACGGCACCAAAGTTAAAATCAAAACCCCACATCGAACCAGCAACTGGTAGCAGCACAATTCATGACTTCCCTGAGTCTGTGTTCTTCCCGACCAAGACCTAACCCAACCTAGGAGAACCATAAAAAGTAAATGGTTTGATTTTATGTAAAAGAATTAGGGTTTTTGAAGAGATTTGGTGAAGCAGGTGAAGAGAGGGAGAGGAGATTGCGATGATGAGTAAAGATGGGTTGAGTGAATTAGATTTTAAGTAATGCCGCCGGTCATCTGTGGAGTGTGGAGGAGACGAAGAGCAGAGGAGGAAAAAAAAAAGAGCAGAGGAGAGGAGGTGAGATGAAGATAGAGCAAAACAGATAGAGTTCGAGTGATTGAGGAGGGTTTGGTGAATGAAAATGATGGACGGACCAGATTTCGTTTGATCCACTCATACGGATTGAGAAAAGAATCTGACGGTTGAGATTGTATTTGTTAAACTCATACGGATTGAGAAGCATTTGTGTTTCTTTTTGTGCTAATATGAACTCATGTATTCGGTTTATTATCAACCTTCGACATGAAAAAAAAATCCAAAAAAAATATTAATAAATTTAGGACATTATTATCGACATTCTGATATAAAAAAATCCAAAAAATGTATAAGAATGAAGCTGAAAAATAAGAAGTGAATTCGATAATTGGCGTGTTTCTTTGTGCTTTCTCTTTATGCTTCGGGTTTGAATTTCGACTATTCACATAGGTCACGAAGTAAGTTCGAAGTTCTAGGAGGGTTTTAGAGTTCAAACTTAGCATGATACATCATCGAAATTGATAAATATGAATCCCAGTGTCGATTCGAACTTCAAATGCGGTATAATGGCATACAAACTATGAAGTACGAAGCTCCGGGAGAGTTCTGACTTAAATAAATATGAATCTCAATGTCCATTCGAACTTCGTAAAGATGGAGCTCATGTGTCACTTCTAGCTTAAAGTGTGGCTCAACGGCATACGAACCATGAACTCTCAGTGTCCGAAGTGGTTTTTAACTCCAAATTTAGTTGGATATATCATTGAAACTCGTAAAGATGGAGCTAATGTGTCACTTCTATCGGGATATTCTTCTAAACCTTAAACATACTCTTTTTTTGGAAACATCAATACTTAACCTGGATCTGAGATCGAAACCTGGCCGTGAGTTTACTACTCTAAGTCAGAAACTTGGTAAGAACGAATAAACCATCCATTTACAGGTAAGATTCCTTCGAAATATTCTACGAAACCTTTAAAAAAAAACCTATTTCTGCATATTGTATGCATACCAGGCTCAAAAATCGAAACTTGGCCGTGAGTTGACTACTATAAGTCAGAAACTTGGTAAGAACGACGAATTCATCCATTTACAGGTAAGATTCCTTCGAGATATTCTACGAAACCTTAAAAAAAAAACCATATTTCTGCATATTGTATGCGTACCAGGATCCGAGATCGAAACCTGGCCGCGAGTTGACTACTCTAAGTCAGAAACTTGGTAAGAATGACGAATCCATCCATATACAGGTAAGATTCCTTCGAGATATTCTACGAAACCTTAAACAAACCCTTTTATGCATAGATGTATGCATACCAGGCTCCGAGATCGAAACCTGGCCGCGAGTTGACTACTCTAAGTCAGAAACTTGGTAAGAATGACGAATCCATCCATTTACAGGTAAGATTCCTTCGAGATATTCTACGAAACCTTAAACAAACCCTATTTATGCATATATGTATGCATACCAGGCTATGAGATCGAAACCTGGCCGCGAGTTGACTACTCTAAGTCAGAAACTTGGTAAGAACGAAGAAACCATCCATGCATTTACAGGTAAGATTCCTTCGATATATTATATGAAACCTTAAAAAAATCCTATTTCTGCATATTGTATGTGTACCAGGCTCAAAAATCGAAACTTGGCCGTGAGTTGACTACTATAAGTCAGAAACTTGGTAAGAACGACGAATTCATCCATTTACAGGTAATATTCCTTCGATATATTCTACGAAACCTTAAAAAAGGATCCGAGATCGAAACCTGGCCGCGAGTTGACTACTCTAAGTCAGAAACTTGGTAAGAATGATGAATACATCCATTTACAGGTAAGATTCCTTCGAGATATTCTACGAAACCTTAAACAATCCCTATTTATGCATATATGTATGCATACCAGGCTCCGAGATCGAAACCTGGCCGCGAGTTGACTACTCTAAGTCAGAAACTTGGTAAGAACGAAGAAACCATCCATTTACAGGTAAGATTCCTTCGAAATATTCTACGAAACCTTTAACAAACCTTATTTCTGCATATTATATGCATACCAGGCTCAGAGATCGAAACCTGACCGCGAGTTGACTACTCTAAGTCAGAAACTTGGTAAGAATGAAGAAACCATCCATTTATAGGTAAGATTCCTTCGAAATATTCTACGAAACCTTAAACAAACCTTATTTCTGTATATTGTATGCATACCGGGCTCCAAGATCGAAACCTGGCCGCGAGTTGACTACTCTAAGTCAAAAACTTGGTAAAAATGACGAATCCATCCATTTACAGGTAAGATTCCTTCGGTATATTCTACGAAACCTTAAACAAACCTTACTTCTGCATATTCTATGTATAAAATGCTCCGAGATCGAAACCTGGTCGCGAGTTGACTACTCTAAGTCAGAAACTTGGTAAGAACGACGGATCCATCCATTTACATGTAAGATTCCTTCGAGATATTCTACGAAACCTTAAACAAACCTTATTTATGCATATTCTATGCATACCATGCTCCGAGATCGAAACCTGGCCGCGAGTTGACTACTCTAAGTCAGAAACTTGGTAAGAACGACGAATCCATCCATTTACAGGTAAGAAATATATCAGAATTGGATAAGAAATATATCAGAATTGAACATCCCAGGTTCGAAGATTACCATAGTTAAAATGACCATATTACCCTTACTAGAAATAAAGGTAATAAATATTACGGAGATTGTGAAAATTACTAAACTATCCTTATCTGAAATAAGAAAAGTAAATATTACAGATAGTGAAAATGATCATATTACCCTTCATGGAAATTTGTGCAATAAATATTATGGAGATTGTGATAGTGACCTGACTACCCTTATCGAAAAAAAGTAAAGTAAATATTACTGCTTGTGAAAATGACCATATTACCCTTCTTGGAAATTAATGCAATAAATATTATGAAGACTATGAAAATGACCAGACCACGCTTATCGGAAAATAAGTAAACTAAATATTATAAATTGTTAAAATCACCATATTACCCTTACTAGAAATAAAGGTAATAAATATTATGGAGACTGTGAAAATTACCAGACTACCCTTATCTAAAGTGAGTAAAGTAAATATTACAGATAGTGAAAAATGTATGTAATTATTTACAGAGAAGGCGTGTATGTGATTGTTTACAGAGAAGGCTTCGTGCTGCTTGCGTCTCAGTCACCTGAGCATTATTTTTGAGCATTACATTTTGTTTTACAACTCTTATGAAGGGTTGTCATAAAGTTAGTGTATTAAAGAACCACAAACTTGACAGAACATGTAGTGTAGGTATGGTTAGTAGTGTAGACTTCCATACACGAGGTTGAGGATCAAATCCCCCATCCGGATTTCTTCTAATATTCTATATTTTTACTTCAACAACACTTATAAGTGTTGTTATACATTTTTATTAAAAACAGAAAAAAAAAAAAAGCCAAAACTTGTGAACGGTAAGGATGGTTGATGAGTTAGACGTCCATGCAGTAGATTCATGTTCGAATCTCCCCTATAACCTCATTTTTTCCAACATTATATATTCTTACTTCAACAACACTTATAAGTGTTGTTGTAGGTTTCTATTTAAAAAAAAAAAAAAAAAAAACCGAAACTTGTGAACTGAAAGGGTGGTTGATGAGCTAGACTTCCATGCAGTAGATTCATGTTCGAATCTCCCCTCTAACATTTTTTTCATTATCATATTTTTGTGTCCTTCAACAACACTTGTCAGAATTGTGATAGGCTAAGTTACTATATATATGGAACAGAGTTGTTATAGTTAAATGTTGTCACAAGCGTTTTGCTTAAGGAGTTGTCGTTTGTTTTCTTAGCGCAACCCCTTGTTTCCTAAGGGTTGGCAGTGATGATATACGACAACTCTTCCTTTGAAACCAGTTGTAAAACATAGGACTTTCTACGATGTTTAGAAAAGTGTTGTAAATGTCCAGTTGTAGATGTATATTTTTCCCGTAGTGCGCCGCATCAAAGGAACTAGCACCTAGCAGCTCAGGATTGTCATTTCTTAGACTAGCCACGTGATTATTGGTCCCACCACGATCTCCTGCTACGACTTCTCCTTCCCGTACCATATGAATGCTCACATTCTACAAATGACAATATTCACACGGCTCTCCTTCTGGTACACTTTATTGCACCATATTTCCCAAAAAAAAAAAAAGTAGCCACACCTGCTGCTTATAGCAGTTTAAGACCTCGTAAGTTGTACCTATGTTTGAGTTACTCTAATATGTCAATTGGCACCAAAACTCACCGGGGCCTAAAATTTAATGCTAACTTTCTTGAACTTGACTATAAAATACTGGTTCCACCACTAATTCCATACAATGTAGAGATGGAACTTCCGGTATATGATGATGGTACAACCTGGTGTGAGCTTAGGTTGTTGCGGAAGGCTTTGAATTAAAATCAACGTTGTACCAATCATCTCAATTATTGTTTGTTTCTATGTTGCATGAGTTATTTGGTAAAAGTCCCCCGTACCATACAAATGCAAAACATTTTTATCAACTAATTTACCACGAAGATGGAGTGACTAAGTGTTATAAAAGGCAAATAAGGTAGTGTTTGGATTTCTGAGATTTGTCCGAAAAATTCTTTATATAAAAACAGAGTTTTTTCGAGCGACGTGGTTAATCGGAGCTTCTGGTTGATTCTGGCCCCACCATTCTAAATTTCAGCCAATAGAATTTCAAGAGAATCTTTTAGGCCCACGAAATATTATTTGACCAATCACATTCTAGAAATAATTACCTAAAATTATTAAATCTTATATAATCTCATAAATTATAAAACAAATATAAAAAAATATAACTTTAGGTAGTTATTTTCGTTATAAAATTAATCCTAAAATTAATATATATATATATATATTTGGGAAAGATCACATCAAGATATGCAGTATCAATCATGATTTCATCATAAAAATTAAAAAAACAAATACTGTCCAATGTCCAATTACATTTCTTATAAAAAAAACTCACCTAATTACAACTCCAAACTACAAATAATTAAAACCCGTAAATTCAAATTACAATTAAACTTCCAAATGAGATTAAATTATAGAATTATCGGTCAAAAGTTAAAAGAAAATACATGATCTGTGGATGTGCACCAATCAAACTTCAAATAATTAATTTACTTCGGATCAAATTTGAATCAATGATAAAATTGACAATCAAAATTCTGATTAAGGATACTTACCTGTAGATCAAAGTATGCTTCTTCTTCCATAATAATAAATAACTAATCCTGTCAAGTAGTCGAAACAAAATTATCGATTAAAATTTTGATGAAAAATACATGATATTAAGCATAATTTTGAGAACGATAGATAAATAATCTTTATAAGAAAAATGCAATTGATTTATTTTTAATATCATTACTTTTTAATATTAATTATTCCATAACTACAAAAAAAAAAAAAAACAATTTGTTTCACCGTAAAAAAAATGTCCCATATTTTTGGAAGAAAATGCAGCTATCCAAAAATACGGTTGCTATCCAAAAACTTAAAATATACTCAATAATTATTTGCAAGTAAATGTGGTAAAAATATATTTTTATTAAGTAATCGTGATTTTATTGTTGTTTTTGTCAATATTATTCATTCGAAAAATATTAAATACCATTGAAAAGATATTTTTAAATAAATACGATTGGTAAAAAGTTAATGCAATTGGTAAACCTGTAATTTTTATGGATTGAGGTTTCCAAAGATAATATATTAGGTGATTAGAACTAGCTAAATATAGCAATTCTTGATATTTTAAGAGATGCTGATTTATATTATATCCAAAAATGAGTTTGGTGTCGTATATAAAGAATTCGTGATAAGGCAAAATTCATATTTCTAAAGTCGTCTCTTATCAGATGGCAAATTCGTTTTTTTTTTCTCTTTTGTTCTTGGTTTTATTGTTTTGTTGTGTGATCATCTTATCAAGTTTGTTGTGCAGGAACCAAAATCTATCTCTAGATCAAAATAAAGGACCCACGATAAGAGGGAAAGATACAACCCTAAGAGCAAGGTTCTGTCTTCTTCTTCTCTTTTTTTTTTGATCCCTAATCGTTGGCTAATATTTTTCATGTCGGAATATTTTGATGTCCAAAGAGATGATTCGCAAGGCCATGTCATAAGTCAAGTGATTTTTAAGTAACCGACAGGATTCTTTAATACATAATGGCTTGCTGATATTATTTATTATTATTAATCTGCAATATAAATTGTCTTATTTCTTGCTTGATTTCCTAATTCCGTTTTTCTCTCCAAAACCATGAACTTTAAGAGTCTTATTTTAATGTTTGGTGTTTGATCATTGCGGGGTTCCTCTCCATGCTAGATGAACATTTTCGTAATGGAAGTCTGTATCGGTAGGTATCTTTCATTATACCAAAAACACCAATGCTTTTATGTGCCTCATGTACAAAAATGTGATTTCCATTCATCCGGTAGGAAAATTTCCATTTTTATGGAAGAATGGAAACATACAAAAGAAAAATGTGTTGCTACGGTGCCACCATTATTCGGATTCTAAAGTTATCCGAAACCGAGATGGTCTATGATGGCAGAAAGCGTGTGAGCCAAGGTTCCAAATTGATCACTTCTTGTAGTATTTGGTTTTATGCTTGCTAAAACTGTATGCGTAAAGCTTAAAAATCTGTGACCCATTTATAGGATATATTCGGGATTTTTATTGATATATTAGTTATTTGCCAAGTACAATGCTTTTTTAGGATTCTTTTTTGATGGTATTGATGGTATTTGTTGATTCCATTAATTTCACTGCTGCTACTAGAAGTATTACGTGTTGTATAATAATAATGAAAATGGTTTTCATTGAGTTTACAGGGTTTGTTAGGATCTAAACTATGATACAAGATTTTGGACATGATAAACTACTCCAGAATTTTCCATTTGGGCTTTTAAATTGTTATGTAGAAAATTTGAAGTGATCAATAAAGGTAAAAATATTTTCCCCCATGGTTGATTCAGAATTTTCTTTTGTTCTTCTTTTATTGGAAATAGGTGATATTATTCATGTTCCTACATCCATCTATTAAAGTGTAACAAATATTGTACAATTGTGCAAATTCGTGGTCGAGAACTTCAATAAGGTCAGCAATCTTAAGTACTTGGTGTTTCATAGTAGTCTTATATAGGTTATATCAAAGGATATTGTGATGTATGTTAACTAGATGATTACATCTAAACCACCTAATAAATCTAAATTTTACGTTAAATACCTTGGTTAACTATTGACTATTGAGTAGAGACAAGAATGGTAGTGGATGCGGTGGTTCCATGATTTCTTTAGTTTTTTGTTTGGCTTGGCAAACCTATTAAAACATGAACAAAGATCTACAAAAGATGGGAGAGAATACTAAAGTAGAGAACAAAACAACCGATTAACGTAAAAAAAAATCAATAAGAAAGTATGTTGTTTGGACTTGATGCATGTACTCCTATATTTTAGATCTCTTTGTCCCTGATCAAATCAATTTGGCTGTTAAAGATTATGTTGGTAATATTACTGACAAGAACCGCTTGGGTAATATTCTCAATCGTTTATAATTCTTCTATTCATTTAGAGGTTAATTAGGGCCTTATGTTGATTTTTATTAAAGAGAATTTATCTGAGACTAGGTATCACCCCGGCCGTAGGCAGAAACTATACCCATTGTTAAATAACATATGGGATTCTGCTTGGCCGGAGCTTTGGCCAACGGATTTCCAGTGTACACAACACCATTTGGAGGGTCAAAAATGGAGATCACGATTATCAAGAAGAAGGTTTGGGAAAACCAATATACAAAATCCATTGTACAACAACGAATATTTGAAAACGCAGGGTTTATAAATCGTGTCGTAAGCGCTGCTGTAAACTATAATGATGAGATGAGATGACTATTAGAATATCAAATTTTGAATCTTAGAACTTAGAATTGACAGTTTTGTTTTACCCTTTTTTTTCTTATTTTTTTACGTTTGAGAATTAGTTAATATACATTTTTCTAAGGTTACTTTTTTGATTTGGTTCTTTGAATTTGAGATATGTATGTAACACCTTAGGTATGACTGCTTCATCACAGTTATGACAAACACAGGGAAACGATCTCACTGTTAAGAAGAAATTACACTTTAAAGTCTTCGACAGTAAAATGGTCACTTACGAACATTTTTAAAACTCCAACAATCTGAGAAAAAAATTTAAGAGATACCAGGGTACTATACAAGGACTATACGGCATATGACATAGCTTACTTCTACCAAGTGTATGCCTATCCATTCAAAGGAATTCATGCACCCAAAAGATTAATTCATATACACGAAAAACAAAAAGTGTATATTAGGGGTTTGTACAACTTACTTTTGTTTCGATCCAAGATTCAAAGAGGATTTAATTCTTACACGATCCACGATCCACGGGTGCTCTCTATTTCTTACCGTACAATGCAAGAAAAAATTCCATAATAATTATTGTAGTTTTCTTTGCATTCAAGTCCCGGAAGTGGTGATAGGAAGAAGTGTGATGAAATCAAGTGACACCATACCACTAACTAGATGTCAGTCTCCAGTAAAAATTGCCTTTGCAATGTACATTGACAGATGCAAGGCGCAAAGCTTACACAATGTTGGGTTCTACTTGAAATCAGGGGCTTTCGATGAAAATGGCAATCCGACATACATAGGCATTTCAAATACAACTAAGGAGCCATCATAAACAAAAATCACTAGATGGATATACCAAAACTATTATTGTCCATCAACACATTTCTGAAAATTCCGGGTCTATAGACCGTATTATTCTCCAATCAATCAAGATTGCTAATAGGGGGACTGGTTTTGCTTGGGGGTGTACCAAAATGCTAATAAGACAAAACATCATTTGCCTTGGGATTGGTACACCCCCAAGCAAATTGGCACCCCCATTAGCAGCCTTGCAATCAATGACCTATTGGAATGAGAATCATGAGTAGAAGGTTAAAGTGGTTTTCCGAAGTAGTGATCTATTAAAGATTTGCTTTTATTTTTTTCTTAGGAATGAATTTGTTTATTTTCCCTAGGAGTAGTTTTGGTTAGATGGGGTTTTTAGAAATCACAACCAATTCCTATTTTGTTGTGGGTTGCCTTTTAGTAAATGTTATGACTCTTATAGTTTTGCACTTATGCTACCATTTTCAGAACAAAGAATATTTTTTTTTACTTGATATGTTATTGTGAAGTGGTTTTTCGTGTAATGTAGATATTCTCTGTTATTTATGGACTGAATTGCCAAACAATAACGAATCTCAGAAGCCCTCCCAATGCATTGACCCTTATTAATTCCATCATCCTTTACATGGTATGGGATTATTACCATATGAATTTAGATATTTGTTGCCAGTAATTTCAATGACTACATTGTCCAAAATCTTTTTCGTCCAAAAAGATAGCTTACTTACCCTAAATAAGAATTATGGTTTCTTAATTTAGATAAAATATGGAAACAAAATAAGATGACTTCAGAATCAACCCAAAATTTAGATAAAATATGGAAACAGAATATGGGAAAAAAAAATTACACCCTAATTATCCTCTATACATATAAACCAAATGTAAGCGATCTTTATCCCAAGAAATCCACATGATGAAACTAGAAAATCTTTGTAGTATATACAAGTATGAGTATCACTACCTACACGCGGTAATAAAAAAATAGCAAAAAATGGCAGGAAACAACAGATTCATAAAAATAAGAACAAATAAGACTTGCAGAATAATATGAAAATGCAAAGTATACTTATCTTTACCATGAAGAACTTCACGACAAGAAAAAAAAAAGAAAAAAAATGGTATGGTTTTATTCCAACCAAAACAAGTTTAATAATCGGGAATACATCTAAGGAATCATCAAAACTATAGACGACAAATAATGTTTGTTATTTTCGATCAATTCTTTGTTGGTCGCATAACTAAAAAAGATAATAAATTCTATTACTATCAATAATTTTGGCCCTTTTATTTTCATTTTCATTTTCTGACACACTTACTGGGATTACTTTGGTTTTCTAATATATTCTCTATATAAAAAGAGCATCTAATATTTCACAAGCAATAAACAGACCCGTGCATCGCACGGGTGACCAACTAGTAAGGTAAAATATGAAGTTAATTAACATTTCTAAGATTTTGGAGTAAACTATGAAGATAATATAATAATAGGGTTCTGGTGAGAAGTAATTATAACTGCATAATAAATGGATTAAACGGTAGGAGCTTGTATAAGAGTCTTAATCATCTAGCCCATCCCGAAAAATCGTAGTTTCACATACCACAAGTCATCAAACATCCCAACAATGGTCCAATGTAATTTCAAGTACTTCTGTAATTAAAAGCTCTAATAACCTTAACCATTTGGTTTAAGAAGTGTGTTTCACGGGAAAATAAATAAATCATGAAAACATGTATTCATGACCATGTTTGCAGATGGACGTGAATAATTCTGCGGTTCTAGTTTAAATGATTACACTGCTAATCTTCAAGAGGTTATTCTGATTTGCATCAGTACTTGTTATAAATTGAGATACTTGTTTCAGTAAAATTAAAATTTAAGCATACTAACAAACACTACTTATTTTTTCCCTTGTACATAGTTTTGAGGAGGAAAATATTTCCATCCATAATTATTAAGACTTACGAGAAGCCCTGATATGTTGAAATAATTCTCTCTCTTGCAAACTCAGCCTCACAATCGTTTCAATCTTAGGATTTGATTCAGTTTGTGAGTGTGCTAATTGAACTTCTTCACTGTCCAAGGACGGATCACTACGGGAAAAACAGTAATTTACAACCCCAAAAATCAGTTGTCGTACATGTACGACAACGTTTATCCATAGGTTGCATAGGGGGGGGAGGGGAGGTTGTAGAAAGTCCTCAAATCTATACAACTCTTCAGATAGAGTCGTAAACATAGTTGTGGTTTAGTTTTGTACAATGTTTTTTTCAGTTGTCAAAGTAATTCGAAATTTGATCTTAATGCCTAACACAACTCATATCTGGGTTGTGAAAATAACTCTTATACAACTCATGTCTGGGTTGTGAAAATAACTCTTATACTAAAATTTCTTTGACAACAATGGTTCAAGTTGTATTTTTATTTCTTTGACAATTGTGGGAAAAGTTGTATGTCTTTTCTTTGATAACTATGGAAATAGTTGTATGTCATTTCAAACAACTCTAATTATGAGTTGTGGTACATATTGGATTTGGAAAAAAAATTAAATTTTTAGAATTTTAATACAAAATTAAATCTATAATATTTTAATAACCATGTATTTATGCTTCACAAAAAAAAAAAAGAACATGTATTTGAAAAATAGATCATATTTCCAATTAAAACCCTTGAAATGGCTTAGTTCATGGTTTGCAATCCTTTTCTAGTCCCCAACTGCAACAACCTGAACTGCCATTGTAACCCTTAAACACCATATGCCACCAGCACCTCCAATTTCAATCCACAGTCCACCTGCAATGTCACAGACCACTGCCTTCACAACATAAGAACCCACCAGATTCACTTTTTTAACCTAGCAGACTCTCATCATCTCCGGTGTTCGTACTTCACAGCCTTCCAGTTCTCAGCTCAACCATCCCAAAATCTGCATCTGCATCACTTGCACAATCCTGTGCAGTACCATCCTGACAAGCAGCAATATCAAACTCCACCTGCATCACAGCATATCCTTCATGACCTAACCATTCTCTGCTGCACATCCATTGCACCTTGCTGCCATATAATCTCAGTACTTGTAATTGAAACCTGTCCTAACATACATCTAGCCATTCTTGAGCCAACACAAACAATCCAGCTCTATACACTTCAGCATCACCTAACTGCACTCCATTCATTCACCATAACAAGCACCATTCTTCTCTCTATCACTACCAGATTGCAGCTTCACCAGTTATCGGTTCCATTCTAACACCACAAATGGGTAACAAGTGGCTGATTGAAGGATTTGTTTCCTAATATATATAAAGCTTGTCGGAATAAACAAGCATCGATTGCGGATATGATATATAAAGCTTGAACCATCGCTTCGATTTTGGCATGAAAAATGGGTAACAAGTGGCTGCTTGAAGGATTTGTTTCCTAATATATATAAAGCTTGTCAGAATAAACAAGCATCGATTGCGGATATGATAGAAGATGACATATGGTGTGGGTTGTTTTCAGCTCCTCTAAACTTAAATGAACAGATGGAATGGGACTTATTAAGGAGAGATCTCGGTGTAGTACCTGAATTGGTGGAAGGTGCAGACGAACTTTTTATTCTTGACAAGTTTTCAACCAGTGCTTGTTATGAGGATATGTCAGGTATTGCTGATGCTTGTGATTTTGTTCATTTCTTGTGGAAAAAGACCATTCCTTCTAAAGTAAGTTTCATACTATGGGAAATCTTTTATAATTCTCTGCCAACACGGGATATTCTTGCTCATAGAGGTGTTAGGGTGGACAGTCCTGTTTGTGTAATGTGCGACATAGAAGATGAGACTGCAAATCATGTTTTCCTGCACTGTAGTACAACCTTCAAAATCTGGGACTACTTTATAAAGGCATTCCATTTATCTTGGCCACTTCCTGCTACGGTGTTACAACTTTTTAAATCTTGGATCTTTAATATGTTACAAGGCAGACAAAAAGAGGTGTGAAATCTCCTTTATTATGCGATTATTTGGAATATATGGGAGGAGCGAAATGGCACAGTTTTTGGTGGCAGGTCGAACTCTGTGTATGAGATTTTGATTCACATAAAACAGACCCTTATTTTGTGGTGCTGTGAAGCTGAAACATTCAAATTCATTGATAATTCTCAAATTCTCCACAACTGGGAAGTCGTAATGCATATGTAATCTTGCCTGCAAGGTGTTGCAGTTTGATGTCTGCGGAGTTCTGGATCGTGATCTTTGCTTGGTGGTAGGCTGTAGCTTTGGAGATATTCCGTTTTGATCTGTTTTTGGAGTTCCTCTGAATAGGCGTTTCCGCAAGGCTATGCAGATCGTCTTGAAGGCTCATTGGGTAGCTTTGGATAGTGCAGTTTTGTTTTCGTTGTTTTTCTATCATAGCCAAGCTAATTAGGATTATGCTATAGCTTTTGCCTGCTTTTTGTATTTTGCTAGCCTGCATTTTGTTGTGTCTAAGCAGTTTAGATCCGGTGGTCTTAGAGAAACTTCTTTCTTCTCTGTTTGTAAACCTGCTTCTTGCTTTGGTTTGGTTTTTCTCTTAATATAACCATTTTCATTCGAAAAAAGAAAAAAAAAGAGTTACGACCAGAGAGTTTATCATCTATGTTGCGTAATGCGGTGTAGCCAATGCAAAGGAAATTCATTTAGCTCCATTGTTTGCTATATAAATGTATCTACTCCTTCCTACTTGATCGTTAGAAGATGGATTTGTAGTTCTTGTAACTCAACTAAAGAACACTAATGAAAAAAATTAGAACAAATATTCCAATAAAAAATGCTTAAAAAATGAGTTTCTGTCAAGATCTAAAATACAATAGTCATAAAAGTCAAGCGTTTAATGTGCTGCATCACCTGATTTCAAATTCAAAAAATATCTTTTTATCTTTAGCTGGCTTCATGATTTTGATTTATACTCTCGTGTTTTAAAATGTACATGTAAATTTCGTTTTTCTAGCCTAGTTAAATGACCTCAAAGGTGTTGGAGCCTAGTTAGGCTAAGTCTTATGGGCTAGATTGGCCATCCACGTCAGCCTGGGCAACCTCCTAAGTCTTATGGGATGGCGAATCTAGCAGTGGAACGTTGAACAATGCAGCGTCCATGTGAACGCTGAACCGAACAGTGTTCAAAAATTTACCAATTATAATCAAAAGATTCGAGTGATCACTGCTACTAAAATATAATAAGAAGTTAATGGTTATGATGAGGGTAGTCGAGTACTACTAAAATATAATTAATTTTGAATATTAAAATGAAAACACCCTGCTGCTAGAGTACTCAAGTACTACTAAAATATCATTAATTTGAATATTAAAATGAAAACACTTTATCATAAGCAGCTTTATCAGATCGACACTTTGAACGAGTACTACTAAAATATTATTATTGCTATTGGATTAGACGCGTCAGTGTGCTCGAGTACTACCTATGTTAGCTTCAAGATATATCAATCTAACTTCTTTACTCAAAAAAGAAAAGTGACGCTGTATGGTTCGGCGTTTCAATCTCGCTGCTTGTTGAACTGCGAGCATGAAATAAAAATGAGAATGAAGAGATTTGACTTCAAGACTTCGAACTCATTGAATCAACACCTAACCACCGTGCGACTTGTTTTTTGTTGTTAAGATTGGTATATATTATATATATATATTGAAAGTGATTTGACTTCAAGACTTCGAACTCATTAAATCAACACCTAACCACCGTGCGACTTGTTTTTTGTTGTTCAAATTGGTATATATTTTATACTCCCTCCGTTCCACTTTAGATGATATTTTTTGGAGTTTTCACGCAGATTAAAAAAATGGAGAGAGATATGAAGATTTTTCATATATACCCTTGAGAAAAGTCTTCAAACATTAATTGCTATTAGTGCATTTAAAAATAAACTTATAGTTCCAAGACAAAATGTAAGGGTGTTATTGGTAGTTTTGTGAAAAAATATGAAAATTTTCAAGTATTGTGGAACAAAAAATTAACCCTAAAACATCATCTAAAATGGAACGGAGGGAGTATATATATATATATATTTGAAAGTTACTTGCATTGCGGACCAACTAACTTAGGGAGTTAGTAACCCTTATATCAATCAGAGTAGAGCCATCTAATGTCAGGGGATGAGCTGCCTCCCTGCCATTTGATTTATCTACTTTTAGGACATTGTTAATACGAAAAGGTGGAGTCTTCCTCCAAGTGAAGGCATCCCTAAAAGACTTGGCTTCTTTTGCCAAATTATCAGCCACATTGTTTGCAGTTCTAGGGACAAAATAAAAACCTAATTAAAAACATTTTGACATAAATTAAAAGTTCTTTTGACTTCATCCAAAATAGTTTGATTCTGCCATTCCAATTGAGAGGCTTTCCCATTCAAGTAGTCAAACAAGTTCTTGTAGTCGCCTTCCGCTGTGAAATTTGTCATTCCTTCTTCCACCGCCCCTTGCGCTCCTTGAAGTAGCCCCAAGGCTTCCGCTTCCTCAGAGGTAGTTGCTGAGATTAGTCCTGCTTTTCCAAGTTCAAATTCTCCTGCATCATTCCAAAAGATTATATAAATGAATAAGTTCAGGTTTTCACTATCAAACCCATTCATATGTACAAAATTTGTATTCTTTACTTGTAAATACTAATTATTTATTATGGGTATGTACTGAATTTTCGACGCCGAACTCACACTTATGAATCGAATTATACACATACGTTTCGAACTACTGACGAATCACGAACCGTTGACCGCATCTTTGACCGATTTTGACTATCCCGAAACCGAATAATACTTGTACGTTTGCCGTTACGTACGTTTCTCATATTCCGAGTTGATAACTAGGTATTGGAGTATCCTTCCTAGATAAGAAAGGTTATATAAATGTTCAGATGCACTATACACTACGGGAAAAATATACATCTACAACTGGAGATTTACAACACTTTTCTAAACATCGTAGAAAGTCCGATGTTTTACAACTGGTTTCAAAGGAAGAGTTGTCGTATATCATCACTGCCAACCCTTAGGAAACAAGGGGTTGCGCTAAGAAAACAAACGACAACTCCTTAAGCAAAACAATTGTGACGACATTTAGCTATAACAACTTTGTTCCATATATGTAGTGACTTAGCCTATCACTATTCTTACAAGTGTTGTTGAAGAACACAAAAATATGATAATGAAAAAAATGTTCGAGGGGAGATTCGAACATTAACCTAGTGCATGGAAGTCTAGCTCATCAACCACCCTTTCAGTTCACAAGTTTGGTTTTTTTCTTTTTTTTTTAAATAGAAACCTACAACAACACTTATAAGTGTTGTTGAAGTAAAAATATATAATGTTGGAAAAAATGAGGTTATAGGGGCGATTCGAACATGAATCTACTGCATGTACGTCTAGCTCATCAACCATCTTTACCGTTCACAAGTTTTGGCTTTTTTTTTCTTTTTTAATAAAAATGTATAACAACACTTATAAGTGTTGTTGAAGTAAAAATATAGAACATTAAAAGAAATGAGGATGGGGGATTTGATCCTCAACCTCCTGTATGGAAGTCTACACCACTAACCATACCTACACTATTACATGTTCAGTCAAGTTTGTGGTTCTTTAATACACTAACTTTATGACAACCCTTCATAAGAGTTGTAAAACAAAATGTAATGCTCAAAAATAATGCTCGGGTGACTAAGCCGCAAACAAAGACGAAGCCTTCTCTGTAAACAATCACAGACACGCCTTGTCGTAAATAATTACATACATTTTTCACTATTTGTAATATTTACTTTACTCACTTCGAGATAAGGTTACTACGGTAATTTTCGGTCTCCATAATATTTATTACCTTTATTTCTAGTAAGGGTAATATGGTGATTTTAACAATTTATAATATTTAGTTTACTTATTTTCCGATAAGCGTGGTCTGGTCATTTTCCTATTCTTCATAATATTTATTGCATTAATTTCCAAGAAGGGTAATATGGTCATTTTCACATGTAGTAGTATTTACTTTACCTTTTTTCAATAAGGGTAGTCAGGTCACTTTCACAATCTCCATAATATTTATTGCACAAATTTCCATGAAGAATAATATAATCATTTTCACTATCTGTAATATTTACTTTACTTATTTCAGATAAGGATAGTTTAGTAATTTTCACAATCTCCGTAATATTTATTACCTTTATTTCTAGGTAATATGGTCATTTTAACTCTGGTAATCTTCGAACTTGGGATGTTTAATTCTGATATATTTCTTATCGAATTCTGATATATTTCTTACCTGTAAATGGATGGATTCGTCGTTCTTACCAAGTTTACGGCGAGAGTAGTCAACTCACGGCTAGGATTCGATCTCGGAGCATGGTATGCATAGAATATGCATAAATAAGGTTTGTTTAAGGTTTCGTAGAATATCTCGAAGTAATTTTACCTGTAAATGGATGGATTCGTCGTTCTTACCAAGTTTCTGACTTAGAGTAGTCAACTCGCGGCTAGGTTTCGATCTCGGAGCATTGTATACATAGAATATGCAAAAATAAGCTTTGTTTAAGGTTTCGTAGAATATACCGAAGGAATCTTACCTGTAAATGGATAGATTCATCATTTTTACCAAGTTTTTGACTTAGAGTAGTCAACTCGCGGCCAGGTTTCGATCTTGGAGCCCGGTATGCATACAATATATAAAAATAAGGTTTGTTTAAGGTTTCGTACAATATTTCGAAGGAATCTTACCTATAAATGGATGGTTTCTTCGTTCTTACCAAGTTTTTGACTTAGAGTAGTCAACTCGCGGCCAAGTTTCGATTTAAGAGCCTGGTATGCATACATTTATGCAGAAATAGGGTTTTTTTAAGGTTTCGTAGAATATCTAGAAGAAATCTTTCCTGTAAATGGATGGATTCGTCGTTCTTACCAAATTTCGAATTAGAGTAGTCAACTCGTGGCCGTGTTTCGATCTCGGATCTAGTACGTATAAAATATGCGAGATATAGGGTTTTTAAGGTTTCGTAGAATATCTCGAAGGAATCTTACCGTAAATGGATGAATTCGTCGTTCTTACCAAGTTTCTGAATTAGAGCAGTCAACTCGTGGCCAGGTTTCGATCTCGGATCCTGGTACGTATAAAATATGCAGATATAGGGTTTTTTTAAGGTTTCGTAGAATATCTCGAAGGAATCTTACCTGTAAATGGATGGATTCGTCATTCTTACCAAGTTTCTGACTTAGCGGCCAGGTTTCGATATCGGATCCTGGTACGCATACAATATGCAGAAATAGGGTGTTTTTAAGGTTTCGTAGAATATCTCGAAGGAATCTTACCGGTAAATTGAAGAATTCGTCGTTCTTACCAAGTTTCTGACTTAAAGTAGTCAACTCACGGATAGGTTTCAATCTCGGAGCCTTGTACGCATACATTGCATAAATAGGGTTTGTTTAAGGTTTCGTAGAATATCTCGAAGGAATCTTACCTGTAAATGGATGGATTCGTCATTCTTACCAAGTTTCTGACTTAGAGTAGTCAACTCGCGGCCAGGTTTCGATCTCGGATCCTGTTACGCATACAATATGCAGAAATAGGTTTTTATTTAAGGTTTCGTAGAATATCTCGAAGGAATCTTACCTGTAAATGGATGAATTCGTCGTTCTTACCAAGTTTCTGACTTAGAGTAGTCAACTCACGGCCAGGTTTCGATCTCGGAGCCTGGTATGTATACATATATTCATAAATAGGGTTTTTTTAAGGTTTCGTAGAATATCTCGAAGGAATCTTACCTGTAAATTGATGAATTCATCGTTCTTACCAAGTTTCTGACTTAGTGTAGTCAACTCACGGCCATGTTTCGATCTCGGATCCTTGTACGCATACAATATGCAGAAATAAGGTTTTTTTAAGGTCTCGTAGAATATCTCGAAGGAATCTTACCTGTAAATTGATGAATTCGTCGTTCTTACCAAGTTTCTGACTTAGTGTAGTCAACTCACGGCCAGGTTTCGATCTCGGATCCTGGTACGCATACAATATGCAGAAATAAGGTTTTTTTAAGGTTTCGTAGAATATCTCGAAGGAATCTTACCTGTAAATTGATGAATTCGTCGTTCTTACCAAGTTTCTGACTTATAGTAGTCAAAACACGGCCAAGTTTCGATCTATGAGCCTGGTATGCATTCAATAGGCATAAATATGTTTTTTTAAGGTTTTGTAGAATATTTCGAAGGAATATTACCTGTAAGTGGGTGAATTCGTCGTTCTTACCAAGTTTTTGACTTATAGTAGTCAACACACGGCTAGGTTTCGATCTCTGAGGAATCTTACCCATAAATGGATGGATTCATCGTTTTTGTGAATTTTCAGACTTCTTGGTTCATAGTTTGTAAGCTTTTATACCGAACTTGAAGTTTGAATCGACACCGAGCTTAATATTTATCAATTTCGATGATGTATCATTCTAAGTTTGAAGTCAGAACCCTCTCAAAGCTTCGTGGTTCATAGATTATATACCATTATTCTAAGTTTTAAGTTCGAATCGACATTGAGCTTCATATTTATCGATTTTGATGATGTATCATGCTAAGTTTGAAGTCAGAACCCTCTCATAGCTTCATAGTTTGTATGTTGTTATACCACTTCGGACACTAAGAGTTCATGGTTCGTATGTCGTTGAGCCACACTTTAAGCTAGAAGTGACACATGAGCTCCATCTTTACGAAGTTCTAATGGACATTGAGATTCATATTTATCGATTTCGATGATGTATCATGATAAGTTTGAAGTCAGAACTCTCCTGGAGCTTCGTACTTCATAGTTTGTATGCCATTATACCGCATTTGAAGTTCGAATCGACACTGGGATTCATATTTATCAATTTCGATGATGTATCATGCTAAGTTTGAAATCTGAAACCCTCCCGGAGCTTCGAACTTACTTCGTGGCCTATGTGAATAGTCGAAATTCAAACCCGAAGCACAAAGAGAAAGCACAAAGAAACACACCAATTATCGAATTCACTTCTTACTTTTCAGCTTCAGTCTTATACATTTTTTGGATTTTTTATATCAGAATGTCGATAACAATGTCCTGAATTTATTAATATTTTTTTTGGATTTTTTTTTCATGTCGAAGGTTGATAATAAACGGAATACATGAGTTCGTATTAGCACAAAGAGAAACATAAATACTTGTCAATCCGTATGAGCATCACAAATAGAATCTCAACCATCGGATTCTTTTCTCAATCCGTATGAGTGGATCAAACGAAATCTGGTCCGTCCATTCTTTTGGTTTTATCAGAAAACCCTCCCTCCCTCACCCACTCTAATTTCTATTTTTCTCTTTCTTCCTCTCCGCCTCTCTTTTCTTTCTCAGCCTGCGCCTCCGACTCTCCCTCTCTTCTTTTTTCTTCTGCAAATATAATGCGTGTTGTGGATTTTTACTTCTTATGTATGGATCTACAGAGTTCTAATGATTATTCATAAAGAGAGACGGAGAGATTAAGAAATCAGGATTTCAGTAGATTGATGAAAAATTAGGGCTTCAAAAATCAGAATTTCTTCGTCTCTGACAAAAATCAGGTGAAGGTTATGCTTCACCAAATCAGAATCAAGGGTTAATTAGGTTATGTAAGAGGTGTTCTTGCATGTTGAAAGCTTCAATTTTTCGAATCTGTTGAAAAAAATTGTTGGAGATGAACAAAAGAGAATGATTCAGATTTAGGGTTTTCTATGAATCCGAGAAGAAATTGATTTTAGCAGAGGCATGGTGATTATCATGGGTTTGAGATGAGATCGGTGATAAGCACGAAAGCATAAGGTTATGGATCAAGATGAAGATGCAAGAGATGTAAGTAAGATGGAGAGATGAAAATGGAGGATTTAAAAGATGGGTTTGTTGCTGATGGAGATGTTCATGATTTCATCACTTTCCAATCTCAACTGAGTTCGAATCTTCTCTCACTATCAACAATAACATTAATACTTAGAGGTTCTGTTAGATCAAGATATAATGGAGATGTTGAAGCCCTGTTGAGCCGAAATTCAGGTGAAAACGAGTTAGTCAGTGGCTGGTTGGAATGGATTTTGTGTCAGTGGTTAATTGTGAGCTTCAAGGAAGTAATGGAGACTGGTTTGTGAAGTCGGCCATGAAATCTAAGCTAGAGTTTTTAAAAATGGACAGGGTTAGTATGGTTGTCTGTGTTGATGGTGTGTGGTCCAGTAAAGCTTGAGACATTTGGTTTTCTCTTGGTTAACCTTCCATCTAGAACTTTGGAATCAACTCTTACGTGGTATGTAAAATTTTGTCATGGTTTTTCTTTATGTATTTCCATGAGTTATCCATGCCCTTTTTTTTTATTAATGTTGAAGCAATGTGGTGAAGTTTTTATTTGGTTCTATTTTTATTTTTCATAGAGTTAACGAAGATGGACTTTGATAACAGGGGTAAGTAATGGCTCCACCACAATTTGAAGAGTGGCCTCTTTGTGGGGTTAAACAAAGGGCACATTGTTACAACAAAGGAGTTGGCACCACGCCCATCTGCTAGAAAAGGAGTAAGCATTCAAACCTATCTAACATTGCTGTAATCGTAATCGAGAATCTTTGATATAATTTTTTTGGCCGTTGGTCATTGGTTGTTAATTATTGCGGTTGTGCAATATAGAAGTGGTCTTCTTTGTGTTACTTAATGGATGAATTATGGTGGTTGCAGGCATAGAGATGGGTGATGTTGGTTGTCAAGAAGATAATGAAGGGTCTTGGTCTATTGGTGTTTATTATGGTGATTCTCCATTCAATCTCAAACCAATTGAATCTGTAAGTTAGTCATTTAAAATTTTGAATGCAAACCCATTATTTGTTTGTTGATTTCTGGATCTGGGTTTTGATTTGATTTTTGATTGTGATTTGTGTTTTGATTTTGTTGAAACAGAGGAATGAATGGAAGGATGAGAGTTCTGCTTGGCCTGTTGCAAATCCTGTGATTACTTGTGCTTCTGTTTCAAATGCTGGGTTCCCTAGTAATTTTGTTGCTGAGCCTTTTCTGTTCCTCAAGGTATGTTAATCTCAAATTTTGAATTAAGGATTTCATGTTTAGAAGCAGTTTAATAATAAGAATATGATTTTTTGAGGTGGAAGGTCACAAATTCGACAGTTCATCCGATAAGAATTAAATTAGATAAAGTAGATCAATCTACTCAGATAGATCTCCGTGGCTAAAAAATGTATAATGTCAGTTTATGTCATATCATAAGAATTGGGTGATATGGTGTGTATGAAAGTTGTGGAACTAAACTGATGGGATCCTGAACCAAAAACCCTCTACTTCGATAAGCTTGAGATACTTGTAGTATTGTAGAAAGTTTAGACAGCTGCGTGTTCATCCTAATTGTAAAGTTGTTCTGCTTGAATTACTCTTTCCCAATGAGTATGATGGATTGTCGTGGTCAGAATGTATAATTGGCTAGTGCGAAAGTTATGGGACTGAACGTATGGGATTCCAAAATTGTCATAAGAAACCTGAATTTTGAGCCTGTGACACTCGAAGTAGTTTAGGACTTCTAGAGAACTTCATGTTCATCTTAGTTGTACCAAGATACAATTGCCTTAACATGTTTTTGAACTGTGCTGAACATGTTTTCATTTGTTTTTTAAAAGAAGACTGGTGTATCCTTGTTAAATAAGTTAAGAGTTATGCTTTAGACATTGGGAGATCATAATACCACACACTGTCTATGATGTGTCTAGCAATATCCCTGGCCAAGTATCACATTTTTTGTTTAGTTGTAACTTTTCTCCCTTACTGTATATTGCTAACCTCTCGTGTATGTTGGAAATTTTCCATAGATCTCAAATTTTGTTGGTTATTATACAGGGGGGTAGTCTTTATATGTTCTATGAAACAAAGAACTCTATCACTTTGCAAGGAGACATTGTTGTTGCAAAAAGTACTGATAAAGGTGTAACATGGGAACAATTGGGTATTGCTTTAGATGAGGGATATCATCTCTCGCATCCATATGTTTTCAACTACAATTATGAAGTAAGTTAATGTTGGAGCAAATGGGATTTTTTAATTTTTTTCCTTTATGTCTCAATTATTACTCGCCTATTGTCCAAGGGTGCCTCTTTTTTTCCCACTCTATTTCTATAACCTGTATTCAAAGTTTGTTTAAACTATGAACCATGTTAGTCTATGTGTCATCACAAGGGTTGTATGCTGTCTTTTGTTTGATCATTTATGAATTGGCATGTCAAATATTTTAAAAAAGTTGTTTTAGTGTCATTGTATTTTTAAATGCAATGGTTTGCATTAGTCTTTACTAGTGGGTGAGCTCGCCACCATCTTGAAATATTATTTGAATTGTAATCTTAAGTGTAATGGTGACATAAAGTTTGCTAGTAGATGTCGTGCTGAAATATCATTTGAGAGGTCCGAAAGTTGTGTGGTACGTTGCAATACATACTTACTAGGGGGTAGCGAAACATTGCTAAGAATTCTGATTTTGGATGGGCTTAAACCTGAAGTTGGTAAATTGAGGTGAAGAGAATTTGTGAATTTAGCCCATTTGTATTTTGAAGATCAGTATCCAACATCTCAATTGTCGAGGGGTGTGATAAGCATCTATGCATTAAAAGTATTTAATACTTGGCTGTGTTGTACATTTGTTGATTCAGTTTCAGTATAATAACATCAACAAAAGCATGCTCTAACTTGGTTACAACTTGCATATTATGTCAAATGGCAAATTTGAACATAGTTTAAGTTGTCAATAAAGCTAGATGTTTCTATTTTGACATTGTTGGCATAGTGCTATGGCACCATAGGTTCAGAATTTGCATAAAGCTAGATGTTTCTCTTTTGATGTGTGAAGCAATGCAGAAGTAAAATCTATCTCAGAATTTGTTGTTATTCATGTAGTTCCAAATGCTAATGGCTCTATCGTTCTCCTCTTTTTGGTTATTTCAGCGGTGGTGGTAGTGGATGTAGAGAACTACAGAGATGGAGGTTCTGGGCCTAATAGACATCAACATGGAGGAAACTATTCACGCCCTTACTGATGGAATGCGCACTGATAAGCTCATATGCAAAGTATAATGCATCCTTTTTGTTGGAGTTGTTCAGGAAACTTTAAATTAGCTCATATGCGAAGTATAATGCATCCTTTTTGTTGGAGTTGTTCAGGAAACTTTAAATTTTTGTAACAAACATCTATATCAATATCACTGCCATCTTTTGAATGTGTGTGTTTAACACTGGCAGGTTAACGTGTTACACCTGGCAAATGTAAATGTGAAATACTTTCGTGAATTCGGTTTCAGCTATAATTTTTTTTTCAAAATAGATTTATGCACACAACTTCTAATAAGTGTTGTGTTCCATATTTCAACTACACAAACCAGAGGTTGTGAAAGAATGTCTTTACAACATAACTAGGTGTTGTCCAATAGAGTTCTACAACTCTAATAAGTGTCGTGCAACATATTTCTGCAATACACATCCTAGGTTGTCTAAGATAGTCCTTCAACTTATACAAGTGTTGTGTTACATATTTCTACGATACACATCGTAGGTTGTCTAAGATAGACCTTCAACTTATACAGGTGTTGTGTTACATATTTTTACGATACGCATCCTTTGTTGTGTAAAATAGTCCTACAACACAAGCAAGAGTTGTGTTAGGCTTTCAAAAAAAAATCGAAAGAGAATCACATCTTTGGCAAAATATTGTCGAACCATGAATCACATCACCCTTTACAACCCTTCTCAACTATTGTAGAAAAGCTTGGACTTTCTACAATACCCCCGTTCCACAATGCATGAAATGGAGTTGTCGTAGGGGTACTACAACTCTTATCTAGTGTCGTCAATGATGATTTTTCCCGTAGTGATAGGGTGTTGGAGCTACTTTGACAAATCCGAAGAATGGATTTATGTATGATACGCATCATGTGGTGAATTTGGAAGCTTCCCAAGGTTTGGATAGCAAAAGCGAGTCCACAAGTCAATTGACATTCACAAGGCTCTACGTTTGGTACAATTTATTGTACCACATTTCCAAAAAAATAGACAAAGCATTTGTCAAGATCTTGTTTAGACGAGCTCATTAACCATGACATTTTTTCCAGCCTATTACATGTGACCACAAGCCCTCCTTTCACCCTCCAGTCATCACATTTTCTGTTTGTTTCTATGTTGCATTGTTATTTGGTGCAAGTCCCTCGTACCATACAAATGCAAAACATTTTTAAAGTGACTATTGTGTTTAGCTGATTTCCTACCAAAATGGAGTGAACAATAGAACAAGTGTTCGAATAAAAGGTTATATTAAAATGAAAAATTCTTTACAAAATACAAAGGAATTTACTCACAAATGAGATTAGGAGTAACAAATTTGAAAGTATTGGTGTCACAAGACCATAAGACTACAAGTTGTTTTACAAGATCAATAGTCTCCGTTGTGCTTTTCAAACGACCACAAAAACTCTACCATTTCTCTCCTTCCACAAAGACCAACAAATAGCATAATGGATAAAATTCCATACCTCTTTACCTCTTCCAAGCAGCACATTCATCGACCACGCTTCAAACAATTGAAATAGAGTTCTCGGCATAGGCCATGAATTAATAAAATAATCCCAAATCTCAAAGGAGTAAGAACAATGCATAAACATGTGATCAGACGTCTCCTTTTCTTCGTTACAAAAAACACACAAGTCACTTTCAATGTCCATACCACGATGTGCTAACATGTTTCTAGTTGGAAGTGAATCATGGAAACTATCCCAAAGAATGAAACTAACCTTGTTCGGGATATATCCTTTCCAAAGATGGTTGTTGAAGCTACAAGTATCGTAATTACGTGACAAAGCTTCATAAAAATTTTGCACACTGATATCCTCCTAATAACCATTTCATCATCTTCTTCCACCAACTCCGGTATAGTAGAGACATCACGTCTAAGAAATCCCACTCCAGCTGCTCATTCGCATTCAAAGCCCTCCTGAATTCACAACTCCAATTATTGTTGACAATCAAATCCGCAATAGTTGCATCCTTCATTTTAGCCGCTTTGTAAATGACCGGAAATAAGTCTTGCAATCTCCCTCCATCTAACCATTTATCCTTCCTCTACCATTACGCACCATAAAATTGGCCATGTCTTGAACGTTGGGAACCATATTCACAACATTCTTCCATAGACTTCTACACTGAGGCTTGCTATCGACATCCGGTATTAATAACTCCGTGTTTCTCTTGAATTTCTGATTAACGATCTTCCTCCGAATGTTGTTTTTGTTCTTCGAGTATCTCCAAATCCACTTTATCAGTAAAGATCGACTGGTAGTCCTTAGAACTTTAACTCCTAACCCTCCATTTTCTTTAGGCATGCAAATTTTTGTCCAACCAACCCAAACTCATTTCCTTCTCCTTCCGCCGCACCCCACAGAAAGTTACGCATAATCCGCACCATCTTTTTCTCCACACTAACTGGAAGATGAAATAGAGACAGGTAATAAATTGGTAAGCTCGCAAGACAACTCTTGATAAGAATAAGTCTACCTTGTTTATTCAATTTTCTTTTCTTCCAAGTCGCCAATTTCTGCTCCATTCTTAACAAGAAATACTCCCACACCGTAGTACTACGCCAATATTCACCAATTGGCATCCCCTGATAAGTAAAAGGAAACTTTTTCGTCTTGCATCCAAGATCCCTAGATTAAGCATCAATCACGGCATCAACCCCAACACTTATCATTGTGCTTTTCTCTAGATTCAGTTTCAACCCAGTAAGTGTTTCAAATACAGCCAAAATGATAAAAGTCTTTTCACTTCTTCCACACTTGCATCGATAAAAATAAGAGTATTATCAGCAAATTGTAGGTGAGAAATAATAGTACCGCTTTCGATGACTTAAAACCCGGAAAGGTGACCCCTCTCCACTGCATCGTAATAGAACAAGTGTTATAAAAGGTTAATAAGCTAGTGATTGGATTTAGAAATGTTGGAGTAAACTACAAAGATAATACAACAATAGAAATTTTGGTTTTAAGCAATTATAACTTCATAATAAACGAATTAAAGGATATAAAGCATGCAAGAGAGGCTAGATCGCATACCGCATCCCAACAAACATGGTTTCACATGTCACAAGTCATCCAACATTCTCTTCTAAGTATTTTTGTTCCTGTGATTTTTTCGATTTTGCGTTTTGAAATTCTTGTAAATGTAAGAATGTGATTCAAGTTTTTTGAAATCTTTTGTAAATCTAAGATTTGGTTGAACTTTTTGAATGAAAGTCTGCTCTTAAAAGAAGAAGAAAAAAAGATTTTGGAAGAGTATAAAAAGACATTATAATTCATGAAAAAATATTAATGACCATGTTTGCACATGGATTAGAATAACATATGTTATTCTAATTTCAACGATACTAAATTTTAAGAGGTCAATATTTAGTCTCTTCTTTTCAAATTATTAGGTTGGTTTATGTGCAAATTTACACACAAACCAACCTATTATTTTGAATTATTTAACGTTTAGTACCCAGCAAATGTCCAATACCTAGCTTTGGTACCTAATATTTAAAATATTAAGGGTTGGTACCTAGACCAACCGTTGACCGTTAAAAACCAAGTTTGACCAAACCTTTTTTATATAATCTAATTTTCAATAAAAGAAAAAGGGTACTTGACATGTTTGCCCCCTAGCAAAAACTATTTCAGTTTCATTATTGTTAGGTACCAACCCTTAATATTTCAAATATTGGGTACCAAAGCTAGGTATTGGACATTTGCTGGGTACCAACCGTTAAATATCCCTTATTTTGAATCGGATGAAGTTTTATAAATTGAGAGAAGTATTATAAATTGAGATATTAAAATTTAAGCTTACAACGAAACACTGCCATTATTTTCCTTTGTTTTTTAATGTACACGACTACATGGTATTCGAGTAGGCAACGAATATTCCAGCTAGAATTTTTTTGACCAGAGAGTCTATTATATAGGCTGTGTAATACAGCGTAGTTCTTTAATAAAGACAAGTAGGAAATACCATTAGGTCCTAGGAATAATATATTAGAGAGGGTCTAGTCCTGTTGACCCAGTCATGTGTCTGTTTGGTCCTATTTGGGAATATATATTATAGTTTGGTCCTAGAAATTATGGTTTGGTCCTGGGATGACGTCATGGATGATGTAAATGTCATCTTGTGGTGGCAGAAATACCCTTTTGGGCATATATACTCAATTATCAAGAGAAAAGATATTATTCTCATATTTATTTTCTCTCACCTCAATATTTTTAGATCTACTTTTTCTTTCCTTTTTTCTTCTTCTTTTTTCTTCTTGCCCTAACAATGGCGTCTCCACGAGCAAACAAATGATGAAGACGATGATATTAGTTGTTGACGATGAATACGTTGTTGCTGTTAATGTTAAATATGTTTGTTGTTGCTCATGTTGCTGATGATAAAGATGATTTTTACGACGAACTCATGTTTGCTGTTGTTGTTGCGGTTGTTGATGATGAAGACGAACTCATCTGCTGTTGTTGAAGATCCATTTTGTCGAAGATTCATCTGCTGCTGCTGTTTTATATTCTTGATTGCACAAATTTGTCGGAGATTCATCTGCTGCTGCTGTTGAACTCATGTTTGCTGCTGCTGTTGCGGTTGTTGATGACGACGACGAGTTCATCTGCTGCTGTTGATGAAGAAGATCTCGAACCGCTGCTGCTGCGAAGAAGAAATGAATCGTGTTGAGATTAAGACGAAGATCTTGTTTCTTGATGTATAAGATCTTGATGTTTTTGAGTATCTAGAAATCGATTTATGTTGCTGTTGGTGTTGAAGACGTCTAAGAAGATGTTGTTGTTGAAGATGAAGATGAAGATGTTGATGTTTATATGGACTTCATTCCAGAAATGAAGTCTGTTTTTTAGGCTTTTTATATGCACTTCATTCCAGGAATGAAGTCTGTTTTTTTCATGTTTTTATATGGAATTCATTCCAGAAATGAAGTATGTTTGTATATGTTTTATATAGACTTCATTTCTGGAATGAAGTCTGTTTTTTTAGGCTTTTTTATATGGACTTCATTTCGAAATGAAGTATGTTTGTATATATTTTTATATAGACTTCATTTCTGGAATGAAGTCTGTTTTTTTAAGGTTTTTATATGTACTTCATTCCAGAAATGAAGTCTGTTTGTATATGTTTTATATGGACTTCATTCCTGGGAATGAAGTCTGTTTTATTAGCTTTTTGTATGGACTTCATTCCTGGGAATGAAGTCTGTTTTTTTTTTTTTTTTTGTATGGACTTCATTCCTGGGAATGAAGTACATTTTGAATTTTTGTATGGACTTCATTCCTGGGAATGAAGTCATTTTTGGATTTTTTGTATGGACTTCATTCCTGGGAATGAAGTCTGTTTTGTTTGCACGAAAATTCTCTTCCAAAAAAAAAAAATTAACACGGAAGGGTATTTTTGTCTATTTAAATATTTTTAAATAATTATGGACCAAACAGTAAAGGCGTTTGACCAAAGGACCAAACAGACATGGGCCCACCTAAAAAAGGACCAAACGATATTTTTCCCTAAAGACAATGCGAAACAAAACCATTTACTTCCACCGCTTGTTTTACATACTCATCCTACTTTGACCGTTAAAAGATGGATTTGTACAAGTCCGAATGAGACATAAGCGAGTTACCAGGCATCCCACCAAGACCAAGACCAAAGATCTTTTTTCAGTAACAAGTACCAGGTAGAGCAGAGATAAACCGCATAACGATCTTATCTCCAAAATTGCGACAAAAGTTTTTACACCGGCCGTCAGCCTGCCTAGACACAACCCACCAATTGGTAAGGAATAATCCTTAACACATTCCGTGTCGTGTTGTGATGAACTGGGAGTGAGCACACCGCTCTAGTTGGGTTTTCGTATTCACGACCGTTAGAGTAGCATATTCACTTTACCCCTGCCCAGAAGACAGAGCAAGTCTGCCAACTGGTGGTTTAACAAGTTCGCATGCTGAAGGTATAGCCATCGAAAAAGTTGACCCTGGCGAGTGACCCGTACACATGGACAAGAATCCATGCATACGCTATAACTGGACAGATGCTGATATATCGACGTCCTTAACGCTCAACATTGTTGAAGAGACCGGTAGTCTGGTCATTCCGTCCTAGGTCATTGCAATGATCTAGCCCCATCAGGATGAAATTTTTGAAGATTACCCGGGCCTGTCGGCCAAGGCTATATACTCGTTGAATACATCAGTGTAGCGCGCGTGCGTCCCTGGACATCTAAGGGGATCATAGTCCAGTTATTGCCTCAAACTTCCGTGGCCTAAACGGCCATAGTCCCTCTAAGAAGCTATCCGTGTAGGGAATCCTCCGCATAGCTAGTTAGCAGGCTGAGGTCTCGTTCGTTAACGGAATTACCAGGCATCCCACCATCAGTTGAAAATTTGGGACTAATCATTTGTTCAACACCTAAGTAAATGTAAATCAAAATCTATAATTGTAAAATGAAATCATCAATTAAAGTTTAAACTCTTAAACTATCTAAAATTAAGGGCGGTAAAGTGTTCTATCATGCTAACATCTCATGAAATAAACTTTAAAAACGAAAAACTTGCTTGTAGTGGAAAACTTAAGGCCGGTAAAACTCTCACGTTGAAGCAGCAACTTGTTGTTCTTACCCCAGATAGGTGATGCACACCATAGATCAGAGTGTCTCTAATTTCCACAACAAACTAAAACCACTTTAGAGTCACTAGAAAGCTTTATCTCATTGTTATCCAGCCTCCTCGCAAACTAACGCCTACTTTTGTCCCCTGCAACTCTAGAACCACAACAGAGATCAGATGGGTCTTGAGCCACCAAATATAACACCCCCTGCCAGTCAAAATGATGGTCAGAATCAAATAGTTAAGTGCCTCGCAACACTAAGCCACTGAGGAAAGCTCACTAGCTCATTCTTTTAGTACGTATGAACGTATTTTACATTCTTTCCCTTGTAACGTATGAACGTATTTTACATATAAACAAAACCGGGTAACTATTCACAACATTCTTACGGGATAGAATAAAAACAGACACTATGGGATAGACAAAGGTATAACGAAATTTGAAAGTAATGAATCAACAGATAATAAATCATGCATTCCTTCCCGTTGCTGTTACTTCTTCTACATAATGCCTACATTCACTACATTTCTGGAGATGAATATAATTATAGTAACTCTACCTAAGTGGCCGAGAAACATAGAACTGCACCATTCTCATAAGAGTAAATGGTTCGATATAAGCCTAAAGTTTAGTACATATAAGAAATTTCCCCTCTTTTTCTTGGGGTGCCAAACACTTACATACAAGCCCCCAAAATCTTTCGGTGCAGCTTCAATTAAGTAATGTGTTTACTTACTAACTCACTGGTCAAATACCATAACAATAGTGTTTCTTTGCGTTTATGTATGTATCTGTATTCACGGCATCTCTGAAGACGAATAGTTTGGATCATTAGTGATACAGACTACGGTACCCTAATAACTAACAACATAGATGCATAGTTTATTTTTATCGTAAGAGCAAAAGGTTTAATATCCATAAGCCTAAACTTTTAACTATATGTCAGCAATTTCCCCACTGTTTCTAGGGTGGCACATGGCAGAAAATTATTTCTTCATTTGAACTAATTTAGAGACTTAAAGTCTTGTAATTAACATTAAGCTGAGAAGTAACAACCAAATAAACGTCTGGGAAGGCTAAGACCATCAGGAAAGCACTAATTTAGAGACTTCGCAGACTTTGTTTTGATAGACAACACAAGTAACCAAAGTAAGCATCACATTCTCCATCAAGATTATCTATAAGTAGCTAGATAGATAATTGTGCAATTAACATAGCAACATAGCTTAATTGCAGGCCACAAAAGTAATTCTTAGATATTATAACATCTAATCTCAAAATGCTTAAAATCTTAATGAAGAGGATAAGTTTATACTTACCTAGAGATATTTTACTTCATATTGATGGATTTAAAAATTCTTCGAATGAGACCCCTTAATTTTTTCTGCGGCTTCTTCAGTTTATCACTGTTTTCTACCTCCTCACTTGAACTTGCTCTTTCCATTGTTTTTGTATCCTTTTCTCCTAATAATTTTAACGAAACTAAAGTATTCTTGTGAGGGATTGCATCAGTAATAGGCATGCCAAAATTCACATCCATTTTGGCAGATGAAGCTTTTGGATCGTACCTACGAATATTGTAATTTTCATAGCACATAAGCCACCCACTCCTTGTCAACTCATATTGCCGACGAGGTATATGACTGTGGAAACTACACTCTTTACTCCAGCTGAAATCATCGTTATCTTTACTCTTCTTCAATAACCATATTTCACAACCACCCGCTTTGTAACCAAAAATAGCACTTAGAAAACCACTTAAAACCCCTACTGTAACAGCATAATATGGAATAGCATCTCGTGTCAAACAAGGTGGTGGTGATGGAAGTTGACTAATTAAACTTCTCATCAGCCAAATGGAAAGCAAGAACAATGGTTCCTTCATAGTTCGCCCAATGAAGAGCTCCGTTTACAAACACACCAACACATCTTCTAACATATTGCATATCAACAACATCCATCATTCCTGCATTTCTCCATCCAGTGCCACTGTCAAGAGTGTATACCTGAACGATCCCAACATTTGACTCTCCCTTGGGCACATATATCCTAACAACCTTGTACTCATTGGTCGAAGTACTATAACCGAATCCAGTCCACCAGTATTTTCCTTCAAATTCAGGAAGGATAACATATTCTCTGGTGATTGGATTACAGATATAAGCAGGTCCAGAATAATGATCAGATTTGTATTTTGTAGACCATGAACGGAAGCAAACTAAACCATTACATGAACTAACAAAATCATAATGATTCTTAAATGGAAGGTTCAAATCCAACCTTGTTGTTCTAGTCTCAAGACAATTCTCATCATACTCAGCATAATAAAATTGGTTTAGCGATTTCAAAATAATAGAACTTAACTCACCAATATAGGCAGCAGAATTAAGAAGATGATCCAAGTGCAACTGAGAGAATGATGGAAGATGAACAAGATCCTTCCATGGTTTGCATACTAATTCTGACTTCAAAACAGATTCAGTAGGTAACCTAGTTAATATTTCTAGTACGATCTCTTCTGGTAGATCGCTAAAGATAGCCATGATCAAATCTTTTGATTAGAGAAGATTAATGGTGATACAAAAGAGAGACGGAGATTAAACTGAACTGCTAATTACTTTTTATAGGGTTTTGAAAGAGAATTTGGGTTCGGTTTGGAAATCAGAGACAGATGGTAAAAACAATCGAGTCTAGTTTTTCGGGTTAAAAAAAAACGGTTTACAACTTGCAATAAGAATAATAAAAAAAAGATTCACAAAATCAGAGTCTAAAGAACGCAACAGCGTTCGGGATGCCAAGGATTTGGAATCCACGGAAGCGGTCCGCATATGAGTTATTCCTCAACTTGGAGAGCTTGATGTGAATTATATACAGAAACCAGATTTTCGCCTGCTTGAACCGTCAGTAAGCATGAACAATTTGGAGTAGAATGTGTGGGTTCACCTCTACTGCATCAAAGCAGCATCTGTTTCTCAAATACTGCAATGCCAAATAAAATCACTTTGATAAGCTCTTACTATGTAATTAATCAACAAAAAAAAGATGCACAAAAGAAAAAACGAAAAAACAAACAGCGGCACTCAAATGATCAGTGCCCAAAGATAAAACTAACAGAAGGATAAAATCAATGACACTACTAGGATCCGTGCAGGTGTAAAAAACTAACAATTGTGATATGAAACCTCATTGCTGATGAATTATTCGTATAGTTGGATCAAACAACCAGAAAAATCAACAAGCGTGCCTAACGTCAGTATATCACCAGACTAAAACTGAAGCACCTAGGGATATACCATGGGGCTCTAATGCTAACACCTGAGAAAAAACGCCATGAAGAAATTAGGACTATTTAGGGTTTAAGATCCACATACCGAGCAGGTGTTCCTACACATCATCTAACAATGACGTACCCATCAACAAAGGAGGTCAGAAAACTTAATAGTTCAGAACTTCAGATAAAAAATTAAAATGGCATACACACCTTGATAAGCCCCAGTAAGTAATAAAATTTCTTAACACCACAGACAAACAAATTAGTCAAATGGGATTGTGGGATTTATTTGCTTGAGCCGTGCTATATGAAATTCCAGATAACAACATAGAATTAGGCAATTTGTTGTGACGTGGTTTCAGTCAAAGCCACTTTAGAGTCGCTAAAAAGCTGTTATTCAGTATCCTAGCAAACTTAACCCCTGCTTCTGTCCCCTGAAACTCAGAAACCACAACCGAGATCAGGATGGGTCTTTTGATCCACCAAAAATAACACCTAATGGGTGTGTCGCTGCCAGTCCAAAATGATGCTCAGAATCAAATAGTCAAAGGCCTGGCAACACTAAGGAATGCTTACCTATTTCCCTATTTTCCTGCACATGAATGTAGGATATATTTTTTCATTCGTAAACAAATCCGTTAATGACTCATGAGATTCTTACTGAACACCAGCAAAATGTACAATAAGAAAGCAAGATAGGTCAACTCCAAAATAAAACCAGACAACGTGAGATTGAAGAAAGGTAATAAAATTTAACAAGTTATCAATCGACACCTAATAATCACTGACTCACTGGTGAATAATGCTTAAGAAAGGTACCATGTTATCAAATAGCAAAACCAAATTATTGCAGTCTATATTCACTACATTTCTGGATAACTGCTTGTGCGTATGTATGTATGTATGTGTCGACAGATTCACCGGTACCATATCAACTGCTTTGCTTTTGCAAAAGAATTCCTACATTCACTACATATCTGGAGATGAATAATTAAGATCATAATGATAGGACTGTACCCTAGTAACAAACAGCTGCACCTTTCTCATAAGAGCTTCAATACCAATAACACTAAATTTTACTATGTATAAGCATTTCCCCTCGTTTTCTTGGGGTGCGAAACAGTTAACACCACCATAGTACCCCCAAACTTTAAGTGCAGTTTCAATTTCTCCCCATTTCAGAAAGAGAAGGAAACTCAGCCAACCATAAAGGATGCCGAAACCCTCACTCCGACAAAATAATCTTTGTCACACAAAATCCTCACTCTGACACAATAATCTTTGTCACACAAATGGTAGACAAGTGAGAGTATCCTGTCTGACTTGTGTGAAAACAAATCTAAGCTTTTGCACCATACTACCCCCAAACTTTAAGTGCATATTCAACTTCTCCCCATTTCAGCGAGAGAAGAAAACTCTATTTTATATTGTATGTTACATAAAGTGGGTGAACTCAGCCAGCCAGAAAAGATGCCAAAATCCTCCTAAATAATCTTTGTCATACACAGTAATCTTTCTCACACAAATGGTAGACAAGTGAGAGGTATCCTGTCTGATTTCTGTGAAAACAAATCTAAGCTCAACAGCTGAACTCAATGGTTATATTTACACCCAGACCAAACATGTATAAACAATTGGGTGTTAAGATTAGGTTTGTTGTCTATACTCTCTCATTGAAACTTCCATGGTATTCAAAATGAAAGTGTTTTCTCTTTCTAAACAGTTTCACCAACTTTGCATAGCATCCCAAGGTTATGGCTATTAGTGTTCACTATTCTTATGAGATTTACTGATTAATGAACAAATTCATTAACTCAAAATCATACACTAAATCTCGAGATGACAACATTAAAATATCAACTGAAAACTAAGAATCGATTTCCTAGAAGGCTACAAGCCTAGGATTACTGGGATAGCTCTCTGCTTCCATGATATTCCTGCACACACTACTACTCAGACTGCATTTTTATTTTCTACTCAAAGTTAGCATATTCTCCACTAAGACTAAATCACGAAATGCACAATAAACATCGCAATAAAAACTACAAAAGTAACTCTTCATACACGATATAAGATCAGCATATATTGTCTATTAATTAGATTCCGAAACGAACCCTTGTTATCTATCTCTAAATGCTTATAATTTTCAGTGAAGGTAATTATCATTACACTTACCAAGTGATATCTGACATTGTTCTGCCTTCTGCTTCTGCGCTTCTTCAGGTTATCATGGTTCTCTGTCTCCTCAATTGAAGTTTCTCCTTCACTGTATTCCAGAAAAATTACGTTCTCAAAAGAATTCACAAGAAAAATCAAATAAAATATTAAAACTTTTAGATTGAGGCAACAACTTGATGATGTTACCCAATAGGTAATGCACACCAATAAATTATAGACTCCTAATGTCTTCTATGATAGGTTAAAGCCACTTTAAAGTCATAATAATTAAAGCTTGCTTTTGTCCACTGCAACTCAAGAACAATGGTGGAGATCAGATACCATAAACACCACCTAATGGGTTGTTTATGGTGTCTTGTATCTGTCCCCTGCCAGTCCAAATGATGCTCAGAGAGTGAATTACTTAAGTGCCTTAGCAAAACCGACGAAAATTCGCCTCTCCTGTGTATGAAAGTGTGACACATTTCCCTTGTAAGAAAAATAAGTTACCTATTAACAACAATCACCTACTGATCGAAAGTCAAAATGTACAATACGAAAGCAAGATAGGTCAACTTCAACCTCAAAAAACAGCAGATTCGTCAAAATGGAATTTTTGGGAATGTTTGGTCTCAGATGCGCTTTGTGAAATTCTAAATAACAACACAGAAATAGGCAATTATCCCTTGATGATAAGTGTATTGCATTGCTTCGCATACTGAACAACTGGACCCAGATAACACAGTATAACAGTCTACAAAAGCCAACCCCAGATGAATTGCGCAAGATGGGATCTTAACCCCACATAATATAATCTAATACAAGCATTTAAATGACTACTACCCAGTACCCACCAATTCTAATATAACCCTAGAGTTGCTGTGTTGGAGTAACAAAAAAAAAAGTACGAAATTTCAGGGTACACAACTCCCTCCAATTTGGTATCCTGAAAGATGTTGGAACCGAATAGTTGGGGGCTTACTAAGGGATAGCCACAAGGTCCTTTTCCTACTTATAAATAAAATCAGTCAACTATCAGATCCTAATTAATGTTGGCAGAGCGTGAGTATCTAGCTTGGATTGCGGGAAAACTAATTTAAGACCTAGCAGCATGAGTAGAAAATAAGGTGTTGGGATTAGCTTTACTGTACATCCCACCTTTCATGTCACATCCAAAGTATGTTTAGCTTTGAGACATCTATTAGGTTCATTCCTACTTTTTTTCGGAATTTCTTGCTAGCTACTTTCATGTTGACTGTGAACAACTACATCAATTTAATTTGCTCAAATCAAAATTGGAGTTGATTACGAGCATGGCTCAACAAGAGATGAACGGAGAGATAGTATATCAGATAGAAATGAATTAAGAGCCTTTGATAAAAACTGTCCATGTGCATATGGTATCAGAGCAGGCTATTTGCGACGAGTCATTTGACCGCGCCTTTACTCCGCGCCACCCGATTAATAAGGTGTTTTTATTTCCTATCTCTCTCTTTCTTTCTAAACAGCATCATTCCCTTTGCATACAGTGACGAGGTTTTGCCTGCCTAGTGTCAGAAATTTCTGTTACATTTACTGATTAATGGAGACAATTTTCTGTTGTTCCTATCCAAAGCATTGTTTTTCTTTCAACCTATATAACAAATGCCGCAACACAAAATCGCACACTAAATCTCAAAATGACAGCACTAATAAGGATAGCAGCTCAGAACTAAGAATAGAAATGACTTCCTAGACCCGTAGGAGCCTAGGATTATTGGGAAAGCTCTGCTTTTTGGCGATATTTCCTGCACTGTTGCACATACTATTCAGACTTTGTATTCTAAATTGTTAATACAAAGATATAAGTTACAAGAAAAAGGAAAGTAGATCACAGAAGGCACAATAAACATAGCAACAAATAGCTATAAGAGCAACTCATACAGGATACAATATCTGCACATATTGTCTATTAATTAGATTCAGAAAATGCTTAGTAATTCAATTAAGGTCATTATCATTACAATTACCTAAAAATCTCTTCGTTCTGCGGTTTCTTCAGTTTATCATGTTTTCTGTCTCTTCCCTTGAACTTGCTCTTTCACCGGATCCCATTGTTTTTGTATCTTTTTCTCCTAATACTTTTAATTAATGAAACAAATGTATTCTTGTGTTGGACTTCTTGAGAAATAGACTTGCCAAAATCCCATCAATTTTAGCAGATGAATTTTTTTTATCATAACTACAAATTCTGCTATGTCAGTAGCACAGAAGCCTACCACTCTTCGTAAAATCAAGTGGCTGCTGTATATAATTGTGGAAACTGAACTCTTTCCTCCAGTGAAGTCATTATCATGTTTGTTCTTATTCAATAACCATATATCACAACCACCAGCTTTGTAATAATAAATAACACTTAAAAGACCACCCAAAATCCCTAGTGTAACAACTAAATATGGATCATCAGCTCGTGTCGGAGTCGGACAACGCGGTGGTGACGAAAATTTACTAAACATCTCGTCAGCCAAATGGAAAGCAAGAATAGTAGTTCCTTTTTCGTAGTTTCCAAAACTTTTGAGTGTACAACATATTCCATAACTATTGACGAGAACAAGGATTATTGGCATATGTACCATGACCAAAGAATAATGGGTTAGTTTGTTTTGGTTTTGGCTCAATCCGAGTTTATCATCATGCAAGATGTTATTAGGTTATTGGGGGTGTCAGTAATTAGGATATTTCGGTGTTTCACTATTATAATAATATACGACATCGACATGCCTAATTTTTTTTTTATTTTCGAAGTGAAAGTTATATTAAATTGGTAGTCTTATGGTCTTGTGACAACGATACTTTTAGATACGTTGACCCTAGCTTAATTTGGAGCAATTGGGACACTCTAATGTGTGTGTAGTCTTCTCTGTATCGACATGCCTAATTATTAAAGTGTTTTTCAAGTTCAAAACAATTGTAATGTATGGACCGATTTACCACGAAAATAGAGTGAACAACACAAAAAGTACTATAAAAGGTCAATAAGCTAGTGATTGAGTTTCCAAAATCCATAAAAATAAATAAATGTGTTATATGCAACGAGTCATGCAATTGCAGCATGGACTATCGATGTTCGTACAAGTACACTTGCAAATTGCTTTCTTCATTGTAAACTTCGATCAACAGATAACACAAGTTTAGACAATTTGGATGAACATACAGACAATGAAATCACTTAAGACTTGCAAAATTTGATCGAGAAGTTGGGTTATCGCAATTCAATGAATGTCGAAGATATCCTAAATTATCCGGAAGAAAAAATGAAGTTACACAATTGTGGACTGATGAAGAAATAACCAAGAGCATTATGGGAACTGATAAAGATGTAGAAGATGATGATGAAAGTTCTACAATAGAGCCCCCTTCACGAAACGAGGCTATTAAAGTGGCAATCACATTGAATAATTTCTTGCTGAGCTATGAGATAACAACACCAAAAATTCTTACAATAATAAGAAAAATTAGAGATAAATTAAATGCGATATTGTTTTTAGCAAAAAAAAACAAAAAACAATTGAATCATAGGTCTTCGTAAATCATTAATGTATTCAATATAATGCATTATTAATTTATATTTCATATGGAAATGTATTATCTTATAATTTTAGCGAATTATTAATTTGGCACGTTGTCCCCGACCGAGACAAGGCCAAAAATATTATTTAAGAGAATTTATTAAATAATCGAGTATTAATTAAAAGAGTTTCTACTGTATTATTACTGAAAATCACAAGTTAACTGCATTCATATATACAAGTATATAACTTTGTTTGTGTTGCTGAGTCCGCTTGTGATCCAAATGTCATCTTGTACAAAAGCTTAGCTCTGTCTATGTGATTTCCAATTAAAAAAGAAAAAGAAGCTCAAAACGACCTAAAACGGACATGAAGAAGACATGAAGAATGAGGATAGCGACTTCTACTGTGGGATCCACTCATCATCCACAGGTTTTGTTTCAGGCGCAGTTGATTCCACGGGATTTCATTCCCGCTGGATCAGGCATTATTGAGGAATGAATGCTCAGAGTCTAAAGTCAGTATCCATGTATAATTTGTTGCACCACATTTCCGAAGAAATAGCCAAAGCTGCTGCTTGTAGTTATGAACTTGATACCATGGCATTTTGTCGGGAGTATTACATGTGATGTGGTAACAAGCGTTACAAGCCCTATTTTCACACTCCTATTACATGTGATGGACATGGATGTGTCTGGGACGACATGAAGAAGACATGGAAAATGAGGATAGCGACTTCATTTGTCCTTTTAATGGCATGATATGTATGCGAGGCAAATGGGTAAAGTTAATCCAATAATTGCCACAGAAACTCACAGAGGCCTAAAATTGAATAATAATTTTTCTGAGCTCCACTATAAAATGCTGGTTCCACCGCTAATTCCATATAATGTAAACATGGAACTTCCGGTGTATAATTATGGTACAACAAAGTGTGATATTAGGTTATTGCTAAAGGCTTAAATTAAAATCTGCATTATAAGGATGATCACATTTTTTTGTTGGTTTCTATATTGCGTGTGTTAGTTGGGGAAAGTCACTCATACCATACAAATGCAAAATATTTTTGGAGTCACTAATGTATTAGCCGACTTACCATGATAATGGAGTGAATAAGTGCTATAAAAGGTTAATAGACTAGAGATTGGATTTCTGAATTGCGCCCCAAAAATAAGGTAAAATATAAAGTTAATTTACGTAAATTTCTAAGATGTTGGAGTAAACTGTGAAGATAATACAATGAATGGGATTCTGATCAGGGTGAATGGGATTCTGATCAGGGGCGGAGCCAGTGTATAACAAGGGTGTTTAGTTATGTACCCTTTCCAACTGGCTCTAGAGGCTACTAGAAAACAACAGAGGATGGAGTTTCTAGCGAACGCAATAGATTATATCGACAGCGATAAAGTCGTTATCGCCAACGCTACAATGAATATCTATCAATATAAAGTCTGGCGTCAGCAGTTAGTTCTTTGTCTCCTATAAACATGTAAATTTCAAACTAAAAAGTTACATCATTTATATTTTTTTTTTGTATTCCTCTCTTTCTCATTCTAGTTTATTTTTTCAATTTTTCCCGAATGACACAATTTCAAGCCTAGCTTGATTCGGCAACGCAACTTGATTTTTCTAGAGTAGTGCTTTAAGGTGTCTTTAAGAAGATATGTGATAGCTATAAAGAAATGGGTAAAAAGCAAAGAAGTCTTCAAGTTTTGGATATTAACCAAATCAAAACTACAACTAACAAAAGGCAAAGAAAAATTCAAGGTAAAAAAAATCAAGGCAAAACAAATTTGAAGACAAAGAAGAAGATAAACAAAAGGAAAATCGTTCATGGGCGCATTGATTGGAAGTTTTGTTAAATAAAAGAGATAAACAAGTTGAAGAACATTGTCCCAAACTTTTATTTTTTAAGTCTATTAGAATATATATTTTAATTCAAACTTAATTCTTAAATCAAAGTTCGAATTAAGTTGACATAAATATTAGATTATATTTGACCACCCAGCAATGGTCACTTTATTGCTCGTAAGACTCCTCCGTATATGCTTATCTGTTATTCCTGACACATAAGCAGATATGTTTGGCTCTTTGACATTCCCAGAATGAGTGCTAAAATGGCAAAGTTAATTGCTTGACATATGCATAGGAATAGGCCTAAGTCCCTTGTAACATACAAATACAAAATATTTTTGAAGTGATTAATGTTTTAACGGATTGACCACGAAAATGGAGTGAGAAAGTGATATAAAATTAATAACACGCTGATTGGATTCCTAGAGTACGCCCCAAAGTGAGGTCAAATACAAAGGCAATTTTATACTTTATATGAATTTTTAAGATGTTAGAGTGAACTGCGATAATGATCGGAGAGTCCATCTATGTGCACCCCCACTTAACCAGGGGTGTACATTCCTCCCCTCATTATTGGTTGTAACTAATTTTGGTGAGTTTACATTGTTCGTAGGGTCCACCGTATTAATATTGAAGAAACAATTATTATTTTTTTGGAAAACATAATATATTGTATTATTAATATTTCTCTCTCTCATTTTACCTATCCACGTTTTTATCTCTGGTCTCTCTCATCTCTTTATATGTTTAAGTCTGAAAAACTTCATTGAACAAGAACACAAACAGAGAAAACGGGTGCATGATTTGATAGTCACTTTGGCTTGGTGAATATATATGTAATCAATTATAAGAGCCACATGATGTACCATCTATTCATTGTAAAGAATTAACCTCTGAAAATTATCCCTTTGAACTACAAGAAAAGGAGATGGTCGAATGATTATATAGATTTTACTGTCATTGAATTAATTGGCAATTCAAAATCCGTGGATATGTTCTCATGTTTCAAAAAGAAGAGAGAGAAATATTAATCATAGAATGAGTTGAAAAGGTTCTGTTAAATGAAATGAGAAAAAAATGAGCTTCGCGAACATACCATTAGCAACGTAAGAGTAGAATCAGTAGTTCCATGTTTCAGAAAAAGAAAGAGTAAAAAGATGATACAAAGAACACACAATTTAAAATCCAAAAAGAGATAGGTAGAGATATCAATAACATAATTTAACTTTAATTATATTTCCCAAAAAGTTATTCCAGTTTAATTGTGGTGGACCCTGTTTATAAAGTAAACTCACCAAGGTTAATTCCAACCAGTAATGATGGGAGGAATGTGCACCCCTGGTTTAGCAGGGGTGCACATAGATGGACTCATGATCGGAGGTCTTGACTAGAAGTGATCATTGCATGATAATAAATGAGTCAAAGGTTTCTGAACTTTTGGCCTGTTTGGAAATGTATAAGACGGTGTCATAATTCGTGAAAAATGAATAAATCATGACCATGTTTGCACATTGACAAAAATATTGTTGTCGTTCTAGATTCAATGATTAGGTGGATGATTTTTGAGAGATTATCCTAGTCTACATCAAATACTTATGTTTGTACCAAAAATTACTTTTGGGCACGAAACACGATGAATGGATAGTTTTGGTGAGTATTTTGGGTTAGGGGTCGATTTGAAGAACAAAATGAAAGACAGAGGTTTAACGTGGTTCGGCATAGGTTGTCTAAGTCCACGGGCGAATCCCCTTGGGGAGTGATTTTGTATTGATAGTAAAATTACATTGTATATTTTTCCCCTATTGGCTACCCCCTTTCGCATCTCTGCTCCTCACTATTTATACAATTGTATACATAATTTCAATATAACTTAAATGGCACTAAATGCTCATTTATGCCTCCCTCTTCAATTCCGCATGAAACCGCTGAAATTATTATTGCATGTATGAAACACTGGAATAAATATTGCATGGCTCCATCTTAAATTTCGCATGACATGTCGGAATTAACTCTGCATGCCTCCATCTTCAGTCCGCATGAAACCTCCCGCAGTAATACGCATGCATTAATTCTCGCATATAACTCCCCGCATGCCTATTGACTTGCCTTGCATGCCTCTTGGCATTAATCTACCATGCATGCCTCCCTGTATTGATTTGCGGACCTCCCGTGTATTTTATACACGGTACAAACATCGCCCCCTCTTAACCTCCAACTTGTTGGGGGTTAAGAATTTTGTTTTTCCTTCGCGTCGATCGTCGATGACGTAACTCGCTAGTCGCCCCCAAGTGTGAGTAGAGACATTACAAAGACGCCCCCAATTGTGATAACCTGCAATAAAATTTGCTCACGTGCTAGGCGAGACTTTTTGCCACGTGGTGGACTTGTGATGCTCGATAGCTAGTCGAGTCTTAAGTAGAATGTAGCGTGTGCTTGCTGGGGTGGGGCAAGGATTTTTGCTCGCAACGTAACAAGGCTAGTGCTTGCTGCTTTCGGGCAGTCGGGTTTGTTGCTTGTGTTGAGTACGAGTCTTTGGACCAATATCGGGCATTAGGCTCGTGGTTGAGACGAGATTTTATGCTTGCGATAAAAGCAAGACTTATGTGCTCACGTGCAAGGTGAGGCTTTAGGTGCTTGCGAAGTGATGCAAGGCTAAATATTGAAGGGTCTAAGCAATCCTCATCTCGCACCTGGCCATGTTGCTATCCAAAAACCTCGAACTCGATCATGTTGCTGCTCCAAGTGCACATGAAAGTTTCTCGAATACTGGATTTTTTGCTTCTATATTGTAGGGAATTGAAAGACGATTCTAACGAGCCAAAAATCACTAAATTTGGACTTAAAACGAAGAAGTTATTGTCGAAACAAGGTTGGAAAGGAAGCACACGTTTCTGTTGCATACGTGACAGTGTTGACTGGATCAACTGACAGACGTGGCAGGGATGACTGGGCGACGTTGCTGACTTGGCACCCGAATAATGCTGATGTGGCAACATCATAGAAACATATTAAAGGGACGTCGCTGAAGTGGCGCCGTGTATGCTGACGTGGCAATATATCACGGAACCCAGTTGGCACAATAGTGTTGGGAGATGAAGTGGCTTCTGTAATCACACCGACCTTGTGCCATTTTTAATGCTTTAGTGGAACTCAGGCAATTTTCCTTAGGATGCTTTTGTGTTCTCGTCAGTGGTACTCAGTGAAATATCAAGCACAAGATTAAGTCAGTTAAATGGCTTAAAACAACCACTGAAGAGTTTAACAAGCACCAGATCATGCGCATAAAGTAATAAAGCAAAAGACTCCAATAACGTTATGATTTAAATTTTTAAACTGAGCTGTAAAAGTAATTTCAGGCTATTTGCAATATGTTGATCAATACTATCATTAAAATTTAAAATAGATGAAAGGAAAAAAAGATGCGCAAACCGATTAAAGACGGGATGGGGAAGAAGTGAAAGTGTGGATTCCGTCAGTATTTGATTGACAACAACATACCATTAAGAACACGACTTTTTGATGACGCAAGGTTTCCATCCTCACTGTTTCGGCTATATCTTTTCTTAACCCTAATTATCATTATCTTTTTCTCTGATTTCTCCGCACTCTTCTCACTGGAAAAGCATGAACTTTTTAACGAATCCCCTTAGTCGGCGCCAATGTTTTTACCCAAAATTACTTTTGGGCACGAAACACGATGAATGGATAGTTTTGGTGAGTATTTTGGGTTAGGAGTCGATTTGAAGAACAAAATAAAAGACATAGGTTTAACGTGGTTCGGCATAGGTTGCCTACGTCCACGGGCGAATCCCCTTGGGGAGTGATTTTGTATTCATAGTAAAATTACATTGTATATTTTTTCCCCTATTGGCTACCCCATTTCGCATCTCTGCTCCTCACTATTTATACAATTGTATACATAATTTCAATATAACTTTAATGACACTAAATGCTCATTTATGCCTCCCTCTTCAATTCCGCATGAAACTGCTGAAATTATTATTGCATGTATGAAACTCGCTGGAATAAATATTGCATGGCTCCATCTTAAAGTCGCATGACATGTTGGAATTAACTCTGCATGCCTCCATCTTCAATTCTGCATGAAACCTCCCAGAATTAATACTGCATGCATTAATTCTGCATATAACTCCCTGCATGCCTATTGACTTGCCTTGCATGCCTCTTGGCATTAATCTACCCTGCATGCCTCCCTGTATTGATTTGCGGACCTCCCATGTATTTTATACACGGTACAAACAACTTATTTCTTAAGATCTTTTTTCCACTAAAATTTAAATTTAAGCATATTACGAAACAACTGCACTTTTTTTCTTCTATACATTTTGCTTGGGTAGGCAATGAATTTTCGAGCTACCACTATTAAGATTTAAGACCAGGAAGTTTATTATCTACGCTACATAATACGGAGCAGAAGAAATTCATTTAACTCCCGTTTGTTGTTAAAAAGGTATACACTACTCCCTCGTGATCGTTCGAAGATGGATTAAATGAGCATCAACCATGATTTCAGAATACGTGGGGCTAAAAAATATAACTGTTGCACCTCGGTCAGTATATCTAGCCCTAGAAAGATAACAAACAAACCAAGAACGAGATAACAAAAATAAAATAAAATTGATAACTGTGCTTAAAATAGATTTTCTAGAAGGTTAGGAGGCTATGACTATTGAAAACCTCTCAGTTTTCCATGGTAGTTCCTGGACATCCTTTTAAGACTCCATTTTAGTTTCGTTTAGAAGGAAATAAGTTCGCCAAAGTTAGCATTACTAACTAAAGCAGATAACCAAATGAGCAATAAACATAGCAATATAAATAAGAGTAATTCATACATGATATTAAAGACTTAAAATCACGTACTAAATTTGAAATAACAGTCTTGTAATTAACATTAATCTGTGAAGTAAGAACCAATTAAACGTCTGGGAAGGCTAAGACCATCAGGAAAACACTCATTTGTTCCGGCCTACAGCCCTATACTTCTCAGATTTTGGTTTGATAAACAACACAAGTAACCAAAGTAAGCATCACAATCTCCATCAAGATTTACAATAAGTAGATAGAAAATTGTGCAGTTAACATAGCAACATACCTAATAGCAGGCCACAAAAGTAATTCTAAGATATTATAACATCTAATCTCAAAATACTTAAAATCTTAATGAAGAGGATTAGTTTATATTTACCTAGAGATATTTTACTTCATATTGATGGATTTCAAAATTCTTAGAATGAGACCCCTTACTTTGTTAATGGCTTCTTCAGCTTTATCACTGTTTTCTGCCTCCTCTCTTGAACTTGCTCTTTCACGGATTTCCATTGTTTTTGTATCCTTTTCTCCTAATACTTTTAACGAAACTAAAGTATTCTTGTGAGGGATCGCATCAGAAATAGGCATGACAAAATTCACATCCATTTTGGCAGATGACACTTTTGAATCACACCTACGAATTTTATAATTTTCATAGAACATAAGCCACCCACACCTTGTCAACTCATATTCCCGATGAGGTATATGACTGTGGAAACTATACTCTTTACTCCAGCTGAAGTCATCATTATCTTTGCTCTTCTTCAATAACCATATTTCACAACCACCCGCTTTGTAATGAAAACTAACACTTAGAAAAGCACCCAAAACCCCTAGTGCAACAGCATAATATGGAACAGCATCTCGTGTCAAACAAGGTGGTGGTGATGGAAGTTGACTAAACTTCTCATCAGCCAAACGGAAAGCAAGAACAATGGTTCCTTCGTAGTTCGCCCAATGAAGAGCTCCATTTACAAACACACCAACACATTTTCTAATATATTGCATATCAACATCCATCGTTACCGCATTTCTCCATCTAGTGCCACTGCCCAGAGTGTATATCTGAACGACCCCAACATTTGAATCACCCTTGGGCACATATATCCTAACAACCTTGTACTCATTGGTCGAAGTAATACAACCAAATCCAGTCCACCAGGACTTTCCTTCAAATTCAGGAAGGATAACATATTCTCTGGTGATTGGATTACAGATATAAAGTCCAGAAAAATGATATGGATCAGATTTGTAATCCGTATACCATGAACTCAAGCAAACTAAACCATTACATGAACTAACAAAAGCATAATTCTCAAATGGAAGGTTTAAATCAATCCTTGTTGTTCTAATCTCATGACAATTCTCATCATACTCAGCATAATAAAATTCGTTTAGCCATTGATTACGAGTCAAGATAATAGAACCTAACTCACCAGCAGAATTAAGACGATGATCCAAGTGCAACCGAGAGAATGATCGAAGATGAACAAGATCTCTCCATGGTTTGCAAACTAATTTAGCCTCGCAAAACCGATTGATGAGGTAACCTAGTTAATACGTCTAGTATGATTTCTTCGGTAGATCGTTGAACCTCCCCATGATGAAATCCTTGATCAGAGAAGGTTAATAGTGATAGCAAAAGAGATGGCGATTAAATTGAACTGCTAATCACTTTTTATAGGGTTTTGAAAGAGAAATTGTTTATTTAATTGTTTTAAGGATTTGGGACGCGACCATTATTGACCATGACTCGGATTAATAGTCATACTCAAAAAAGGATTCGGAATCCTTGACAGCTGCCAGTTCTAGCTTGCATATAATTTTTTTTTTTTTGACTGAAAATTTAATCTTCCTTTTTGATCCTTGATATACTCAAAAAAGGATTTGGAATCCTTGATATTCCTCAACTTAGAGAGCTTGAAGTGAATTATAATTTTAATCTTCCTTTTTGATCTACCATGATGTTTGAATATCCTTGGCCTAGATTGCAAAAACTTCAGATATCCAGAATTTATGCAATTCCGAGTTCAATTTCAAATGCACCGTTGTCGATCCGACTACAATTCAATTCATGGGTCTTTACCTTGTGCAATCTGCAATCTTTCTTAGTTTCAATTCATAATATCTATAGCCGCAAATTGTCGTGTGACGTTGATCTACCATAGAATTAGGCAAATTGCTTTGTGACGTTGCTTGATCTAAGACACTTTAGAGTCGTTAAGAAAGCACTAGCTCATTGTTATTCGCCTCCTAGCAAACTCAACATACGTTTTGTCCCCGCAACTCGGGAACCACAACCGAGATCAGAATGGGTCTTTTGATCCACAAAAAATAACACCTAATGGGTGACCCATTGCGCGATTCAAAATGATGCTCAATAGGTAATTATCATTACACTTACCTACTGATATCTGGCGTTGTTCTGCCTTCTGCGGCTTCTTCAGGTCTCACGGTTCCCCGTCTCCTCACTTTAAGTTGCTCCTTCACTGTATTCCAAATTATGTTCACAGAGATCAAACTACGTTCTCAAAATAAATCACAAGAAAACTCAAATAAATATTGGCTCAATTCCTAAAAGTGCCACTCTCATAAACCAGGTTCCTAAAATGCCATCCATAACACACACTTACCTTTTCTGCCACTTTATACCTTTTTTTGACCCTAACTTTTTATTTTACCCCAAAATCTAGAGGACCCTTCAATTGTTTAGTATTATTATTAACTTTTAAAGAGTTAAATAATTGTATTTATTTTGTCTTTTAGTGGAAGGGTCCTGTTAGAAAGGTCGGGACCCTGTACAGGACCTTATGGGAGTCCAATTATCGAAATAAAAATATTAAAATAAGTAGGCTTTATTAATATTTTATTTTTAGGGTCCAGTTGATGATGTTCGGACCCTTAACTGGACCCTTAAAAAAAATATTATAAATGCCCACATGATATTAAAAAAACCTTTAAATAGAATTAAATAAGGTGGCAAGGGTCCTGACCGTTTCTCTCTAGGGTAGGGACTCTAAAAGATTCCCGAATCTATATTGCCACCTAGGCGCCATGTAGATGCCAAGTAGGATGAATAAGGTCGGGACTCCTTAGTAGAATTAAGGTGGCAAGGGTCCTGACCTTTTCTCTCCAGGGTAGGGACCCTAAAAGATTCCCGAATCTATATTGCCACCTAGGTGCCAAGTAGGATGAATAAGGTCGGGACCTTTAACCGTTCATCTCCCTTATACTTCTCTTACACCTCTTTCTCCTGCAACCAATACAGCCCAGGGTCCTTTCTTTTTCATTCATTCCCTATTTCTCTTTCTTCTGCTCTTTTTTAACTCCTATACTAAACTTTCTACTTTATCTTCTTCAGGTCCTCCTCCTCCTCGTCTTCTTTATTTATCTTCTTCAGGTCCTCCTCCTCCTCGTCTTCTTTTATCAATCAGAAACACCTCCTCCTATTCTTCTTCTTACTTCACCATCTTATACTTCTTCTTCTCCTCATTTTTATCATGTTCATAAAATGTCAGCTGCCACACCATGAAAGCTAGGGTTTTGTATTTACTGATTGACGAATATCCAATTATATAGAATGCAGGAGCTATAGAGTTCAATAGGTGAGCTTAATTTTTGCTCTCTCGACCCGAGATAAAATTTTGGTTAATTTGGATTTCAAACTCAAAGTTAGGGTTTTGAGATATGTATTGGGTTTTTATCTAAATGGATGTTTATGAATTCAGTTTACAGTGATATAATGTTTGGGTTATCTTTAATTTTGTGGTTTAATAACTTTATTGGTAGGTTTCAGCTGATCGTCATCCTCACTATCTCAAACAACATCATTTGTAGAAGATTCATTTCCACAGCAAAAGGTTGCATTTGGTATGTAATTTGTAAACTATGGATTTCTTCTTCCTCAATTTGATTTAATTTTGGGTAAACTTATGCAAATGCATGGATATTATCTTCCAAGCAAAATATGGGATGTGAAAAACGGTTTGTTTTTGTTCTCTCAACATTGCAGCAAATTGAGCCTGATGCTCTAATTTTGTCCCACGCGCAAGAGTGAACAACTCTTATCTCATTAGTTAATAGACAATCTCTTTTTTATGTCAACTATCTTCAAAACAATTAGTTGGTCTTTACTGTTTTGTTTATGATCACGCACTAGGATAAACAATTTTGTTGGCTGGAGTTGTATTGGATCAGTTTTACAAGACTTGTGTGCAATCTATATATGGGTAGAGAGTGATCATGCTCAAACTCTTACCTACGGTATGTGCAACGAGTACTTCTTAGCCTACTCTACGTAAACTTAAACCGATTCTATTACATAACTTATTTTTCATAACGTACCTTAGGTTTGCCTTGTTGAAATCTGTTGAGAGTAAAAATACTTGCTGGAATTTGTAAGGTGTTGTCTATTAATTCGATGGTTTGAATAGTTATCTGCTTTTGAGGCTTTTGTTTAGTGTTCTGGCTTTGAAGTCCTCCGAGTAATTTCAGTAGGAGTATCGTGTTCTGCAGTCATATATATATATACAGTGGAAGTAGATTAAGCTCTTGCCATTAGCACTTATATTCATGTTTTCCTTACTTTAGGTTCATGAGTAAACAACACACATTGAAGCTGCACTAGTAGAAGAAATTGAAAAATATGATTAGCATCAAGTGCCTTCAAAAGTATTACGAAGCACTTTGGTTAAGTATGTGCAGGAGAAATCTGTCATATGGATTTTACCTTTTGGACCATGTGATGAAAGATCTTGGTAACTGGTTTTAGATGTTGCCATTTTGTGCCTCATGTAAAACTTATTTTGATCATCTTTTCAATGGTTAGTTGATATTTCTGTTGTCTTTTCTCTGCGCCAGTGGGATGCCTTCACCTGTTTGCTTATTGGAATAAGAGTGAACCAGCTTCAGTCGCTACCTGCAGGGGCGACATCTTTGGGTACCCCACTTCAATAAGTGCATATATATGCAGGGATATTTGTTAGTCCAGTACACTGGCTCGTTGAGATTTTGCTTCACAAGTTTAGAGATGAGCATTTTTTTTGGGAGCATAGGGTTAGTGAATTGTGTCCAGTAAAGTGTGTGTTTCTCTTTTTGATTTCATTTATCATTTTGGAAAATCTCTTGCCACGAGTCCAGCTAACCACAATCGGCAACAGTTTTCATCAACTTGTTGTACATGAATGAATAATTACTTTTCTACATATTATTTTACAGTAGAACACAATCTAGTTGAAAGAAATTTAACCCACAATCTGGTTGAGCAAATTTGAAGATTTAAAACCTTGTTTTTTTAACTGTGAAATTTCATAAAGAAACTGGAATAACCTGAAATACTCATGTACCTCGAATATAACTTGAATATGTATTGAAATGTTAGGCGTTAACTACAAATCTTAAGATTGTTTTTATTTCATTACAACAAAGTAAGAAACATATTGTTTCGAGAACAAAAGGGCATCAGTTTTTATCCCATAAAAAATTACAAGCTAAAAAAAAATGTAAAGTAGGCGATCTTCCATCTTTTTACCATGACTCAGTTAGGAACCGGCACACTTATGTGAACAAGTGTAGGACCTATTTGGTACCTTCTCCAGAACATCCATTTCCTTCTCGTTCATGTTCTCTGAAGGCTTGAAGACCCGGTTAACCTGCAATACAAAGTATTCAAATATCTCAGTGTCTTGGGATAAAGTAAGTGCATGACGATATTATGAGATACTTTAATATCAGCAAGTTTTAGACAGTGCACATCAAATGAGGAAGAAAACCCACTGAAGAAGCAAAACGAGGACGAAAATCCATTTGCATCAATGAAAATACAATAAAGATTTTAACAACTCATTGAGAACAAAAAATGTGAAATTAAACTATATAAAACTCTGAACAACAGAGTTCTTGAACTCAACCAAGCTCCAATATTCCACTATTGAACAAAAAAACGAGCACTCAGACTCCAAAAATTGAAATGCAATGTTTACTAAAATTTGCACATGAAATATAGTAGTTATACCTACAATAGCTTAGTAACAACATCCATTTCACCAAGATACTCTTATCTACCCGTCCTATATTTCTCTGAGACGACAATTGATTAAGTTGAACAAGAGAACGCATAGGCATTCTTGGAAGTTTTGGCAGAGACATGTGATTGTAATGCAAAATGACAACATAGATAGTTCGGTGCAGATAGCAACATGTCAACAACTATATGGTAAGCTACACAAATAGAAAACACTGATATAAATTCGGTTAATATGGTAAGCTAATTGCATAATCGACACAAATAGTATAATAATATGATGTGAACCTGCCAACCTGTCAACTTCAAATATTTACATTAGGTAACTACATAACATTCATACATTCACATAAAATATTCTCTTGATTTACACTCATTCATTCCATTGACTGCCATTTAGATGTCAAACTGTAAGTGATGATACATCAATATGCAATATAATACTTGCTAGGGAACATATGACTTTGATTAATTCTTTGTCACCTGTATTACATTACTAATTGATAAAATGCAATTTAGAATATGCATCGTAGAAATTCATATTAGTTCCTGCACATGAATGATCACTGAAGATATACCTAGACACTAGTTCAATTGATATCTGAATGAAGGTATCAAACTGTGTATAAGCATATGAGCTTACTTAATGAGAATTTATCAAGTAGCCATTTGTTCTACTGTCAAAGTGACCCACAAATTAAAAATAAAAAAGTAAGTTTTACAAACTGATTGGCACTACAACAAAGCCTAAAAGGGAAATCCATAAAGTACTTATTTTCCATTTTGTGCTAGAAAAAACATGAGATTGTCGGTCCAATTTATCTGAACACATCAGATATTGAATCAGTGAGCTTCAAAAGTTTGTTATTCAGTGAATAAATTATAAACTCCCAAAACACATCATGAAAATAGAGACAATAAACCCTAGATTTTAATTATCAAACGAGAAGAAGAAAATAAACCCTAATCTTATAAAAACAACAAAAATTGAAATCCTAATATAAAGATCTGAAAATTCCACTATTGAACAACAAACAAGCGCTCAGGCTCCACAAATTGAAATGCAATGTTTACTAAAATTTGCACATGGAATACAGTAGTTATACCTGCAGTAGCTTGGTTACAACATCCATTTCACCAAGATACCAACCATTCTTTTATCCATTTCCTGCAATAAAAATGAAACGGTTTGATAGCTTATCAATATCGAGCAAATTTAGCTTGTCAAGGAGAGCTAAGACTTGTACATCACTAAACATGTACATCATGTAGGGGATCATTTTGTGAATAAACCATTTTCAAGAACATGCAGTAGACTGCATATTACCTATATCTGTATCATCCTCACCTGAAAACAAAGAAAGACATAGCAACATCAGTGCAAAACAAAACAAAAACAAAGTAAATTAGAGCCAAAACATGTTTGTATTTGCAGGCAGTAAAACCTATATCTAGTACCACAATGAAATTAGAGGGAGGTAAATATGTTTAAACCATTAGGTTTTGAAGATTGAACTAAATTCATTGATATGAATCAATCATTCAACCACACTAAAGTTATTGAAATTAGGGGATTTAAAGCAATTTAAACCACAACTATCAAACCCTGCCGACCCACAAATTGAATAAAATCTGAAACCCTATATCTACAAAATCAGCAACAACTTTGAGATTCAAAAATTTGCTATTCAGTGAACAAATTATTCTCTTAGAACACATCATGAAAACATAGACAATAAACCCTAGATTTTAATCATCAAACGATAAGAAAAAAATTAACCCTAATCTTTTTAAAACAACAAAAATTGAAATCCGAATATAAAGATCTGAAAATTACTTTGTCAAGAGTGAAAGAAAAACATACCTGAGATGATTGTGAGAAGCGAAACAACAAGCAAGAGCTTCGATCTGAGATGATTGTGAGAGAATCCGTAAGAAAGGGCTTCGATGATTTCGAAGTCAGAGGGCTTCGATGATTTCAATGTGAAATGGGAGCAGGAAGTCAATATTTTGGGGATCTCTTATCCTTCTCGTTTGGATGTAGAGGTGAATTTAGGAATATTATCCTACCCCTTGATTCTTTAATTTCATGCTTCATGCGGATCCCTATCAAACGGCTGAAACGTATTTTATATTATCTCATGCGGATCGCAAACGAACGGCTACGGATCACCAATTATAGGTAAATCAAAACTTGATTTGACTATGAGCTAATGGCATACCCTTCTCGAATTCATTAACTCGACGTATAATGTTAACCAACGATATCAACCAAATAAATCGAGGAATACAAATTCAGGTCTGCTTTCAAATGATATTTAATCTCGGTTTGACTATGAGCCAATGGCATACCCTTTTCGAATTCATTAACTCGAAGTATAATGTTAACCAACGATATCAACCAAATAATCCGAGGAATACAAATTCAGGTCTGATTTTAAATGATATTTAACCTCGATTTGATTATGATCCAATGTCATACCCTTCTCGAATTCATTTACACGATGTATAATGTTAACCAACTATATGAACCAAATAATTCGAGGAATACAAACTCAGGTCTTATTTCAAATGATATTTAACGATATCGAAAGAATAATGCAGGTTTCAGCAAATGCACTTCAAATAAACAACAAGACTAGCTACAAAACTATAAATCAGAGATATATCAATCAGTCATGTTTAAAATAAACAAGAAATGAATAAAGTACTTCTTACATCTCCAGGACACACCCCTAGTTTTCCAAAGTCTGGCGGGATGTCTCACCTAAACATGACCAGTTGCTTGGATTTCTAGCATGAAAAACATATATGTCAGGAGAAAGGTCTGAAAGGATCATAATAAAGAGAGAAACCAAGAAACTATTTGAATAAATATAAGTTTGAAAACTAACAATGTAAGGAAATGTTCCAATAGACCGAAATTCTTGTTGTTTGAAAACACCCTGAACAATCACAGCGCCACAAACCCAATAACAAGCTACACCACATATATAAATGGAGTTAGACCTGATTCTCTCATTCGGTTGAACCGAAGATGGATTATATTTGATCTTATCATCTCGGGTTAATATATTACTAGAGTTAGACCTGATTCTCTCATTCGGTTGAACTGAAGATGGATTATATTTGATCTTATCATCTCGGGTTAAGATATTACTAGAGTTAGACCTGAGTCTCTCATTCGGATGAACCAAAGATGGATTATATATGATCTTATCATCTCGGGTTAAGATATTACATGAGTTAGACTCGAGTCTCTCATTCGGTTGAACCGAAGATGGATTATATTTGATCTTGTCATCTTGGGTTAAGATATTACTAGATTTAGACCTGATTCTCTCATTCGGTTGAACCGAAGATGGATTATATTTGATCTTATCATCTCGGGTTAAGATATTACTAGAGTTAGACCTGAGTCTCTCATTCGGTTGAACTGAAGTGGATTATATTTGATCTTTTCATCTCGGGTTAAGATATTACTAGAGTTAGACCCGAGTCTCTCATTCGGATGAACCAAAGATGGATTATATATGATATTATCATCTCGGGTTAAGATATTACATGAGTTAGACCCGAGTCTCTCATTCGGTTGTACCAAAGATGGATTATATTTGATCTTATCATCTTGGGTTAAGATATTACTAGATTTAGACCTGATTCTCTCATTCGGTTGAACCGAAGATGGATTATATTTGATCTTATCATCTCAGGTTAAGATATATATTACTAGAGTTAGACCTGAATCTCTCATTCGGTTGAACTGAAGATGGATTTGAACTTTTTCATTTAATATTCTTGAGAACTGCAATCCTTTTCCTCTTCTTAAAGTTACCGATTCTGGGAAAGAGAACTTTTCCTTTCAGTATTCCTTAGAACTGCAATCATTTTCCTTTAGTATTTAATTAATTGGGTTTCTGACGTAATGTTTGCGGCAAAACAAAATCAATTTGAGAATCTTTAAGATCAAAATTGTGCACAATTTGAAGATATAATACATATAACTCACTAAGACTATGTAAACTTATGTCGAAAACAATGACCGTATCGTGGGGCGTAACTACGAATCCTTCTTTGGATTTCAACATACTTGCGTAACTATGAATCCTTCTTTGGATTTCAACATACTTTTGTACTGCCCTTTGGTTCTTCGATGACCATTTCTGAATTATTGCGCAAAAATGTCGAAATCGACTCTTTGACGGTTTTAGAGAGAAATTGACTTGTCTTCTATCCAATGTCTTGTAGTGTAGTTTACAAGTAATACGCATATATATATATATATATATATATCCATGGAAACTTCGATGAACCTTTAATTTGATGTACATTTTCTATTGTTTTTAAATTTGACTCGATTTTGTATATGAATGAGACTACATTGTAGTGTGATTCAGGGAAAAAAAAAGAAGAGACTACGTTGTAGTTTGACAAACCAAAATGTATAACTCGCCTTTGTCATACTACATGAGAATGATGACCTGACAATTTCAGTTGTCGTTTAGATGATACTAAGCTGCCAACTCCTTTCAAAGAACATAAAATATCTAAGTATCAATTTTAAAAGCAGAGACAAAGCGTTGTACATACATAACTGGACGATCATAACATGATCAAACAAAATATACATAGATGTACCCAGGGTATAAGAGTCAACCGATTCCAACTACAGCTGACATATTTTTCAACTATAAACATCCAAAAAACAGGGACCAACACATTGTCTAGGAATTCACCAGTCTTCGAAGGGCTAGTCACATGAAACCTGCAAAAAGAATGAATGCATTATTTTATATGTGATGTGATACTCGAAGATCATATGATTAGAGGTTACTCTTCACCACTTGTGCCCATTCACCTCTATGAATTGTTTCTTGAATAGCTGCACCGCAAGTTCACATCGAGAACGAGTAGCAAAAGCGTGGATTGACTTGACAAACATGAATCTTCCTAACCATATGCTCGATAAACTTGATGGAGAACACCCCACAAGAGTTACTGCATAAATTGTATATGGATCAATCTCCAAATATAAGGTTAAAAATTAAAGGTTAAAAATCAATTTCAAGTAAAGACTGACGTATCATTTTGCTGAGGGGTTTCGCTGTCATATATACACGTCCATGTTCCGTGTTTGCATTCTTTCTCCAAATAACGTTGAATTTGACCGACTTAGGGTGAATTCTCGGCGAGGAAGCGAGTAGTACGATCCGGTTTCATAGAATCATAAATTGTAATTATCTTTTCCTTTACTTGAATAGTGACTGCAACCCAGTGATTCCTCTTGACACAAACTACACCATATACGACATCAGCATTATCCCAAGAGGGTAAACGGTCACTAGGTGGTCCTGGTAACCCAAGTCTCATTTTGTCAACTTTTTCAAATTGACCATCCGCACATTTCTTCGAGATTAATCTTACCACCTTCATCACCCATGTAGAGCTGCCTAGACAATAAGAAATGAAATAAGGGCCCAACAAACGTTTGTACGGGCATGTCCAGTAAGGGACCAATTGCAGTTGACTTAAGTTTCTCTTGCTCAACAGGAGACAGCATGCTCACGCACACTCAATAAAACCCTCGGGCTTGAGTAAGTTGTTACTTTGCATGTACTGTTCCTGTACCTGGCAGGGCGAAGATACATCCTACAATACAGAAATAAATAGTTACACCAATAACAACATACAAGTTCTTAGAATTAAGTATTTAAGACAGGCAAGAACACACATTAAAAATATAAATAGTTGCACATTCCAACTAATCCAATAACTACGGCCAACAAATGGCCGGTCTAGTTTCCGCTTACAAGCGGATTATACCAAATACACCTAGAAAGAATAATGCAGAAACGTGGAAAAAAGAGGATTTGCATAGAGGCATCTAACTTGCATGTTTCTTATTGAAAAATTTAAGTATTTATAGGCTGGTCAGCAGATGAAGGAAAAGGCACAAGGAGCTGCTGATGCCATCAAGGATGCTACTGGAATGAAGAAATGAACATTCCACTGAGCATTATCAACCTAACCAAGAATAAGATCAAGTTTTTGTTTTCATTAATTAGCCTACACCATCATATATAAGATAAATACAATAAAGACTGTTTGGTGATCCAATTTAGTTGTTTAATTTTTATTAGCTTTCGGTCTTAAGAAAGTCAGTTGATATCAAGTTTGTATCTGAAGTCAACGAACTCATAACAAAAACTAATTTAGATATGTCCAGTATTTAACTGGATATGAGAATGAGCATATGCCAGAAGAAGGTTAAAAAAAAATACTACCAATACAAAACACTTCCAGAAATATAAAATTACCTGACATAACACATAAAATGAATGGTTAGCCTTAATAGGCTAACTGTCACATATCTACCTTTCAACACCATCCTTAGATACCACTCTTTTGTCCTCCACAATGGCAGCCGACACTCTTTTATCCACATGATCAGCAGATTTCACTTTTTTAGCACACTTCTTCTTTTTCTTCACTCCTACACCCATAACTTGGAACTTACAAACATAATATAGTCGAGATTAGTAATAACATAGTGGTAATTCATATTCTTTTACTCGAAGTACACTCCCGACACAAAGTTATAGTGATTAAGTAAAACTAAGTTCCTATCTACCTAAAACTATGTGCAACACACACATACCAGCACCAGCATAAATAATCTGAAAGGTCTATTGACCAAAACAGGCTAACAAAGAAACAAGACTAAAAGTTGATGAAATACATTATACATGTGATATGGAGTTAGTAGAAAAAACATGACTAAATTAAATGCCACCAATTGAAAAATCAACTAGTTTTTACTGTGAGCATCATTGGTATACACAAGTGGAAGGATAGATCCTTCACACTCAACAAGCCAAATAAATGCAATCTTAAATTACAACAGTAGGAACCACTTATGCATCAAATTTTAATATAGGTACACGCCAGTGTTTTAAGTTGCAAAAGAATCATAGTTGATAGCCATACATCAGAAGAAAAAAAAATACTATGAAAACGTTTAATGATACCACCAAGAGCCAATGTCATAAGCAGCATACACAAATCAGTCACTACAGTGCCCTAATTCTTCAATCTAAATCATGATATGAACCCTCATTTCCCAGAGTCTATTGTAAATTCTAAAATTTGACCCCCACATACCCATTCATTTGTAAAGATTAAACCACAAGTTTGTCATTACAATTAGCATAACTGAAGCATCATTTACACATCTTATCACAAAACATAAAAGATAAGCATGTTGTAACATTTTTTTTTTTGATCAATACAACAAAAAAATTTATAAATGGAGAAGAGATACAAAGATATCAGGTGGATCTCATTGAGATACAACACCATATAGCAACCACAACACTATAAATGTTGGATGATAACTCAGTATCAATACCAACCACCCAAAGCCCTATAACAATAGAAAGAAAGAAAAAAAAAACCCAAAACCAAGATCATACTGCTGCCGATTCACTACGAGATCCCAGAAACTAACATAACAACAAAATTGAATCCTAAAATCAGATTGATGACAAATAATTTCAAACCCTAAATCATACCTTTTTTTTTGTTCTGCTCGTTTTGAAGTTGGGTTGACATCTTTGTATCCTGCACTCTCTAATCTCTCCCGTTATCCATATCTTCTTCCCTAATCTCTATCCATATATATATATCAGTTCTTCATAGATGGAGAATTGGGTACGCATCGGATTGAATGAGAGGGAGATTGACGGAAACTGGGTACGCAGAGGAAACTGAAAAAGCGATAAAGAATCGAAGAATGAGAGGAGATTGATGAATCGAAAAACTAAGAAAGAAAAGAAGAATTGAGAAAGAACTGAGAAAACAATTTTTTGACGGAAATAACAAGAGGACGGAGATAACGAACTCTCTGCTTTGAGTTGGTGCCGACTCAATCGATCTTTTTCTTTGAGGTGGTAGGTGACTCTCGGAAGAAGGTGTGGACCTTTTCTACGTAAGGGTATAAACGTCTATAAAACCCCAAAAGTTTATTACCTGTATATTTCATTTAAGGGTGGCATTTTCGGAAGATGGTTTCCAGAAGGTGCTATTTTTACACATTAAAGTAATAGTTATTAAAACATTTTTTTGTATTTGAAACCCGGACAACAAACAAAAACTAACAAGAAAAAGCAATAGAGGACTCAACCTGAAAATGGTGAGTTAAACAAGGAGGGGATGAAAGCCACACTTCAGTAATGTGGTGAATAGTTGCAAAATCAGCAAGAGAATGCGCAGCACCGCTAGCATTCTTTTTGAAGTTAACAAACTCAATGTCTTCAAATTTATGTTTTTTAGAATGTTTATCACAATCATGGGATCACCTTCCACACCTATATTTGTGAATCCTGTTCAACAAGCAAGTTCCACAAACAATAAGCCAATAAGTGCACCACAAGCTTCGCTTCAAGAGGAGTTGCGAAAGTGACCCTTGAAAGCCTTTAAACTATCTCGGCAATAGCGAGAACTAGCAAAGCCCTTTGGTTCCATGACTCCATCAAAGTTTATTTTAATCGTACCACCGGTAGGAAGAGACCAGCTCAATCTCTTATCTTCTAACATAGATTTTTCAGTAATAAACAATCTTGAATCCTCTGGTATGTTCTCCAAATTGTACCAGTACAAAGCTTCCCGAAGAATATTCAGAATCTTTGGCTTGACCTTGTGGAAAATTAAGTTATTCCTCATCTTCCATATGGCCCAAAACAAGCACGACCCCATCCTGAACTTAGTGTACTCCCCATCATTGTTTAAAATCCACCTTGCTGCTATCTCCTTAACAGTTAGAGCATGATTCACATCCACCCTTATCGACAATGGGGAAGCAAACAGGGTAGCTTGAGCCAGTGGGAAGTAAAGAAGCAGGTAATTTATAGTTTCCTTTTCATTGTGACAGAGTTTACAATCATAATTTACATTCTCAATGAATCTGTTCATATTGCTTGATAAAGGCATCTTGTATAACTCTCCACATGAACATTAGAATTCTAGGGGGCATGTTCTTTATTTTCCAAAATTTGCGCCAAGGAAAATCAGCTCCTATGACACTTGAAGTAGAGGGAGCTCTAACTTGCAGAGATTTCAAAAAAGATTTAGATGAGAACGTACCATTTGGATGGTCAATCCACTACATCTGAACTGACTAGTTGGAGTTTCTCTTCACCCATCTATTTGTATTTTCAATGAATAAGTCTTTCACTCAATGTCTGTATGAGTTTCACTTTTGAGTTCAGGCCTCATATTTGGCAAGTTTGGTACTCAAAGGTCATCCCAAATCTTGATTTGAGTATCATCTCCCACATACCAGCAACAGCTATTCCTCATTTCTTCTCTACAAGTTAACATTGCTGACCAGGTAGACAAACATTTAGCGCCTTTTCTCACCTCCCGAAAGTGGTTGGTTTTTAGGTATTTAGCTTCCATCAATTGCAACCAAAGACATTCATGGTCTGCGAGGAACTTCCACGCTAACTTTGCAATCATTGCTTTGCTTAGGTCTTGCAGCCATCTAATACCCAGCCCTCCCGCATCTTTGTTTGCTCTAAACTGGTCCCAATTTATAAAGTGCATCTATCTTTTGTCTTTCGGATGCCCCCACCAGATATTACACATTGTTCTTGTAAGAGTTGCAATAGTCTTCTTTGGGAACATAACTGTTCTACCTGCATGCTACATGAAGTTTCTCTTCCATCCAGCTGTTCTGGAATCAGAGTTACTGTCAGAAAATCATAAGAGCTTTTGTTGTGAGATGGTTTGAGCAGATAGTGACCGAGGCACTTACCATTTATCTCCATTTGTTTTACTCCCAATTCTGTAGGAACATTTCGCCTTCTATTACTGTCCACTCCTTTACTAAACAACACTGCTGACTTTTGCATATTTGCTCGTTGACCCGACCATCTAGCATAAGTATGCAGGATGTTCTTTAGGTTGAAAATAGTATTCTCGTCAAGGGTACCAAAAGGCAACAGGTCATCAGCAAACATCAGGTGCGAAACCTAAGGGGCCCTTCTATTAATTCTATACCCATTGGAGAGAGCAGCTTGCATCGTCCACATGAGCCAAGACAGACCCTGCAAACAAATAAAATTTAAAACTATTACATTGAAGCAACAACTTGATGATGTTACCCAATAGGGCATAGGTAATGCACACAAATAAATTACAGTCTCCTAATGTCTTCTACGATAGGTTAAAATCCACTTTAGAGTCACAAGATAGAACTGGCAACTGTAATTCAACCTCCCAACAAAATTAAAGCTTGCTTTTGTCCCCTGCAACACAAGAACAGTGGTGGAGATCAGATGGGTCTGGAACCATAAACAACACCTAATGGGTTTGTTTATGGTGCCTTGTATCTGTCCCCTGTCCAAATGATGCCCAGAGTGAATTACTTAAGTGCCCTAGCCAACACCAAGGAAAATTCTCCTTTCCTGCGTATGAAGTGTGACACATTTCCCTTGTAAGCAAAATCAATTAACTATTAACAACAATCACCTACTGATCAAAATGCACAATACGAAAGCAAGATAGGTCAACTCCAATCTCAAAAAACAGCAGATTCGTCAAAATGGAATTTTTGGGAATGTTTGGTCTTAGATGTGCTTTGTGAAATTCTAAATAACAACACAGAAATAGGCAATTATCCTTGATGATAAGTGTATTGCATTGTTTCGCATATACGCATACTGAACAAATGGACCAAGATAACACAGTATAACAGTCTACAAAACGGTTTTGTAAGGTACTACCAAGTGTATATTTGTAGGAGTAAGCTAATACCAGATTACCAGTTCACCAACAAAAGTGCAGTTGTGCAAGATGGACACGTAACAAAAACCAAACATATATCGAGATGAATTCTGCAAGATGGGATCTTAACCTCGCATAACAAAATCTAATACGAGTATCTTATAATACCCTAAACACCAAGCATTTAAATGACTGCCAACCACCAATTCTAATATAACCCTAGAGTTTGCTGTGTCTCAATAACAAAAGAAAAAAGAAAAAAAGAATGAAATTTCAGGGTAAACAACTCCCTCCAATTTGGTACCCTGAAAGATGTCGGGACCAAATAGTTAGGAGCTTACTAAAGGATAGCCGCAAGGTCCTTTTCCTGCATGAAGTTCAATTTTTCCTGCTTATAAATAAAATCAGTCAACTATCAGATCCTAGTGTTGGCAGAGCCTGAGTATCTAGCTTGGATTGCGGGAAAACTAATTTAAGACCTAGCAGCATGAGTAGAAAATAAGGTGTTGGGATTAGCTTTCATGTCATATCCAAACTGTCTACACAATTCAAAGAGTATGTTTAGCTTTGAGACATCTATTAGGTTCATTCCTACTTTTTTCGAAATTTTATGCTAGCTACTTTCATGTCGACTGCAGATACAATTACACCAATTTAATCTGATCAAATCAAAATTGGAGTTGATTACGAGCATGGCCAAACAAGAGATGAATTAAGAGCCTTTGATAAAAACTGTCCATGTGCGGGCATTTTCATTAGCTATCTCTCTCTTTCTTTCAAACAACATCATTCCCTTTGCATACAGTGACAAGGTTCTGCCTGCTAGTGTCGGCAATTTCTGTTACATTTACCGATTAATGGAGATAATTTTCTGTTGTTCCTATCCAAAGCATTGTTTTTCTTTCGACCTAACAAATGCCGCAACACAAAATCGCACACTAAATCTCAAAATGACAGCACTAATAAGGATAGCAGCTCAGAACTAAGAATAGAAATGATTTCCTAGACCCGTAGGAGACTAGGACTACTGGGAAAGCTCTGCTTTTCGGCGATATTTCCTGCACTGTTGCACATACTACTCAGACTTTGTATTCTAAATTGTTAATACAATGATATAAGTTACAAGAAAAAGCAAAGTAGATCACAGAATGCACAATAATCATAGCAACAAAAAGGAACAAGAGTTACACTCATATAGGATATAATATCTGCACATATTGTCTATTAATTAGATTCAGAAAATGCTTAGAATTTCAATAAGGTTATTATCATTACACTTACCTAAAAATCTCTTCGTTCTGCGGTTTCTTCAGTTTATCATGTTTTCTGTCTCTTCCCTTGAACTTGCTCTTTCACCGGATCCCATCGTTTTTGTATCTTTTTCTCCTAATACTTTTAATGAAACAAAGGTATTCTTGTGTTGGACTGCTTGAGAAATAGACTTGCCAAAATCCCCATCCATTTTAGCAGATGAAGTTGTGATTGCAGGTTTCCCAGCAATCACACCCTAATGAGTTTACACAAATATTTGCCCAAATTTCAAGAACAATCATCAAATCTTTATTAACTTCTTTTATGAATCTTACAAGAATGATAAAAAGACAAGGAAATAAGAATTACTCTGGACTTTCTCTCTCCTATTTGCTTTCTCACTATTCTAAAACGATCTCTCCTCTCTCAAGTCTGTTTGGTTCTTTATATAGGATATTACATAATGGATGACAGCTAAGCCAACCTTTATTTTAGGATCTGGCCTGCGTCATTCTCACAAGCTGACAAGGGTTTCCTTCGCATGTGTTCTTCAATCTCGCAAAGTCTTCACACTTTCCTCGTGATTAGGATGACGTCACCTGCTACGTCACTCCTCAAATAGTCTGTAATGGTCTTCGCAAATATTGGTTGGTTAAATCTTCGCTGGGACACTGATGTTGCAAGATTCTACTCCTATAGAAGTTTTATTATCATAACTATAAATTCTGCTATCCGGGTAGCACAGAAGCCTACCACTCTTCATAAAATCAAGTGGCTGCTCTATATAACTGTCGAAACTAAACTCTTTACTCAAATTGAAGTCATCATTATCTTTGTTCTTATTCAGTAACCATATATCACAACCACCAGCTTTTTAATAATAAATAACACTTAAAAGACCACCCAAAATCCCTAGTGTAACAACTAAATATGGATCATCAGCTCGTGTCGAACAAGACGATTGTGCTGAAAATTTACTAATCTTCTCTTCAGCCAAATGGAAAGGAAAAATAATGGTCCCTTGCTTGTCAATCCAATGCAGAACGCCATTTGCAAACACACCATTACTTATGTCAAGATATTTCGTATTGATGTCCATTATTCCCGCATTCCTCCATCCACTACCACTGCCAAGAGTGTATACCTGAACAATTCCGACATTTGAGTCCCCCAGACGCATATACACTCACAACCTTGTACTCATTGGTCAAAGGACTACAACCAAATACAGTCCACCAGTACTGTCCTTCAAATTTCGGAAGGATAACATATTCTCTGATAATTGGGTTACAGATATAAGAAGGTCCACAATTACCCATAACAAATGAATTAAAGCAAACTAAACCATTGCATGAACCAGCTAATGAATAAATATGCTTGTTAAATGGAGGGATTAAATTTATTCTTGTCTTTCTAATAAAGGGTTTCTCACGACAATTCTCATCATACTCGGCATAATAAAATTCTCCAAGCTCATGTTCAAGACTTAAGAAAACAAAACTTAATAACTCATCAGAATCATCATGATGAAGACTATTCGAGTGCAACTGAGAGAAGGATGGGTGATGAACAACATCTCTCCAAGGTCTGCAAACCAATTTGCAGACCAAAACTGATTCTGCAACTAGGCGCGTTAGAAATTCTGACATAATCTCTTTCGGGAGATCGTTAAACTTCCCCATCATGAAATCCTTCGAGTACAGAAAGGTAACCGCAGAAGAGACGGACAGTGCAAACTGAATCAAAATTTCTTTTTCTAGGGTCCGAGGAGAAAAGGGGTTCGATCTTGGAGACTACATACATAGTACAGTAGAGGGAAGAGTGAACGAGTGATCGATATTCATTTGGAAAATAATGAATTAAATGACAATTCTGTACAAGGGATTGGATTGGATTGGACTTTCATATTGTTTTGTACCCTTAGCCTTGGGCCTTGGTTAATTCGATACATGGTCATGACTATACATAACTTATATATACTGTATATAACTAGGAAGTCTTTTTTTTTTTTTTTTTGTACAAAACTAGGAAGTAGCCGGTGCAAAAAAGAAGTTCTTCTGATTGAGGTATATCCGGATTAATATGGGTAGACCTAATAAGATAAAACCCGGGTCATTTTGAAGTAAAAGAAGACACCCCTTAACCATGTATTTTCTAAATGGCTAAATTACCCCTACTTAATTAACACTAATAATATGTTTAGGTTAATTAATTTAATTAGTTAATTAGTTGAATTAAAATTCTAAAATTAGGTATTGGATTGAAGCCATGGATTATGTTTTATGGTTTTTGAGGATTTTTTTTTTTATTTTTTTTGCAAAGAAAATGAAACTACACTTGCCAAACACTTCTACAAAGGGGATTGCAAAGCTGCTAAGTGATTTTATACTCAAAATTATAGAAGAAATCAACACTTCCAATTTTCAAAGTATGAAAAGTCGGCAAGGTCGACAAAAAAATACCTTGCCGACTATAGTATTTTTGACATACGGAGAAAGGGGTTACAAATGCATAATTAGTCGGCAAGGTTTTAATTTCATAACCTTGCCGACTAAACTATAGTTGGCAAGGTTCAAGTTCTTGGTCAGTAAGGTTCAAATTTTCAAGTTCTTAGTCGGCAAGGTATAAGGATGAAAACCATGACGACCCTGTAAATATTACTTTCAGAAGAAAAACTCTTGGAAAATTCGGCATGCTATTCATCCTATGCTATTCATTTTTATGGGTTCTCTTAACTTGTATACCAGGGGCACATGTTATTAATGTATGATAAAATAATACTATTTTGTATTGATTAGTATAATTTTTGTTGGATAACTAAATATCCTTGGGAATCAAATATTAGTGTTTCTAGAAAAAGTGATTTACACTTATACCCCTAAATACTTAATCATTAATACTACTCAATTAAATTTATTTACAATTTAATCATTATTTTATTCACAACTGTCTCATTCTCTATTAAGTAAATATATGACCCTGTAAATAAGGCTATTTTGTATTGATTAGTACAGGGTCATATATTTACTCTACGTGTAAATCCTCCTAAATAAGGCTCTAATTTCACGTAGGATTTTTAACACCCACTATATTGGAGATGCTCTAAGAGAGAAGCAACATTTCAGAAGAAAAAAAAAACGGCTGTGTAACAACAAATACACAACCACCTCCGAAAATGGTGCTCAGGTAAGAACACTCGGGTTAAAATTAACTTGATATGCAGAAAAAAAAGGAAGCATGTCACGCCGCATATTATAATGTATTTATGATTATTGTAATTGAAAATACAAAATAGAGTATCAGTGCAAATATCTTTCTTATAGCTCACCCAAATATAGAATCCTGCTTTAGTCGTTACTCCGTATTTATGGTTTTTAAATCACCGATGAACATGACAATACCGAGTAGAAATGTTCGGATTTACCTCTCCATTATATTGGTTTTTAGATACGGATAGAAATTGTGGTATGGTATGAGTTGGTTGGTTTGTTGGGATAGATATGGGTTTTTATAAACAGTTTAAGTCAATATTACCAATCTCAAGAGGAAGAATTATATCTATCTCAACTCTCCATCGCCAGGATTGTAAAGCACTCTCTACGAAAACGTACTCCCATTGACCTCGTGATCTCTCTGGCTTCCTTTTTCTTCTGATCTTGATTTGTGACCACAAAAAGTCTCCTTTCACTCCTATCCGTATTTATGCCTCCTTAAATCCCCAGTTAAACATGACAAATACCGAGTTGAAGTGTTCGGATTTACCTCTCCAATATTATGCTTTCTGTAGAAGGATAGAAAGTGTGGTATGATGTGAGTTGGTTGGTTTGTTGGATAGACATGGGATTTAGATGTCTGATGAAGAAGGTACTTCGTTTGTCCTTTGCCTCCCTTCAATTGCATGATATGGAAATTCTATATTTCCACTGTAGTGGTGGAGGGGTTGCTTTAGTTCGTGGAAGCTATTGATAATGGGGTACTAATTTGAATACATAATGACTAGGAAATACTCAAACTACTTGAGCGCCTTTTTTTTTTACGGATAATGGGTCATTTGTCCAAAAAAAATTAAAACACGGTTCAAATGGACGAGTAAAAAATTTTATGGGTGAAATGGACAAAAAAAAAATAGCAAGGATGAAACTGGATTCATCCTGGATTAAACTTAAAATAGCAAGGATGAAACTGGATGCATCCTGTGTAAAATAAAAATAAGAAAAATATTTGAAAATGGACATGATGAAATGGTTGGTTACATCCGCCTATTTTTAAATTTTTGTCCATTTAAAAAAGATCTAAATCTAACCTCCCTTTTCACCTAAAATTTTAATTTTGGTCTTTTTAACCAATTTTGTGTTTTTTTTATCAACGTTCGTCCCCCAACCTTTTTTCATTTGCGTTATTTCGACACCGTTTGGAGATAACGAACTTGTTAAAAGCATCCCTGTATTAGACCCACTTAAAAAAGCGTCCAACTTCAGACGACCCATACAAATGCTCCCGGACCGGACGGGCACGCATCTAATAATAATTCAGTTGCCATATTTGGCTTAGCAATTTAGCTATTTTAGCAACCCTCGTTGCGCCTTTTTTTCATTCTTTTCTTTTCTATGGATATTTTAAGTCCTACACTGGTTTCTGTTCGATTTATTACATATCGTTTAAGCTCATCATGTTTCTTGTTTGTTTTCTTCTCGTTTGCATTTGTCATTTGTTGTAAGACCTTTGTACCATACAAATGCAATAAATGTTTGAAGTGACTACTATGTTAACCGCTTTACCACAAAAATGAAATGAACAAGTGCTATAGTTTTTATATATAAAGATTAATAAGGCGGTGATTGGATTTTCGAAATGCGGCCAAAAATGAAGTACAAATCTATTTTAAATTTATACGAACTTCTAAGATGTTGGAGTAAATTGTGAAGATAATATTACGATGGAAGTTCTAAGTAGTGGTTGTTATAATTGCATAAGAAATGAGCTCAAGGGTTTCCAGAGGTTTCAGTTTTTGGGAGAGTATAAAAAGATTTTTATAATTCATGAAAAAATATACCATCTTTGCACATCTCTTTTATTGATTTAAGAATAGGTTTTCTTGATAAAATAAGATTGTAACGATAGGTGAGTCATTATTAACCTGATCCATTCAAGGATGATCCTCGTAATAATTAAAATCTACTCTGTTAATTTTAGTTTTTAGTTAAAGTATCTTCAACTCCCATCTGTTGATAGCGGAGTTAAAAACCTAAAATCTGACCCTCTAAAAGACCTTTAGTTTCTAGGATAATATTTTGGTTTTTACGGTGAACGTGAGAAATTTGTCAATTGTTCAAATTTTTTGAAAATGGAATTTTATTAAAAAGAAAAGAAACGCAGACCAGGACGAGGAGGTCTCGAGCCGGAGACTACGACTGACAAAACAAAATACAGCAGGAAATTAAAAGGAACAAATTACAACGAGCACCAAAAAATTACGGGGGATCCCAACCGAAGAACGTATCCCATCTATACAACCAGGAATCAAAAGATGAGTTAAAATCTTTGTGAAAAACTCTAATCCGCGAGAATATCAATGCTTTAATCTTAACTGAAATATCTCCGGTCCTTGAAGATTTGTTATCAAAGGCTCTTTGTTCTCAAACACAACCTTTTCAATTGCCTTCCCTGTCGATTTTTAAGATCTAGACACTCCATTTTCCCCTTGTACCATACATGTTCGCCCATTGATGAAATAATGCCGTTGTTCTAGTTTAAGTGGTTAGGCTGCTAATTTTCTAAGAGCTTATTCTGATTTGCCGCAATCGATACTTATCATGAATTGAGATATTTTTCAGTAATAATATTATAATCAAAACCTTTAAAATCCTAAGTCATGCGAGGCCATGCGTCGCATGGTGGGAATACCTCTCTCCTCCTTCGATGGTGACCCTCACCCACTCATAGAATTGCTCTGTTCCACTTTTCCTCAAAGGAGAGAAAAACAAGATTTTTTCTCACAAAATAAAGAAATTTTTTTATTTTTTATCCCGGAAAAAAAAAAGAAAAAAAAACGAAGTAAAGAAAAACCTAAGAACAAATCTAGATTTTCTTCCAAAACAAATCGTCATTAATTTTTCTATTCTCTCTGCAGCCTTCTTCCTCTGTTCTACTTCTCTCCATTAATTCATCATCATTTTCCTCTTTTTTTTTTTCGATTATATACTAATGGTTTCTTTTACAGATTTTGATATGGCTTCGGGATATGATGATTCTGAACACTGAGGAAGTCGAGCTAACGGGATTACACAAGAGGAAGTCGAGCTGCCACTACGGGAAAAATATACATCTACAATTGGGGTTTTACAACTCTTTGCTAAATACTATAGAAAGTCTTATGTTTTACAACTGTTTTCAAAGGAAGAGTTGTCGTATATCATCACTACCAACTCTTAGGACCAAAGGATTGCCCTAAGAAAACAAAGGACAACTCCTTAAGCAAAAGAGTTGTGACGACATTTAGCTATAACAACTCGGTTCCATAAATATAGTGACTAAGCCTATCACAATTTTCACAAGAGTTGTTGAAGAACACCAAAATATGATGATGAAAAATAATGTTAGAGGGGAGATTCGAACATGAACCAAATATGGGTTAGTCTAGCTCATCAACCATTGTTACAGTTCACAATTTTTGGTTTTTTTTTTTTTTTTAATAAAAACGTATAACAACATTTATAAGAGTTGTTAAAGTAAAAAAATAATGTTCAAAAATAATGAGGTTGGGGGGATTTGATCCTCAACGTCCTGCATGGAAGTCTACACCACTAACCATACCTACACTATCACAAGTTCTATCAAGTTTGTGGTTCTTTAATATACTAACTTTATGAAAACCCTTTACAAGAGTTGTAAAAAAAATATATAATGTTCAAAAATAATGCTCAGGTGACTGAGCCGCTAACAACCCGAAGCCTTCTCTATAAACAATCACATACATTTTACAATGACAATGCACTTCTGTAATTTTTTTATAATGGATGGTTAAATTTTATTCACCTCTGCAAAAATTTATGCACTTCTGCTAAATTTTTTTCACTTATGCCAAATTTTACGACAAAAGTTTCCGAGCCAGGTTCAGTATCGAAGTCTACTATGTGTCAGTGCAAGTTATTAACTAGCCTTCCGGATTCACAATATTGGTCGTTTTGTGCTTTTTTTTCATCACCATTCACAACCTTTATAAGAGTTGTCGTAGAGGTATAAACACTTCTGCTAAATTTTTCTTACTTATGCTAAATTTTATTCACTTCTGTCAAAAATTTCCCACTTGTGCTAAATTTTTCTCACTCCAGCTAAATTTTATTCACTTCTGCAAAAAAATTCCCACTTCTGCTAAATTTTTCTCACTTCTGCTAAAAATTTTTGTCATCACTATTGACAACCTTTACAAGAGTTGTCGTAGAGGTATAAACACTTATGCTAAATTTTTCTCACTTCTGCTAAATTTTATTCATTTCTGCTAAAAAAAGTTCTCACTTCTGTTTAATTTTTCTCACTTTTGCTAAATTTTTTTGTCATCACTATTCACAACCTTTATGAGTTATCGTAGAGGTATAAACACTTTTGCTAAATTTTATTCACTTCTGTAAAAAAATTGTCACTTCTGCAAAAAAAATATTTTGGTCTCCGGTTCTGCTAATTTTTCTTACTTCTGCTAAAAACTGTTCATGATTATTTGTTCGTTGTGGTCGACCAATTCAGCAAGATGATTGCATTAATTCCATGTACAAAAACGGTAACGGGAGATGGTGCAACAAAGCTCTTCTTTGAGCATGTGTGGAAGCATTTTGGTTTACCTACTTCTATTATTTCGGATAGAGATGGTCGATTCCTTATTCACTTTTGGGATTCTTTATGGAAGATGATGGACACTAGGTTGAAGCAGAGTACAACTTTTCATCCACAAACAGACGGGCAAACAGAAGTGGTCAACAGGACTATGGTTCACTTGTTAAGGGGATATAATTCTAAGCATCCTAAAACTTGGGATGAGAGTTTACCATATCTACAGTTTGCTTTCAATAGAGAAGTTCATAGTTCTTCGGGAAAATCTCCTTTCGAGACATGCTAAGGTTACTTACCACCTAGTCCTTTCGATCTAGTATTTTTTAGTGACACCTCAATGGGGGGGAAGGAAGGAAGTGAGTGGCAAAAGGCGCAAAAGTTCTTGGAGAAGATATCTCAGATTCATGCGATTGTTGAAGCACAACTAAAGAAGTCACAAGCCAAATACAAAGAAAAGCATGACAAGCATCTTGTGCCTTGTAATTTTGGTGTTGGTGACTTAGTATGGTTAAAATTAGGTAAGGAACGACTGAAGGGGGAAGGTAAGAAGTTAAAACCATTGTGGTATGGACCATTCCGTATTCTCAATCAGATTGGTGACAATTCCTTTCGCCTAGATCTGCCACCTTATCTAGGAATGTACTCGGTAATAAATGCCGAATACTTGAAGTTGTTTGAACATCCATTACTTCATGATGACGGTGAAGACACTATGATCTTACCACCACTACAAGAAAATTGGGATTTAGCGACTACTCTGATTCAGTTGGTACATGGTCGTTTTTGGCGGGTGGATCTCTCTAGCAACCGGTATGGCAACAGATACTCCGTGTGACTAAAGACTTCTTTGCTAAAGACCTGGACCAACCATGCTGCTAGAAGAGATATCTTTCAACTAAATGGAACGACCGAATTTTTAGTCGACACAATTTTCCAGTAACTATTGACTGTCGTTGGTGAAGCACAAAGCATTTGTTGCTGAAACATTTCACCTGCAAATTTATTTGTTGCTGAAGAGTAATACATTGTCGGTAGAGGTGGCCAGTTATCAATCGTTGGTAGCTGCTAAAGGATTGAACTTACTGAATTTCAGTTGGTGAAGGTGTTTCATGTCGTTGGCTAAGGACTTTTACCGCCCAATTTTTTGATGGTTATGAGTTGTATCCACTAAAGTTTAGTTGGTAGACGGTTGTAGCCGTAAAATAGTTGTCTGGTTCATCACTAGTGGAAATCAGCAGTTCCGCGACCGTCAAGACAAGTCATATATACGAATTATAAGACCATTCTGAACCGTCTCTGTTGGGGTCTCTGATAAAGCGTCACTGTTTCCTACAACCCGTAGCCGTGGGTCTCAAAATAACGACTGATTTTAAGGGTATCGAGGTGCAGACCCTATAACGTGGGTCTTAGATTTAAATTATAATATAAAAAAAAATTATAGATTCAGATTTGCTGAAATGCCTGAATCTTGAATATGAAATGATCTGACTGCATCACAAGTCAAAGTCAAAGTCAAAGTCAAATAGAGAAATCAACTTTCATTCATTCATTTCATCCATTGGTTTAAAATTACACAAAAAATGATGAAATTCTGAGTTCAGAACATTCCATGTCCAAGCTAGCTAGTAAGTTCCAACAACAACATGCTAAAGTAATAGACGATGTTCCGACTACATATGACGGGCAAGAATCGAAATGTTAAAGCTGCAGAGCTTATGACAAACCAAAAGAAACATATAAACAATGCCTTGAGACTACCATGCCCCTCACTATGGTGTAAGAACCTACATATCAAAACATAACAATTCAGAATCTTTTAGGGATAAGTAACACTCATGAATAATACAAGCTGCAAAGATGAATAACTTAACTCTCAAAGAAGCACATGAAAGCTTACTCTGCAGTTAAGGAAACAACCTCGCAACCCTTGTCACCACTTTCCATGAAGAATCTCAGTACATCACTGCATGCCCTAAGCACAGAAACTTCATTAGTGATGCATAAAGAGCTTTAGGGATCCACAAATAAGACCTCTTCAACAAAAAAGTGAAAAAGTATTATCATACTGTTCATATTCTTTGTCATATTATAAATTATCACTCACATAAATGTTTTCTAATCTGCCTATAACATAGTCAATGAACAATTGAGAAGACTTTCACATGTTTAAACTCTTGATGGTTATCAACATGGGAATAGACTTTAAAGAAAATCCTGAGACATTCAAAGAGGCAATAAGCTAAATAAAAGGTCTGACAACTTATGATCCTACATGGTACATAAGTTGTCAAGTAAGGAGCATTCTTGATGGTAAGGTCTTCCATGATTCCATCCAGTTGCGAATGATATCGTACATGGGTAAGCAAATGGAAAAACAGTTTGAAAATGCAATTAATAATCCAAGATGAAATTTACAAGACACAATATCAGAACTTAGCCATGGAGAAAGAAAACCTAACTTACTGTTGGTACAGCTAGTGCTAGGTCTGCATTTGTACCCCTCCACAACCTTGCATTTCCTTCCTGCAAAAAGTCACCCATTAACAATATAAGCCTGGTGGTGATCCCTTCTATTTCCCCCTCCTCCATGTCGAACGTTGTCACCGTTGCTCTCGTAGTCATCAGTAGAAGAGCAAATCTACAATACCAAAAATTAATGGTAAGGCTCATTGAATCAAAATATAAAGAAAACAAAACTGAATGCGTTCTGAACGAAACCATTTCCCGACTATTGTTCTTTAACCATTAGCATTGTGAGGCCGTAAAATGGAACATCAAAAAAACACAATGAATACCTGAACTTCATTAAGGTTGATCCCATTTTCACTGAGAAAATCTTTGAAGTTGTCGAGGTATTCATCAGTTGGGCGATAATCCACTGAATGCAGAAATAGACTGCAATAGGATAATGAATTAGAGCTCAAAGGACAGAAAAACATTTACACTTCACTAAACTATTGTTTGTTAGGCAGAGATACTTAAGATTGATTACGTAGACAATAACTCACCTTAATCTCTCCATTCTTCGCAACAAGCCTTCCAGCTGCTAAAGTAGTTCCTCCAGCAGGAAAACTTGAATGATGAAAACACCCTTACTTGTACCGCAGACCAGGAGTGATGAAGAGCAGCAACATTCTTTCCTAGAATTGATTCCCAGGAAGACTGTCAATGGCCATGTAGGCGAAGTATCCCCAGAGTACTGATGTTGGTATCAACTTAATGACATGCATCTCAAATACAGCACCACCGACTAGGACAGATTGTAATAGATTGCTAAATCTCTGCTCATTAACCCGAACGGGCAAATGTTGGTCGATGTGCTTCTCTGGATCAAATTTATCCTTCTCTCCATCATCACTTTTCAAGACGGCCTTTTCAAGCCTTTTAAGTCATTTACAGCTGAACTTAACTGCACACATAATTCATGCAGCCAACATAAATGCGTGAACGTGTTCGAAAGAAAAATAAATACGGATATTATGTTTCCAAAATTCCAAAGCACTTACCTCTTAATATAATAATTATGTAAGATGGGTATTCAAAGAAGGAAATCAAGGGGTTGAGAAATAATAAGATTGGAAATTTAATAACTTCAAATTTTCTTCATGGATGTGAGAATATTACTTACTATTGGTAATTTGTCCATTTCAATGAACACTTCTTGCATCTTGTCATAAATTTCAGAACCAATAGCGAGTTATGCTTTCTTTAGCACTCTTCACCATCTCCTTCGGAATGAACTGCAAATACCAAGTGGTGTTGTTTAAACATTTAAACCTTGTTATCAGGAGCGGTGAAATAGACATGAATATTAAATTCTTAATTTCTTAAGAACAGCGAGGCTCTTTGTGCCAATAGGAGACTGGAAGTACACCATTTGTAGGAGGAGTCCTAGCAATCCACATATCAGAACCTGAAATCATGCATTAAAGTTAAGAAAAAGTAAGACAATAGAGTCATGACAATATGGATGAAAACATATACTGTCCAATGATATAACGATGCACATTTCCATGGAACAAGGAGTATAAAACCTTCATGGAACTCCAGATGGAACTTTGCTTGGAATACTGAATGACTTTGTTGTCCACAACATTTCATTAAAAAGTAAAATTGGTTTCTTATAACTTCATCAGCAACAAATTTATACCTCATTAATACGAGCAACAAATCAAGCAATACATAACTCATAGAAATTAAAGTACAATAAGAAAAACAGAAACATGTATGGGAACATGTTTAATCAAAGTTGTTTTTGATTAGAGAAAAACAAAGGATACCATAAGAAAAACAGAAACATGTATGGGAACATGTGAGCAGAACATGCGTTAACTTTGAATAACTTAATGAGTTTTAGGTGGTTAGAGACATTGTTTGCAACAGTCGTAGTGTCAATGTCCGGTTATCCATGTTCATGTATATCCTTCAGAATTGGATGATACCTCTTAAAATGAAAAAAGAAGGAAAAATATATGTATTGATGCCAGTTTGTCAGACTCGGTAACATCCCCTGCAACAGATCTTGTGTTAATGCAAATTAGAATCTAACTGACCCAATGTTGAGCAATACGAAAATTAATCCCACTGTGGATTCAGGCATAAAATATGTGGATAACTCCAATTATAAGAAAATCCATGTACTAGTAAGATGATGGAAGAATCCTCACTGCATAATCATTGTACTACATGAGGTACCTAGCCAGAATTGAGCTTTACAATGCAGATGGGAAAGTAGCATTGTTTGAATACCAACAGTTTGCTTGGTTGTAGTTAATGACAGTTGAAACGTAAATCACGATCATTTTCATCACATAGAAATGCCTACTTGATTAGTTAACATGCGCAGATTCAACTCCAAATTATCTATCGTTTTTGCTAATATGTAAGGACAAAATACACTCCTATATAGAACTGAGAAAGCTCTCAATTTTCACGATTTGCTACCATAAAAACCAGGGTTTAAACGTGATACCAATTATTTTAAAATGCGAGCGAATCTCTTTTACCTTACAAAAGCATTGTTGAAGATATCTCACAACATCATGAGCAATAGAGAGAGACTGGGAATTGTTGTGCAAATAGTTCACCATAGTAATTGCAGAATCCAATTGCTCCTCACGGACCTAATAATAGTTAATTAAATTAGGTTAATTCGGAAACAAATAGCTAAAAGACTCGAAAGGAAAAATTTAACAAAATTGTTTAGATACCGATACAAGTTAAAATTTAGGCATACCAGCAGATCATAGTATTTTTCCTGGCTGTGTAGGGTCTTCCAGCTTCAAAACCAAGCACCTGCATCAAGCAAATGAACTATTAAAATCAAGCAAACCAAGTTCTTTTCCATTTAACATTATTTGTGTCAAAAATTACAAATGAGATTCAAATCGAAATTAAAATTGAGAAAAAAACAACTTACATATCTGCCATAACCCCCAAAAGTTTAATTATCTAGATACACAGAATTATGTGGACAAACTAATCATCTATATACTTCACAGCAACAAAGAACATGCTCTGCCGTAACCCACAAAAATCCCAAAAATCAGATCAGTGACAAAAATCCCCAAAATCTTAAAACAAAAGACACCCTGAGTAAAATACCAAAGCAAATCTTGAGTATGAGTAGATCTAATAATAATCTCAGTACCCATATGAGTAAATCTGATTTCAATAGCTAACCAAAAATCAGATTTCAATTCATTATCATCATAAAAAAATTGAAGAAACAAAAACAGAAATAAATGGAGTATTACAATAAATTAACCTTATGAATCAGAGAAATATAGTTGTAATGAGTAATATCCTTGGAAAATAAATTTCATTCGAAGAACCCTAAATTTCTTCATGACTCAATTAAGAAGAATCTATACCCTAGTTTCTTCATGAATCAATTGAGAAGAATCTATACCCTAGTTTCTTCATGATTCAATTGAAAAGAATCTCTACCCTCAATGATTTTGATTGAGAAAAAAATCGAGAGAAAGATAGAGATTTCAATCGGTTGTGAAAGAAGTTGTGAGAGAAAACTATAATGGTAATGGAATATAGATATATAGATGAGGTTTAAGAATCGATGGAGTTTCTGGTTCGTTGTGTTTGGAGGATAGCAAATTTTCTTCTGCAGAGAAGTGAAGAGAGATAAAGGATAATGAAGAGGGGGATTTTTTTCTTTTTTAGGGAAGTGATAAAAACGAGAGAGAATTGTTTCCATCCGACCGTTCTTTTTAGGAGCAAATCGTGACCATTGAAGTGTGGGGCCTATCATATCTGAATCGGGGGTTGAGGGTCGTTACATCGGTAGTTCTATGATGGCAAAATAGGTAAATAAATTTTCTAATTCAAAGACGGCTGACTAGGCTCTCCGAATTTTTGCGTTTTTTTACCATATTAGAGACCGCTATTTATGGTCAACGTACGGCTTCTGATTGATGAGGGTCTCTGATGTGGGTCGTTTAAACCCCATTTTCCACTAGTGCATGTGTACGTTGGTAAAGAATTCAACCAACATAAGATCCGGCCGTTGACGTTCACTTGGTGAAGGCCCTCAGCCAACTACGAATTTGAGCTGCTAGGGAGTGATTTACAAGAGTATTATGATGCAAAAATAAATATGGATTTGATTTTGAAAATAATACATTATATATTATGAACTTACAAGATCCATCAGTAATTATTACAGCCATATATATCCAAAGCATGTGTCAGAGAGGAATATGATTGATCGAGCTACCTTTCCATAGCTTCAATCCGAGGGGAAAAACGAAGGGCACCATAAAGATTATTGTTACCTAGGCTAGAATCGGATTTTGCTTCTCGAATAACCTGTATAAAATCACATCCAGTTTAGACATATGGTAATCATCCCACATGTGAGCTATCTCATATTGGTAGTATTCTATATCCGACCAGCTTTTGAAATGCTTAATCGCTTCGTTAGCGCAGGTCAGCTTTCTTTGGTAGCTTTTTCATGATTTTGACATCCTTAGCCAAAGCACTTACGAAATGATGGAGATCAAAACCGTTTAAATTGCTGCAGATCGTAAAAAAAACAGCTTTTGAGTATTAGTCAAGTTATTGTCTATAACAAAATGCTTGAAGCATGAATATAAAAACCGCTCTCACCTAGTATCCTCGCCAAAAAGATCATTTATCAAGTTCGGAACCACAAGAGTTGTGTTTATAATACGAGCAAATCGCTACCATGTCGTGTATCTCGCCATATGATAATTGAGATTCCTGCTGGGTTCCAAATTAAGACAATGGCTATGAGTTTCCCCAACTCTACATCCCCGTTGGTTTTATGATAATATAACAAAACACCGAACTAAAAATAATTGCGTACATCATGTATATCCAATCTCTCATCGTACAAAAATTGATTTTATTGGTCCAAGATACAATTTAGGGACGGAAAGAAGTGAAGATGCTATAGAAGTGGGGACAATAATCATGACTAATTCTATTAAAGAGCGGTCATCAAAGAAATGACAAGGAAAATTACAAGAATCAAGAAGTATAACGATGAACCCGTAAAAAACAGTTTTAGCACCATCCTAATTACAAATTACTAAGTTAGAGCAGACAAAGAGAACAATTAAAAATGTCGTAACTAAGTGCTCAATGATACAAAAAACAGAGTACACTTGCAATTATATTTCAGTTGATGCATCTCCTCCTTTTGCAGAAAAACATGCATTATTTTTTTCCTTCGGCAAATTTTACCAAATAGAATATAACATATTATTGCATTCTAAACCATATTATTGCATTCCATATTGCTCCACTCCCACAAAGTGGATTTCACCTTATCCACGAATACTCATTTATCACCAGAGCTGTAAGAAAGTAGGACCAAAATTCTATAGCATGCATATAAATAATCATGTGATGCTGACAGACGTTCAACGTCAACTGCTAGTCCAAATGAATAATTATATTCACCTGACTTTAGAAATCTACGACCACAACACAACAAGCGAAGGAGAAGAACAATACAGACCCCAGCTCTCATCTGAGTGAGCCCACCATTAGTATGAACAAGCAAGCAACTTCATTGGAACTGAATCAATCAACCAAAAGAAACAAAAAAATAATCATATATTGAAAAAAATTGAATTCACACCGCAGAAGCAAACACAGGTATATTAAATGAAATATCAGTTCTGATACACTGTCAAAGTTGTCTTCCCATGTCTACAAATCAAAATCATCAAAATAAGTAATGTGAGATATATATGAAGTAGAGTTTTTATAGAGTTGAAAGACTTCAATAGGTGTTCGATGTATCGAAAGTTCGAGGTTCTGAAATATCATCAAAACCTAACTTATTCAGATTCAACTGGAACATTTCCCCAGCGATGCATGAAAACAAATAAAAAGAAAAAAAGAAAAGAAAAGCCTTTCCAGCCCTTTAACCTTCAAAGTAATTATTGAGTTTGAGTAAACCGTAAACTACCTTGATATATTTTATGTTCCGCTCATCTTCTTGTCAAAGCATTCCGCTCATCTTCTTGTCAAAGCATTGTGCTCCCTCATGAGAGCATCAGCCACATCACCTCTGCACAGAAAACTCTGTAGTTCACCAAGTTTAAGGAAAGTGACACAACATGAGTCACTGCTTAAACCCTGCAAGTAATCTTCACTCACATTAACGACATCCTCAGATATGTATGATCAATAAACTGAAGGGAGATTAGGAACAACAGACTCAAAACAGCAAGTAATGGAGTTTTACCATTTCCTAGGGATGTAAAGATGATCCATACCTGTCCCTCTTTGTTCATCTTGACAAGTTGGTAATGGATCAATAAAAATAGTAGTAACATCTAGTGAATATTTGACAGAGATTGACTGGGATTAAGGTTCCTTAGATTGAACCATCTCGATACCGATCCTGGTTCCTCCCTCCAAAAATAATATTTTGTGTCCTGTATATAAACAAACAAAAACATACCAAGAAGATCAGAAATATCCACGAAATGAAACCTAAGGAAAGCAAAACTAAAACAGAAATAACAAGCGTGATACAAATATATGGTACCTTTATCTAAGATATACTTCGAAGCTCAGTAGTGGAAAATTGATTTGTTAGTTACTACAAACCACTGAGCACTATTACTACTAAAATCATTGTAGACGAAGGTTGTTGACCTTCTTTAGACATTCAACATCCATGTACTCCAGGCTGTACTCCAAAGGAGCGATGATATTACAACATATGAACATACTTCTTATAGATATGCCTGACGTCAATTTATGTAAGACCCTAAATCAGATTCTAGAGACTAGTCCCAATGGTATGTGTTATTGAACACTAAAAAATCATTCCAACTAAGAATATGTAAACAAACTGTTATGATACATATCGGACCACCAACTAACATATAATATCCTGACTAACAGGAGCGACTAAGACTAGTCACACTATGTATGGATATCTGTGCCCAAGTATCATTATAATAGATACGCACACAACATTGCACCACTGGTTATGTTCATTGACCAGGTGAACAATAATGCGTACGTATGACAAAACATCCAAAATTTCTAGCTCTAAAACATGTGATGGAACTACACTAATACAACATCAAAACAAAGTCAAACAAAAGTTCAACCGTACCAAGAAGAAGTTTAGTTTATTCAAGTGCAGTTACTTTCTTTTATGCAAGATAGTTATCTGAAGAACTAAGAGAAAGAGAGAGAGACGGAGTAAGTTACCCAAAATCCTTTTTTATTGGAGGATCTGTAAAAAGCATTTTCAACGCTCTCAAGCCGAGAGTACCATCATCATCTCTCACACGCTTCACTATTGTTTCCTTGATGTCAACCACCCTTCGGATATTCTCTTCAGGCATGTCTTTTTAAAGAGATTCTTCTTGATCATACATGATTTATGGGAAGGCTGAATAATGTAAAACAAAATTAAAATCCAATTAGTAAGCAACTAAAGAAGAATCACAAGACAAGGATACAGAGAGAAGCAAAGGGAAGAGTAAAGAGTCGGAAGATTCACCATTATCGCTTCTAGTTCTGAAGTCAGAATAATATATTGCGTTGAGAGAAAGCATTCTTGCTTATTTGATCCTTCCACTGAATACACTGGTTCTGCCATCAATCCTAAACAAACATTCAGACAATTATATATTTTTCAAATCACAGGCAACATAGTTTTCATAACTAAGAACTGAATTTTCCTGTTCCAAAAAAAAAGAACAACTTAGTATGAGATTCAATACATACTTGTGAATGGAAAAAGATCACAGAGATAATGATGACAATGATTTGTAGTAATACTGTGGACAAAAAATTCACTCTAAACAACATAATACGATAATGTAGGGATTCTTCTTCTAAATTTAATTTGTTCGCAAAATACAGAAATCAAAGAGGTATGGACTGCAGTTCTACTTCCACCTCTCCCTCTGCAACTCTTATTTTACAACGCCCATATGTGTGTCATATGATGCTCTCTGCATCCCCTGCATATGAACATCAAAGAAGTGTCGTAAACCTATAAATGACTTTGGTTATAAAGTTATGAACAAATTAAGAACACAACTAAAGGAAGTATGAGCTTTAATCTCTTAATACCTTCTCTACACCCAATCTTCTCCAGTCACAATTCTTTTTAACTTTACCTTAAATAAAGATCTGTCCACGGTTCCACATAATCCAAGGTTCACTGAGACTCACTTGTGGGGTAGAAGAGAAGTAAAAAATCCTTTCAATAAGCCTTGATCCAAAAACTCCAGATCACCTCAGTGATAACCTATAAAATCACATAAACAAATCAGTGATGGCACATGGTATCAAAGAACATCACATAAGTTAGCACCCGCAATGCTTGGTCTCACATCAAATGATAGATTAGGGTCTGGGGAATGGATATTGGGATTCGAATACTTACAGCTACGGCCTAGGAGTTGATAGCTTGAGAGTCTTGCAGCGAATGTCATACAAGGCCTTATTATCCAAGACCATGCACTTATCGGTATTTTCAACTAACTGATGAACAGAAAGAGAATGTTGCATTAGAAGGCGCAGCTATTGTGTCTAGGAAAAGGAAATACAGAGAATGTGAGCACCATTAGGTCGTGGTACTTTCTCTCGATCTTGAGATCAACAAAATACCCATCCCGTAATCCAGTTCCCCCACCCAATGGTGGCATACTTGAAAACCTACAATTTCAAAATAAAATAGAACTAACAAGATAAACAATTGCTATTAACCATAGCTCCGCAAACCTTCAAAATTCACCAGAAATGTTAAAAAGATGCCCTGATTTACAATTGAGAAGTTAAAATTGAGCCTAGAGAATGTAATATGTGCCTTGAAGATGGCAACAATTCTCAGCATCTTTCCTGACAACATCAAGAACCGAATCGATGAGTTCAACTCATCAAGTATAATGTCCTTCAGCCCAGTTGTTACCATCACCAGATTGTCCAGAAGCAAAGTTATCAGGAAAAAAAATCTGACCAATTCAAACACTGTCCATGGTCCCAGGCTCAAGATCCATGAGTACAGCATGAGGAACTAGTCATACTATCTGTCATCCCATTTCCTACACACGAACAACAACAATTAGACAAATAAAATATAAACTAGTCAGGATCTAAAAACTCAAAAGCAAAGCTGAATTCGCTATATAAAGAAAAATGTTACCACAGACCAAAACTCAAGTTCAAATTAGAAACCAAACGCATGACCAAGAAAGAAATTGTTACCTCATGAATTCTCCAGTTCTATTCTGACCCTCTTTTGAAAAACCTCGTTAAGAATCCAACCTCCATCTGAAACACAGATGAGTAGAAACCCAAATTAAAAAAACCTAAGGTTCCTTTTCATGAAAACTTGGCTTTAACAAAAAATCTTAATTCATAAATCATTCAAATTGAAAGCTCATATTTAAAACATGAAAAGAAGAAATTAAGTTAAATAGAGTAGAATCGTTACCTAAGCAGCGAGATATCAAACACGGCGATGAGATTGAATCGTCCAACCTCAGACAAACATTGAATTGAAATCTAGGGTTTCAAATTCAATGAAACAAAAATGAATCTTCATGATTTGTAACCTTTGTAATTGCTGTGAATGGTGATGGGGTAATGGTGTCCGGTGGGTAGACGATGGTGAATGGTGGTGTTGTACTTAGGGTTACGTCTTTAGAGGAGTAGAAGATGTAGAGGCCGAAAAAATGAAGAAGAAGGCAGGAGAAACGGTTTTATACTTAGGGTTACGTAGATGGAGGGTTAAGATTAAACTACCTAAAAAATCAATGGGTATAATTTGGCTGATTTAGATCAGTTCGCTTTTGAACCTCAAGGGTCTGTTTTGGCCTTGATGTGAAAACGTTGTCCAGTGTTAGGGTATTCCTTGATTTATCCAAGACTATCATGGCAATGGTTATTCTAAATGGTGTTTGTTTTCCGCATTGGGTTAATGTAGTATGTTGTTTGTCAATAGACTTGTATACAAAATTAATTATTAATTAAAAATAAAATAGAAAAATAAATCATATATAAATTTATAGTTTTGAGCACAAGGAAAATTTAAATTAAAAAAAATAGTTATAAAAATAATTGTCTAATCCAGAAAAGGATTAAGGTATTCCAGGTTTTACATGGAATTCCAAAACCCCACCTTTTTAGCCTCCTAAAATTTAGGTAGAATACATTATTCTTATTTTGACATGGAATAAGCACCCACACAAACACAATATACGGTTATTTAAGGATAACCCAACCTAGGTTAGGATATCATGCAAGGCTGCCAAACACGACCCAAACCGTACACCGAGCCCGGTTCTCATTTCATAAGTCGTCAATGACTTGGGTCTGTTTGGCTCAAAATTGCACAGTTCTCGGCTGGCCCGGTTGTTGTGAAGCGTTGCCAAATTATAGAGGGCTTATAATTTGGGACGAATATTTTTATGGATTGACATTTATTTTTACATGTGACACGCCAAATTTAATCATAAGTTCAAGAAAAAAAAAGAAGATAAGAATAGAATATCGTTATCAATTTTCAACTAGACATAATATGAAGAATGAGAGTGAATCTAAAAATGAATTTTGAAACCAGTTAATCGGATGTTAACTTTCTAAAACACGAATCCTAAAATATGTATAAGAACGGGAATGAACCCCGAGGATGAGTAATCATGGAACTAGGCATACTTTGAGTTCTGCTATAGATATTCCGATTAATCAGAGACAGAACGAGGCATATTTTGGTTCACATTGGTAGATATTGACCTCTAGATACATTCTGGGCGACCGGATATAGAAAAAAACCGGTTCGGTGGTTTATTCCTATGTTTAGAGTTTATGTGTAGATATTTCAACTAATCAGAGACAGGACAGGGCATATTTTGGTTTACACTGCTAGATATTGATCTTTAGTATACATTTTAATCAACCAGATATGCATCAACCTTATAAGGTGATGTATTTATATCATCTAGATGCTCTAGATGTAAACTCATCAAGACAAATTTTGTTTCAAAAGAAGAAACTTTTCAAACTCTAATATCTTCGCGTACTTAATTAATAAACCATGAAACTTAATAGTTATCATATCCTGGTGGCTGAAAGCTACTAAAAACACCAACAAACTAATGTTTTGGTACAAGTGTCTAACAAAAGATTGACTTGGTGGCTACACATGGTGTCTTGAAGTATTTACCTTCTAGTGTACTTTGTAGTTGTCAGACTCTCGTGGCTGAAAGCTACTAACAACGTCAATAATTTGATGGTTGGTTGAGGTGTCTACCAACAGGTTATTTCGTGGGTAAGATGAGTGGCAAAAGATATGTACCTTTTAGGGTACGTTTTGGTTGCACAAACAAGGTGGATGGAGGCTAATAACAACAAATACGATATTTCGGTTGTTAGGTTGTTCATGCTAAAGCCTTCCACCCACTATCGTTGCTGGAAAAATGGTGGTTAGACATTTCCGCCCACCGTAGTTGTTTTTAGTTACAAACAATTGTTGCTGAAGAATTACACCAACTGTAGTTGGTAAGAAAATAGTCGCTAAAGCCAAGTTTTCTTGTAGTGCACGAGTAGAAGACTTACGGTTTGATAGAGAGGAACCACTCAAGGAAGACTGCATATTGGAGATAAGAGTGACTAAAACACGACAAGGAGAAAAAGAAGCTTTTCTAATTGGATGTCAAGGTCAAGTTTCCAGCAAGGCCAAGTGGTTTAACAAGGAAAAAGGGACTCTCAAGTTCCCTAACCTTCATTTTTAACTCTCACAGAGTTCAAGTTCTTAAAAGGGGGACCCATGATACAGGTGTATCCGTACTCCTTTAGGGAACTTAGTTAACCTCAAGCTAAGTTGAGGGAAGAATCCTATTCTAGGAAGGAATCCTTATTTAGGCAGAATTCCTAGTTAAGGAAGAGATTTGTTTTAGGTAATACTCTTAGTTTAGGAAATAAATTCCTAATAATAGTCCTTGGTCGGCTGAGTACGATGAAGGATATAAATAGAAGACTTGGCTAATAGCTAAGAACACAGAGAACTCTAGGCATAGAAAACCTATGGAAAGCTTGCGATAATACTTGTGCAAAGCTTAGAAAATAGTTTAAGGTAAATCCACTGTTTAGAAAAGATTGTGAGCGCAACAAAGAGAGAATTGTAATCGTTTTATTGTTCATTGTTTAGAGAAGATATCTTTCTTCGAATTACTACTTGTGTTATATGTTCTTTTAAGTTTCTCGTCTATTATTATTCTGAATTTCGCATTTATAGTAATAGCTACCAAGGTATAGAGATCAATACGTATCATTATTCACCTGAAATAAATGAATCTCCTGAAACTAACTTAATTTTAATGAAGAAAGATTAAGATAGAAAGAAATTTTATGGAACTGATTCAGTCGCCGATTTGCAGAGCGAAACATAGTCTGACTGCTCTTCCTTCTTCCGGTTCTGTTTTACCACTTTTCGTTGTGGTTAGACTTGCTGTCTTTAGGTTTGCAGTACTACAATCTTTCTTACTTTTAATTGTAAAGGTTCCTGACGAGTATACCTTAGATTCGCCTTCAATTGTTCTTTGCAACTAATCTCTGCAAAGGAATTTACATTTAGGCCTTCGTCTTCCTCTATCTTAGCGAAATCGACATTCTACATCTCACCATGAGCTCAATATTCTACATCTCACCGTTTCTCTCTTCTCTCTTTTTTTGTTTCTGAATCTGAAATGGGTCGACGAAATCGATATAGCAGTAGGTGAAAAAACATGTGGACGAAATTAATGAAGAAAAGATGAATCGATAGATAACAAATCCAAATATCTATTGACTGATATCAACCGAACATCTGGTCCGGTACATGACGGTACTCCCCCGGAACCGTTCCATGTACCTAGTCCTATCCCGGTTCTCAAATTCAGTACCAGTTCTTGTACCGCATTCAAAGAATCTGGTACGAAATCGCTCTGGTTTTTCCAGTTCCAGTGTGGTACAGGTATTCTTGACCTGTTCTTGTGTAGCCTTAATCCCGTCCCTAACTATATATAACCTTTTGACATTCTTGTGCTTGCTTCAGATGGTACTGATGAGTCATGACACGACTCTAGACTAATATTAGTTTAATGAAAAAAATATGCCCTAATCAAATTAGAAACTTCACCTTTCTAATAATTCCATCAATGCAGCGATTTCCATCAATTTTGATTACGTAAAAAATTCTATAACTCTTGACAAGAGCATGGACTTCCGTCATATATAACCTTGCCAAAGATTAAAGGGTCCGTTCGATATAATTATGGCTCAAACTGTGTAGGGGCAGAATCTCGCAAAAGCAATGTTCCTGCGAAGTTTTAATCAACAAGTGTATGCGAAGACCATCGCAGACTATTTGAAGAATAACGTAGTAGGTGACATCAGTCTAATCACGAGGAAAGTGTGAAGACCTTGCGAGATTGAATAGCACGTGCGAAGAAAACCCTTGTAATATTGCGAGAACGACGCAAGCCAGATCTGAAAATAAAGGTTAACTTAGCTGTTAGCCACTATGTAAACACCTATATAAAGAGAAAGGCATAAGAGAGAAAGGATGAGACATATTTTTTGAAAGAGGGAGACACATTTATGTAAGGAGAGATTTATTTTTTTTATCATCTTCTTCCCCAAAAACTAGATCTAGAGCTCTACTAAATATCCATTAATGGAGATTCTAAATGTAACACTCATGTAATTCAAACAATCATAGTGAAGAACCATAGATGTAGATCACATTGATCGAACCATGTAAAAAAATCCTTGTGTCCATCTTTACAATTTTAGCACTTTTATCTTTATTTTCATATCAAATAAGTTTAGATCTAGAAATTATTATCATGATATCATAAGGGGTGTTAGTTGTGGGATTTCCTGCAACTACATTTTTGGCGCTAGAAATAGGGATTGAACCTGTGAATTACCAAGATAAGAATGAAGAAACAACTCGCTCATTCAACATTTTCTCAAGGATTCTACCCTCATAGATAAAGAACAGAGGCAACTATGGATTACAAAGAAAACATTTTATGTTGTTTATCTTCTTGGCCAGAATCATTTCCAAAGAAGACGTTTGATCAAAAATAACAATAACCCTCACTAACAATGGAGTAATAATTTCGCATGATTAGTTAGCAATACTTCTTATTCGCATTCAAGGATGGATACTTCTTATATTTCGAGGATTAGTACTTCTTATATTTCTTCTAGGATAACATCATACTTCGCATACTTCAAGAAATGATACTTCATATATACTTCTCAAATCTTCGGAACTTCACAAAAGAATAGGGGCAAGTACGTACTTTTTAAGTCCAGTTTCTTTTGCTCGTTCCTACAACAACAAGGTGGATTTTTCCTTGAAGATCACTATTCAAGCAATATTCAAGGAAAAATAGGCAAGATGTAGGGGCATAATCTCGCAATAGCAATGTTCCAGCGAAGTTTTAATCAACAAGTGTATGCGAAGACCATCGCAGACTATTTGAAGAATGACGTAGCAGGTGACATCAGCCTAATCACGAGGAAAGTGTGAAGACCTTGAGAGATTGAAGAGCACGTGCGAAGAAAACCCTTGTAATCTTGCGAGAACGACGCAAGCCAGATCCGAAAATAAAGGTTGACTTAGTTGTTACCCACTATGTAAACACCTATATAAAGAGAAATGCATGAGAGAGAAAGGATGAGACATATTTTTTGAAAGAGGGAGACACATTTATGTAAGGAGAGATTTATTTTCTTTATCATCTTCTTCCCCAAAAACTAGATCTAGAGCTCTACCAAATATCCATTAATGGAGATTCTAAATGTAACACTCATGTAATTCAAACAATCATAGTGAAGAACCATGGATGTAGATCACATTGATCGAACCATGTAAAAAAATCCGTGTGTCCATCTTTACAATTTTAGCACTTTTATCTTCATTTTCATATCAAATAAGTTTAGATCTAGAAATTATTATCATGATATCATAAGGGGTGTTAGTTGTGGGATTTCCTGCAACTACATTTTTGGCGCTAGAAATAGGGATTGAACCTGTGAATTACCAAGATAAGAATGAAGAAACAACTCGCTCATTCAACATTTTCTCAAGGATTCTACCCTCATAGATAAAGAACAGAGACAACTATGGATTACAAAGAAAACATTTTATGTTCTTTATCTTATTGGCCATAATCATTTCCAAAGAAGACGTTTGATCAAAAATAACAATAACCCTCACTAACAATGGAGTAATAATTTCGCATGATTAGTTAGCAATACTTCTTATTCGCATTCAAGGATGGATACTTCTTACATTTTGAGGATTAGTACTTCTTAAATTTCTTCTAGGATACATCATACTTCGCATACTTTAAGAAATGATACTTCATATATACTTCTCAAATCTTCGGAACTTCACAAAAGAATAGGGGCAAGTACGTACTTTTTAAGTCCAGTATTCTTTTGCTCGTTCCTACAACAACAAGGTGGATTTTTCCTTGAAGATCACTATTCGAGCAATATTCAAGGAAAAATAGGCAAGATTTAGGGGCAGAATCTCGCAACAGCAATGTTCCAGCGAAGTTTTAATCAACAAGTGTATGCGAAGACCATCGCAGACTATTTGAAGAATGACGTAGAAGGTGACATCAGCCTAATCACGAGGAAAGTGTGAAGACCTTGCGAGATTGAAGAGCACGTGCGAAGAAAACCCTGGTAAGCTTTGCAGAACGACGCAAGCCAGATCCGAGAATAATGGTTGACTTAGTTGTTACCCACTATGTAAACACCTATATAAAGAGAAAGGCATGAGATTGAAAGGAGGAGACACATTTTGAGAAAGAGGGAGATACATTTACGTAAGGAGAGATTTATTTTCTTTATCATCTTCTTCCCAAAAAACTAGATCTAGAGCTCTACCAAATATCCATTAATGGAGATTCTAAATGTAATACTCATGTAATTCAAACAATCATAGTGAAGAACCATGGATGTAGATCACATTGATCGAACCATGTAAAAAAATCCTTGTGTCCATCTTTACATTTTTAGCACTTTTATCTTCATCTTCATATCAAATAAGTTTAGATCTAGAAATTATTATCATGATATCATAAGGGGTGTTAGTTGTGGGATTTCCTACAACTACAAACTAAATTTATCATCATGCAGATGTTATCACAGTGTTGGTAGTTATTTATTTTTTGATCCAGAACAAAGGACTTAACTAAGAAAATTAGAAAAAGGTATTCAAAAAATATAAATGCATAAAAACTAGTTTCTGATCAAAGATTCAAAATTTGTATCCGTGTAAAGATTCAAAATCAATAAATTGTACTTATAAGAAATGTGTATAATTGTACTAGTTTATAAAACTACCATTTTAATTGATTATTGTATTTATAAGAAATGTGTATAATTTGATAGCCATGTTTATATTCGTTAAGTATTTGTTATAAAATGCTTTTCAACGGTATAAAATTTACGAAAATCCGCGGTGTAGTTTAAGAGATAAATCATTTCTAAGTTTTACTAGTAATAATCCATCAGGATATAATTGTAAAAAATTCTTAAAAAACATACTCCCTTTTCCTCTTTGCCTTAAAAATTGTGTAAACTACAACTAACTCATCTAATTTGGGACGGAGCGAGCAGTAGCCATAAAACTCCAGCGTTCAGTAAATATTGGGCCCCATTTTGCACCACCGGACTTTAAAGCCTAGGTATATTTTCTAATCTCTGGATGGTTACATGATTCTTATTTGTGAAAACTACTACCACACCCATTTTTCAGATTTTTTACACTAAGAGAGCCCAGAAAAGTTCAGGCGCGCACGCATTTTCTTGGTTAAAATTTTCGTAACACCCATAGTTTCTCAAATTGTTTTTCTCCTTTCTTTTGTATTGTGAATTTATTCTCCATTTCCAATCGTGAGTTGTGGAAATTTTTTCCTAGACACCGGCCATGGATTCGATGGGTATTTACCATGGATCAAGACCTCTCCCTGAAGCCGAGAAGAAGAGGGAGAACGAAGTGAATTGCTGGCATTCTTGGCCTGAAATTCCATTGAAATTTGTTTGTTGTTGCTGTTAGTTGAGTTATGAATGGAAGAGTTACAGATACAAAATCTTTAGTATGGGTTATACTGAGAATCTGATGTCGATACTTGTTCTTGCTGAGGCCAATTTATCGCCAACCTAGCAGTGATTTTAGAAGGTGTTTACAAAGGGGATTGTTGCAGTAATTTTTGTGGGTTCTGTTGGTTCGATTTGGAGGAGATGTAGCTTGTTCTTGAGTTGAACTTCAGCTGGAAACAAGTCGTCACTGTGGCTGATTTTAAAGACGCATTGAATGGGTTTTGTGTTGTTGAATTAATGGTTGTGGTGTTTCTTTTTCAGAGGGGTTAGGAAACATTTCAAAAGTACAACGAAATGGAACTGTAATGGTGAATCTGGGTGAGTTTGGAAGCTATAAAAGGTTGAAGCTACAGCAAGATGTGGCATACATCCTGTTCGAGTAAATGCCTAAACCACTTCTGCCTAAGTTGTTTGCACCTACTAGCAATAGTTTGATGGTTGTGCAAGGGGGATGTTTAGCACTGGCTAGTTGGTGTTCTCGACACTAACTGAGAAGAGAGGAAGTAGAGATGGGAGTGCAAGTTTTATGAGTAGTTTGGGAAGAAAGATGAAGTTGCTGCTATAACTGAAGTGGTAAGAACTATTTCCAGGGAAGTGTTAACGTGACTGAAGAGTCCTAACTCAATTTAGAAACTGAAACAAGCACGGGAACAAACAAGGTGTTGTAAGCGTTTAGGAGACCCATCTATATGATAAAGAATTACAACCCACTCTACAAAATGCCGGTACGTATACGTGGTTATGCACCGATTATTATTTTTCACTGAAGTTAGGGGAATTTTTGTATAGCATCGTTAAGTTTTGATCATTTTAAGTGGCTGAGTTGGATAATGAAATTGTTGGTGTCATTCAAGGATATATAAAAACTGTAACAGTGAGTAAAATAGTGTTGTTGTTGAGGTTGCATAACCTGTTATGCATCTACCAAATTTGTTGCATAACTTACTATGAAGTCTCGAAATTGGCTGCATGACACATTATGCAGCTTATTGTTGGTGCGTGACAAGTTATGCTACCTTTTTGTTTTGCATAACTTGTTATGAAGTCCAGAGAATAAATGCGTAACACGTTATGCAACTACTTATTTATTATTATTGATGCAAAAAAAAAAAAAAGCTGCATAACTTGTCATGCACCTACAATAATATTTGCATAACATGTTATGCAGTTGAGAAAATGGATGCATAAAGCATTATCCAACCATATTTTTGTAAGCATTGAATCTAAATTGATGCATAATCTTTTATGCATCGAAGGAAATGGATGCATAACATGTTATGCATAAATTAATAGATGTATGAACCAAAATATGGCTGCATAACGTTTTATGCATCTTTTGTTGTGTTTGCATAATGTGTTATGCATCGTTTTTGGTGGCTGCATAATCGTTATCTTCCAAATTTTCGAAACTTTTGCTTAAAAGAACAATGGCCTCCGATGTTTTTAGCGAATTTGCGAAACTTTTGCTTAAAAGAACAACCGCCCCCGATTTTTTTCGCAAAAAACTTAGATTTGGTATTGTTGTTTGTACTCGTTGTGTAGCTCTCTTAAAAAGCTTTCCAACGATATAAAATTTGTAAAATTCCAAAGCGCGGTTTTTTGGATATGTTGTATCCAAGTTGAGTTGCCAATTATACCCCTGAAAAATTAGAATGCATAACCCGTTGTGCACACAACTTTCAAATTTTCATATAATTATGGGTGTCACAGAGACTAAAAATAATCTTGGGCTGACAATAAGAATAATATTATTTTTGCCTGCGCCTAAGTTTCCCTTGTGATTTATATGCTTGAACTAGTCTCGTTTTGGTTTAGGATGGACATTTCCTTGTAACTAAAACTGGAGTAAGATGGACTACAGTTATTTTTTTTTTCTACATGCGAAAGGCATAGTAGTTGTTTATATATCAATATAATATATGATAGACTCATTGTGTGATATTATTAATGATTTGAGTTCGGAGAATAGAAACTCATGGACATTAAATTCTTTACCGACTAAAAAAAGAACAAAATACAGTAGAAACTCTATAAATTAATGTTGTCGGGACCATCAAAATTTATTAATTAAGCGAGATATTAATTAACCGATAATTAATAAGTATTAATTTAAACGAGCATGGGTGTCTGGTGCGCTATTTGAAGAATATTCGGCAACTCACAAAAAGTTGGCTGCAAGAAAAATTCTTTTGGTTGTGGATAATTGCCCTGCTCATCCAAAAACTATTTGAGGGATGGAAAATGTTGAATTATTTTGTTGCCACCAAACACAACTTCAAAAATTCAACCTTGTGAAGCAAGGATTATACGAGGTTTTAAAATGCATTATCGTCGTCGACTTTGTAGAGGTCTTTTGGAAGGCTATGAATTAGGGGAGTCAAATCCATAAAAAAAAATGTGTTATATGCAACGAGTCTTGCAATTGCAGCATGGACTATCGATGTTCGTACAAGTACACTTGCAAATTGCTTTCTTCATTGTAAACTTTGATCAACAGATAACACAAGTTTAGACAATTTGGATGAACATACAGACAATGAAATCACTTAAGACTTGCAAAATTTGATCGAGAAGTTGGGCTATCGCAATTCAATGAATGTCGAAGATTTCCTAAACTATCCGGAAGAAAAAATGAAGTTACACAATTGTGGACTGATGAAGAAATAACCAAGAGCATTATGGGAACTGATAAAGATATGGAAGATAATGCTGAAAGTTCTACAATAGAGCTCCCTTCACGAAACGAGGCTATTATAGCCCCCTTCACATTGAATAATTTTTTTGCTGAGCTATGAGATAACAACACCAAAAATTCTTACAATAATAAGAAAAATTAGAGATAAATTAAATGCGATATTGTTTTTAGCAAAAAAAAAAAAAAACAGAAAACAATTGAATCATAAGTCTTCGAAAATCATTAATGTATTGAATATATATAATGCATTATTAATTTATATTTCATATGGGGTCTATATAGATAATCAAAAATGTATTATCTTATAATTTTAGCGAATTATTAATTTGGCATGTTGTCCCGACGGAGGACAGGCCAAAAATATTATTTAAGAGAATTTATTAAATAATCGAGTATTAATTAATAGATTTTCTACTGTATTATTAATGAATATCACAAGTTATTACGAACCAGTCATCGCACTTTAACTGCATTCATATATAAGTATATAACTTTGTTTGTGTTGCTGAGTCCGCTTGTGATCCAAATGTCATCTTGTACAAAAGCTTAGCTCTGTCTATGTGATTTCCAATTAAAAAAGAAAAAGAAGCTCAAAACGACCTAAAACGGACATGAAGAAGACATGAAGAATGAGGATAGCGACTTCTACTGTGGGATCCACTCATCATCCACAGGTTTTGTTTCAGGCGCAGTTGATTCCACGGGATTTCATTCCCGCTGGATCAGGCATTATTGAGGAATGAATGCTCAGAGTCTAAAGTCAGTATCCATGTATAATTTGTTGCACCACATTTCCGAAGAAATAGCCAAAGCTGCTGCTTGTAGTTATGAACTTGATACCATGGCATTTTGTCGGGAGTATTACATGTGATGTGGTAACAAGCGTTACAAGCCCTATTTTCACACTCCTATTACATGTGATGGACATGGATGTGTCTGGGACGACATGAAGAATGAGGATAGCGACTTCATTTGTCCTTTTGATGGCATGATATGTATGCGAGGCAAATGGGTAAAGTTAATCCAATAATTTCCACAGAGACTCACAAAGGCCTAAAATTGAATAACAATTTTTCTGAGCTCCACTATAAAATGCTGGTTCCACCGCTAATTCCATATAATGTAAACACGGAACTTCCGGTGTATAATTATGGTACAACAAAGTGTGATATTAGGTTATTGCTAAAGGCTTAAATTAAAATCTGCATTATAAGGATGATCACATTTTTTTGTTGGTTTCTATATTGCGTGTGTTATTTGGGGAAAGTCACTCATACCATACAAATGCAAAATATTTTTGGAGTCACTAATGTATTAGCCGACTTACCATGATAATGGAGTGAATAAGTGCTATAAAAGGTTAATAGACTAGCGATTGGATTTCTGAATTGCACCCCAAAAATAAGGTAAAATATAAAGTTAATTTACGTAAATTTCTAAGATGTTGGAGTAAACTGTGAAGATAATACAATGAATGGGATTCTGATCAGGGTGAATGGGATTCTGATCAGGGGCGGAGCCAGTGTATAACAAGGGTGTTTAGTTATGTACCCTTTCCAACTGGCTCCAAAGGCTACTAGAAAACCACAAAGGATGGAGTTTCTAGCGAACGCAATAGATTATATCGACAGTGATAAAGTCGTTATCGCCAACGCTACAATGAATATCTATCAATATAAAGTCTCGGCGCCAGCCAGCTAGCGATTAGTTCTTTGTCGCCTATAAATATGTAAATTTCAAACTAAAAAGTTACATCATTTATATATTTTTTTTTTGTATTTCTCTCTTTCTCATTCTAGTTTATTTTTTCAATTTTTCCCGAATGACACAATTTCAAACCTAGCTTGATTCGGCAACGCAACTTGATTTTTCTAGAGTAGTGCTTGAAGTTGTCTTTAAGAAGATATGTGATAACTATAAAGAACACAAAATTGGTCAAAAAGACCAAAATCAATAATTTCTGGGTGAAAAAGACACTTAGGTTTTGATACTGTTTAAATAGCCAAAAATTAAAAAGATACTGTTTAAATGGACAAAAATTTAAAAATAGGCAGAGGATGTAACCAGTTTCATCCTGTCCATTTTCAAATATTTTTTCTTATTTTTATTTTACAGGATGCATCCAAGTTTCATCCTTGCTATTTTTAAAGTATAAGCCGGGGATGAATCCATTTCATCCTTGCTATTTTTTTGGCTATTTAACCCGTACTTTTTTTTACTTGTCCATTTGAACCGTGTTTTAAATTTTTTTGGACAAATGACCCATTTTCTCTATAAAGAAATGGGTAAAAAGCAAAGAAGTATTCAAATTTCGGATATTAACCAAATCAAAACTGCAACTAACAAAAGGCAAAGAAAAATTCAAGGTAAAAAAAAATCAAGGCAAAACAAATTTGAAGACAAAAAAGAAGATAAACAAAAGGAAAATCGTTCATGAGCGCATTGATTGGAAGTTTATTATCTAAGCTACATAATACGGAGCAGAAGAAATTCATTTAACTCCCATTTGTTGTTAAAAAGGTATACAGTACTCCCTCGTGATCGTTCGAAGATGGATTAAATGAGCATCAACCATGATTTCAGAATACGTGGGTTTAAAAAATATAACTGTTGCACCTCGGTCAGTATATCTAGCCCTAGCAAGATGATAAACAAACCAAGAACGAGATAACAAAAATAAAATAAAATTGATAATTGTGCTTAAAATTTCCGCAGACGCTCAAAAACAACTAGTCGAAACTGGTAGACTATAGCAGTTTGACATGCGCCGCATTGGCGCCTCGGAAGGATTTCTTAGTTTTAGGTATTGAAATCTCCACAAGACAGAAGTTCAATGTAACATGCCAGTTACTCTATAGACGGGACCCGAGTTAAAGTAAAACGCCCCTGATTTGCAATACTGGCCATTATTTCTCAAAATATTAAAATAATCACCCATTTAATATTACTAACTCAACTATTAACAGAATTCAGTAACACCTGAAAACAGTTTCGAAATCTGTACTCAGTGTATATACAAGTGTTCACAGTTCTCTCTCATTATCACTAATCTATTTGTTCAGAAGAAACAATTAAAATAGTGAGCTAAAATTTTCACTATGAAGCTAAGCTAAGCTTAGTTGTAGACAATCAGCCCAGATGGCAATGTTTTGCCTGATCAAATGAACCAAAATTTTAAAAACTGAAGTAATGCGTCCCACAGATCAAGGGAAGTACGATACCAGACTACTAAGATGGATTTCCCCGAACTAAAATATCAAGAAAAAACTGTAAAGTGGCGAATTTTATTGCTTGTAGTGATAACTTAAGGTCAGTACAGGTGATGCACACCATAGTTCACCGACTCTAATCTTAGAGTCACCAGAAAGCATTGGCTCACTGATACAGCCTCCTCGCAAACTAATGCTTGCTTTTGTCCCCTGCAATTCCAAAACCACAACAGAGATTAGATGGGTCTTGAGCCACCAAATGTAACACCAAACTGGTCCCCTGCCAGTCCAATATGAAGTGCCTCGCAACATTGAGGAAAGCTTGCTCTTTTCCCACGTATGAATGTATTTTACACTTTTTCCCTCGTAACCAGAACCAGGAAACTATCCACAATATTCTTACTGAACACCAGCAAAATGTAGAGTAAGAAAGATATGTCACACCAAAAATGAAATCAGACAATGTGATTGCTGATATGTGTACGTACACGTCGACATATTCCTTTCACTGTTGTTACTTCTGCTATGTAATACCTACATTCACTACATTTCTGGAGATGAATATTCTAAATTTCAATCATAGTAATTGTGCCCTAGTGGCCAAGAAATATAGAACAAGTAATTGTGCCCTAGTGGTATAAGAGCAAATGGTTCAGTATCGATACACGCGTACATATCCGCAATCTCCCCTCTTTTTATTGGGGTGCCAAACACTTAACAGCACACCCCCAAAATATTTCGGTGCAGTTTCAAGTTTCCCATTTAAGCAAGAGAAAGAAACTTTATATACCAATATATGATCTGTTAGATAGAGTGGTGAACTCATCCAACCAATATGGATGCCAAAATCCTCACTCTGGCAAAATAATCTGTCATACAAATGTTAGCAAAGTGGAGGCATCTTAAAAGAAGGAAAAACGAAAATCTTGAAATGACAACAATGGAAGAACATAAGCTGAGAACTAAGAATCAAATAGATTTTCTAGAAGGTTAGGAGCCTATGACTATTGGAAACCTCTCAGTTTTCCATGATAGTTCCTGGACATCCTTCTAAGACTCCATTTTAATTTCGTTTAGAAGGAAATTAGTTCGCCAAAGTTAGCATTACTAACTAAAGCAGATAACCAAATGAGAAATATAAATAAGAGTAATTCATACATGATATTATACTCAAAAATGCTTAAAAATGTAAAGAATGCTTTGGATCATAATGATATAGACCATGTGTACCCTAATAACTAACAACATAGAGCTGCTTAATTTCTTTTTATCGTAAGAGCAAAAGGTTTAACATCCATAAGACTAAATTTTTTACTATGTGCCAGAAATTTCCCCACTGTTTCTAGGGTGGCACATGGCAGAAAATTATTTCTTCATTTGAACAAATTTAAAGATTTAAAGTCACGTACTAAATTTGAAATAACAGTCTTGTAATTAACATTAAGCTGTGAAGTAAGAATCAATTAAACGTCTGGGAAGGCTAAGACCATCAGGAAAACACTCATTTGTTCCGGCCTACAGCCCTATACTTGTCAGATTTTGGTTTGATAAACAACACAAGTAACCAAAGTAAGCATCACAATCTCCATCAAGATTTACAATAAGTAGATAGCAAATTGTGCAGTTAACATAGCAACATAGCTAATAGCAGGCCACAAAAGTAATTCTAAGATATTATAACATCTAATCTCAAAATACTTAAAATCTTAATGAAGAGGATTAGTTTATATTTACCTAGAGATATTTTACTTCATACTGATGGATTTCAAAATTCTTAGAATGAGACCCCTTACTTTGTTCAAATGGCTTCTTCCGGTTTATCACTTTTTTCGCTTCCTCGCTTGAACTTGCTCTTTCACGGATTTCCATTGTTTTTGTCTCCTTTTCTCCTAATACTTTTAACGAAACTAAAGTATTCTTGTGAGGGATCGCATCGAAATAGGCATGACAAAATTCACATCCATTTTAGCGAGATGAAACTTTGAATCGCACCTACGAATTTTGTAATTTTCATAGAACATAAGCCACCCACACCTTGTCAACACATATTCCTGATGAGGTATATGACTGTGGAAACTATACTCTTTACTCCAGCTGAAGTCATCATTATCTTTGCTCTTCTTCAATAACCATATTTCACAACCACCCGCTTTGTAACGAAAACTAACACTTAGAAAAGCACCCAAAACCCTAGTACAACAAAGATAATATGGAACAAAGCATCTCGTGTCAAACAAGGTGGTGGTGATGGAAGTTGACTAAACTTCTCATCACCAAGCGGAAAGCAAGAACCATGGTTCCTTCGTAATTCCGCCCAATGAAGAGCTCCATTTACAAACACACCAACATATTTTCTAATATATTGCATATCAACATCCATCGTTCGCATTTCTCCATCCGGTGCCACCGCCTGCAGTGTATATCCGAACGACCCCAACATTTGAATCACCCTCGGGCACATATATCCTAACAACCTTGTACTCATTGGTCGAACTACTACAACCAAATCCAGGTCCACGGTATTTTCCTTCAAATTCGGGAAGGATAACATATTCTCACGGTGATTGGATTACAGATATAAAGTCCAGAATAATGATATGGATCAGATTTGTAATCCGTATACCATGAACCGAAGCAAACTAAACCATTACATGAACTAACAAAAGAAGGATTCTTAAATGGAAGGTTTAAATCAATCCTTGTTGTTCTAATCTCATGACAATTCTCATCATACTCAAGATAATAAAATTCGTCTAGCCATTGATTACGAGTCAAGATAATAGAACCTAACTCTCAAGAGAATTAAGACGATGTTCCAAGTGCAACCAAGAGAATGATCAAGAAGATGAACAAGATCTCTCCATGGTTTGCAAACTAATTTAGCCCCGCAAAACAGATTGATCGGTAACCTAGTTAATCGTCTAGTATGATTTCTTCCAGCAGATCGTTGAACCTCCCCATGATGAAATCCTTGATAAGAGAAGGCTAATAGTGATAGCAAAAGAGACGGAGATTAAATTGAACTGCTAATTACTTTTTATAGGGTTTTGAAAGAGCAAAAAATTGAAGGGTTATTTATTTGTTTTAAGGATTTGGGACGCGACCATTATTGACCATGACTCGGATTAATAGTCATAATCAAAAAGGATTTGGAATCCTTGACAGCTGCGATTCTAGCCCGCATATGAGATATTCCTCAACTTAGAGAGCTTGATGTGAATTATAATTTTAATCTTCCTTTTGATCTACCATGATGTATTCGTACACTTGGATCAAACAACTACAAAAATCAACAAGTGTGCCTAACGTCCGTATATCACCGAGACTAAAATTGAAGCACACGGGGATATACCATGGGGCCCTAATGCTAACACCTAAGAAAAACGTCAAGGACGATTCCATGGAGAAATTATGACTATTAAGCGTTTGAGATCCACATACCGTGCAGGTACTCGCAGATATCTTCTAACAATGACGTGCCCATCGACAATAAATGTAGGGATGGAACTCTCGGTATATGATGAAGGTACAATCTTGTGTGAGCTTAAGTTGTCTTTGAAGGCTTGAATTAAAATCGCGTTGTACCAATCATCACTTTTTTTTTCTATGTCGCATGTGTTATTTGGTGTAAGTTCATCATACAATACAAATGCAAAACATCTTTTGGGTGACTAATGTATCAACTGATTTACTACAAAGATGGAGTGAATAAGTGCTATAAAAGAATTTCTAAGGAACCCAAGTTTGGTTTCTCTCTTTTAGAAACCCATCATTAAAATTGTATATATGTATAGCCCAAGTTACAAGATCTATGGTCAAAAATAACTTTGAGGGCTGCAAGTGTTTCATTGGTGACTTTAATGCTATCTCTTCTGGTACTGAAAAATTTGAAGGGTTACCAATCTTGAATTCAAATATATCTTTCTTCAATGATTTCATTCAGCAGAATCATCTTATAGATCTGGGTTACAAAGGACCAGCATATACTTGGACTAGTGGCAGGGATATAGTTGGATTAATCCAACAACGTCTTGACAGGGTTATGGACAATCCGGAATGATGCATTGGATTTCACATGGCAGCAGTCTTTCATCTACCAAGAATTGCAAGTGATCACTCTCCGATTCTTCTTAATACTTACAGAAACGTGTCAAGAGCTCCTCCAAACTATAAATTTGAAGCTCTATGGCTTTCTCATCCTGAGTTCCTTGAAAAAGTTCAAGAATGCTGGTCTCAAGATCCAGGAGAAGATATACAATCAAAGCTGAGAAAACTTGGATCTTTTCTGATTGATTGGTCCAGAAGAAGGATTGGTTGTGTTAAACACAAAATCGCGATTCTCAAATCGAAGATGTTAAGAATCCAATCATGGAGACCTTCTGCGTCCAATATTGCGAAAGAAAAATTAGTGGCGGCTCAACTAAATGAATATCTGATTATGGAGGCAACATATTGGGATCAACGAATGAAGCAGCAATGGGCTAAATATGGTGATCGAAATACCAGGCATTTTCATCTATCAGTGCAACAACGGAGAAGGAAAAATACTATCAGTCACTTACAGAAAGATGACCAATCTTGAATTACTAATCGTGGTGAAATTGCAAGGGAATTGGCACATCACTTTCAAGAGTTATTTAGTCAACCAAGTTCTCAGAACCTTACCCAATTCACTATACAAGGGCAAGATGTATCTAATTTAGATAATGAAGCCATCTGTAGAATTCCAACATAGGAGGAAATTTGGGATGTGCTTGTTAAAATGGGTTCTTACACTTCACCGGGGTCTGATGGTTATCCTTCGGTCTTCTACAAAAAATGTTGGGGTATGATCTGTAATGATGTTGTTAGTTCAATAAATCATATATTTGAATATGCAGAGTTTCCAGATCTTTTGAGTCATACTAATATTACACTAATCCCAAAGATAAAAACCCCTGCTAAACCTGCTGATTTTCGCCCAATATCCCTGTGTAATGTTATATATAAGATAGTTTCCAAGATATTAACAAATAAAATTAAGCAATATCTGGATGAATTCATTTCGTGGTCACAAAGTGCTTTTGTTCCTGGTCGCCAAATTCTAGATAATATAATCATCGCCAAGGAACTACTTCATTCCATGAAGAATTCAAGAGCTACTATGGGGCACTTTGCTCTCAAAGTGGATATGGCGAAGGCATATGATAGAGTGAATTGGAGTTTTCTAGGAGACATGTTACATATGATGGGAATTTCTGGGACATCACATGCTCTGATCATGAATTGTGTTACTACTGCATCTTTTTCCATTAATATTAATGGTTCTCCTCAAGGCTTTTTCAGAAGTGAAAGAGGTATTCGTCAGGGATGCCCCCTGTCTCCCACTCTCTTCATTATTTGCTCGCAGGGTCTTTCCTTACTGATGCAAAAATATGAATTCCAAGGCTTATATCAAGGTTATAAACTCAATAGTATGGCTCCTACAATCTCTCATTTGATGTTTGCAGATGACTTATTCTTCTTTGGGGGTTCATTCGAGAGTCAATGTCAATAATTTGAATAAGCTGTTACAAGAATATGCAAATATGTCACGTCACACTAACTATAATAAATCTTCAATTTATTTTAGTCATGGTATATCTGACTTTAGAAAGCAAACAACCATACAAGACCTTGGAGTTAAAGAAATGACGTCTGAGGAAAAATACTTATGTGTTTATCCTCTTAAGTCTGATTTCGGGGATCCGTGAGTTATGAATTTCTCATCAACAAGTTTGGTTCTAGACTACCAAAGTTGGAGATTCCATTACATTAATACGGCTGGGAGAACAGTTCTTTTGAAGACTACTCTATCTTCCATTCCGATCTTTTTTAAGAGAATTTGCTTACTTCCAAAAGGGGTAACAGCAGAAATCGATAAGATTCTGAGATGTTTTTAGTGGGGACACTCTCTTGATGAGAGAAAAATATATTTTATTAATTGGTCGAAAGTTTATTTATCTAAAGAAGACGGAGGCCTTGGTATTAAAAACGTAGAGCTGATGAACATAGCTTTAGTCTGCAATTTAGCATGGAGATTTCTGGAAGACCAAGACGCAGTATGGGTAAAACTACTATCAGCCAAATACTTCAAAAATAATTCCTTTTGGACAACTGAAACTCCAGAAAAATGCACTGCAACATTGAGCAGTCTGCTTGAGATTCGTCCCATTCTGGAAAACAAAATATTTTGGCAAATTGCCAATGGTGAAAAGGTGAATATTTGGGAAGATCCGTGGTTAGTGCAGCATATAGATCACTTACTCACTAGGCCAGAGCCTCTTAATATTAACATTAACAGGGTTTCTGTTCTAATGATTCTGAATACTAGATCATGTAACCAAGAGTTATTGATCCAAGTATTTCCGCAAGATATAAATGTTTGCATTACTTCAATTTATTTGAGTTTGGAAGATACTTCAGAAGATACTCTTATTTGGTCTTGTGCTCCTTCAGGTAAATTCTCCACTAAATCTTGTTATAAACTTCTACTGAGTAATATCCCTTCATCTTCAGAAATTAGTGTTTTTCCTTGGAAGAAATATTGGTCATGTTCTTCTATCCTTCAAAAAATCCATCTTGTGGAAACTTTTACATAATGGTATTGCGGTTAAAGCAAACATCAGCAGATTCATCAACAATATCCAAACATCATGTACCTTATGTTCTCAATCTGAAGAAACTATATCCCATCTATTCTTTGATTGTTACAAATCTATGTTGGTTTTTAATATGGCTGGTTTGGGTTTCGATCATAATAATTATGGAGGCAATGTTCATTGGATTATTAGTGGTTGGTTGGATGAAGAAATTTTTCCTGATTTCATTATGAAAGTGTGCATTATTCGGAATCTGTGGAAAGCTAGGAATGATATTATGTTTTCCCAAGGGAACTTCTATGCTTCTGGGATTCTTAAGAAGGCTTTGCAGGATTACAAACTCTGTCAGGAAAACAACCCAGACCTCAGCGCGTCTCGATCTCTCAGAAATCAACAGTGGACTCCTCCCAATCTTAATTATGTCAAAATCAATGTTGATATGGCGTTTATCCCTAACAATGGAGCCGCAGGTGCTATAGCACAAGACCATCATGGAAGATTTTTAGGTTGTGCGTCTATAACATTCGATGCAACATCTTCATTACTGGCTGAGGCTAAGGCTTGCAATCTAGGAATGGAATTGGGAAAGAGATTCAACTTCAACAAAATAGTAGTGGAAGGAGACGATTCGAATGTTACTGCTGCTGTTTTGGGAGATTTCAGGGAGATCCCATGGAGTATACGTTCGGTGATATTACAAATCAAAGATGCTACTAGTTCTTTTGATGATGTTAAATTTGAACATGTACCTAAAAATGCAAACTATCTGGCTCATTCTTTGTGCCAGTATGCAATGCATAATAATGTAAACAATTGGTGGAATGCAGATTCTCCACCCTTTGTATTTCCTCAAACCTCAATATTAATGAGGTGGTTTAATAATAGGGCTCTTTTTGAGACCTTCCCTTTAAAAAAACAGGAAGCAAAAATAAATTGCGTTACTGATCAGTATCCATATTAAACATGAAAACTATTCGTACACTTGGATCAAACAACTAAAAAAATCAACAAGTATGCCTAACGTCAGTATATCACCAGACTAAAATTGAAGCACCTGGGGATATAACACCTAAGAAAAACGTCAAGGACGATTCCATGGAGAAATTATGACTATTAAGCGTTTGAGATCCACATACCGTGCAGGTACTCGCAGATATCTTCTAACAATGACGTTCCCCGTCTCCTCACTTTAAGTTGCTCCTTCACTGTATTCCAAATTATGTTCTCAGAGATCAAACTACGTTCTCAAAATAAATCACAAGAAAACTCAAATAAATATGAAAACATTTTTTTGTATTTGAAACCGGGACAACAAACAAAAACTAACAAGAAAAAGCAATAGAGGCTCAACCTGAAAATGGTGAATTAAACAAGAAGGAGGGGATGAAAGCCACACTTCAGTAATGTGGTGAAATGCTGCGAAAGCAGCAAGAGAATGCGCAGCACCGTTAGCATTCTTTTTGACGTTAACAAACTCAATGTCTTCAAATTCATGGAGCAAATCTCTGATCCTATTAACCGATTTTTCAACTACCACGGGAAGTCGAGCCGTTGTTCTTCGGAATGTTTATCACAATCATGGCATCACCTTCCACACCTATATTTGTGAATCCCTGTCGACATGACAAGTTCTACAAAGAATAAGTGCACCACAAGCTTCTGCTTCAAGAGGAGTTGCAAAAGTGAAAGCTTCAATTTTTACAGCCCTTGCAAGCCTTTAAACTATCTCTGGCAATAGCAGAACTAGCAAAGCCCTTGGGCCCGCAGCTCCATCAAAGATTATTTTAGTCGTACCACCAGTAGGAGGAGACCAGCTCAATCTCTTATCTTCTAACATAGATTCTTCAGTAATAAACGATCTTGAATCCTCTGGTATGTTCTCCAAATTGTACCAGTACAAAGCTTCCCGAAGAATATTCATAATCTTTGGCTTGACCTTGTGGAAAATTAAGTTATTTCTCATCTTCCATATGGCCCAAAACAAGCAGCTCCATATCTCCTTAACAGTTATAGCATGATTCACATCCACCCTTATCGACAATGGGCAAGCAAACAGGGTAGCTTGAGCCAGCGGGCGGTAAAGAAGCAGGTGATTTATAGTTTCCTTTTCATTGTGACAGAGTTTACAGTCATAATTTACATTCTCAATGAATCTGTTCATATTGCTTGATACAGCAAGCCCATCTTGTATAACTCTCCACATGAACATTAGAATTCTAGGGGGCATGTTCTTTATTTTCCAAAATTTGCGCCAAGGAAAATCAGCTCCTATGACACTTTAAGTAGAGGGAGCTCTAACTAGCAGAGATTTCAAAAAAGATTTAGATGAGAACGTACCATTTGGATGGTCAATCCACTACATCTATTTGTATTTTCAATGAATAAGTCTTTCACTCAATGTCTGTATGAGTTTCACTTTTGAGCTCAGGCCTCATATTTGGCAAGTTTGGTACTCAAGGGTCATCCCAAATCTTGATTTGAGTATCATCTCCCACATACCAGCCAATGACTATTCCTCATTTCTTCTCTACAAGTTAACATTGCTGACTTTGCAATCATTGCCGACAAACATTTAGCGCCTTGTTTCACCTCCCGAAAGTGGTTGGTTTTTAGGTATTTAGCTTCCATCAATTGCACCCAAAGAGTCTTAAGGTGACAGAGAGCTTGTTGGAGTCGGCATAAGAGGTGGGCTTGTTGTAGGAGACGGACCTGGGCTTGGTGCGTGACGCCTGTTGGAGCTGTTGCTGTTGGGACCTCGTTTGTTGGAGCTGTTGTGCGAACGAGAGCTGGTTCTGTGCGTTGATGAAGAAGCAGCAGCGAGGGCAGTTGGGGCAGCTGTGATGGAGTGCTGTGCTCGTCGTATCTCTTGGTGCAAGCTGTGATCTTGCAAGCATCAAACGAGGGCATGGACTCTTTGTATGAATGATGCTACGGTGTTGTACTCCTCTGGAAGACCGTTAACCAATTGAATAACGAGTCGTTTGTCGTTCATCGGAAAATCAAGATCACTCAAACGATCGGACAGTGATTTTAGCTTGTCGCAATAATCATCAACACTAGCACAATCAGAAAATATAAGATTGACAAACTTACTTTCGAGATGTGCAGCACGACTGCCTTTGTTGTCTTCAAAAAGAGTCTTAAGGTCATCCCAAATCTCCTTTGCAGTTTTCCCTTTCTTGAGAACGGTAAGCATCAAATCTTTGGTCATGGTGGCGAATATCCATTGACGACAGAGAGCATCTAGCTGTTTTTCGGTGTCGGCATCAATATCCGCAGGTTTTGTTGAACCATTGATGAGAAAAAGTAATCCGTGTGCTTGGAGATGAAGTTCGAAAAGGAAAACCCATGAGGAATATTCATCTTGTTTGATATCTAAGAGAACAGGAATAAGGGTTTTGATGTTGTTGATGGCAAAAGCTGGGTGAATGGATTTTTTTTCACCTGCCATTGTTTTAAAATTTTTAGAGAAAAGAGGATCAGAAAGGGGCTGATACCATCTTGGATTCGATGATAATGTCCTTGGAGATAATCGTTCTCCAGGATTTCATTATATATCCCATTAACATAATATCTTTGGGAATTACAAATAGTTAAGCCAGAGATTATTCTCCTTATTCTAAATACAGAAAGAAGTGAATATTCTATTATATTCTACTAGGTATCACCGGGGCCTACGGCCCCGGCTCAACCTTTGATTAGTGTTCTACGTCATGTAGACTTCGTTATTTAACATAAGATTTTTAGCTTGGTATGTTCCATCAAAATATCCAAAAATACCACTAAGATGTTTTGCTATCCATGTATCACTATTAATATAATATGATTTATGTTATTTAGCTATCACTATTGATGATTACCTAAATTAATTCCTTCCGGTGTTTTTTGTTCGTTAATTCTATTGTAACTAAATTTTTACCTTGACCATGACCATTGATTTAATGTGAACATCACCTTTAAAAGTTAACGGCAATCAAAGTATAAGGTGAGTTATTATGATGATAATGAGCGTTTTTATCAAACTAAGTAGAACATGTGAACACGGTCTGAATATAGGAATCGCTTAACAAAATAAATTATTTATTTGAAATGAGCAAATGAACGATTCCGGACTTCAAAAGATTTGCTTAGGAAATTATTCTATAGCAAAAGTTTCTATAATTTTAATGAGCAATATGTTTAAATTTTATGAAATTGATCCGGGAAATCTATACCAAAAGAGAAAAACAATCGATCTGTATTAGAATCGGGATTACTAAACCCATAATAAGGTGAATAATGAGGTGGATAATGTAAAATCTATAGAAGATGGTCAAGCTGTTAATGCCTTTTGACACAACCAAGAAAGAACCTGGTGAACCATATGATAGTGTGAACAATATAAACTTGAGTTCTATCATACTTTGTCAAGAATATAAATGACGAAAATATGAATTTCAGTCTTCCTTCTTTTGGCATTCCGCTGTCCTTGCATCAAATAGTTCTATAGTAGGTATATTCTTTCTCGAGTCCAGATTTTGTCTTTGTTGGTTATGTATTTCCGTTTTGGACGTTATTTTAAATTGACGTGGCCCTATGTTTTGTTTTGATTTTAATTTATCCATATTTTCATTGACCAAAGTGTCATGTAATTGTGAATTTCTTGATTGCACCTATCTCTAGAGAAAAGACCGATGCATGCTTGTTGTTCACGCACCGCTTACATAACCTCTTCTCCAAAAAAAAAATATGCAATCATATCCTTGTCGATTTCCTTGAACGTTTAATCGAGGTTATCTTCCTTTTCTTCAATGAACTTTTCATTCTTCAAATAAGATTCAATCATCTTACTACCATGTGACAATAAAATGCCAATGTTGCAATGACACTTATCGTCATACTTAACTTGATCAAAATCATACAATATCAAAAACTGAATATATTTAATACCATTAATTCTAACCTTTTTTTTTTAGTTTTTTTTTTTAATATTTTTTAAAATTTCCAAGCTCAGTACTCTTGTTTTTTTTTTTTCATAATCTTCCATCAACATTTACTATTCGAGTTCATGTTTAAACAATTAATTTTAGATTTAAATGACCTAAAGGGTTTCAATCTTCCTCAATTATCGTTGTAATTTTGTTGCTCTAGATCCTACAAAAAGTTCTCCAATTCATAAACAGATTACGCAAAGAATATGGACCTCTTGTATTGTTTTTTTTTTCTCTCCATTTCACAAACAGATATCACAAAAAATATATACCTCTTGTACTGTACTTTTTTGTTGATATGTTTTCTTTTTCTTTTTTAACCCCACCCAGATGCTAGCGAGTTTCGAATGCATGTCGTTGGTTTGATCACCCAACAATCATTGCACTACAATCATCACCCAATAACTTTACCATTGTACTTCAATGACACCTGCATACCTCTTGTATTGCAATTACATGATTAAGCAATTTTTCCAGGTTCTCCAAGTCATATGCCGATATTTTGGCCTCCTCTAACTTGGTTGGTCTTTTCTTGGCCTTCTCTAATTTTGTTGGTCTTTTTTTTCCTTGTTAAGTCCATATTCCTCGTTTCCTATACTTCTTTGTTTTTTTTTTTTTTTTAGTAATTCTCGAAGTATGAATCTTGGCCTATTTTATGTGTTGCATATTTTGTTCTTTGAATCTAAACCACTCAGTCAAATGTCTAAAGTTTAAAAAAAATGGAAATAAAATGTATATATCTTTCTAAATATTCTCCATGTTTGCCAAGTCAATAAAATTTGTCATTTCTTATTATGGACATGTCGAAATGCAGAAGTAAATTAACCCTAGTGTATTAGGTTTCTATTCCTTTCTAATAAGTTTTTACTGGAGAATGTCATCGACATATTTATGCTTATCAATTTTTTATGTGTTTTCCTAGTTAATATCTTATCTTCAATTTTTTTCTTCTCCAAATCTGTGATCAAACCCTAGTTTCTAAATGTTTTAGCTGGATTCCATGGATTGAGAATCTGGTTATTCTAAATATTTTAGAGTTTGATGAGAGTTATGAAATTCTATGTTGATGTATTTCAGTGTAGGTTCGTTATTGTTTAAATCCATACTTAAATATATGTGTTGGTCTCGTGGCATAAGTGATATCAGATGTGAGTTGGTCTTTTATTCGTTTTCCGTTGTTAGTGTTACAATATCCTTTTTTTAGATAGTTTGGATCCTCCCATAGTTTCTAGTATGTTTGAACACGTGAAGACAATGATTGGATCTTTTTCAGATCTTAATAATTGCGATCGTTTTTATCTATATTATTAATTACTTTCGCGAAATTCTTATTTACATACTTGAAAGGGTGTCATAACGCCCTGTTTACTGTGTAAAGAACGAAATATTCATTGCATAAATTTGAAATTGGATCTAGTGTGACATTGGTCATGACCTTTATATAGATGCATATGTATTTAATAAACCTTACACCTCCAAAAATCTCAACATTGATGTGGAACTTGATCATCTTAGACATGTACGGGATTAACGGAACAACATCTATATTGTTTGATTTGTATCCCTTGCAGATAATCACCCTATTCTGTCACTGCATCGGTGATAGATTGGGTACATGTTCGTCCATGGTTGTATTATCAGCGTGTTTCTTTGGATATCTACTACAATTACCATGTAACATATATTTCCATACAATCTGAAATAGAGCTGGGTCCAATTTTTCGTACTGAAAATCGATACAACTAATTTTCTCACCCTATTCAAATGTACTAATTTTTCTAGACCATCCAAGAACGAAAAAGTGTGTACATGAGGCAAACCACGTTTTTAAAATTCAATGGTAACATTTATGTTACGGCTTTACCAAAGATATTTCTTGATTTCTTTCATCAATTAAGTTATTCAGTCATTTCTCTTCAACTTGATAACATGGGTTATCAGATTGGGACGATTAAGCTTGTCTTTAGTTCAGGTTTGCGGTGATTGTTAAGAAGAAATATTTTTTATGGTTAAAATGTTTAATATATATTGAATCTTGATAAATATCAACATATGGTTGATGGTCAATAAGACTGCCATTACTTAGATCTCTTGTGCATAAGATTACTTAGCACATAACACGATATGTTGGGAGAGTATTCTGATATTTCCTAGAAAAACATCTTGGTCCAGCTTGTTGATATTTCCCAGAAAAACATCTTAATCATGTCCGTCAATCCGATTGCATTTCCTCACACAAAGAGTATGCATGTCCATTTTTCTAAGATAAATAGACAGATATGTCAAAGTTCTTATTTATAACGTTTTGTGTACCCACGTCATCCTCTTCATCTGATAAACCAAAAAATCAATTTGAACCATCTTATGTAAAAATTTCAACAACAATTGTTATATACATAGACAGAGATGGATACAATCCATATCAGATATGAGTAGAGTCATATCTAAGAGCACAAAACCAAGTGACAATTCAGTAGAGAAGTTGGAACCCGCATGCTCCGTACTAAACCATGACAATAATAACATATAAATTTGAAATGGTTGATTAATGCACGGTGTGTACTTCCGTGCGAGGTTACATCTATTTCTTGCAGAGCTTCCTTTCCACGACGTGCTTGTTGTGCAACTCCTCGATACATAATATTTTAAGGTTGATGGCAAGAATTTAGTGCAAACACCATGGTACAGAGATACAAAACTAATTCCATGACTATGCATACATTTGGGAGATGCTTACCCCACAATTGTACTTTGTTCCTCGTGACCGCATACGGTGGTAAAGTCATTGGATGATGTATCCAATGACCGAATTGAAACCACAAGATCGATCTTGGATTCTTTATTTTTGTTCGAAATTACAGTGTTAAAATGTGAATTGTATTTACAGCAATAAGATAGAAAAATAAATAATTCAATAAGAAATTAAGTCAACAAAGTTGAGTCAACCGAAACATCGAACTTCTTTCTACACCAAGAAAGAGTTGTACAACAACCAAATAACTTCAAAATCAACACTTTTTTGAATTCCCTAGTGAATATAAATAAACTACATATAAATTTTCAAGAGAACTAAACCAATACGATCTGAAATGACGCGACAACATACCATGCAAAAATCCAAATGAGCAGATTTAGCCCAGGGACCTGTTACTCATCTAGATTTAGTAATAAAAGAATGATGTAATACCGTTTAATACACTGGCAATCATATGCCACACCGGAGTTTCCAGAATCACATGGTTTCTTGGGTATCATCCTCGGATTCAATTTAGACAAAACTACTCACAGCATCAACTTTCGGCAATCCAAGAATTCGATCATCCAGAACAAACTTAGATGGATATGCTTTCTTGCACTAAGTAAACTGAGTATATAAACTAATCCTTTCACCACGACCTCAAGAAAAAACCGATTGATAAACCTAACAACCCAAGCATCGCAAACAACCAAATAATGAGTAGCCCTTTAGTTTCTTATATGGATTTCGTAAATAATTTCTCATGGATTTCCCATCATTTTTCTCCAAAACTGGTATCAAGCTAGTTACCTCCTATTATCACTTATTAGAGATTTTTACTTCGGGTGCTTATTAACCGCCACATGATATTGTAACTAACTCAGTAGTCATCTAGGATACCTACCAACCTAGGTGACCCCACAATATATCCTTATCAATTACTTCCATATGTGATGGACTTTCTCCAAAAGTGTATGCAAAGGAAATCCTTAATGGCAACAACGGTCCAAGAAAATTGAAAAAAAAAAAAAGGATGAAAATTGAGAATTAACGAATTAAAATCAGTGCACATAATGAAAATAAGAGATGAAAAAATTAATTTTAGTTCATAAATCCCCAACTGAAAATTTTAAACTACCTTTTGTTGTATAAACAAAGCTAGGATATCCTTTGAGATTGCTATCCCATAAAAACAATATTAGAAATCACATAAAGGTTTACCCTTCGGGAGAGAATGAGAGAGATTTCCTCTTAAAAACTTCTCCAAGACTCTGATGCAACTCCATATCTTCTATTGGATTTCTAATTTTTGATTATATCAAATAATGAAATCAGTATTTTTGTCATTGGAATCATGTGTAAGGTTTTAGCCTGCCCAACCAACCCAAGTAAGAATGCCATATGTGGGAGTCGAACCCACAATTACATGGTTGAACACCATGTGCTCTTCCATTCGAGCCAAGACAGCAAATACCATTTTCAAAGTAGGTGGCATATAATATGAAGTAATACAGAGTACACTGAGCATATAGTCGCAAACATTACCCTTCTTAAGACCATAGGGCAACGCTTGTTGCACTTCAAATATCTTGGAACTATTGAATTGACATATTAGAATGAAGCCAAGAACATATGCTTACAGATAAAGAAGCAAATCAAATTAAAATAATTGAACACCTTATGTTTCAATATCCTTAAAGCTCAACTCGTTGAACAACAATCCCACTAATACGGTCGTTGAAGATGCTAAATGCAGTTTTAGTCAAAAATTAAAGACAATTAAATCTATGCAACAAGTTACCAATAGTACAGTTAACCTAACATTTTTAGTAAACAAAATTATTTAGCAAACCGTACCTGGAAATTTCGTGAAAGCAATACAATGGATTTATCCCTTTTATCTTTGCTAACTTTGAATAGTTCAGAGAAAACTTGGAATCTGTTCACTGCTACGTAGATGGGTGCAGAATCCTTTGGAACTATCTTTTATATTATAGAAATCTATTCTATATTATAGAAATAGCAATCTAATAACCTACATGTTCAAGTGTCCCTGTATCAGAATAGAAGGCACGCTCCTGTACGTTAATTACTACAATTTCCTACTGAGAAAGTACAATCAAAAATCAAAATCCAAACCTAGTGGTTATCTTCATTTCTATGAGCTGGTCACATAAAGATAACACTTGCCATGCAAACATAAGAAAAGAAAAAATAGAAAGAAGGACAAAAAGAACTACCAAGTAAAATCGGAAAAAACAACAAAATGGAAACAAAATGGAGATTTAATCCACCATAGTGAAATATTAAATATTCCTGCTGAGAAAGTAAATTCAAACCAAAATAACGAAAGAAAAAACAAACTAATTTTTAATCCTACATGAAGTAAAGCTTTGATATAATATGAAGGGAAAAATTGATAAGAAATTCTACTAATACAAAAGTGACTAAGCAACTTAAATTCTCACAAATTGTTGTCATTGTATAATTCAGCCATGACCATTGTCGCAATAAAATCATAAGAAACAGTAATATCTTTTGATTGCACCAACCGTATTCATTCTAGGTTCTATCAAGGCGTCGCACCATTTCTTTGGCAAAGCTAGATTCAGTGGATGACATCTGATGTCCTTATAGTCACCCAGTAACCTATAGAAGCTTCTGCTCCTCAACTGTAGGAAATTCACTCCCTAGAAGTGAAGACAGTTTGTATAAGTAACTAAGTTCCTGGAAGAGAAGTACACTTAACACATCATCTTAAGAATTTGGAACTACATAAAATTAGAAACTCATTCAAAAACTACGGAAAATCAATAAAATAAAAGAAGATTCTGCTCAACCTAGATCATGACCATCCTCATTGGTTCTACAATTTAATAAAATTGATTCTACCCAGCCTTTAATGAAATCCATGATTAGTATAATATAACCGAACCCTTTAGTGGAATCTCATTTACTCAGCCTAGATCATGGCATATCTATTGCGCTAAATAGAACACACAAACCTTAAGATAGTCCGGAAAATTCAAATAAAATATCTTATTTTTATGAGCACAACGAAAGTAGTAGCTCGACATCTCTGAAAAGAAAAGGAAAGAAGAAATCAAAAAGTCCATAATATTAAAACAGTAGTTGTATAAGGGTATAGAAATCCAACAACTCACTTGAGCTTCTTTGCAATGCCAGCAATGTACTCCCGGTAAAAGGCTCGTCAAGTTCGCGCTCGGTTGGTTGTCTTGGTCCATCCCCAAAAAATTCTGCACAATATGGGCTATCACCTTTCACTTGCACCATCTCAAACATCCGCTCAAATGTTAATCCAATGGGAACATATATATTAGTCCATGGTGAACCACTGAGTGATTGCTCTCAACCTGTATATTTAGAGGTTACAAAATATGACTAATTAGTGTTCTTGTTACTGCTTAGGTAGAGAGAGCAGAGGGAGACTTACTCAGTTGCACCACCATGAAGATTCCACCGGGTTTGCCAGCTAAAGATTGTGTTCTCCATAGACCCCCTGTATGTCAAGAAAAGCTTTGAATTATGCTTCAATCATTCCAAATCTAGTAGGGAACCCAAAGATAAGCTCATCCGCATCAGCAAAATTGTTAGGAGTAATGATAGGAACGTCAGTCTTTGGTGGCGCACCCATCTTTCCAAGGACCTCTTCTGGTACCTGTTACGAAGATGAAAATTATTCAATAACAATATCCAGAATGAACTGCATTCCACTTTGAATTCACATTTTTATTATATTAATTCAACAATCATGATAATTTTCTCCACTTTATTGAGTATGTTGGAACATCTGGTGCTACATGCCAAAAAAGTAAGCACTTTTCATCTGCGCCAATAAAAAAGTAAGCATTGTTTCCTAATCTTCATAGTAATGCTAACATTAAGAAGATGCATTGAAAAAAATAACGATGCTTCCTAATGCTAACATTAAGAGACTTCCCCACTTTCAATACAGTAGCATAAGAGACTTCCCTAATATTCTTGAAACACGCAACTTATATTAGTACCACAACATAACACCCTACACAACCCATGACAAACAGGTGATGGGTCACTGTTTTTAACTGATATTGGATAATTGGAAAATCAGTTGGTAAGGTACACGACTATAGTTTGTCATTTTCATCTGGATGTATATCGAATGCATCAAGCCAAAAAAGTTGAGTCAACCAAAACACGGAGAATGATTGAGAAGGGTTTCACCGATTTCTTTGTTTTAAGTAAGCTAGAAGAAGAGAAGGGTGTCACAGCAAAATTGAGAAACTGGAAGATTTTCCATCGATAGCTGCTTGATAAGATGAAGAAAACTTAAATTTGAGGGGTGTCTGCAGTACATACATTAAAATCCATACATGGGAGCTAGCTAGAATCTAAACATTGTTAAACAACAGTTTATTTAAAATCAAGAAGAAAAATTGCTAGGGCTAGAATTCTCTGAGAACCAAGAGAATTTAAACCGAGAGAATTTAGCCCTCTGTCCAGAGATGAAATTGATAGTTTCTGTGATGATGGAAAGTCAATCACATGATTCATTAACTCTACAACTTCAAGAATGCCAATCCAATCCGAAAAATACATAAAATTAGTTCTTCACATTATAAGACCTAACATCAATAACATAAAAATCGTAAAAGATCTAAATCAAAACAATACAATCCTCTGATTAAACCCTAACGAAATCATCAAGATTTGGTCTAAAAGTTACGCACAAAAAAAAAAAAAATCGAAAGCAAAGAGGATAGAGAGAAATAAAATCCACACCTGCATTCTGGTTTGTGTACCTATTGAGAATTTTGATTTGAGTAAAAGATAACATATTACGAAGAGAAAGAAATAGATTGAATGAGAAAAGAAAAAATTAGGGTTTTGAAAGAGATAGTGCAATATATACCACTTAATCTTGAACTACGCTGTTGATTACTTCTTTAATGGAGTCTCGTCTACGAACTTGGTTATAATAGCGGAGTCGTAATCGAGCTAAACCAATGCTTCACTTACTCTGAAATCTATGAGGTCAATAAGAGCACCTATGCTAACTGTTGATATTTTGTTTGTGTGATGCCGAAATTGGGAAACACGAAATTTTTATTGTTCTGGACAAAATTTTAGGGCAGAAAGAGATCCGGGAACAATCAACACAAATTTTTTATTGTTTTGGACTGCATATATCTATGTAATAGAATCTTGTGTTTTAAAACAAATTGGTAATACCGTGAGTCTTTCGTAGCCGTCCATGCAAAAACCCAATCCGGAGCTTCCCGAACTTCAGATCAGGGTCCCCATTAAATGATGTCCGTCTGATAGCCCTAGCTATCATGGACATAAACCTCATACCTTTTTATAACTATGACTTTCAAGCGAACAAATAAGCAAAAACACAGATGGGTGAACCAATCACATAAACAATCCATACGATCTGAAATGATGCAACATCATACCATGCATAAATCCAAATGAGAAAATTTATTTCAGGGACCTGTTACTCGCACGATATAATACATGAGACTCTATAATACGCCGGCAATCATATACCACACTGGAGTTACCAGAATCACATGCTTTCTTGGGGTACCATCCTCGGAACCAATTTAGAGAAAACTCGTCACAGCATCAAGTTTCAGCAATAAACGGTTGAGCCAAATTTGCTTCATTTGAATGATCCTGCAGAACATACTCTCATGTGGATATGCTTTCCTGCACAAAGTAAACTGAGTATAAAAATGAATCCTACTTTCATATATAAACCATGACATAAGTAAACCGAGTATCTGCATATTAGTATAAGCGTCTCCAAGACTCTGATCCAACTCCATATCTTCTGTCGGAGTCCAACTTTATGAGCATCACAATTTTATGAGCATCAAATAATGAGATCACCGTTTTTGTTATCGGAAGCATGTGTAAGGTTTTAGCCTGCTCAACTAACCCAAGTAAGAATTCCATCTTTGGTTGAACCCACACTACATGGTTGAAAACTACGTGCTCTTCCATTTGAGCCAAGACAACATATACCCCATTTCAAAAGTAAGTGGGATATAATATGAAGTATACAAAGTAGATTGATAATATAGTCGTAAACATGACCAATCTCAAAACCATTTTGCAATGCTTGTTGCGCTTCAAATGTGTTGGAACTAATAAATTTATAAAGATTAGAATGAAGCCAGAAGATATGCTTACAAAAAAAGAAGCAAATCAAATTAAAATAGTTAAACAACTTAAGTTCCAATATCCCATCAATAAGGTATGGTGGTCATTGAAGATACCAAATGCAAAAATTTAACAATATTACAATGAACATGGCATTTGTAGTAAATTAAATTATCCAGCAAAACATACCTGGAAATTGCGTGACAGAAATACATCCAAGGATTTATCCCTTTCATCTTTGCTAACTTTGAATAGTTCTGAGAAAACTTACAATATGTTCAATGCTAGGTATAGGAGTGCAGAATCTTTTTTAGAAACAGAGATCTACTAATTTACATGTTCAAGTCGCCCTGTGTGAGAAAAAAAGGAATGCTCTTGTAAGTGAAATACTGGAAATTTCTACTGAGAAAAAATCAAAAATCAAAACCAAAACCTAGCGGTTATTACCATATCTTAGAGTTTGTCACTTCAAAATAACGAAATATAACAAAGAAGAGAAAATAGTTCCCCTTACATTTTTAATCGCATTTATGGCATTTGCTCATGGCACCATGAAAATACATGCTCAGTATATATAGTCACACCTATACACCCATGATAGCTGATATCATCAAAAATTGGACCTAAAATATTAACATTGTAGGATGTTTTAACTGAAAAATAGTAAAATACCCAAAATTCTTAGGGTCCCAATACATAATATCCGCACATAAGAAGTAGATTCTCTAAAATCTTTAATCTTAGGTTATCTTCAAACTACAGAAAATTGAACAATAAAATCCATGAGATGAAAGAAACAATGTATTTACCTTGATCCAAAATAGCAAACCCGCTTCCAAACTATTTCATGGATCCAAGATACCCAATCCTGCAACCCCACCAAAAGGTTGGTATAAGTCTGTCGGGTAATGAATTCAAACTGTCAAATTTCCATGATTTCCTGAAATAAATATTATATGTAGCGACACTTGGATAACCATGCATGCAAACATGGTGAAGCATAACACCAGTTAATCACATCAGATGCCCATACAATCACCTAGTAACTAACATGAATGAATTACCCAACACCATGATGATCCTTAATATTTCTATCAGGCCTATAATGCAGCCAGAACACCAAACCTTGTTGCAAACAATCATGCACATCTTATGTCGCGCTAAGCTAGACTTAATTGATTTCAAAAGATTACTTTAAACAAAACTCCAGTATCAACTTTCGTAACTGCGCGAGATTAGATAAACCCTCTTACATAAAATTTAGGAAATGAATAAGACAATCCGAAGAAAAAAGAAAGGAATGACAAACAGGAGAGAAATACCTTCAACCACCTATCCTCCTAGCACATATAAGTTGCATAATACAATGGGATAAGTACGTCCTAACACCATATATCAATCTAACAGCCCAGAACCACATAATTTCTTGAGGTTAATACCCAAATGAAATAACACATCCAATACAATGTTCGTAAATCCTGATCAATGAAAAAATACACAAAAACACCTTCACACAATAACGTTCCAGATACACTATAACCCCCATAACTGAAATTATTTCAGGATTCGAATGCATCCAAACTGGCAATGCTATGTAAGTGCTGGTATATATTAGCTACATCCAGATGGTTATCCAACTTATCCCCAACACCTGCATGGCCCTATAGGACACGTTGTTTCAGTAAAAACTAAAGTGCAACATCGGTTCTCCCTATGTCCCCCTGGCATAGACAACATTGCCTTCTACACCAACCGAAGACTATTGAATAACAAATTAAACCATGTTAACATTTAAAACGCAGAATAATAACATTTAAAATGCAGATTAATAGATCCAAGGGACCACTGTCGCAATATAATAATAAGAATAATATACTTTATTCAATCAACCAAAGAAAATCTACGACAGCTTCTCTTTTAGAAATCATGTGAAATTTGACTACAACTTATAATGCATATCTGGTTACCTATGTGGACGCCTAACTAATGGAAGATTAATTTGAGGAACAAAATTACGTAAAGCATAGAAATGAGTAAATAATTAGAGATTCTATGCAATATAAAAAAGAACAACTTGAACTTGCCTTGGTCGGTGTTGTCCTCTCAATACCACGTGTAATTAGAACATGGTTAGCACCAAAAGCTACCCCTATGAAACAACTACTCGTATAAGTGAGCAGCAGATATAAAAGATGCAGCTATTTGATTCAAGTAATTCAAGGAAGCAGCATATTATACAAACCTCGACTTCTTAGCATTATTATTCTGGAAGTTGGACTACAAATGAATTTACAAAAACCATAAATCTACTGAAATTTGGGTAGAAAAATAAAGATACAATTTAAAGAAAACTAGGAAGGAAAAAATGAAAAATCAATAAAGTCAGCTTGCTTAAGAAACCCAGAATCGACAATCACACTCCACTTTGGAGTTTCTAGGATCAGTTAGTGTCATGGTCTCCAGAATCAACTCCTGCAAAAAGTACCCATAACATCAAGTTTTCTTGGAACCCCAGTTTCTAAAGAGAGAAGCATGCATTTTAGCCATTAATGCAAGAATATAAACGAAATCCATGCTTCCGCATACAGAAAGCAAACTCACAAAGTAGAGTTCGAGGAAAGCTCGTTTATGATTGCAAATTTTTAAATTTGAAAAATATCCATTTAGGGATCAAAAATGTGCAAAGGTCAACCCTTATGATAACAGATGAGACCTATCAATACTGTAAAGAATATAACAAATCATTCACAGAATACAACATAGAAATATGTGAGCTTCTGCAGTATTTCTCATACTAATGATGTTAGTTGGGGCACTGCAAGTCTTCAGAGAAGCGAGTGCAGTGTGGACGGGTTGCTATGGATGATGAGGTTATTGAGGGCATGCATGCGGGATCTGCTAGAAAAAAATTAATGACATCAAACCAACTATGGCTGTCCACGTCATTGTAAGAGAACTTTAAAGACCTCTCACTGATAAAGTGGAATCTTGGTGCCCGAGCAAGTTCAGTTTGCCGAAAAATTCCTTGGGAAATCACATGCTTTCACACGTCTTTGATGTAATGCTGAAGTAATAATCCAATGTATCAAATATTACAATTCAAAATAAAACATGATTACACTGTGTGTATCAAGTAAAGCAAAGTTGCATGGAAAATGCCGAGAAAATAAAATACAAAAGGCTATCAATTGTATATGCAAATGAATCGCACTTGCATTCCTTGTACTTTTTATACATCACCACTTCCTTTCTTTTTATATCCCAGATGAGTCGATCTCGGGGTCGAAAACTTTGTTACATGCTTCTAATTAAGTTGAGAAATATGTTACCGGGAAATCATGCTGCTATACCAAATTTTCTACCTCTGTAACACAACCTACTCCCTCTTAATTTAAGTAAACATAAGCACACTCCACATGCTATTAATGAGATCTCCAGTTAAGGGATAATGACCATCAATGGATGCGTTATACGCATTAAGAAACAAAAACAAAAAACAAAACACATAATACGATTGGCAAATAAATTTTTAAAAGCACATAATTTTGATTCATAATTTTTACCTTCTCCTCAGCTGTCGGTGCAACAACTGCAGTAGCAGCATCGCCTGATAAAAGTAGAGACAACAACGGAAATACCACCACCAACAGAGCCAATGCTGGTGTTCAAGTATCCAACGTTCCTCTACTCATCCAACTTAGTAAAGAGGCTAGCTAGGCCGCCGTTACCAAGGTAGCGTCTTCTCTCGCTGTCACCGGCTCGCAATAAGATAAAAATATCCGATTATCAATGTAATACAACTGATTAGGATGAACAGGTGGATTTGAAGGAGCAAGTTTGCTCACAAATCATCAACATTGGGGTGAAATTTTTGTTGATTAAGATGAATGGGTGGATCCGGAGGAGTAAGTTTTCTCACAAATCATCAGCTCGCAAAACCTTTAATTAGTTCAAAAACATCAAACTTATGTATAATGGTAAATATAGATTTTTCCTATCACGTAGAATAACTGTTCAAGTTCATGCAAATGAGCTGATTGTACACGATCACTGGTTTGAGTAGCCAATAATGAGTCAACCATGAATATCAGAAACCAACGAAAGAAGAAGTAGATACCTAAACCAGTTCCTCGATGCAGCTATAGAATGGCATAAGACAAATCCCGCATGACTATCACTTCCATTTGCTTCTTTACCAACCATGTGCATGATATCCTCTTGAACTTGTTCTCCCTGCTTCTCTATCAACCATGCCCAATCACTGGTTTGAGTAGCCAATAATGAGTCAACCATGCTTATGAAAACCGAGAAAAAAAAAAGAATACCAGAAGCCATCGAAAGAAGAAGTAAATACCTAAGCCAGTTCCTCGATCCAGCTATAGAATGGCATAAGACAAATCCCTCAAGACTATCACTTATCCGTGATATCCTCTCGAACTTGCTCTCCTGGTTAAGGTACAAAGGTTATGTGAACAAAAAAATCTCATGGTACTATTCTGGTTGCAACATGCTTGTTGTAGTATTCTGACATATCCAAGAAAACAAATTAAAGGATCAAAAGTGTAATTTAATACAGTAATTCGAAAACCATAATTTAATTTGTATTTCAAATTGGTTACAGAAAGAACGATATTATCATAAACGATCGGTGAATCAATATCTGCAGTGGTCAGGCAAGCATAGCTTAATTCAGGAAACGACACTGAAGAATAAAATTATATTGTGATTGAATATAATCCTTAACAAAGTAGAAACATCTTGAATGAAAGATGTTAGACCATAATTCAAAACTCTAGCTAGATTACAATCTTTTAAGAGGCTTGATCTTTTTTCGAATTTAAAATACATCCACAATTCATGGAACTGAATCTAAATCGATCTTTATTTAGACTGAAAATTAATCATTCACAATTCATGGTACTAAATCGAACAATGTCTTCACTAAGTAATCAAGAACCAAAAGAAGAATGACCAGATACATCGACAATTCCCATCATAACCATCCACTGTTAGCCATAATATTAACTGGGGGTAACTTTGTACATACCTTTGCTAAGTTCCCGCAACCTTGCAATTAACCCACAATATATCAGCTCCTGTATCAATCTGTACATCGAATGCCTAATTCAGTCTCATGAATTATACATATCCTGAAAATCAAACCTACAAAAATCAAAAATCACAGGTACTGATATTCAACTAATAATAGAACCCTAGAAATTAGAAAAGGCTAGAATTTTGATTACCTGGTGTAACGATTAATAGAACATTAATTATGGTTTTCACACAAGAGATGCTTCTCTGTCTCTATCTTTTGCTAAGCAATCAAACCGAAATTACAGAAATTCGTACTGTTGTATTGCTGAGGTTGTATTAGGATTTCATTGACGAATAGTTGAGCTTCAGTGACCGAATAGTTTCTTAGGTTTCATTGTAAAAAAATTAAAAGAATTCCGAAAGGTATTTTAAGTATTCGACCATAAAAGTGGCAGGAGAACCTTTTATGGTAAATACCGTGAGTCTTTCGTGTACGTGAGTCTTTCGTAGCCGTCCATGTAAAAACCCCATCCGGAGCTTCCCGACCTTCGGATCAGGGTCCCCATTCAATGTCGTCCGTCTGATAGCCTAGGCTATCATGGACATAAACCTCATAGGTTTTTATAACAATGATTATCATGGTCTGCGAGGAACTTCCACGCTAAATTTGCAATCATTGCTTTGTTTAGGTCTTGCAGCCATCTAATACCCAGCCCTCCCGCATCTTTGTTTGCTTCAAACTGGTCCCAACAGTGCATCCATCTTTTGTCTTTCGCATGTCCCCACCAGATATTACACATTGTTCTTGTAAGAGTTGCAATAGTCTTCTTTGGGAACATAACTGTTCTACCTGCATGCTACATGAAGTTTCTCTTCCATCCAAATTGCCTCGGAATCGAGTCACTGTCATAAAATCATAAGAGCTTTTGTTGTGAGATGGTTTGAGCAGATAGTGACCCAGGCACTTACCATTTATCTCCATTTGTTTTACCCCCAATTCTGTAGGAACATTTCGCCTTCTATTAATGTCCACTCCTTTACTAAACAACACTGCTGACTTTTTCATATTTGCTCCTTGACCTGACCATCTAGCATAAGTATGCAGGATGTTCTTTAGGTTGAGAATAGTCTTCTCTCAAGGGTACCAAAAGGCAACAGGTCATCAGCAAACATCAGGTGTGAAACCTAAGGAGCCCTTCTATTAATTCTATACCCATTGTAGAGAGCAGCTTACTCCATCGTCCTCATGAGTCAAGACAGACCCTGCGAACAAATAAATATTACAACTCTTACATTGCAGCAACAACTTGATGATGATACCAAATAGGTAATGCACACCAATAGATTACAATCTCCTAATGTCTTCTACGAGAGGTTAAAAGCCACTTTAGAGTCACAAGATAGCACTGGCAACTGTAATTCAACCTCCCACCAAAATTAAAGCTTGATTTTGTCCCCTGCAACTCAAGAACAGTGGTCACTACGGGAAAAAAAGCGATTAACTACACCGGAAAAAATTTGTCGTACGATATACGACGACGTTTATCTATAGGTTGCACAAGGGGGTGGGGGTGGGGGTTGTGGAAGGTCCTCAATTCTTTACAACTCGTCAATAATAGTCGTAAACACGGTTGTCGTTCCTTTTTATACCACGCTTGGCTCAGTTGTGAATGTCTTTCAAAATTTCCTCTTAATGCCTAACACAACTCATACTTGGGTTGTGAAAATAACTCCTACACTACACTTGTTGGGATTGTAGAAATTTCTTTGAGAACTATGGTTAGAGTTGTATGTGAATTCTTTGACAACAATTGTTTGAGTTGCATGTCACTTATTTTACAACAATGGTTAAGAGTTGTATGTCATCTCATTGACAACTTCTGCATTAGTTGTATGTCACTTCTTTGACAACTTTGGTTTGAATCGTACGTCACTTCTTTGACAACAATTGTTTGAGTTGCATGTCACTTATTTTACAACAATGGTTAAGAGTTGTATGTCATCTCATTGACAACTTCTGCATTAGTTGTATGTCACTTCTTTGACAACTTTGGTTTGAATCGTACGTCACTTCTTTGACAACTATAGGAAGTGTTGCATGTCATTTCTTTGACAACTCTAATTTTGAGTTGCGGTACATATTCGATTTGAAAAAAAAAAGATTTGACAAAAAAAAAATTGAGAATTTAAATACAAAATTAAATCTGTAATACTTAAATAACCATGAAAGAAGATCAGATTTCCAATTATAATCACTATTTGTTTAATGCTACAGAAGATCAGTTTTACAAAACTTCAACACCAAAAAAGAATAAACCCTTTTTATTTCTCAGCTTCAAAAATCATCCTACAGCCACGATGATAACTCTTTCCTTTCCAACTTTCTCCATTGCTCTTGCTAACATCTCCCCAATCTCCCTTTCACCATTTGCGGAGATGGTACCCACCTATTCAGAAAAATACAAAGTAGAAAATCAACATCGAAAATTGCCGACATTTGAAGAGTGTAATTAGAACAAAAATATGACTATCCATATGCTAGAGAAGGCTTATTTATGAATGCAAATTATATTTGAATATGCAGAACAAGCATATATTGAGTAAGATTATTTAAATATACGAGGGAATCACATCCATGACCAGAAAAAGAAAAAGTACCAACACATTATATAAGATTATTTAAATTTGCGTAACAAGCATATATTAAGTAAGCCAAAGAATAGAGATACATGGAACAACTAACAAGTGGTATAGTGGTCATGTACATTGATCTTATGTGGTGTATCTGTTTTGCTAAATTGGCATCGCCTAAACTTGTGGCGCGTGCGAGTCCTGTTCTTGATGCTAAAGAACAAACATAACTCTCTATATCATGGGACATGCCTAATTAACAATATTAAAAATCACTATTAACAATACTAATTCATTGTGATTCAACGAACGATAACGATTCTACAAGGGTGTAAAAGAAAATGATGGGAAGACATAACAGGCTCTTACATCATATGAAGAAGGCATTACAATTAAAAATATAAATATGCATAAGGATATGGTGAGCACTAAAAAAGATGCTGGAAAAGAACCTGCCTGTCTGCCTGTCAACATTTACAATAGCTAGGGGAGCTGCACCTGCACTTGGAAGTTGGAACACCAATAGCAGCCTGAAATAATCACACAAGTGATCAAAATATAGCGCACAAACGCCTAAATCTGCATCTAAAATTCAACTTAACAGAAATCTAATCAAATATATACATATAAAAAAAATACCTCGATGGATGTGGAAACCATCTTTTCACTGATTATTTCAGACTTTTGTTTCTTTGTTCCTGCTCCCAACCCTTGGTAGGGAAGACTACAGATATAAAATGAATCAAATAAGAAACAGTAAAAAACGAGAGAATGCTAACAATATATATGGAGTTCAAATTAAATATACTACGGAGGAAGTAAGTATACAAGAAGTCAGACCTTCCTCTTACAAAGTAGATAAGCACATGGTGGAAACGTGATTCTAAATCATCTCTTCGACTTTGTGTTGCCCAATACGAAAGTACAACAGTCAAATAAATGAGCAACAAGGGTTTAAGATACAAGGCAAAGAGACATAATTGAGGGCCACACTAGACTTAGTTTCAAAACTCGCCCAAGCCTACCGGTCACACTACTTTGCCACCCACTAGCCTAAATAGAAAGATATGACAAAGCTGCGTAGCCCATATAAAGAATGCAATACAATGAAGAAAAATATCAAATATACATTAAAGGACATAAAAATAAGGTAGAGCACTAGAACAATTACTGTCATCGGCATTTGCGTAGAAAAGGGGAACTCCCGCACTTGGACCGCCAATAACGACTGGAATAATCACACAAGTGACCGGTTTGAAAGCCATTTGAGTCTCTCTTCAACTTAACATCCCGAGTTAGACTATCTGGAACTTTTAGGGTTGCATGATGAGATAAATCAGCACCATGTTTAGCGACGAACTCAAGCGGGACAATCCGCATATCAAGTTGATCATGAAGCTAATTAGCAAAAAAAAAAAAAACTTATTAAGTAACAAACTACCATACACATTTAGAATTGAGTAACAAAAAAGGTATAATCTAATTGTATCATTTTATACAACAAACTAAAAATGAATAAAATTCCTTCACCAGATGCTGCAGAAGTAGTTGTATTTGTCAAATTTGATGACATGTTTTCTTCAACCAGTAACTGCTGTTGCTGCTGTTGAAGTATGAGACCTTTCATCACTTGGGTTCTGCTGATGAATGATGATATTGTTTAGGGTTTGGTATAAACACATGGATAATCACTAAGTGCAAAATAAATTAAAGAAACAAGAACAACTCCTACCAAAAGATAAATCAGTTGAAAGAAAATTATAATACTAATATGAACAACATCTACTGGTTCAAATGATTAATATTACACATGGTCAAAGAAAACTCACATCCTCATAGCTTGAATCATCAGAATCATCATCACTACTTGATTTCTTTCTTCTTCACATCTCAGTTCTTAACTTAACGGGAGCAACCGCAGATAGATATCCAGCCAGTTGTACTTAATTGGTCCAAATGGATGAACTTAAAGCACCAATTGTAGCCGCAAAATTAACAACATGAAAAAAATCTCATCAATAACCAAAATCAAACTATCAATTAACAAAAATAATTATCAACAAAAAAATCAAACCATATTTTTCATAAGAAAAAGCATACCCCGATTTTTCCGAGTAAACCCTATCTCAGAAATAAGAATGAAAGAAATTGCTCTTGTTACCTTAATGATGATGATGTACGAAGAATCAAATGAGGAGGAGCATTCTTGAAGCAATTGATTCGAGAAACATGTGATTGAGGGAAATTGCGCATCACTACCAGATTATAGCTTCACTAGTTATTCAATCCCTAGCCGATCAACCGAGATATCACAGTTCACAGATCCACTTGCAACTCCATCAATAACAACAGATTCAAAGAATCCAACACACCCATCTTGAATCGAATAACCATAAACCCTAAATCGAACCAATTTGCACAAACCCATCTCGATTAGTTCTTTCTCCCTTGTACGCAGATTGAACAAACCCCAAATACATTTCAATTCATTTGAACCCTAAGTTTCTCCAGATTCAATCCTCAAAACCCCGTTGATTTCAAGAATCCATATCGATCTCTTCTCAACTACAACAATAGACAACTCAAATTTACCCCATCACTAATCTTATTTCCGCTCTTGCAATTCGCCGAACCCATTTCATCTCGATCCGATTTCTTCATCAACGAAAGATTGGTATCTCTAGCAATTTCCATCGTCTTTTCTTCGTCACTTGCATCTCAAAATCACCAAACCCAAAGTAGCAGATTAATCTTCATTTTCTCGTCTGAGTTATGGAGCCGCCATGGCTTCGTTTCTTTCTTCAGATGTAGGATTTCTGATTTGCTTCATACTTCAAACCGATTCCTTTGTTAAATCCTTTGGTTAAACAAATCTTGAGTGAGATTTTTTTTTTTTTCGAGGGAGGCAACTTGAGTTAGGGTTTTCTTTCGAGGGAGGGGAAGATGAGAGACGAGAGAAAAATGAGTGAATGAAGATAAGTGAGAGAAAAAAAAATCGTTTTGTCTAAAAAGAATTTGAACGGATAAGATGTGGTAAGATGGGGTCATACGGATGATGAAACTATTTGGACGGTATAAATTTAAGTTGAGAGTGTCATACGGATCAAGGAAAGTGTGTTTTCTTTGCGCTTTCTCTTTGTGTTAATACGAACTCATGTTTTCGATTTAATTATCAACCTTTGACATCAAAAAAATCCAGAAAAATATTAATAAATTTAGGACATTGTTATCGACATTCTGATATAAAAAAAATCCAAAAAATATATAAGAATGAATCGGGAAATGAAACATGAATTCGATAATTGGTGTATTTCTTTGTGCTTTCTCTTTGTGTTTTTGTGCTTTCTCTTTGTGCTTAGGTTTGAATTTCGACTAGTCGCATAGGTCATGAAGTAATTTTTACAAGTCATACGGGTCATGAAGTATCTTTAGTTCACCTTTGGTAAACTCAAGTTATAAGATTACTAGAGATGGGCCAAGAAATTCGGGATGGTTCTCGACTTTAAACTTAACTGGATATATTATCAAAATCGATAAATATGAAGCTCAGTGTTGATTCGAACTTCAAATGTGGTATAACGGCATACAAACTATGAGCCAAGAAGCTCTGATAGGGTTCTAACTTCAAATTTAGCATGATACATTATCGAAACCGATAAATATGAAGCTCAGTGTCGATTCGAACTTCAAATGTGGTATAACGACAAACAAATTATGAACCACGAAGCTCCGAGAGGGTTCTCACTTCAAACTTAACATGATACATCATCAAAATCAATAAATATGAATCTCGGTGTCGATTCCAACTTCAAATGTGGTATAACGACAAACAAACTATGAACCAATAAGCTCAAGTGAGGGTTCGGACTTCAAACTTATGAGGATACATCATTGAAATCGATAAATATGAAGCTCGGTGTCGATTCGAGAAAGAAAGTGGCTCCGAGCTTGAAACTGGCATGATTGACTACTATTAGTCGGAAACTTGATAAGAACGATGAATCCATTCATTTACAGGAAAGATTCCTTCAGAATATTCTCCAAAACCTTAAACAAACCCTATTCTGGCATATTGTATGCATACCCTGGCTCTGAGATTGAAACCTGGTCGGGAGTGGACTACAATAAGTCGAAAACTTGGTAAGAACGATGAATCCATCCGTTTACAGGTAAGATTCCTTCGAAATATTTCCCGAAACCTTAAACAAACCCTATTCTGGCATATTGTATGCGTACCTTGGCTCCGAGATCGAAACCTGGTCGGGAGTGGACTACTATAAGTCGGCAACTTGGTAAGAACGATGAATCCATCCATTTACAAGTAAGATTCCTTCGGAATATTCCCCGAAACATTAAACAAACCCTATTTTGGCATATTGTATGCATACCATGGCTCCGAGATCGAAACCTGGTCTGGAGTGGACTACTATAAGTCGGAAACTTGGTAAGAATGATGAATCCATCTATTTATAGGTAAGATTCCTTCGGAATATTCCCCGAAACATTAAACAAACCCTATTTTGGCATATTGTATGCATACCATGGCTCCGAGATCGAAACCTGGTCGGGAGTGGACTACTATAAGTCGGAAACTTGGTAAGAATGATGAATCCATCTATTTATAGGTAAGATTCCTACGGAATATTCCCCGAAACATTAAACAAACCCTATTCTGGCATATTGTATGCATACCTTGGGTCCGAGATCGAAACCTAGCTTGGAGAGAACTACTATAAGTCGGAAACTTCGTAAGAACGATGAATCCATCCATTTACAGGTAAGATTCCTTCGGAATATTCTCCGAAACCTTAAACAAACCCTATTCGGCATATTGTATGCGTACCTTGGCTCCGAGATCGAAACTGGGGTCGAGAGTGGACTACTATAATTCGAAACTTGGTAAGAATGATGAATCCATCCATTTACAGGTAAGATTCCTTCAGAATATTCTCCAAAACCTTAAACAAACCCTATTCTGGCATATTGTATGCATACCCTGGCTCTGAGATTGAAACCTGGTCGGGAGTGGACTATAATAAGTCGGAAACTTGGTAAGAACGATGAATCCATCCATTTACAGGTAAGATTCCTTCGGAATATTCTCCGAAACCTTAAACAAACCCTATTCTGGCATATTGTATGCGTAACTTGGCTCCAAGATCGAAACCTGGTCGGGAGTGGACTACTATAATTCAGAAACTTGGTAAGAACGATGAATCCATCCATTTACAGGTAAGATTCCTTCGAAATATTCCCCGAAACATTAAACAAACCCTATTCTGGCATATTGTATGCATACCATGGCTCCGAGATCGAAACCTGGTCGGGAGTGCACTACTATAAGTCGAAAACTTGGTAGGAAAGATGAATCCATCCATTTAAAGGTAAGATTCCTTCGGAATATTCCCCGAAACCTTAAACAAACCCTATTCTGGCATATTATATGCGTACCTTGGCTCCGAGATCGAAACCTGGCCGTGATTGGACTACTTTAAGTCATAAACTTCGTAAGAACGATGAATAAATCCATTTACAAGTAAGATTCCTTCGAAATATTCCCTGAAACCTTAAACAAACCATATTCTGGCATATAATACGCATACCCTGGCTCCGAGATCGAAACCTGGCCGTGATTGGACTACTCTAAGTCATAAACTTCGTAAGAACGATGAATACATCCATTTACAGGTAAGATTCCTTCGGAATATTCCCCCGAAACCTTAAACAAACCATATTCGGCATATTGTACGCATATCGTGGCTCCGAGATCGAAACTCGGCCGTGATTAGACTACTCTAAGTCCAAAACTTCGTAAGAACGATGAATACATCCATTTACTGGTAAGATTCCTCAAATATTCCTCGAAACATTAAACAAACCATATTCGGCATAAAAGTACGCATATCCTGGCTCCGAGATCGAAACCTTGCCGTGATTGGACTACTCTAAGTCAGAAACTTCGTAAGAACGATGAATACATCCATTTACAAGTAAGATTCCTTCGAAATATTCCCTGAAACCTTAAACAAACCATATTCTGGCATATAGTACGCATACCTTGGCTCCGAGATCGAAACCTGGCTGTGATTGGACTTATCTAAGTTATAAACTTCGCAAGAACGATGAATACATCCATTTACAGGTAAGATTCCTTCGAAATATTCCCTGAAACCTTAAACAAACCATATTCTGGCATATTGTACGCATATCCTGGCTCCGAGATCGAAACCTGGCCGTGATTGGACTACTATAAGTCCGAAATTTCATAAGAATGAAGAATCCATCCATTTACCGGTAAGATTCCTTTGGAATATTCCACAAAACATTAAACCAACCATATTCGGCATATTGTATGCAAACCCGGCTCCGAGATCGAAACCCGCCGACAAGGTGGACTACTATAAGTCGGAAATTTCGTAAGAACGATGAATCCATCCATTTACAAGTAATATTCTTTTGTAATATTCCCAGAAACATTAAGCAAACCCTATTCTAGCATATTGTACGCAAAACCCCGGCTCCGAGATTGAAACTCGGACAGAGAACGGACTAGTATAAGTCCGAGAGTTCGTAAGAACGATGAATACAACCATTTACGGGTAAGATTCCATGGGAATATTGTCGAAACCTTCAACACACATGAATTCATCAACTTCGATAAAGCGGGCCGAGATCGAAACCTGGCCATGAGCGGACTAATATAAGTCTGAAATTTCGCAAATACGATGAATCCAACCATTTACGGGTAAGATTCCATGGAATATTCTCAGAAACCTTAAACACACACAAATTCGTCAACTTTGAGAAAGAAACTGGCTCCAGGATCGAAACGTGGCCATGAGCGGACTACTGTAAGTCTGAAAGTTTGCAAAGACGATGAATCCAACCATTTACGGGTAATATTCCATGGGAATATTCTCATAAACCTTAAACACATACAAATTCGTCAACTTTGAGAAAGAAACTTGCACCAGGATCAAAACTTGGCCATGAGCCGACTACTATAAGTCTGAAAGTTCGGAAAGACGATGAATCCACCCATTTACGGGTAAGATTCCATGGGAATATTCTTAGCAGAAGTGAATAAAATTTAGCGAAGTGAGAAAAATTTAGCATAAGTGTTTATACCTCAACGACAACTCTTATAAAGGTTGTCAATAGCGATGAAAAGAAAATTTAGCGTATGAGAAGTTTTTGCAGAAGTGAATAAAATTTAGCGTAAGTGGGAATTTTTTTAAGTGAGAAAAATTTAGCGAAGTGTTTATACCTTTACGACGACTCTTAAGGGGGTTGTAGAAGGTCTATTTATCCTTTTCTTCTTATCTTTTCCATTTCCCATCATAACCATCCATTTACATCATAATCGTCCATTTATTTCTTTTCCTTAACATGTTTTTTCCTTATCACTTTTTTATAAAAGTAAATGTAAAATATAAGTAGACATGCATGTAAATGTGGAATGGTGGTTGAAATCCAAGTCTTAGACAGAGGAGGTTCAGTTCGATTCACCTTAGCCTCATTTTTTTCTTTCAAAGTCAATTTATCATTTTACAACTCTTGTAAAGGTTGTGAATGTTGATTAAAAGAAAAGCACAAATCTACCGACATTGTGAATCAGGCGGCAGATGGTTGACATCTTGTGCTAACACCTAGTAAGCTTGGGTTCGATTCTCTACAAGAACATTTTTTAATTTTTTTTTCTTATCTTCAACGACTCTTATTAGTGTTGTTTTAAAATCATTCACTACCTTTAGGATATGAGTCGTAAATTCGAAAGGTGGTCACTTCTTTTTGCAACCCTTTTCACACAACAAGTTGTGGTTCTGATTCTCGTCACTACTCTTAGGAACTCGTTGGTCCTAAGAGTTGGACATATTTTACTTTGACAACGCTTTTGTTGAAAAAAGTTGTAAAACATACTACATTTTACAACTTTTAATTTACGAGTTGTCAATCTACAGTTGTAGATTACTAATTTTCCCGTAGTGGGTGGAGATCAGATGGGTCTGCAACCATAAACAACACCTAATGGGTGTTGTTTATGGTGCCTTGTATTTGTCCCCTGCCAGTCCAAATGATGCTCAGACTAAATTACTTAAGTTCCTTAGCCAACACCGAGGTATGCAGTGTGACACATTTCCCTTGTAAGCAAAATGAGTTAACTATTAATTACCTACTGATCAAACAACAACAAAATGTACAATACAAAAGCAAGATTGGTCAACTCCAATCTCAAAAAACAGCAAATTCGTCAAAATGGAATTTTTAGGAATGTTTGGTCTCAGATGTGCTTCCTGAAATTCTAAATAACAACATAAAAATAGGCAATTATCCCTTGATGAGTATTGCATTGTTTCGCATAGTGAACAAATGGACCAAGATAACACAGTAACTACCAAATGTTTGTAGGAGTGGGCTAATACCAGGTCAGCAACAAAAGTGCAGCTGTGCAAGATGGACACATAACAAAAGTCAAACATATATCAAGATGAATTAAGGAAATACCCGAAACTGTGACTGAAATGTACATTTCTTCCAAAAGTGTGACTCATTTGAAAATTTTTCCAAAAATGTGACTGACTTTACATAATACCCAAAGTACCCTTTATAGCCCGATGTCTACACATCGATAGCTTGATCTCCACATAGTCATAGTCGATGTCCACACATTATAGCTGATGTCCATATATTTATAGCCTGATGTCCACATATTTTATGAATAGTGTCCGATGTCTACACATCGAAACATGGATGTCTACATTTATCCAACATGTGATTATGCCTAGATTCTGGATGTCTACATATAATATCTACACATCGAACACTATTCATGGTGGGGTATGAGTGCCCAATGTGTACACATCCTTACCCAATGTGTGCACATCTTTACTCAATGTGTACACATCCTTACCCGATATGTACACATCTGAGGACAAAATTTGATATTTCCGTAAAAGACTAGGGCATACATGCCCGTTGACCGGTCATGGTCACACTTTTAGAAGAAATTTCAAATTAGTCATAGTTTTGGAATAAACCCACTTTTCGGTCACACTTTAAGGTAAAATCCCGGATGAATTGTGCAAGATGGGACTTAAAATCACGTACTAAATTATGAAATAACAGTTTGTAACATTATGCCGAGAAGTAAGAACCAAACAAATGTCCGAGAAGGCTAAGACCATCGGGGAAAGAACTCATTTGTTCCGCCTATACTTGAGACTTTGTTTTCATAAACAAAACAAGTTTACCAAAGTAAGCATCACATTCTCCATCAAGATTTCCTATAAAACCTAGTTCCCAAGAAGATTCAATTGTCCAGATGAAAATCAAACCTAGATCTCAATGAAATACGAAATCTCGTCTTCTCCCTAACTTAGATGAAGATCATTCCATCTCTCTGAGTTTGATGAGGGTTCAAGAGACAAAAAGAGAGGCAAGAGAGGATGAGTACAAAACTCATCTGATAAATGGAACTAGGAATCGAGGACAAAAATTAGAATTTTAAAATTAGTGTAAGAGCATAATAGACATTTCTAGATAAAATAGAGGTTTGGCCCCAGGATAGCACCTTTCTACTGCTATTTCATTTCCTCTATTTGATAGAGGTTTAGCCTCTATATTGTACTGGTAGTGGAAAAAACAAACAACCCAAAAAATGAGACCCACTTCTACGTAGAGGAAGGTAGTGGTTTGCCTAAAACAACATGTCATAAGTTTAGATAAAAAGGACAGTTTAAAATGGTCGCACGAGGTGTAGAAATGACTTATTATTTCTGAATCTATTTAGATGTTGCCATTCAAGGACTTACATTTGGGCTGTCCTTTTTGGTACGCCTCCATCAGCTTCGATTCAATAGTGTCTGATCACACGAAAATTATCCGGTGAACATGCAGTAAAAGTCACCGTGGCATTTGATAATCTGGCACTAATCTTTAGAAATGAAATGAGCACGTGACATTTGAGAGTTTGTCGGTTGGATATTTAACTTCAGAAATGATTGGTTCACCGTGAGAAAAACAAGGAGAAATCTCGTAACACGGTGGCCTCACCATCCCAAGTGGGTCCCACACTCTATTATTATCATGGGATTTATCCCGGTTTTTATGACAGTGGTTCTAGCATCACTCATTTAAGTTACATTCGGACTGTCATTTCACACTCCTTCATTGGTTGGTTCCATAGACATGAGATGAGATATGTGCTTGACATTTGGCATAAAGAAAGAGGATAATGATTTCTTATGTCCTTTCATTCAGCGGCACGTTTGACTTAGATTCTATTTCCAATCCTGCATTCCGTTCTTTATATCACATTCCGTTTATTTTTTCCTTGAATACGTACGTACTTGGTAGAGTTTCGGTTCAGGGGAAAATCCAGGGCAGGTGGATAAGTTACTCCAGTCTGTCAATTGGCACCAAAACTCACCCAAAAGTAGAGATCGAACTTCCGGTGTATCAGTGACGGAGCCAGACTTTTTTCCAAATGAGGGCAAATTTATAGGGTAAAAGTCTGTATATACTAGTTGGTATGCGGCCGAAGGCCGCCCGATTTTTTTTTTGACATTTTATTGACTTTTTAGTATTAATTAAGTGAAAATCAAATCATAAAAAAATTGGATTTAAATTAGATATTGTAATTTAGATCATTTTTTTTTTGTTTTTACGTCATACATCTGATGCATTTGTATTAATTTTACATGAATTTTATAATTTTGACCCCATTAAAAATAAATTTTCAATTTTATCAAGCATATTTGCCCCCACAAGACATGTAAATTACAAAAATTATAAGCCTATATGGATGGGATCTCAAAAACAAGTGGGGTCGGCGGATCCATTTGTCCCTACGTCCCTCCGTCCTTGCGGTGTATGATGATGGTACAACCTAGTGTGTGCTTAGGGTGCTGCCAAATGCTTGGATTAAAGTTACCATCGTACCCATCATCACATTTTTTATTTGTTTGTTTCTTATTTCTTCCGTGTTTGCATGTGTTATTTGGTGCAAGTCCTTGGTACCATCCAATTACAAAATATTTGTGGAGTGACTAATATTTAACCGATTTACCACGAAAATGGAGTGAACAAGTGGTATAAAAGGTTAATAAGGAAGTGATTGGATTTCGGAAATGCGTCTGAAAATAAGGTTGATTACAAGATGTTGGAGTGAACTGTGAAGATGATGTAATAATACAACCGTTGGTTAGAAGTAGAAGTAATTATAACTACATAATAAATGAATCAAAGGGTTTTCAAGGGCTTGGGCTTGCAAGAGAGGCTAGATTGTCTAGTGCATACCAACAGACGTGGTTCCACATACCACATGTCGTCATACGGTCTGTTTAGGTTGCAGAGCCCAATGCAATTTTGATTGTTCTATTTATTCAATTTCAATGTACGGAAATGAACTTAATTAAGAAAATTAAGAAAAACATATTCAAATAAATAAAGAGGAATGATCCCTTGACACTTTTATTATCACACTATCTCACATGTTGGGCGTCATTTTTGCAAATTGAAACCAAACCGTAATGGATTTGAAGCGAATATTTTGAGGATATGTTCCTCTTACCAAGTTCTACATTCTTATAAAAAATGAGCGTATTCCGAGACGTATAACATCATCATCTACTACTTTGAAAATGATTCATTGAAAATCTGTGGATTTCTGGCCGTCGAAATTAAGACCGGTAGATTGTGAGGTTTTATATTTCGGAATACGCTCATTTTTGGTAGGCATTAGAACTTGGTAAGAGGAACATATCTTCAAAATATTAGCTTCAAATCCGTTATGGTTTGGTTTTAATTCGCAAAAAACATGTCCAACGTGTGAGATAGTGTGATAATAAAAGTGTCAAGGGATCCTTCAAAATAAGTCTTAAAAAATTGAATTGCGACCAAGATCTAAAATGTAGTAGTTTTGCAACTCATGCGTTTAACATAATTTCCAGACTTTGCATCACAGGATTCTAAAGTCAAAAAGTAAATATTTTTTTTTTCATAAACTTGGTTAAAAAGACCAAAATCAACATTTCCTGGGTGAAAAGGACAGTTAGATTTTAATACTGTTTAAATGGACAAAAATGTAAAAATGTTGAACTGCAACAATAAAATACTAAAAGAATAATGTTAGAAACAAATTTCTGAAAAAGCTTAAATAAACACTTAATGGGAAACAAAAACGAGAGGATGAGTCACGTGTTCAACACACTCGTCCTTAACACGATAGTTCACCAAGTACGCCTCAAAATGAGTGATGCCTATACCCCGTGGTGAAGTCGTATCCAGGATAAAACTGCCCGTTGCAAATACTATAAGCACTATAATACTTGCCCACTCTTACGAACTCAACAGCAATGACACAGAATGTAAAAACCACACAGAGGGAGAAAGACGAAAAGAAGAAGGATATTAGCTTCTTCTGGACACACATTTTTTGGAATGAATAGTTCGAGTTCTTTTTATAGGAAAAGGGAGAGAGGTGCAATAATGATAATTTATTCTCAAATCAATTCCCTGCATGAAGCTAGGAATTAAAAATAAAAACGAAAATAAAACGACCAATTCAATTTAGTCTTGCGGCGCATCTTGTTGCGCGTTTGCCTGTTTCATCGATGTAATTACTATTTTTATATGTTAAATCAAACTTAGACAAAAAAAAAAAAAAAAAAAAATTAGTCTTTAAATCAAAAAAAGTTTTAAAACGTAAAGAATATTTAAATCAATTAAATCCATCATTACTGCATAAGAGTTTTTGGTAAGTAAAATATATTAACATGGTCCCTCATTAAGACAAAATTTAATTTGATTTTAAATTCGTTTAGGAAATATAAAATTATTTTTGTCAAAAAGATATGTCTTGGTTGACCAACATGCCTGAGAGCCCTATGCCCAAGACTTAGTGAAAACAAATATATTTTGTCTCACCCGTTCCATTCACATTGTTTTATTAACTATCCATAATGGATTAGTTAAATAGTGGAACTCCTCTTTAGTCATACCCTATGTAGGACTAAAGGTCATATTTCATTCACTCATAAGAAAATGAGCAAGTACCCTTAGAGACTTAAAGGTCATAAGTTCAATTCCCACCAAGACTATAAACCCAACAATAAAACTCATTTTCTCCAACAATCCCCCACATGAATGAAATACCGAAAAAAATCGGAAAAGCAGAAGCGAGAAATACCACTTAAGTAAGAGGTGTCCATGGGGTCTTGAACCTTTGCTTAGTGAGAAATTGCCGGAACTACTTGATGGACAGTGAATGCGATGTCTTGAACTGCCATCGTTTGGTGTAATCCGCGATAATAACCACGCATGATATTTCTCTAGGTGCTGTCAAGTTCGTGTCGTTGTGTCCTTTTTGGCCCTAGACAAATCCCGTTTCTCCACGATGAAAAATCAATTTTAATGGAGGAGATGAGGAGAAGAGAAAATAAACTGTTTTGAAACAGTTTTGATTTTACTGGGGTTAATTTGTGTTACCTCCCCTGTAAATATTGGTAATTTGCATTACCTCCCCTACAGAAATAAAATTAGCAAAACCTCCTCTCGTCAATAATTCCGTCTATTCCAAGTTAGCTGACTCAGCACTGACTTACACGTGGTTTTTTGTAGGGGAGGTAATGCAAATTACCAATCTTTACAGAGGAGGTAATGCAAATTACCAATCTTTACATGGGAGGTAATGAAAATTACCCCAAACAAATAAAAACCACGTGAAAGTTAGTGCTGATTCAATTGGGTTAAAAATAGGAAGGACAGTTCAGTCTATTCAATCAAAAAAGAAAGGGTAATCTAGTCAATCTACACCCCCTATAGGACACCCCCTAACCAATAAGAAGGACATTGCTATCACACTTGCCGCCCCTCTACCATTTCTTGTTGCACCTATACCAAGATTGTATAGTTATGAACTTAATACCATGACATTTTGTGGGGCGTATTACATGTGATGCGACAACAAGCCTTTCTTTCACGCCGGAAATGATTGATGTCCCGCGGGTTTGAATCCCACGGGACATCCCGACTCTGGTTTTGTGAGAGAGGGGGTGGGACCCACACTTAACCCACCCCTTACAATCCGCCGAGCCATAAGGGAGATCCCATTTTTTCCCATGTCGGGACACACCGTGAGACCAGCGCGGTGAGTGTAGCATTTCCGCTTTCACACTCCTTTCCTAGCATAGTTGGGGGGTTGGATGGACATGGATGTGCCTGGCGTGTCATGGATAATGAGGACAGTGACTTTCATCTGTCCTTTCCATGGCATGATATATGCAGGGAAGGTGGATAAAGTTACTCCAATAGTTGCCACCAACATCCACTGACGCCAAAAATTGAATGATAATTTTTCTGGAACTCCTCTATAAAATACTGGTTCCACCATTAATTCCATAGAATGTAGACATGGAACTTCCGGAGTATGTTAACGGTGCAACCTCGTGTGAGCTTATGTTGTTGCCAATGGCTTGAATTAAAATCAGCATTATAAGGATTGTAGAAAATATGATATCAAAGACTTAATGAAAAGAACACAAAACTAAACTCAAAACAAACTTCTCTTAATTGATATATTTCGACTCATGGCTCAACAACCTATTTATATGACTAACAAACTTGACTCTCAAGTAAAAATACTTTCCTAACATAATCAAACTCTAACAATGAAACTTCTAGACAATTCTCACGTAAACAAACTCTTAAAACCAGTAATACTTGAAATCCAATTAAACTTCTAAATACCGTACCACGCGTCAACAACTTTTGTTGATCCATTCACTTCAGTCAACTGTACCAGTTGATTTAACCATAACATGTCAACTCTCATAGTTGATCCACACTGTTGTATCAACAACTCTTGTTGATCCCTTATGTCTTTTTCATAGTATCTTGGTTTACTTTTCAACATCCTCCCTTAAACCAAGACACTCTTTGCTAATCATTCCCAACTTTCCACGCAAGTAAATGAAAGTGCTAGACTTCAAAGACTTGGTGAAAATATCTGCCATATGCTCATGACTTTCAAAAAACTCAACAACTATCTCCTTATTGCTTACAAGCTCCCTAATGTAATGATATTTGATATCAATGTGTTTACTCCTTCCATGAAACACAGGATTCTTAGTTAATGAAATTGTAGACTTGTTGTCACAAACTATTGTTGTTGGTGTCTTCTGTTCTTGAAACAATGACTTCAGCATTATTCTCAACCATATTGCTTGTGTAGCACAGTTGCTAGCAGCTATATATTCTGCTTCTGTTGTAGATAAAGCAATAACTTGTTGCTTCTTTGATGACCAAGAGAAAAAACCAGTTCCCAACTGAAATCCATAACCTGATGTGCTTCTTCTTCCTTCCGTGTCACCATCCCAATCACTATCAGTAAATCCAACTAATTTTGGATCTTTTGAAATATTATAGAGAATTCCCATACTAGTTGTTCCTCTAACATATCTCAGAATACGTTTTGCAGTAGTTAAATATCTCAAACATCCATAAACCTACTAACTAATCCAACTGCGCACATAATATCAGGTCTTATAGTAGTTAAATATCTCAGACATCCAACAAGACCTTTAAAGTCTGTTGAATTCACCAGTTCTCCTGAGCCTTCTCTTGTCAACTTCAATCTCTCTTCTACTAGTGTCAAGATTGGATTGCAATTATCCATCTTAAAACGCTTTAGTATTCCTTCTGCATATCTTTGTTGATTGATAAAAATTCCTCTTTCATTATTTGTCCTTCTATGCCAAGAAAATATGACATTAAACCAAGATCTGTCATCTCAAATTCCTTCACCATATCCTCCCTAAATTCCTTGATCATCTCAGAACTGTTTCCAGTAAAAATAAAATCATCAACATATTATAATATGATTGCCAAGAGTAGCAGCTTTCAAATATAAAGTATGCTCATATGGACATCTTGTAAATCCTTTCTTAATAAAGTAAGAATCTATTCTTGTATACCAAGCTCTTGGTGCTTGTTTCAAACCATACAAAACTTTGTTTAGCTTGTATAATTCATTCTCCTTCCCCTCCATAATGTAGCCTGCTGGTTGTTCAATATAAAATTCTTCTTCCAAGACTCCATTCAAGAATGCTGACTTAACATCCATCTGAAAAATCTTCCATTGATTATGTACAGCTAGAGAAATTATCATTCTTACTGTATCAAGTCTTGCAACTGGTACAAATACTTCTGAGTAATCTACTCCTTGCCTTTGTATATATCCCTTAGCAACTAACCTTGCTTTCAATGTATCTACTTCACCACTTGACTTGTATTTTGTTTTATAAACCCATTTAACACCAATGGGCTTCATCCCTGGTGGAAGTTCTGTTAATTCCCTTGTGTCATTCTTGTCAATTGACTTCAGTTCTTCATTCATGGCTTGAATCCAACCTTGTTATTTTGATGCTTCTTCATAAGTTATAAGATCACAATCTCCAAACAATGCAAAGTTCACCACATCCTCATCAATATCTTCATCATCTCTTGTTAAAACATAATCATTCAACCTAGGAGGTATAACATATTTTCTTCCTGGTCTTATGGTTTCTTGTTGTGGTACTGCTTCTGTTCTTGTTTCTTCATGATGTTGTTCAACATTGTCTTGAATCTGCACTTCTTCATCAACTACAATTGGAACTGTTCTGATAGCAGCAGGTGGATCAACATTCCTTGTTGACCCCAAATTTGGATCAACATTGCTTATTGATCCAGTATTCCAATTTCATTATGAATCTTCATCAAATATCACATCTCTGCTTATAACTATCTTTCCTATCTCTGGATTAAACAACTTATATCCTTTGGTTACTGAACTATAACCAACAAGAATACATTTTTCACTCTTGTCATCAACTTCTTTCTAAGTTCTTTAGGTATATGTGCATATGCAATGCACCCAAACACTTTCAGATGTCTTACACTTGGTCTTGAACCTCTCCAGGCCTCTTCTGGTGTCATGTTATTCAAAGAATTTGTAGGACATCTGTTGAGTAAATAAACTGCTGTATCAACTGTATATCCACAGAAAATTTTAGGTAAATCTTTTGTTCTTCTTATAGTTCTTTCCATCTCCATTATGGTTTTATTCTTCTTCTCTGCAACTCCATTTTGTTGTGGTGTATATCTTGCAGTCAATTGATGTTGAATACCATGTTCTTCCATGAATTTATCAACTACAGTATACTCCTTTCCTCTATCACTCCTCAATATCTTGATGTTTTTACCAATTTGTTTCTCAGCATAAGCTTTGAAACTTCTAAAAGCATGAAAAGCATCACTCTTCTGTCTAAGCAAATAAACCCAAGCCTTTCTACTAAAATCATCAATGAAAGTTATAAAATAACTATTACCTCCATGTGAAGTTACTTCAATTGGACCACACAGATCACTGTGAACAATCTCCAGTTGTTGATCAGCTCTTCTTGCTTTGTTGACAGGGAATGGATCTCTGTGCTGCTTTCCAAAGATGCAATTTTCACATCTTGAATCTGGAAGTTCAATGAAAGGCAATCTTGACACCATCTCCTTCTTTGATAAGATTTGTAAACTATTAAAGTTCACATGTCCCATTATTTTATGCCATAACCAAGAGTCATTATGCACACTGCTACTGTAACAACTCTCCCTTTAATGTTGAATATTCAAAGGAAATAACTTGTTTTTGGTCATCTGTACTTTAGCAATCAGTCTTTTTCTTCTATCTCTGATGAAACACAAACCATTGTAAATATTCATAGAGTATCATCTTTCAAATAGTTGGCCCATATTTAGCAAGTTTTGATGTAAACCTGGTACATAAAACACATCCATGATATATACTTTTGAACCATTAATCTTGAGAACAATTCCAATTTTTCCTTTTCCCATAACTGGAATTGTAGAACTGTTGCCAAATTTTACTATTGATCTGACAGACTCATCAAGCTTATCAAACAAATCTTTTCTGCCACAGATATGGTTACTGCAACCTGTATCTAAGTACCACTTAAGTTGTGGTTGTTCTTCTGTAATATGACATGCAAGTAGCATGTTTCATCCTTCTTTTTTTCTTTTTCTTCTTCTTCTTCTTGACTTTCTGCAATATTGACTTTGAAATTTTCTTTGAATTATTAGCAACTGTCTTTCATGGTTTTGGACACTTGGTAGGAATGTGTCCAAAATCTCCACAATTATAACATTGTATTATTGATCTGTCTAATGGCTTCCTATAATTTCCATTATTGTTGTATCTTACTTGAAAGCTTCCACCATTAGGTTTTCCTTGATTACTTATCCAGTTAACTTGACTCTGAAGTGCCTCTTCAACTTGTTTTGCAGCATCTATTTTTTCAAGTAATCTTTGTTCATAAGTTTGTAATGAACCCAACAACTCATTAAGATTCATAGTTTCAACTGTGTTGCCTTCTTCTATAGCAGTAACTTTGGATTCAAACTTCTCAGGTAATCTTCTTAATATCTTTTCTACAATTTCTGAATCTTCTACAATATCACCATTGGCCTTCATCTCATTAACAAGATTCAGTGTCTTTGAGAAAAACTCTGAAATTGTTTCAGTTGTCTCCATCTATAATAATTCATACTTTCTCTTCAAGGTTTGTAATCTAACCTTATTGACCTTGTCATATCCTGTGTAATAGCTTATCAAACCATCCCAAACTCTTTTAACTTCCTTGATGTAGATAACTCTATCAATGAGAGATTCATGAATACCTTGATGAAGAATATATGTAGCTTTAGAATTCTTATTTATGTTGTCATTCAATAGAGTTAACGTAGCTCCTTCAACTACAGCTCCTTTTGCTAGTTCTACATAACCATCTTTCACAATATCCCATACCTCTTGGTATGTGAAAAATTCTCCATCTGTAACATCCAGTTCTCAAAGTTTTTACCTTCAAACACAGGTACCTTGATCGCTCGTCATCTTCTTTAACTCAAACTCTCATACCCAAAGACCTAGAACCTGATACCAGTGCTCTGATACCAGATGTAGAAAATCTGATATCAAAGACTTAATGAAAAGAACACAAAACTAAACTCAAAACAAACTTCTCTTAATTGATATATTTCGAATATTTCGACTCATGGCTCAACAACCTATTTATATGACTAACAAACTTGAATCTCAAGTAAAAAGACTTTCCTAACATAATTAAACTCTAACAAAGAAACTTCTAGACAATTCTCATGTAAACAAACTCTTAAAACCAGTAATACTTGAAACCAAAGTAAACTTCTAAATATCGTACCACGCGTCAACAACTCTTGTTGATCCATTCACTTCATGTCAAATGTACCAGTTGATTCAACCATACTCTGTCAACTCTCATACACTAGTGGAAATCGGCAGTTTCGCGACTGACAAAGCAAGTTATTTAACTCGTATATATGACTTGCTTTGTCAGTCGAAAAAAGGGTCGTTGTTTGAGCGTAGTTTTCTACTATGACTTGTCTCTGGGGGTCGTTGAAAATATTATATCAACGACCGATGTCAACGGTCAAAACTTTATGACCTGTCTTAAGTGGGTCATGGATATAAATCAATATAAAAAAATAGATTCAGATTGATCAGATGGCTCTTGACCAATCGACTAAGTCAGAAATTAAACTCAAATGAAACTCAAATTAGAATTCAAATGAAAACCAATTTCAAATCAAATAAAAATCAAAATCAAATTAAACTTGCACACAAAAAATCATTCAATTTAACATTCATTGATTCATTGGTTTCAAATTACACAAAGGATTAAAATTTGTAGTTCTGACCAGTGTAATCTGTAGTTCTAGGATTCCATTACAAAATGATGAACTAAAAAACTTTGATTAAACAGCAAAATTATAAACTCCGATGATGATGAAGAACTTATTTCTGCGTATTCCTACTTCATAATGGCGTACCTGCACAGGAAAATCCATCAGCAAAATTGCAGAGAGGCAACAAGATGAATAACCAAAAGAACTCAACAAGATGATAAACCAGTAGGAAGAACCCTATTACAATCCCATCACAATCCCAACCAGAAGACGAAATAAAGCATGAGCTACAACAAAATTCATCCATGGAAACCACTGAATCATTATAGAACCGATACCAGAAACACGGGCAACAATCAGAGAAAAACTCAAGGAGGATAAAAAGTGCAAAGTTGTGAAGATTAGTACAAATTCCTCTGATCAGTTAAGCATATATAGTTAGCATGTTTGGTTTCATCTTCTAAATAAATATGACAGTTCTAGAATTCCTCTGATCAATTAAGCATAGGGACCCTAGAATTCACCAGCCACGTTACTAATTTCTTTTCTTTTTTATAATAGTACTAGTTCTAGAAATATGCCACTATATGATGTTCTTCGCATTACTTAACCATATAATGCATTCCTATTTCAAAATTATGGCAGGAAAGGTAACTGATTCATTGTGAAACACTCCCGATAATATAGAGGCATACATAAAGACACGCATAAAGAAGATAGAGAGGAATACATAAAGAAGATCAAGCAAACAATTAGCAACAACTACAACTGATCATATTTCACTTTCAAGGATAGGAGCAACAAGTTGGAGGAAGCGCATTGCCTGGAGTTTCATCTTTCCATCATCACTAGTTGTAAATCTGAACATAAACCGAAGTATATCAAAACAAAGGCTCAAACATCATTGTTACTGGAAATAACACAGTGACAGAGAATTATTAAAATCATATTAGCTTCACCTTTGGTGATTTCTTAGTACTGTTGGTTTCGTCTTGAAGACCTTATAGAAGATCGAGCCCGAGCTTAATGCAGCAAAGTTTGTAACCAGATGATAACTTGGAGCCAAACCAGGGTTCTTAACACCTGCATCATCAAACAAGAAGCTTTTGGAGATAAAAAATTGTTCACATTAATACAAATTACTGAGGTATTTAGAACTTTAACTACATGTTGACTCTCATTAGTTACGGTTTACTAAATAATGTTACAAGATCAGGCGCTTCAAAATAAAAGAATTTAAAACTTGAAACCAAACAAAGCAAAACTTTTGTAACATATCCAAAATCTAGATGTTAAATACGATGATGTTATGCTGATAGCTTGACCCTAATTAATTTACCTGACATTCCTTCTTTAATTATTGCCTACCAGTTTCTATTGTTTTTTTCTTTTGGGTAAGATCTATTGGTTCTTTTTTATCATAAAATCGTACCCAAAGTTCCCTAGAGACCAAATTAGCATCAATATAATGATCGTCACACAAGCAAACCCTTCCTAAAGCTAACTTATGGAAGCCCGCCTTAATAAGATAGCAACAACTAACAAATGTGGAAATCTAGGGTTTATGGGTATTATGAAAGCATGTGATACTAAAAAGACAATCATAGTGACAATTGAAATGGAATCAAGTACATGTAGTGTATGAAACTAATAAAGAAAAACAATACATTTCGTGACCAGTTAGCTGCTTGATTTCAACATGCCATAATTTGTTTAACCCAAAGATATAAGTTAAAGAATCTAAAAATTACTATCGCTTGAGGACTCGTCTACTATTCAAGCCTACAACTTAGCTATTTTCACACGGTACTTAAATTTTCAACATTAACAAAGGTTGTTTAGCTATAGACCTTTTTTCCCTAAGAAAAGTAGCTACTTGACCCCACAATACCTTGCGAATATCATCAAGCTCATAGACTAGAACTTGATAAAACTGACCCTCACTTAATTACTCCATCCCTGAAAGCAAAAAAATATGGATCATAAATAAAAGTGGAGGCAGTATACATAAGCCAAATAGCTACTTTATGAATGCCAAAATAACCTGTAAAACATATGACGCTGTGGCTTCTGTCCAGTTGTCTACGGAAAGAGAGAAGAAGTTCCCTAGTTCATGAAAATATCAAAAAATTAGCCAAAATAAATGTCAAATATGCAATTCGGGTCTGATAAAAAAATATAAATTGAGATGACAAAGATGCAGAAACACAAAAGGCAAGACACATACTTAACCATAACAAGCAAAATTGTAAAAAACATATAAATGAAATACTTTGGATAACAAGTAATTTAACAGTTCATTCAATATCTCTTTCAAAAATTTGCAAAGATGTAAGAACGATCACTACCAGCATTATATTTTGTTAACAAATTCCAAAGCCTATGTAAGTTGAGTGGTAGACTGACATTTATTTATTTGGCCTTTTGATCTAACTAAGGAATATGCAAGAGGACTTGGGTTACAACATATTGTGAAACACTCCGATAATACAACCAAATTGAAGAACATACCGCACGCAGACGAGTCTCTTGGACCAACGCTTGATTTCGGTTTGGTAAAGCTTAAAAATAATATCTTCCAATTCACCACGATCCCTTTGTGTTCTTTTAATCTCTTGTGGCTTGACTGGCATTGGTTTTCTTTTGTTGTCCTGAAAACATCATAAGAAAAAAATCCAGTGTTAGACGTTTGAAAAGTATGTGATTTCTACATATACACTTGAGTTTGCGCTTAGCCATAGGGGGTAGAAATCTTGTTCTTAAACGGGATAACCAGAAATGAAAGAAATAGTAAGAGATAGTGCAAATTGAAGAAGTTAAAAGTAGTGATGCCATACCATAAATTAATCATGGAGTGGAATGAAATGAATACCTTAGGAATTCCAAGCATTGGCCTCATGTGCGGCCCACGATCATTTTCAATCACCTTTACAAAATGAGATAGAACTGGATATGAAACTGGAAGGAAAAAATCATATAACCATGACTACGTAATCCAGGGAGAAAGAGCGCTTTGGACTCCAACCCGTATTTGGTTTTTTTTATCATAGGTCTGTTAGTTCTTTCACGACGCATTTTACCGTACTCCTTAAAGTTATCGTTATGAGGTTTCATGTCTTAAATTCCACTTTACCTTCGAGCGAAACTTTCCTGCAAATACCAATACAGGGTGCGAAATGAAATACTTATAAAAAAGGAACGTCAAATAGAATGTATGAAGATAGTTTTGACTTTAAGCAATTCACAATCACGATGCATCAAAATCTCAACTAAATGAACTTATCACCTTCAATGCACATCAAGGTACTCACCTTGATTAGTCTTGGAGAAAATACATTGGAACAAAATAAACGTGTTCAAAGGATAATTCTTTGGCATATTTGGAGTGTCACTTGCCTGCCTAACTCCATCGTAAACCGCAAATATTCGTATAACCCAACCGAACAAGGATACTAGGAAATTCAAAGGAGAAAGAGCAACACCTTATAAATAAACATAAAAATTGAATCAGTAAGGATCAATCTTATATTTTTAAGATTAATAAGTCCATTTTGTTTTCATACCATGTGATTATTAAGAGACCACCACCTCCTTGTAGCAAAGAACATCGCAGCAACTCCAAACACCACCACTATCAAAACCGTTAGCGTAACCAACACCACCAAAGATACTCCAAAGAACAACAAAAAATCCATCAGCAATCATTCAAGCCATGAAAAATAGTATATCATACATTAGAATCCAATCTAAAAGATGTAAAAAACTGAAAATTTTAATGAAAAGAATTAAATCAAAATTTAAACTCATATTTGAACACTATAATGGTACCAAAAACTTCAAAATCAGATTCTACCAGTTCGTATTTTATCACAACAACAATCGTCCAAAAAAAAAAATCCGATAAATCTTAAAATCATAACAAATTCTTAGTCATAAAGTTACCCATTAATCAAAGACCAAAAACAATACTAATTACATGAATCGAGATACCTCTAAAAAAACCAATATATCAAAACAAAAAAAAAAAAAAACCCAATTTAAGAAAACCCCAATCGAGAAAACCTAGGGTTTCATTTTCATAAAAAAACCCAAATTTGATTTTTATCAAAGAACAAATCGATCAAATTTAAAACAGAATTTTAACAATAAACTTGAAATGAGAAGTAAAGAATCAATACCAATAAGATGGATGACCGAGTAAACTAACTGCTCCCTCCTGATTTTGATTGTTGTTGGAGTTGGTGAGTGAATCAATTGGTGATTACTGTTGAAGAAGGTAAAAAAGAAAAAAAATAAGAAGAAGATGTTGGTGGTGGTATAAGATTTCGATCTGATTATTTTAGGGTTTCAGTTAGGTTTAACTTCCCAACAAACATAAAACATAGGTCTTTCAATGGAGAGGAACAAAAAGGATAAGGTGTTTTGGTGGTGATGGAAGTAGTGGGATGGTGGTGGTGAATGAAGTGAGCGGAGAAGAAGAAAAGAAAGGTGCAGTTTCTCAAGAGCAGAAGAGAAATATGCTAGGGAATAGAGATAATAGATGGGTGAAGAAATAAGGCGGGTGGGGGGAATATCATCGATAATAACGAGGTGAGAAAAGGTGGGTCCCGCCTAAGAAAAGTAGCACTGATTCAACTAGGTAGAGCGGTCGTGGTGTCGGTTCATGAATCGGGGACATAGCCGTAATTTAAAAGTTTATGGAACGACCGTTAATAGCACTCTGGGATGTGCTCCCGAAATTTATCACAACAATGACCGTCTTGACCGGTCCACGGTTCGTTGACCGTCAATGAGGGTCGAATTCGTGGGTCATTTTGACCCCCATTTCCACTAGTGATAGTTGATCCACACTGTTGTATCAACAACTCTTGTTGATCCCTTCTGTCTTTTTCATAGTATCTTGGTTTACTTTTCAACAAGGATCATCACGCTTTTTGTTTGTTTCTATGTTGCGTGTGTTATTTGGGGTAAGTCACTCACACCATACAAATGCAAAACATTTTTGGAGTGATTGATGTATTAAGTTATTAACTGACCTACCACAATAATAGAGTGAACACCTGATATAAATGGTTAATAAGCTGGCGATTGGATTTCTTAAATGCGCCCCAAAAATAAGGTAAAGATAAAGTTAATTTACATAACTTTCTAAGATATTGGAGTAAACTGTGAAGATAATATAATTATAGGAATTCTGGTCAGGAGTGTGATAGACGCATTTATGTGTCTAATTTTTCCTCAATGTTTCGTATTGTTAGTACTCGTTTTCGTCCTTATTATGGTGTTTTGTGTGTTTGTAGGTATTTTTTGGAAATAAATATTGTTGGAAAAATTCGGCTCGAAAAGTTGTTCGGAGCACCTACGGAGGACACATGTTATTCGGACTCCACTTTGGATAAGGGGTAACTCAATTACTAAGGGGCACCTCTTTGAGCACTTGCTATTCGCACCCTGGTTTCGTTAGGGGGACACCATCTTCATCGTTTGAATGTTGGTTTTGGCGGAAAAAGTTAACGAGGTTATGGCGGATTCTTGGTTCGAGCTTTGGAGATGTTTTAGAGCGATTCAATGGTTGAAACTTCTTGGGATGGTCTGTTTGGGCTTAACAGACTTGGTGTATGTATTTGGTCTGACCGAATTTGTTTGTATAATCCAAACGAAGAGAAAGAGCAGGTGCGTGTGCAAGGGAGGATTTATTCAGGGGATTACAGTGTAGATACGTGTGTTTGGACGCTGCAGAAGCATGAATAAGTAAAAAAGGGAAGTTTCAGCATTATCAAACACTCTTTGACAGCGTGAGAAGATAAAAAAGGAAGTTATTCCCGTGACAGACCGAGGAGAATAAAAACAATAATGAAGAAGATACGTGAATTAAACTCCAGTTATGTTGATCCTGTGAGTATATATAGGGTTCTGGGGACTCAGAGAGGGATACAGAGAGATTGGGAGAGTTGTAGAGTATCAGAAAGCCAAAAAAATCGAGTTGCAGAAACTGCCATTGCTGCTGCTGTGAAGAACACGAAGAACATTCAACGCACATAGAACCGTCGTTTTCGCTACAGTAACAACGACTCACAGCCGTGGGTCGTAATACGGAAGACAGTCTTAAAAGCAACAGTAACAGTTTTTTTCTTTGTAACAGTGTTTGCAACAATTATAATCGTTGCAAACACCCGATTTTCATCATTTTCTCCATTTCATCATTTGTACACCTCCTTTGAGCAATAAAAATGAGTTTTGAGCGTGTTTCCAACATGATGAGAGGCTAATTCTCCCACAACCAAGGCAATGAGGAAGCTATTTACGCATGAATAATTGGTAACTATTTTATTTTCTCTAATTTATAATTCATAATTCACTCAATCACTGCTTTTGCAGAGTTTTAATTGTTTGCAAAATTCTTTCATTAGTTGTGATTCAATTAGATAGGTTATGCTTGTATTAAGATAATCTATGCTTAGGGGATACAATTAATTATTGAGAATTTGCCTGATTATTTGTGAATTAAGAAACAAGGTATTTAAAAGATAATTAGAGTTTTGGGTTATTTACCGTTATTCATTCATGTGTAATAGTGGAATCAGTGTCTTGGTTATTCTCTCATATCTTGAATCCATTTTGTGTTAATTTTTCTTTATTATTAATTTTTATAAGTCTAAAATCCATTGCTTTCACAAGTCTCAACGAACCTTATTACTACAACTCAATTGAAAATACCATCAATTTTTGGCGCCGCCGACGCGGGCTTGTCTTTAGGCTAGAGTTTTTAGATTTTCTTTTAGGTTTTATTTATTTGTTCTTCTTTACGTTTTTGGGTTTTTGTCTTTTCCTTTCAGATTTTGGGATTTGGAGCGAAAGAAAAATTTGCCAAAGCTTTTGGTGGATACTTAAAGATTTGGAGTTAAAGACAAAGCGAAAGGAGCGGAAGAAGAAGATTTTTTATATTTTATAAAAAAGAGAGAAAAAAAAGAGAGAGATATATTTTATTTATTTAAGACTTTCCTTTTCTTTTGTACTTTATTTTTGGACCTTGGACATTCGGACATTCCTTATTTTTTTTTAAACCCTACGGAAGGGTAGTATTATTTATAAACTGTATGCAGAGAAGGACGACGATTACGATATCGTCTCGGCCCCTCGGGTTCGTACATGACATAGGAGTCGTGGCCCGAGTTGACTACAACGGTTCATCCCCCGTATGGAACGAGAGGTAAGTTTGTCGAAACACTCGCGAATCCCCTGCCAGCGAGTTACTGTCTTCCTTCGTGTGAATATATGCTGAGGACTTGAAAACGACTGTTTTAATTTCCTAGTAAAGAGCAAGGCCTGGCCATACAAGATAAGGGTTCAGATTTCATCACCGTTCTCTTCTTTCCCGCCTTAGGAAAACAATACTTAACGCGAACCTAAGCCTTAAAATTTGAATAGAACGAGACCGATAGTGTAACGAGCTTAGTAGGAAAGTCGCTCGAAAAATATTGGCTACTCTTTTAGCATACTTCGAAGTTCATGATGGTTTCTGTGAAGTTGAATGCGTGACTGCGCTGCCTTGTAATAGCGGTGAGTCCTTGGGTATCAAAGCTCCACGGAGCTTCCCTCGCCTTGATTCAACTTACTTTGACTCGGATTGATCCAGATGGGTTTTCTTAAATTGTAACGAATTCCCTTTCGAAGGATTAGAAGCTGGTCTAGAAAACAATCTAAGTGGAGCCATCATGCTTTTTGTTTGCTAGATATCATTAGGTTTGTTGTGGTGGAGTCAGCCTTGTTTTTGTTTGCATAAAACTTCCCTTCCTTTTAGGATTTTTCTTTTTTTTTTTTATTTTCTAGTGTATGCCCGATGTCATTAAAGAACAGGCTTGGAAAAGAAACACTCTAGGTCGTTTGATAAGTGACAAACCTAGTAGCTCTTCTTGTGAAGGAGGGGAACTCGAAGACTCTTCTTTTGAGAGCCCCGTTTTTGGAAACTTCAGTTTTGAGAATCTGTGTCTTAATGAGGAAAGTACCCCTAGTACTTTTGTTGTGCCAACGATGACAACTTTGAAAGATTACATGTTCCCAACTGGGACCAACCGAGCTTCGTGCATTAAATTGCAAGCCAATACGGCTAACTTCGAGATAAAAGCTAGTATTCTTCAGATGATCCCTATATTCTTAGGAAAAGATGATGAGAACCCTTATTTTCATATTAGGGACTTTGAGGAAATTTGTGGGACAGTTAGAATAAAAGACCTTACTGATGAAGTTTTGAAACTAAAGATGTTCCCCTTTTCCTTAAAAGATAAAGCCAAGACCTGGATAAACAACTTACCATCTGATGAAATTTGTGGCAGGAACTTATTGCTGCTTTCTATATGAAATTCCACCCTAAGCATAAAACTGCAGCTGTTAGGCAGAAAATTAGTGCTAGTGTGCAACAAGAGGGAGAGTCTCTTTATAGGTTTTTAGAGATATTCAATGATCTCCTATCTCAGTGTCCTCACCATGGATTTGATAAGATGAAACTTGTAGGTATTATTTATGATGGTTTAGACTATTCGACCAAAGCCATGGTCGAGTCTATGTCTTTGGTGAGTTTACTAATAAAAGTGCCGAGGATGCCTTTACCTTCTTAGGAGTTGTTGCCGAGAAATCCCAACATGGTGGGAGTCTTGTGTTGAACCCCCTAAAAAGACTCATGGTTAATAGAAGTAGCACCAATATGGTAGATACAAGCTTCGGGTCGATGCTAAGTTTGCCGCTTTGTCAGAAGGTTAGAAGCTTTGGAAATGGGTCAGTCTAAAAATAGGTCCCTTGGCGAACCTAATAGAACCTCTCAAGTATCTAGTTGTGGAATAGAGCCTGATAACTCATTTTGGGAAGGTCAGGTTAGTGAAGAGAAAGCTCATGCTGTCTATAACAATGCTAGGTTTGAGAACCGCTAGAAGTTTAACCCATACTCATATACTTACAACCCTGGTTGGAGAAACCATCCTAATTTCTCTTGGTCTAAGGGCCAGAATCAAGGTCAGTCTAGTAATTCTCAACCTCCCCCAGGTTTTGGTTATAATAAGAATTCTTAAGGTCAAACCCAGTTCCAGAACCCTTCTGAGAATAAAATGACTAGCTTAGAGGAATCTCTTAGTATACTAAAAAAGAGCCAGGATATGTTAACACAGAGCCAGGAAATTTTAGTAAAGAGCCAGGGTAATTTTCAAGAGGAAACCAAGCAGAATTTTAAGAATAATTCCCAATCTCTTGCTAAATTAGAACTTCAAGTCGGCCAAATAGCTAAGTTCCTTAGTGAAAGAGAATATGGAAGGTTCCCTAGTCATACTAATCCTAACCCTAAAGGAGAGAATTCGTACAATCATGTGAATTCTATTACAACCCTTAGGAGTGGAAAGAAAGTTGACAACAAGGTAAACATGCCTGATAGTGAACATGTTGTAGTTCACCCTTCCGAACCAGAAAATGAGGAGACTGATAGAGTCTCTAATGAGACTAATGAGGGTCATATTGAACCAGGCTTTGTTCCCAAAGCCCCGTTCCCCTAGCTGCTAGTTCCAACTAAGAGGGAGTCCAACTTTAATGATATATTGGAGGTTTTTAAGCAGGTAACTATCAACCTACCATTGTTGGATGCGATTAAGTAGATTCCCGCTTATGCCAAGTTTCTTAAGGACTTGTGTAAACGAAAGCGTAAGCTTAGTATTCAAAAGAAAGCCTTCTTAGCTAGTCACGTGAGTTCCATTATTCAGAATACCACTACTCCTAAGTATAAAGACCCAGGGTCCCCTACTATTTCTTGCAACATAGGTAAATACCGTGTTGAGAAAGCTTTGCTTGACTTAGGAGCCAGTGTGAACTTACTCCCATACCATGTGTACCTTAAGCTAGGACTTGGTGAGATGAAACCTACCCAGATGACTCTTCAGTTAGCTGATCGGTCCGTTAAAATTCCTCGGGGTGTGATCGAGGATGTTCTCATAGAGGTCGACAAGTTTATTTATCCGGTGGATTTTGTTATCCTAGATTCCCAACCTGTCCCTGGCCCAGAGAACCAGATACCGGTAATTTTAGGTCGCCCGTTTTTAGCTATATCCAATGCGATCATTAACTATCGAACTGGTATTATGAATTTATCTTTTGGTAATATGACTATTGAGCTGAATGTCTTTCATATTAGTAAGCTACCCTCTGAACTAGATGACTCGAGCATAGAAGAGGTGAACGTGATAAGAATATTAGTCGAGGAGTCATTACCAAACACTTTGTTAGAAGATCCATTAGAGAAATGCCTAGCTCACTTTGGGATTGATTTTAATGATGATGATGTGATTAATAAGGTGAATGCTTTGTTAGATTCAACCCATTTGTTAGACACTAGTAATGGATGGAAACCTAAGTTCGAACCACTACCAATTTCTAAGTCTACCCTAGTTCCTTCGTTAGAAGAGCCTCCTAAGTTGGACCTAAAACCATTGACAGATACCCTGAAGTATGTGTTTTTAGAAACTTTACCTGTGATTGTTGCTTCCGACTTGGATAGTGATCAGGAAAGTAGGCTAGTGACCGTCCTTCAAAACAACAAGGAAGCTTTAGGGTGGACCATGCGGACATTAAGGGTATAAGTCCTCTTTTGTTTGTATGTATCGGATCTATTTAGAGGAAGATACCAAACCTTCTAGGGAGATGCAACGAAGACTAAACCCTAATATGAAAGAAGTAGTTCGAACCGAGGTTCTTAAATTTGTTAGATGCAGAGGCATTATCTACCCCATTTATTTGTAAGTGGGTCGGCCCGTTCGGGTTGTTCCCAAGAAATCCTAGTATTCTCGTAGTCCGTAATGATAATAATGAGTTAATCCCAAGCCGAGTGACCACGGGTTGGCGTGTTTGTATTGACTATAGGAAATTGAACAAGGTCACTAGGAAGGACCACTTTATCCTTCCCTTCATCGACCGGATGCTAGAGAGATTAATTGGACATAGTCATTCTTGCTTTTTGGATGGCTACTCTGGCTATAATCAGATCGTTATTGCCCTAGAAGACCAGGAGAAAACCACTTTTACCTGTCCCTTTGGTACCTTTGCGTATAGACGCATGCCTTTCGGGCTATGTAATGCCCCTGCAACTTTTCAGCGTTACATGATGAGTATATTTTCGAGATATGGTGGAGAGGTTCTTGGAGGTCTTTATGGATGATTTTGATGTTTGGTTCGTCTTTCGATGAGTGCTTGCATCATTTTTCATTAGTGTTGACTAGATGTAAGGAAAAGAATCTAGTGCTTAATTGGGAGAAATGTCATTTCATGGTTCAATCAGGTATTGTTTTAGGGCATATCGTATCTTCTAAGGGCATAGAGGTAGATAAAGCCAAAGTTGACCTTATTAAGACTTTACAGGTCCCAAAAACCGTAAAAGATATTAGGTCATTCTTAGGGCATGCAGTTTTTATCGTCGATTCATTAAGGATTTTAGCTTGACTTCTAGACCTCTTTTCAATTTGCTTGCAAAAGATGTTAAGTTTGTCTTTGATGATGCTTGTTTAGAGGCTTTTGAGAAGCTTAAGACTTTACTCACTACCGCCCCCATAGTCCAGGCACCTAACTAGAACCTACCCTTTGAGATCATGTGCGATGCTTCAGATTATGCTATTGGTGTTGTGCTAGGTCAGCGAGAAAACAAATTAATTCATGTGATTTACTATGCTAGCAAAACTCTGAATGATGCCCAGTTGAACTATACCACTACGAGAGAAGGAAGGCTGTTGGCCATTGTGTTTGCCTTAGACAAGTTTAGACCCTATCTCTTAGGTTCTAAGATCGTAATCTATCTTTGATCATCTTTGCTTTGAAATACCTTTTGTCTAAGAAGGATACCAAACCTAGATTGATTAGATGGATCCTTTTATTACAAGAATTTTGTCCATACATTAGAGACAAAATGGGTGCATAAAATGTAGTAGCAGACCACTTGTCTAGGATGGTTGTTAGTTCTCCTAATAATTCCCTTCATATAAGGGATAGCTTTCCTGATGAACAATTGTTCTCTGTTTCCCAATCACCTTGGTATGCAAATATAGTGAATTATCTTGTTACTGGTTGAATGCCCCAACATTGGGGTAAACAAGATCGTTCTAGGTTTTTAGCCGAGGTTAAACATTTCTTTTGGGATGATCCTTATTTGTTTAAGTATTGTCCAGACCAAATTATTAGGAGATGTATACCTGAGAGTGACCAGTCCAGTATCATTTCCTTTTGTCATGATCATGCTTGTGGGGGTCACTTTAGCGCTAATAAGACTGCTGCTAAGATATTGCAGTGTGGATTCTACTGGCCTTCGTTGTTTAAAGACTCCAGCGATTCTTGTGTTACTTGTGAACGTTACCAGAAATTAGGAACCATTTCCCGTAGGAACATGATGCCCTTGAACCCTATTTAATCGTTGAGGTCTTTGATGTGTGGAGTATTGACTTTATGGGTCTGTTTCCTAATTCCTTTGGTAACCTATACATCCTTATCGCCGTAGACTATGTCTCTAAGTGGATTGAGGCGGTTGCGTGTAAAACCAATGACCATATGGTTGTGATTGAGTTCTTGAAAAATAATATACTTACACGTTTTGGTACACCACGAGCTATAATTAGTGATGGAGGGTCGCACTTTTGTAATGGACCTTTTAGGCTTCTGATGAAGAAATATGGTATTACACATAAGGTAGCTACCCCATATCATCCATGAGACTAGTGGTCGGGTAGAGGTTTCTAATAGGGAGATAAAACGTATATTAGAGAAAATTGATTAATCCTAATCGGAAAGACCGGTCGTCTAGGCTATCGATGCCTTATGGGCTTACCGTCTTGCGTTTAAAACCCCTATTGGAATGTCGCCTTATCGGCTTGTTTATGGCAAGGCATGTCATTTACACGTTGAGTTAGAACATAAAGCTTATTTGGCTGTTAGCGGCTAAATTTTTCACTTGACAAGGCAGAGCCCATAGGAAACTCCAGCTCAATGAGTTGGACGAGATTCGTATAGATGCTTACGATAGTGCGAAGAGTATAAGAACAAAATGAAACTTTTGCATGATAGAAATATTTTACGGAAGTCATTTTCTCCAGGTCAAAAAGTTCTTCTATATGATACCCGCTTGCATCTTTTCCCGGGAAGTTACGTTCTCGGTGGACGGGTCCTTTTATTGTTCGCACCTTGTCCTTCCTCATGGAGTTCATTGAGATCGAGACACCGGACGGTAGTAGTTCTTCGAAGGTTAACGGTCAGGGTGAAATCCTTTTTAGAGCCCTTTCTACGGGTGATGTTGAGGAGGTCCTCTCGAAGGACCTGTTTACCCTTGATTGACCATCGTGGTGATTGTATGTTGTATATTAGTTTTGATTTCTCTCTTCACCCCGGGTACTATCTTTCCGACTTCTCTCTTTACTGATTCCTCATGTTACTTTACTTTTTGGTATTGCTCTTTCATTAGAAACATTGAGGAAAATGTTAGATTTAAGTTTGGGGGGTGGGGAAGAAACTTTTTGTTAGCTTTTAGTTGCAATAAATAAACTCGAGCCTAGAAATTTATATTTAATAAGGTCGGCACTAACCAATCTAAGTGGATGGAAGCATTTTGGTTGTAGGAGTTGAGGAACCAATCTGATTAGATGGAAACATCTAAAGAGTCTATTCATAAAAGCACAGAGCTCAGGTGTTAGAAAAAAGAAAACATGGTAGTTTCGCCATATCCTCGTGATGGAAACATCGAAAGAATCCTCGATCACTTCTTTTATTTTCTCTTTACCATTGCTAGGGTGAAATAGAGTGGACTGAGATACAAAAAAAAAAAAAAAAAAAAAAAAAAAAATTGAGACCGAGACCACTAGACCAATAGGAATAAATACAATAAAGTCGATCATTGGTACCCTTGTATATGCCGTGAGTTGACCTAGAGTTAGGATTATCGATCTTTGGTCCCCTTGTATATGCCGGTGTGTTGATATTAGTCCGAGACCGGTATCTCAGTCCATTAGGATAGGTTCACCTTAGTCAACATCATCCACGTTTTCTCTACATCCATCTTCTTAATCTATCCATGTGATTGGTTGACTCCGGTTTATGATGTACATAAACTATCTGAGTAGAGCTCTGTCACTTTATATGAATTTTAGTATGCTTGAGTGCAAACTCGTGTACAGCAATTGGAATTTCGCATCGAGGTACTTCCTCTTGTAATCAATAAGTATGCCAACCAAGGAGATTCTTTAGTGCCTCTGGACTAAAGGTTTTGTGGGTACACCTCTGGTAAACCCTCTGGTAAACCCTCCGGAGACAACACTCCGCCACTAGGGTCTGCGTAGATAGCTAGGGTCTGGAGTAAAGGTTTTGTGGGTACACCTCTGGTAAACCCTCCGGAGACAACACTCCGCCACTAGGGCCACCTAGCGGTTTAACGGCTTACTGCAGGTGCTTAGTGTAGTCATTCTATTTTTATTTATTAGTTTTGCTCGAGGACTAGCAAATAATAAGTTTGGGGTATTTGATAGACGAATTTATGTGTCTAATTTGTCCTCAATGTTTCGTATTGTTAGTACTCTTTTTCGTCCTTATTATGGTGTTTTGTGTGTTTGTAGGTATTTTTTGGAAATAAATATTGTTGGAAAAATTCGGCTCGAAAAGTTGTTCGGAGCACCTCCAGAGGACACATGTTATTCGGACTCCCACTTTGGATAAAGGGTAACTCAATTACTAAGGGGCACCTCTGTTGAGCACTTGCTATTCGCACCCCCAGTTTCGTTAGGGGGACACCATCTTCATCGTTTGAATGTTGGTTTTGGCGGGAAAAAGTTAACAGGTTATGGCAGATTCTTGGTTCGAGCTTTGGAGATGTTTTAGAACGATTCAATGGCTGAAACTTCTTGGGATGGTCTGTTTTGGCTTAACAGACTTGGTGTATGTATTTGGTTCGACTGAATTTGGCTGTATAATCCAAACGAAGAGAATAGAGGTGCGTGTACAAGGGAGAAGTTATTCACGGGATTACAGTGTAGATACGTGTGTTTGACTTCCTGAAGCATGAATAAGTAAAAAAGGGAAGTTTCAAAGACTATCAAACACTCGTTGACAGCGTGAGAAGATAAAAAAGGGAAGTTATTCCCATGACAGACCGAGGAGAATAAAAACAATAATGAAGAAGATACGTGAATTAAACTCGATTTATGTTGATCCTGTGAGTATATATAGGGTTCTTGGGACTCAGAGAGGGATACAGAGAGATTGGGAGAGTTGCAGAGTATCAGAAAGCCAAAAAAATCGAGTTGCAGAAACTGCTATTGCTTTCTTCTTTGTGAAGAACACGAAGAACATTCAACGCACATGGGAACCGTCGTTTTCGCAAGAATAACAACGAATCCGAGCCGTGGGTCGTAATATACGGAAGGCAGTCTTAAAAGCAAATAATATTTTTTTTTTTCTTTGTAACAGTGTTTGCAACAATTATAATCGTTGCAAACACCCGATTTTCATCATTTCCTCCATTTCATCATTTGTACACCTCCTTTGAGCAATAAAAATGAGTTTTGAGCGTGTTTCCAACATGATGAGAGGCTAATTCTACCACAACCAAGGCAATGAGGAAGCTATTTACGCATGAATAATTGGTAACTATTTTATTTTCTCTAATTTATAATTAATAATTCACTCAATCACTGCTTTTGCAGAGTTTTAATTGTTTGCAAAATTCTTTTCATTAGTTGTGATTCAATTAGATAGGTTATGCTTGTATTAAGATAATCTATGCTTAGGGGATACAATTAATTATTGAGAATTGGCCTGATTATTTGTGAATTAAGAAACAAGGGATTTAAAAGATAATTAGAGTTTTGGGTTATTTACCGTTATGCATTCATGTGTAATAGTGGAATCAGTATCTTGGTTATTCTCTCATATCTTGAATCAATTTTGTGTTAATTTTTCTTTATTATTAATTTTTATAAGTCTAAAATCTTTTGCTTTCACAAGTCTCAACGAACCTTATTACTACAACTCAATTGAAAATAACATCAGGGTGCGGAGCCAGTTTATAGCAAGGTTGTGCAGTTGCAAACAAAATACATTATATCGCTAGCAATAAAGTTTTTACCGCCAACGATACAATGAATATCGCTCAATATAAAGTATAGCGCCGACGGTTAGTTCTTTGTCGCCTATAAATATGTAATTTTCAAAATAAAAAGTTACACCAATTTTTTTTTTTTTTTTTTTTGTATATATCTCTTTCTCAATCTAATTTATTTTACGAATTCTTCCCAAATGACACAATTTCAAACCCAGCTTGATTCGGCAACGCGACTTGATTTTTCTGGAGTAGTGCTTGAAGGTGTTGTTAAGTATATGTGATAGTTATAAAGAAATAGGTAAAAAGCAAAGAAGTCTTCAAGTTTTGGATATTAACCAAATCAAAATCGCAACTAAGGAAAGGCAAAGAAAAGTTAAAGGTAAGAAAAATCAAGGCAAAACAAATTTGAAAACAAAGAAGAAGATAAACAAAGAAAAATCCGTTCATGAACGCATTGCTTGGAAGTTTTGTTAAATGAAGGACATAAACAAGATGAAGAACATTGTCCCAAATTTTTATATTTAATGTCTATATTTCAAGTTATTGTTTAGTTTTATGTCTTATAGAATGACTATTAATGATTAATTTGAAGTTTAACGAATACGAAAATTTGATTCGTATTGTTGAAAATTAAGATTAATTTTATTCTTAATTCAATCTTAAATTTTGATTAGAGTTACATTTTAGTTTAAAATAAAATAAACAAATATTAGAACTTAATACTTAATTTGGAACATATCATTAAACTTAGAATTAAGTTGACCTTAGACATAAACTAAATTCTTAACACATTTTAATTCAAATTTAGAATTAAGTTGACAATTAAGAAGTAAAAACATAAATATTAGATTATATTTGGGCAACCTTCTTAAAATATCGACACAACTTACAAATTGGAACTCTTTTCCGTTGATGTGACAATATTCCGAACGACATCTTTGTTCAAGTTCCATCATGGTTTCACCCTTCCTCGTGTTTGGACCTTCTTACTAGCACTTGGGCTTCCAACTCAAAACTAATTGGCAATGAGTGGAGTAGACCTCATGCTTATAAGGATCTAGTCTTGGAAGGTACGCTATGTCAGACTAATCCTCAACATGCCCCGTCCACGTGTAGGGGCGTACCCGACACGTGGACCGCTGCATGAGTGCCTGCCCCCAATTCATGGGTCGGGACTTACGGTCTTACTCACATGCAGGGCCTAGACCTAGATCTTATACCATACTAGCACTTGGGCTTCCAACTCAAAACCAATCGGCAATGAGAGGAGTGGCCGTCATGCTTATAAGGAGGATATAATCTAGGAAGGTAAGCTATGTGGGACTAATCCTCAACACTTCTTTCTAAAGTATAACAAGATATGTTTTAATTTCCTTATTCATTACAATGAAGGGATGAGAAAACCCTGAAACATCACGATTGTTGGGTTCATTGTTTGTTCTTGAAAATTTTCAAATAACCTTTTCCAAAATGTTTGGGGATGGAATGCATTTGCGAATATAGTCTTAGTTAAAGAAACATAATTCCTACAAATGCATTCATCTTCCTCAGTATTATTTTTTTTTGATCGCCTCCTAATTCGAATATGCAAATTGGCTCAATTAGCAACTCTTTGATTTTCGGCAACATGTTGGTTTGATTTGAACTCATCCATGTTTGTATTATCAACCATGGTCTTTGAAGAATTGGAAGAGTGATGAAAATAGTTGGAGATTCGGAAATTCTAGAGAGATTAAGAAATTTTGATGTAAGTTGAAATTAATTTGGAATTGGATATTTATAGATGGCGAAAATTATTGACGTTGGATGAGAGAAACTGATGAGCGATGATCAACTCAGCGAGCGAAAGAGTGAATATCATTGGCGCTGGAATGACTAACGATCGTCGTTTTGACCATGTAGCAATGAACATTCTATCTCTCGTTAGACTCCGCCGTGTATGCCTAACTGCTATTCCTGACATATAGAAAGATATGTTTGACTCTTTAGCATACTCAGAGTGGGTGCTAAAATAGCGAAATTAGCTATCTGACATGTGCATACACATAAGTCCAAGTCCCTTGCACCATACAAATACAAAACATTTTTGAAGTGACTAATGTTCTAACGGATTGACCACGAAAATGAAGTGAGAAAGTGCTATATAAAGATTAATAACCCGGTGATCGGAAAGTACGCTCCAAATTGAGGTCAAATACAAAGGCAATTTTATATTTTATATGAATTTCTAAGATGTTAGAGTGAACTGCCACAACAATCAGAGGTTTTGAGTAGAAGTATCACTTGATAATAAACGAGTCAAAGGTTTTTGAGGGTTTGATATGTTTGGAAAAGTATAAAAATGTGTTATAATTCGAGAAAAATAAATAAATCATGACCATGCTTGCACATTGACAAGAATAATGTTGTCGTTCTAGATTCAATGATTAGGTGGCTGATTTTTGAGAGGTTATCCTAAGTTGAAATATTTTTCCACTAAAATTAAAATCAAAGCATGGTACGAGACAATTACACTTATTTTTCTTTTGTACATTTTGCTTGAGTAGGCAATGAATATTTCTGCTACCACCATTAAGATTCAAGACCAGAGGTTTATTATCTACGCTACATAATATGGAGTAGAAGAAATTCATTTAACTCTTAACTAATTGTGTGTAGTTCGGTTAGATATTGGTTGGTATGAAGTTTGCGAAACAACCGAACTTTGTACACTAATGTGCAATATTATTTTACATAAGTTCGGTTAGCTATTGGTTGCAAACTAACCGAACTTATAGACCCTATAGTTCGGTTATATTTCGGCCAAACCGAACATAACACTGTAATTTTATTTACAAAGATCGGTAACATGTCCGTAAACCGAACTTCAAAAAACCTCCATTATTGGAGAGTTCGGTAAACTCCGTGACTATCAAAAGAGAAAAAAATAGGGTCCGTTAAGACCAACTAATGTATACAGAGGTCTAACATCCATCATTTACCATGGTTATACTGTTACTTTTTTTTTTTAAGCATCTAATCCACAGTGTCACCATTTCTTCTCCCTATCATAAGCTACCAGTAAACACTATGTCTAGTGATAAACATAAACTCTAATTTACGATCCCAACAAAACGAGAATGGATACGGGAATGCAAGATCCCAACAAAACGAGCAGTCTCAAACCATTTTGTGGAATCACGTCATCTCTCGGAACATAAAACTCTCATAAAGCGAAAACCCAATAAACCAATCAACCCTGGACTTAGAATGAAATCATTTCTGAGATGTTTACATCTCCTAAATATCGTTGAGTAAAACTATTCGTCTATCTAACTATACTAAAAACTAACAAGAAGATTAGAACTCCAACCGGAAGCATATGTACTAAATCATTCCAACCCATATTGACTGCAACCAATTCATAAGAATGAAAAGATAACATCACTTGAAAACTATTACGGTGATTAACGAAAATATAACTTTGTTAGATCCTTCACGATGAGCTGCACGGGGTTATCGGACTAAACATAATAGGTATAAGAATTAGGAAAACCTACCTGTTTTGCGGTTAAGATGATTTCGCTCAAAAGAATCACTTCCGAGTTCTCAAAAGGTCTCCTTTCTTCTTCGAAATCTCGCTCACGGCAACTAGAATTCTAGAGAAGAAAACTTTAGGTGCAGCCGATTTCTTTCCTTTTGTTCTTGTGAAATTAACAATAACCCTAATCTCTTACCAAATATCCTAGGAGAACTTTCCAAAAATATTGGATATTTTATTTTTATTTTTATTTTCTTTCCCAAAAGTCCACGACCATTTTTATGGTGGAAAAGATTGTGGGAAACCAAAACTAAGATACCACTAAACGGTACACATTTTGGATAAGGGGATTTTACACCATACCCAAGAGTAAAGGGTTGGTTTGATTTAATTTTGACTCATGGTGTGAGATATTACCATTGTTAGTTATTAAGATTTTTGGATTCAGAACAAACAAGTTAACTGAAGAAATTAATGAGGAAAATTATAAAAATGTATTCAAACAAAAAATGTTTAAAAAGTGAATTTTGGTCAAAATCTAAAATGTAGTAGACATAAAACCCTGTGTTTAACGTATTATTCCAAAAAAGAAGATTATTCGATGGGATATGCTTTCATCCTATACTCTACTGATGAGGAGACATTCATGCATCTCTCTGCGGGTTCGGAGTGGGCTACTTCCGCTTTCCACGCGGAAGCAAAGGCCTTGCTAAAGGGTATTACGTGGCTAAAAGAAAATATTTTATCAAGTGTGTCCATCGTAACAGACTGTAAAGTGTTGGCAGATAATTTAAACAGGGTTACTACTGAATTTTCGTGGACGGCAGAAAACACTCTGCAGAAAATTAGGAGCTTATTGGGAGATCTTCCTCAAGCAAAAGTAAAATATATAAAGAGAAAAAATAACAAAGCAGCGGACTATGTCGCTAAGGAGGCAAGGATCAAAAGACTACAACATATGTCGGAGAAACTAGATCAAAAAGTTCACAAATCTAGCATTGATTCCAATACTTTTGATAAAATTGACCTTGTAAATCTTTTGTACTATATTTGCTAGTTGTTAATAAATGAACTTTTCCATCAAAAAAAAAAAAAAACAACGTATTATTCCATTCTGCATCAGCGGATTTGAAAGTCAAAGAATAATTTTAATCTTTAACTGCTGGAACCAAATAATTTTTACTCTTATATTTTGAAATGTACGGTCTTGTTTCGCTTTTTGGTGGACATATTTTATATACTAATATAAAGAAAAGAGGTAATTGTTTGGTAAAGCCTTTTCACATGACAATAATACCCCCATTAACTAAGCTTTTAGTTAATATTTATATATATTCATAGGAATGCCACTGTTGTAAAAATAAATCAAAAAAATTAAAACTTAGATATCTTTAAAAATACACATCGGATTTTTTTCAAAATTAATATATTTGGAAAGCTCTTTAAATTATTTACGTAATGAGTACAAACAAGGATATTAAATTTTTATTTTAAGATTTTTTTTTCATTATTATCAAATTTGGTGTTGTTAAAAGAATTCAATTCAAGCATGTGCATCACCCATGTGGCCTAACTAGTCTTTGTAATTAAAACTAGAGTAACACGGACTGTACACTTGTTCTTTTCCTAATCCGAAAGGCAGAGTGGTTGAGTTCATTAACTATGAATGAACATCACAAATTGTTTTGCGTTTTTGTGTTCATACAACTTCGTTTGAGTTGTTAAGTCGACTTGTGTTCCAAAATGCCATCTCCTAATTAACATTCCCAAGGCCAACTCCTATACTAGGACTAGGAATTGGTTGGGTGGATAGACCTGGGATGTGGGTATCAGATACAGATGTCTGACATTTGGCATGAAGAAAGATGATAGTGACTTCATAAATTGCATAATAAATTTTATATCCGATCCTTCAGTGCGGCTTAAACTCCGTGGAAAGGGAAACAATATATATTCACAACTAAAGAATTACAACTTCATAAATACACTTTGCAGCATTGGCATCTACGTGATGCACATATAAGGTATTACTATAATTTCTATGATCCTCATGGAAGAAAGCAAGTCTCTACCAGTGTAGTTCTTGCAGTCCATGCATTTACAGTTATCAGAACAGAGAAAGTTGGCCTCGAAGCATTTGCAATATTTCTTCAGACATCCTGATTTCTTGCAATGACATCCCTTATTGTGCTTTATGATCATTGAGATGTCACCATTTTCCTCCTAATATGAGTTTAGACAGTCCATGTTTTGTCTGCAACATAAACTGAGAATCTAGCAAATGGGATCACGTGTATAGCAATGTTTAGGTGTGGAGTTCTTCACTTAAATATTTAATATTAGCCAATTTCATTTTTTTCATGCCGTCTGTTTCTTACATCTTAAATAGTCAAACATAACCTTGCAGAAGCAACAAACATGGAACTATGAGCAGTTTGGGTTTATATTTACACATATGGTTGTCAATCTGAGACCTATTTTGAAGTAACCATGTAGTAGGTCATATTGTAAGATACAACAAATAATGGATCCATGTCAAAATTTACCATCGAAAACATAAGTTAGATCACAACATAGATTTGTTAAATTTGTGTTCAGGGGAAGATTCAACAGTAGTAATCCCATGCTCAAAAATATCCCTGAAGTAATTATTCAAATTTTTCCTTCAGCAGATCACGATGATACTCCAAAAGATGGTCACCAAGATGGTTATTACAATACAATTTTCATCAAGTGGTAGTTACATATTATAGTTGGTTATAATAACCCATAGACATGTTTTTCAAAAACTCAATGAGTTAGACCACATACCCTAGTGTCATGAACCCCATGAGGACCACTAGCAATCCTTGGCGGGATGCATTCAGATTTCAGATTACGTTGTAAAGTAGCTTCCGCAGCCTCTTTCCTAGAGGTCTCGTTCTCAACATTACAATTTGTGCAGTTGCATCCATCACAGTTAACTCCTGAAGCAAAGCACTCAAATTAGATAGCTTAGGAAACCCCCAAAATAAAAAGAAAACAAAAATCAAATTAATACAACCCCAAGATCAATGTGCGCATTTCAGGGACAAGGTAAACTGATATACCTTCTAATTCTTCATCTTAAAATCCAATGTACTTCTCCTTCACTTTTTTTCCCGACAGGCTTTGCCAGCCCAAAATCTGAAATCTAAAATGCCAAAAAGGGATACATATAATGATACCAACAAGTGATTCTCAAGTAGTCAGAGAACTTCTGAACTGGGTTTCTCAATACTCACCACAATCACATAAATTTCAAGTATCAATTTCTTCTTTTTTTTTGTTTCTAATGACAGAGTTTCTTAATTTCAGTGAAAATTGAATGGCATGAGACACCAAGAAAAATTAAAACTAACAAAATCAAGATTATGTCTTGAACAAATAGTTGCACCTCGTAGGTTACGGCGGTTATATGCATTTGTATTCGTCTCACACTAAATGTGTCCAAAGTTATACAAGCTTCTTGCTGTTTTCCGTCCCAAAACTTATATAAATCATCAAATCTAGGAAGCACTGAGATTTCTAACTCAATAAAATTATATGATCACACATTTTAACAACTTGACCCAAAAATAATAAAAACCGGGTTACCTCCAGAGTAAGAATTAGAAGCCTTGGATTGTACTGTAGAAAGTGGAAAATTCTTTTCGTGGAGGTTTAGCAGCAACGGTGGAGTATTAAGATCAGTCTCAGTGGTTTACAGATGCTTTACCTCTGATAAAACTGCAAATAACAAAAACAAACATATGATAAAACAAAAGCGGGCACCATGCCAAGTCACCAACCAAAGTTCAAGTTTAAATACGGTATTACAAAGTACCTCTTTGGAAATATTCAAACTTCTAACCAACTCCTCCCACGAAAGTATGTAGCGACTCACTATCACCAGCTAGCATCATCATCCTGTCCGCCATGGTTAAAGAACATTTCTCTTTTTGTTTTTCTTGAAACCTCCTCTAAATTTTCAATTCTTAAACCAAATTAATTAGCTCCACAGTTAACTTCTCTCTTGCTTCCTAGTTCTTCCTCTATTGCTTGTTTCCTGATTGTACTTTTACCTTCCTCAATATCCCTTTGTCTTCCCTCTATTGCAACCTGACAATGAAGATGATCTCTCGAAGAATACATCTCATCGTGTTTCAACTATTCTACTAATGCCTTCGCAGTATGCAGCTCGCTTGGTTTGGACGTTGCTTCATCAATCTCCCCGTTTATACAAACCTTTTTTCCCTTCCCATGTAAGTTATCCCCTGACCTCATTCTGCTTGCAATTTTTAACAAACTACACTTCTAGTAACATGGTATGCAAGTAATCCTCATGCCAAACCAACAAATGATGTATCTTCTAAACAAAAGGAAGATCAGAAGTAATCAAGGGCTCTTATACTAAAATTCAGCAATAGCATGGTTGAAGGCGTCAAGGAACCAAGGCTGAATAACGTGATCTTGTTACCTGTTCAACAGATGCGTATACCTATTTATAAAACAAAGCAATATTTAGTTAATCATTTCTACAAACACATAAAGGACGTCAAGTTATCAACATACCAAGTTAGTTGATTTGAAATTAAACCATAAGCCTGTTCATTATGGTCAAGCCATTTCTTTTTCTTCTTCCCAGAAGAGAAATCGCGACACACAACAAACTATGGGACATGAACAAATAACAAAACATACGACATAAAAGTACATAAACCCAGCCGATCAAAAAAAAAAAAAAGTACATAAACCCATTTAAATCGGTACTTAATTCAAGATTTAGAAAATCCCCAAATAACAAGGAATGTTTTCAGATTAAAACGGATCTTCTTACCCAAAATCAATGTACGATAAACGAGATGAACCAATATATCTTCCTTTCCTCCATCTTCAAAATCTCCGAGCAATAAAGAACTTCACGAGAAAAAATCTGGAAAAAAAAAACAGATAGGTTTTGGTTCAGGGTCGATCAACAAAATATTTAAGGTTGATTAACCACTCAGAGAGGTGTCGTTCTCTGATTTGATTGGAGAAAATAATCGACTTGGTTATTGATATGATGGTGGTCAACAGTGGAAGTGGTAAAGTTATGTTCATGGGGTTTGTTGAAGCCTTGAAGGGTTTGAATCTTGGAAAGAAAAGAATAACGGGAGGAAAAAATGCTAAGATTCGGTTAGGTATTCATAGGGGAAAGAAATTTTAGTGAAATTTTGGGGGAAACTATGCGCCAAAATTTTGTTGTTCCCGCCCATCGAGCAATTTTACCCTCCTTCGTAAGTAGTGATCCATGTCACTTTTCTGTTTGTATTTATAATCGTTGGATTGGAGACTCTGATTTTCTATTGGTCAGATAAACATCATATGGATCGCACTTGTTCTTTTGTGTTAACTATTTTTTTCTTTTTACATGAAATTTCAATTTGCTAAATGACTAAAATCTATATTTTTTATGTACTGATGTATAAATAACTTGGAAATTATTATAATAGATCGATTTGTTTTCGATACGAATGAACTAGAGTTTAGAGACTTTATTAAATTTGTCGCATTTTATGTAATGATGTACAACAAGTAACATCGAATAAGATCTCCTGAGTCGGATGAATTCATTATAGCTTGAGCATTTTAGGGGTTCAAGAGAAATCGAACGAAATTTAATGTTAGGTAAAGTAATGTGAACCTCTAAGCATTCGATAAAATTGATTAAGATAAAACGGAATAGCAATCATAAATCAGATGATAGTTTGTGAAAAACTTAAGGCATTAGAGAAGGCCTGGTGAGAAAAAAAGAAATGTGAAATCCCTAATTACAAAGTAACTTACTTCGTTTAAACATTTAAGCGTCAAATGAATTCTCATGAGATAGAGCAAAGTATGAAATCATTAACACGGATGGAACTCTAAGCACCAGATGAGATCGGGTGTTATATTAAAATTATTTGTATGTATCTATGTTGTATGTGTTAAAAAACATTTGCAGCCTTTAGTGTTACATTGTATGACATCATCATGAGAGACTGAAATCGGACGCTGAATATAAAACTAGACCCATATTCTAATTTTGTGCCTTATAATTGGCTTTTTACCCTAGGATTTATTGAATTGAAGCAAAATGACATTATGTAGATGTACAGTTAACTGCGGAGGAAGCTGAATGCGTTCGTGTGTCTGAATTTGTACCTAATACCAGCTAGTTCAATCAAAATCCCATACATTTATACGTTTCAAAAATTTGTACTATCTCATTGGACTTACTTAGATATTTGTGACAGATAATTCCAAGAAAGAAATGCATCCGATGCAACCGATTGATAAATGGTGAAATCAATCAGGTGAGAATTAAGGGATATATTATGAAATTGAAGGATAATAGGTAAAAATGATTGACGTCAAGGGTTATTCAGCGAATTTAATGGTAACGTGTGAAACTAGATAAAGTTGATTCTTTAGAATAGCTCGTAGGGCCTTAACTAAGTGCCTGGACAAAAAGGATTTTTCGTAAAATTTGACATATAATATTTTGATACCATTATTGAAGTGGATTTTTGGAAGCTTTAGTTTAAAGTGAGATTCATTTTAGAGTAAATATATCATCATTTTACAATACTACTAAAAGTTAGATTAAATTAATACAAATTAAAAGTACACGATATATGGACACATGATATGAAATTGTCATCGGAGACTCCCGGATTTCTTTTATCTGTCTTTTATCTCCACATACCCGTTACATTATTTATTTCAATGATGTATATGGAAGATCTTTTTTCATTAATAGAATTTTTATTTCTTATTAAAAAAAATGTATATGTAATTTTTTTAAATTTTTTTATATCAATGAAACCGATGGGATCACCTCTTCCATAAGTAAGAATAAAATAAAATTCCTATTAACAAATTATATATGTAATTTTTTATTTTTGTATATTAATGAAATCGATAGGATCACCTCTTCCGTAAAAAAGAATAAAATAATAATAAAAGTGTAACAATTATTTAGTTAGGGAGCAGCTATGTACTTCGTACTTCCTTGGCCGTCGGAATAACCTGAGATGGACGGTTTAGATTATGGATGAAAAAGTCAAATCATCGTGTTACTAACGTGGCAGATTCTTATTTCTTGAACATCGAAAAGTTGATGCATTAAGTTGCATCGAAACTTCAAAACTTTATGTAACCCTATATTCTTTTTTCTTTCTCTCGTTCTTTCTAGCCGCCTCCACTTCCCTTTGCCTCTAGATCTGCTTCCGTCTCTCTCAAAGAGATGAGAACACCTCCGCCTATAATGTGAATATTGAAGATGCAGAACCTGGTGAAAACCCTAACAAGCAAAACCATATCATTTTCAAATCCAAGAACCCCCATCTTTTCCACCATGAATCCAAAACCACAGAAACTCCAATCAATCATACACAATCCCTAATCGAAGTGATGTAAATGATGAGTAAGTATGCAATATTTGATTTATTTGTCAATGAAACTTGATTTTCATGTACGATTTTATTTGCTTTGAGAGATATTTTTTGTTTTATTTCTTAATCTAGACCTTTTTTTCTCTATTGTGCAGGTGTACCTGAAGCACATCATTCCCTTTTGTGTTTCCAGTTAACTGGGAAGAGTAGAAAATGCGGGCCGATGATATTACACCTGAAAAAGATAAACATGAACTGGATACACCACCACCACCTCCGATGATAGAAATACCCTCTTTAGTGTACTGACTTGAAGTATGTATTTTCTTTCTTGTCTGTTACCCGTTTCTCTGTTTTCACTTTTTAGTTCTTTTCTTTTTTGTTATTATTATTCAGTATTATTTAATCTTTTCAACCAATTTAACAAAGGAAATTTGGTAATGGGACTTAATTTCCATTTTGTTGGCATATTGCCATGATTAATAGATGTTAAACACGAGTCTTTCCTCATATCAATGTGGCTGTGATCAAAGATATGTTTAATTATGTATTGACATTGCCATACTTGAATAATGTTAAGAACAAAATTGAGACAAAAACACCTAAAGAGAAAACCAATATGAATTATGAAAAAAGAAATATGTGGTAATGTCCATACCTCTAAAATCACTATTTGTTGTAGCAAAAGTTTCTTTAACAATCTAGGGTTAGTTTGTGTTCTACTTGTGTCATAAATCCCTTTGGTCTTTCTGCTCTTGCACGTAGCTAGGAGTGATCAGATAGACATACATACGCCTCCATTATCTCTTTTCATGCTCTCCTTTGAGTTAGTCGTATTCAAACTGTAGTTTCAGCCTTTGATGTTTGTGTGCAAGCTTAAGATTTAGCTTTTCTGATTTTAATGACCATTCATGTTCTACTTTGAGATAGTTGTGTTCGTGTTATGAAATTACGTTTGTATTATCGGTTGTTCATTCTTGTGTGCGGGCTTAAGATGAATGAACAAAGGTGTAGAAGGCTCTTTTGTGTAAATGTTATTTTGGTCCAAGTTTGAGCATGAAACAACGATACAACATGTGCTTGCAAGTGTTAAGATACAACATTTTTGCAAATACCGTTGACTGCGATCACACAAAAGTAGTTCAACATTCCGGGCAAGTGCTTAGTTTGCCTAGTACAACGTCAGGCGTTAATTGTGGGTTAATTTGATCCATTGTTGGTTATTACCATTGTTTTCCAAATTTTTCATGTGTTCACATATGATGCAGCTTACACATTTGCTGCTTTGTATGTTTAAGCCAGTATACAATATTACGGCAGTTAGAGTTAGGGTCTGATTCTTGTCTTGAATTTCTGCCGGATATCTTGTTATCCCACACTTAACTTGAGCTCTTTGTTTTTATGTAGTGACTATCTTTGATTGTGCTATAATTATGTTTGGCGTTACTTCCGTGTGGTGTAGGATAATGTCTCGATGGCACGAAATATCCGCGAGTTTGTTTCATCTATTATCAACCGTTGTTTAGTTTGAAGACGTAATTCACTTGTGGAAGATCTTTAAATATGTGAATGTATATACAGGGACTGTCAGATGGGTAAAGGATGCTCATGCATATGATAGACCAATGGGAATGGACTCTTGCACCTAGTGTGTCTCCTTCTCTCTGGTATTGCTTTTTGTAACTAACTTTGACTTGTTTTGTTTTAGAAGAAAAAAGCTAAAAATATATGGAGATTGAAGATAAGGTATTTCAATTTTTGTCTCCTACTTGTGTCATTTTTTTTTTTTGCTTAAAAAGGATATGATAAGTACCTTTTTTTTCCATTTATGTTGCATGTTTCCTTTGTATCCAAATTGCAGTATCGACGTCTCCAGGCTCCCCTTTCCAGTCACTGCAAAATTATAATTTCTTGTAACAATCTCTTATTTTTCTTAATGAATCTTCTCGTGGTAAAATCTCTAATTTAAGACATATAGATTATTCTTATAAAAGATCGTAACAGTTCTCTTTGCAACATTCCATCCAGATGATTGAATTTGTTCCCTTTCCCTCTTTCTCTTGGAGGTGCTTATTTAGAAGCTTCACAGAGATGCAGAGAAAATTGTGCTCAGATGGGAAGACTTGGAAAGGGGATGGTTTGGTGGTAAATCGTCTTCGGAGATCCAGCAGTGGTGTTATATGTTCCATGTTTTTACTTAATTAACTACCTTTATGCATTTTCTCTGGAAATGTAATAACAATAATTTTTCATTAATAAATAAAGAGTATCTGAGAATTTTTGAGTAAACAGATTCACTGGTATCAGTGATTACCATAGATTCTACTTTGCTACAGTTGATACCAATATGCGACCAATGGGTTCTTAAAGTCTTGAGATACGGCAATAACAGAAGATTGCGCCTTTCTGTGGCTGAATATGAAGTGCAGTCACAGTTTGCTAGTTTTCATATGTCCAAAATGTAACCTACAGCTACATGTAAAACATTGGTGCATCTTTATAAAGCTTTTGGTCATGGCGCTTTTGATTCCGTGTGACTATAGCTTATGAATTAGCCATGTTAAATTTTTTTGCGTGTCTGAATGATAGGGATAACCATGGTTCCATAGATTTAGTGTAGCTATAAGCCATGAATTAGCCATGCTGAAACTCTTTTTGCGTGTCTAAATAATAGATGTAGCCATGGTTAAATAAATCCATGTGGCTTTGGGATAAACAACGGCCACATCGAAATCATGTATCGTATCTTAAGAAAGTCTATTGCCATGGAATTACAATTTCAATGTGACTGTAGGTCACGAATTAGCCATGATAAAATCACTTTTGCGTGTCTGATTGTCAGCAAAGGCCATGGTTCAAATAAATCCATGTAGCTTTAAAGTAAGTAGTAGCCACATTAAACATAAATTGTGTGGCTATAAAGAACTTATGGCCATGGTTGTAGAAAAAATGCTCAACTACTTAAAAAAAACAGGGTACCATATAGACACGGTTACATGGATATGGCCATGGTAAATCATATGCAATAGTCACTCAAAGTTTATGTAGCCATAAAGGTACCCTTTTGTCATGCTTTTGGTGCCACATTTTTAGTGAAAAAAATCCATGGCCAAAAGCCTATGGACACGGTGATCAAGTGTGGCCTATGTGAAGATTTTTACTAGTATTCTTCGAAGTCATGTGAAGCGCATATACATTATTTTTTTTCGGGATTCATATACAGTATTCTCTACGGGTCTGAAACTGCACACGCAATATTTTCTTCAGGGTTCAAAATTATACGCAGTATTCTATACGGGCTCAAGTGCGTGCGAGTATCCTTCTTCGGGTTCAAAATTATATATGGATCACTTTCCTACGGGTTTGAATAATATATGCAGTATTTCCCTTGGGTGCATACATACAATATTTTCTACAAGAGGCACGCCAAGAAATTATATGCGCAATATCATTGCAAGGATTATAAAAAAACGCCTACTCTTAGGGTTTGCACCTACGTGAAAAGGAAACAAGAGAAGACATACACGGAAGCCGGTTTTCTTTGTGACTGCCGCTAGTAGGAAAGGATGAAAGGAATAAGGTGCAAGATAGAGAAAGGGATTTTATATATATATGGGCGTGAAGATTCTGAAATAGGGAAGGATTTCCCTTTACCAAAAATCGTGCGGGCTCACGAGGATGCCCAACTTCCCAATGCCGCCCAAGTTGCACCGGTCCCACCAATTGCGCCAACTTCCCAATGCCGCCCAAGTTGCACCGGTCCCACCATTTGCGCCCAACTTCCCAATGCCGCCCAAGTTGCACCGGTCCCACCAATTGCGCCAACTTCCCAATGACCGCCCAAGTCGCGCCAGCAAGCACGCACAGCTTCCCCACCTTGCGCCCGGTCCCACCCGGCCTAGCACGCTCGGTTTCCTAACTCGTGTCAACTTCTCAATGTGACTTCCTATCTCTCAATGATGCGACTTCCCAATTGCGCTTGACCTCCCGATTTGTGCAAAGCGCCGGAGGCAAGGATTCCAAATCCTATTTATAAAAAAAGGTCGGAACGAGCCTCCTCAATTCTCTTTACGATTTCTTTGCTGATAGTTTGTCACCATCTTATGCTTACCTCGCAACAAAGCTCTGTTAGGAGCTAGCGGGGACTTAATGTTGATGGTGGTTTTTAAACAAAGAGGATGAAATCGTAAAACCCGAATAACCTAATGTCACCGGTGACACATTTATTAAAACATTTAATGCATGTAGTCGAGTAATTAATAGGGGTATTTTTTCAAATTAGGGTTACAACGAACAAAACCTTAATTCCTCTCCGTGCCAATGGCAAATCATGCCAGCCACACCTACCCCAAGCTAGCCGCACCTCTATGCCAATGGAAAATCATGTCAGCCATACCAAACGCGCCGAAGCATGCCAACCATGCTAGCCGCACCTCTATGCCAATGGCAAATCATGTCGGAGCATACCAAAAGCAGCAGGAAGCATGCCAACCATGCTAGCCCGCACCTCCGTGCCAATGGAAAATCATACCAGCCACACCTAGCCCAAGTTCGCCACGCCATGCCAAATGCACTATGCCTTGGCCCTAGCTACGCTAATTATACCACGCCAAGCCAAACACACTTACCTTGGCCATAGCCGCACCCCCGTGCCAATGGCAAATCATGCCAGCCACACCTATCCCAAGCTCGCCGCGCCATGCCAGATGCACTCTGCCTTGGCCCTAGCTACGCTAATTATACCACGCCAAGCCAAACACACTTACCTTGGCCCTAGCCGCACCTCCGTGCCATTGGCAAATCATGCCGACCACACCTAGCCCAAGGCGCGCACCTCTGTCTTGGTGGCAAATCATGCCCGACCACACCAAACGCGCTAAAGAATGCCAACCATGCTAGCCGCACATCTGCCAATGGCAAATCATGCCAGCCACGCCTAGCCCAAGCTAGCCGCGCCACGCCAAACGCACCCCGCCTTGGCCCTAGCTATGCTAGTCACACCAAACGCACCAAAGCATGCCAACCATGCTAGCCGCACCTCCATGCCAATGGCAAATCATGCCAGCCACACCTAGCCCAAGCTAGTTGCGCCATGCCAAACGCACCCCGCCTTGGCCCTATCTATGCTAGTCTCGCCACTCCAAGCCAAACACCCCTACCTTGGCCCTAGCCGCGCCATGTCAAAGTAGCGCCCGAACCTAGGCTTGCAAACCATGCAACCTAGGCCAAATTGGCCACGCATGCCATTGGCACATGCCAACACGCTCGCTGGTAGATTTTTCTACCAATGCGCGACTCAAATTTGCCACGCATGCCATTGGCACATGCTAACACGCTCGCTGGTAGCTTTTTCTACCAGGGCGCGACCCAAATTGGCCACGCATGACATTGGCACATGCCAACACGCTCGCTGGTAGCTTTTTCTACCAAGGCGTGACCCAAATTGGCCACGCATGCCATTGGCACATGCCAACACGCTCGCTGATAGCTTTTTCTACCAAGGCGCGACCCAAATTGGCCACGCATGCCATTGGCACATGCCAACACGCTCGCTGGTAGCTTTTTCTACCAGGGCGCGACCTAAATTGGCCACGCATGCCATTGGCACATGCCAACACGCTCGCTGGTAGCTTTTTCTTACCAAACCGCGGCCCTAATAGCCGAGCGTGCCATTGGCACATACTAACACGCTCGGCCCGATAGCTTTTCTCACCAAGGCGTGGCCCCAATGGCCGAGCATGCCATCGGCACATGCCAACATGCGTGTTGGTAGCTTTTCTTACCGGTAGTGACCTAATGGCCACGCATGCCATTGGCACATACCAACACGCTCATTTGGTAGCTTTCATTGCCTAGCCGTGGCCCTAATACATGTTGGTAGCCTAACTTGCAAGCGGTGCAACCTAGGCCAACTTGGCCGTACGCGCCATGGCACATGCCAAAACCCATCTTTGGTAGCCACTTACACCCAACGTGCAACCTACTACCAAGGCATTCCGCACATGTCATTGGCACATGCCACACACGCCACTAGAAGCTCTATGCATTGCCATTTACACTCAACGTACAACCTACCACCAAGGAATTCCACACATGCCATTTGCACATGCCACATGCCACTAGCAGCTGGGCATTGCCACTTGCACTCAAGGTGCAACCCGCAACAAGACATTCGCACATGCCAAGTGCACATGCCACACGCGCCACTAGCGGGCGCCACTTGCACTCAAGATGCAGCCAACACTCGAGACATCAACACAAGCGGGGATGCTTTCCCGGGGGTCTTTGTTTGGCGGTCACAGCTTGCAGCGTACACGCTCACATTAAGAAAGCGTGAAAATGAATAAAGCGGTCAAATAAATGAGGAAATAATGGTGAAAACGTTTTCACCATTTAACACCATGCGGTTACCACCTCCTCCCATTATTTCACCCTTTACTCTCTCCCTTCATGAGGCAGGGTACGTTTCAATCTCGACTTGTATAAATAGGTCTTACCTATTTCCACCGGACAACGAGGTCTCGGTCGGGAGAAAAATACTACACTCTCGGAAAAGGCAACTTTGCAAGCTCTCCAAAAGCTTTCATCTCTTGCAAGCTTAGAAGATTTCAATTTACGATACAATTCGAGACACTACTCTCCCGGAATCATTCGTGCGGTCTCAACACCTTTCTTTGCTTCCCTCCCCAAATCAACCCTTCTCCTCCACTTTGTGACCGAAGCAAGTCTGAGCGACCATTTCTTGGTTTAGGCCGGACTTGTACATATTGATCTCTCGAATCTATAAATTGCTCACATGCAGCACATTTGTTTAGGGTTTGAACGAGTTTCTCACTCACCCTCCCCGAAGTTACAGGAAATCGGCGAAACGATTTTTACCCATAAACACCCGAGTTAAAAAAAAATGGCAATTTACAAATTGAACATTGGTGATTAATTAGATTAGGTGTATAGGAATTTAATATAGAGTTTCTAAATTAATAGTTATTGATTTTGTTAAAAAAAAAAAAAGATTTGTGAAGAACAGGACAAGTGAAAATGATAATATGTATATTCAATCTGACTTTTATAGCCTGACGAGATTGGGGTATACCCAGATTAATTGGGGTATATCCAATTTCAAGGGGACATGATGTGTCATTATTAAAAAGGTTGATTTTACTTTAATATCCTTGAACTAATTAAATCTTAAAAATAAACTCATTTCTTAATTTCATTTACCCTAAAATAAAAAAACTTAACAACTCTTAATCTTCTCTTCTTCTTCTTCTTCTTCTTCTTCTTCATCTTCATCTTCATCTTCCATCAACCAAAGCCATATAAAAATCTTCAACTTTGATTTTCCAAATAAATTGTTGACTCTACCAGCGAAAAGAAGACTAGAAATGATGTTTAAACTCAAACCCATCATTGTGTTGTGTGATTGATTGTTATGTTAGGTTGGAAATCGAGAATTATGATTTCTGTGTTTTTGGTCGGCAAGGTCGTAACATGCATATCTTGCTGACTTTTCATAACATCCATGGTGACGACTGTAAATTTTTTCAACAGCCGGCAGGGTATTTTTTGAAGACCTTGCCGACTTATACCGCCATGTGGGTATTTTCTCAACGGCCCCGGGTTTTTATAGACCTTGCTGACTAATATTTTTCAATAGCCCTCTCCTGTGTGTCAAAAAAAATAAAGTCAGCATTTCTTCATTTAAATACCTTGCCGGTCAAATATATCCATGGTATTTTCAACAACCGGCGTTGTATTTTTCACCAGCCGACGGGGTTTTTTTTGTAGACCTTGCCGACTAATATTTTTCAATAGCCATCTCTTGTGTGTTAAAAAAAAAGTCGGCATGTTCTTCATTTAAATACCTTGTCGGCTAAAATTGGTCGGCATTTTATTCAAACAAAGACCATGATGGCCATATATAGCCGGCACCTTATTCAAACCTCTACCTTGCCGACCTTTGACATTTTTGAAAACCAAATTTTTTGATCTTAATCGAACTCACAAGACGGATTAAAGGTTTAATTCTCTTTGAATTTTCATTTTCAAATTTTTATCTAAACTCAATTAATTAGCCTAATCAGTTTTTTAGTGTTAATTATAAAAGGGCATTTTTGCCATTTTTAAAATATTTGGTTAATGGGTAACCTCTTTTACTTCAAAATGACCATATTTTGTCTCATTTGGTATACCCCAATCAAGCCAGGTTTTATAGGTGGTACAAAGAGGAAAACAAAATTGAAAAGTAATGTAATTTTAGAAATTATAATGGAGATAGGAAATACTAGGAAAAACCTTCGTATTTTACCTTCATATTTTAGGTTCAATTCTTCGACAAATAAGACAAGATAATGTGTGTGAGATTTTTTTTTTTTTTTTTTTTTGACACTCACGAAATCTCAAGGGACAGAATCATTAAAGTTGACCTTTTTCTTCAACGATGCTACATTGACCGCGGTTTCTACCGCCAAAATTCCCGCATGAGAGAGCCCCTAGGACCCGCTGGAGTTAGCAGGGGGTGGGTATATGGGTCCTACTAAAATTTGTGAGGTGCGAGATTTTTGGCAGGATTCCATCCACGGTAGACTAAGCATTATTGCTTTTTTTTTCCTCTCACTCTTCGGTCTTCACTCTACTGATTATGGTCATGGTGTGAAAATACTAGCTCAAGAGGCTCAAAGCTGTTGCTTGATATATTATTTAACCAAGATGGAAGTCAGAAGCACTAGATATAAAGATAAAAGAGAATTCTATTATTGAATGGGATATTTTACATTGAGAACCCATAGGGTATATATAGCGATACCGTAACTTGGTATGCAAGAATAATGCTTGTAAATCAATTCATACTAAATATATCAAATACTAAATATAACCCTAAATACTAAAACTTTCCATATAATTTATTATTACGAATCCTATACTCTAACACCCTCCCTCAATCTCATGGGGATTGAAAATCACATGAGATTGGCCATGAAAGTTGTTGATGAAGTGCGGTGTCAATAAACGTCCAAGAAGCATAAGAAAAAAGCGCGTCGCCATAAGAAAAATTTACCGATTAGGAGAACCGCCAAAAACATGAAATTCCGGAAGCGTCGATGGATTCAAAATAGGAATTGAGAAGAATAGCGCGACAAGAGAGAAAAAGAGATGATTAGGAGAATAAAATAGAAAAGTTGACGAAGAATAGTGCGTTGACGAAGAACGACAGTAGAGAAAAGAGATGATTAAGAGAATAAAATAGAAAAGTTGACGAAGAATAGTGCATTGACGAAGAATAGCCCGACAGTAGAGAAAAGAGATGATTAGGAGAATAAAATAGAAAAGTTGACGAAGAATAGTGCGACAGTAGAGAAAAGGGATAATTGATTAGGAGAATCCTTGGTTCTGGATCCACAATCATGAAAAGAATCAAAGGAGCACATCGAACCGTAGATAAGTAATGAAACTTAGGAAGGGAGAGGTGGTGTTGCAGGCATCTTCAACAAAATCGATAACTTCAGTTACGAGGTTGGATTTAGAGTTTGGAAAATATGGATGATAAACCTAAAAATAAAAACCTAATAAGAAAAAAAAACTAATCATATTGCAATGGAAGAAAGATCCGGCGGACGGTAGTATTGGAGGCTACCGCCGCCGGTTAGAAAAGAAAACGAGGTGGGCAACAGGTCCGGATCGAACCCGCTGATACCAAGTCAGAACCACTAGATATAAAGATAAAAGAGAATTCTATTATTGAATGTGATATTTTACATTGAGAACCCATAGGGTATATATAGCGATACCGTAACTTGTTATGCAAGAATAATGCTTGTAAATCAATTCATACTAAATATATCAAATACTAAATATAACCCTAAATACTAAAACTTTCCATATAATTTATTATTACGAATCCTATACTCTAACATTATTCTAAGAAATGCACCCGAAAAATGCACCCGAAAAATGCACCCGAAAAATGAAATACAACGTAATATATGAGTTTCTAAGACGTTGGAGTAAACTGCAAAGTTCATATAATAATATAGTGTCTGATTTTAAGTAATTATAACTTCATAATAGATGAATTAAAGGATTTTAGGGCATGCAAGAGAGGCTAGATCATCTAGCGCATCCCAACAAACGTGGTTTCACATTCACGGGACATTTCCCTTTCAAGTGTTTTTGTTCTTATAACTTTTGATTTTGTGTTTTAAAATCTCTTGTAAATGAAAGAATTTGATTTTAACTTTTTGAATGAAAGTTAGCTCATAAAAGAAGAAGTTTTGGGGCTGGGAGAGTATAAAAAGAATGAAAGTTTGCTCTTAAAGGAATTATAATTCCTGAAAAAATATTCATGACCATGTTTGCACATGGACTATAGAATAACTATGTCATTCTAGTTTCAATGATTTCACTGCTAAATTTCAAGAGGTTATTCATCAATCAATACTAATTATAAATTAAGATATTTTTATTCAGTAAAATCAAACTTTAAGCATCATACCAAACACTGTCTTTTTTTTTTCGTCTTTGAGTAGGCAATTAAAAGATCGATTTGTACGGGTAGTTGGTACACTTTGCTAGGGAAGTTTGGCCTGAGCCACATTATTAACTCTGAGGGGGCCTTGGAAGGATTTGTTTGTTTTATGTCTTCAAATTTTTGGCAAATTTATGAAAGAGATTTTCAGGAATCACCGATTTATGATTAAACTAATTCATTAACACTTGAACAGTTTCTTTCAACCTCCTTGAGGTTTCTAGCATGTTTTCTTTTACTGTGTGGTTGTGCCTGTCTGGTGAGTCTATGGTGGTTTTTCATTTTTAGTTTTTAGCCCCAGGAGAGATCTTTATGGGGTGGCGGTGGCTTGTTGTACACCTTTTTTTGATCGGTATTTCTTTTCGGACTTCTTGTTGGTTTAGTCCATATTTCATGTACTCTTCCTTCCTTTTTATAAAAGTTTTAATTTATCGATCAAAAAAAAACAAAAAAAAAACAAACACTTGAACAGTTTCTAAATCTGTACATTAAACTAACCGATTTGCTTAATTGTTAACATTCAACTGTTGCGAGCTAGGACAACGATTTAGTCAATCAGCACCAGTTGTTAAGTTCTGCATTGGTTCTTATGCTGAGCACCAAAATTTTAAAACTTGGAGTGAAGCCCACTACAAATCAAGGGAAGTAATACACATGGGATATGTAGAGCAGGTTCTTTCCAGTGAGTTCGATACTGGACTACAGATCGATTGCCCTGAACTATCTAAAATTAAGGGTGGTAAAGTGGTCTATCATGCTAACATATCATGAAAAAACCTTAAAAACGGCAAATTCTATTGCTAGTAGTGGATAACTTAAGGCTGGTAAAACTCTCACATTGAAGCAACAACTTGTTGCTCTTACCCAAAATAGGTGATGCACACCATAGTTTACTGAGTCTCTAATTTCCGCAACAAAAATAGCTGAAAGCCACTTTAGAGTCACTAGAAAGCTTTATCTCATTGTTATTCAGCCTCCAAGTAAAATACCTCCTGCTTCTGTCCCCTGCAACTCCAGAACCACAACAGAGATCAGATGGGTCTTGAGCCACCAAATATAACAGCCCCTGCCGGTCAAAATGATGGTCAGGATCAAATAGTTCAAGTGCCTCACAACACCGAGGAAAGCTCATTAGCTCACACTTTTAGTACATATGAACGTATCTTACATTTTGTTCCCTTGTAAACAAAACCGAATAGCTATTCACAACATTCTTACGGAACACCAGCAAAATATAGAGTAACTTCCAGAATAAAATCAGACACTCTGGGATAGACAGAGGTAACGAAATTTGAAAGTAATGAAGCAACACATAATAAATCACGCATTCCTTCCCGTTGCTGTTACTTATGCTACATAATGCCTACATTCACTACGTTTCTGGAGACGAATATTTTAGATCATAATCATAGTAACTCTACTTAGTGGCCGAGAAACATAGAACTGCACAATTCTCATAAGAGTAAATGGTTCGATATAAGCCTAATGTTTACCACATATCAGAAGTTTCCCATCTTTTTCTTGGGGTGCCAAACACTTAAGAACATGCTACCCCACAAAATCTTTCAGTGCAGTTTCAATTTCGCCATTTAAATAAGAGAAAGAAACTTTATACACCAATATCATCTGTTACATAAATTGGGTGAACTCATCCAGCTAAAAACGGATGCGTAAATCCTCACTCAGGAAAAATAATCTTTAGGAAACCTCTCAGTTTTGCATGATATTTCATGGACATCCTTCTAAGACTCCATTTTAATTTCAGGAAAAATAATCATATTATCTTACCTTGTTATCTAATCTCATAAAAGCTTAAAACTGTAAAGAATGCTATTATCATTACACTTACCTAGCTAGATATTTCTGGCTTCGTTCTGCACCTTCTTCATATGAATCATACCACTGTTTTCTTTCTTCTCACTTGATGTTGCTCTGATTCCATTGTTTATGTATTTTTTTCTCCTAGCTAATACTTTCAATGAAACTAAGGTATTCTTGTGACAGATTACCTGAGAAATAAACTTTACCAAAACTCACATCCATTTTCGCAGAAGAATTTTTGAACTGTAACTATATTTTTTTTATGCCCATAGCACAGAAGCTTACTTCGTAAACTCAAATGGAGGAGATATGTAAACTATCGAGACCAAACTATTTACTCCAGCTGAAGTTATTATTATCTCTATTCTTCTTCAATAACCGTATGTCAGAATGTCAGGCTTGTACCAGTAAGTAGTACTAAGAAAATTGCCTAAAACTCCTAAGTTAATAGAAAAATCTGGAACCCCAGCTCGTGTCAAACAGGGTGGTGGTGAACAAATCTCCTTCAGGGACAGGATCCTGAGCACCAAAGGACACCCAAACCGTGAGTCAAGCAACCTCCTTCAGTGTGTATTACCCAATCTAAGAGCCAATATCAACCCTTAAGTGTTTGAGTTGTTCTGAAATCTCATTTCTCTGTTTGAGTTCTCAAAATTTAATTTAGTTACAATGGCACAGGTGGTAGGAGCAACTAGATCCCTAGATGGTTCATTTTTATGCCCTAGTTCTTCTTCTGGATCTATAAAAAACTAACAACATAGAGCTGCATAGTTTCTGTTTAAAATTGAACGCGAAATTGGGGGATATAAAAAGGAATTGGTGATATAAGAAAAGGACAAAAACTGGATCCAGATATCAATTCGGGGTCACCCCTTATCTAAGTATTTTTTAAATCCTAATCTACCCCTCACTAATCAGGTTTAGTGGTTAATAATAATTAGTAAAAATCTTAAGTATTTGTTAAATGATTAGTGTGTATTTGTATTTGGGTGAATGAGATGAGAGTAGAAAGATGGAAAAAAAATTTGAGAGGGAACTTTTTTGGTGAAAGTGGAGGATGATTGTGAAGAGAGATTCTGCGATAAGAGGTTGAAAATTTGATTTTTTTCCTTGAATCCACCATTGTTACAACTGAAATAGCTCGATGCCGACATTGTATTCAACCAAACAACCATGCTTAGGCATTTCTTCGGAAATTTTCATAAATTGTTTGCCACTATCCAGGGGTTCGGGCGTAGATATCTAATTTTCGAGAATGCCGGAATATTTTCCGGCATGGTTTTTGCTTAAATTTCTATGCCGGAACATGATGAAAAGTATCCAGGAAACTTAAATTTTTTTTCACTTGACTACCGGCATTGATAGATTTCTATCGAACATGTCGGCACCATTTTCCGGCATGGTTCTTCACCAATTACGGCATGGTCTTCATCACTTCCGGCGATGTAAAAAAATATTTCGTTTTGAGTTTTTTCTGGTTTTAATCAGTCCACTTCCAGCACAAGTAGTTAATTCTCGAGCATGCCGGCACTGGTTTCTGGCATGGTATGTTTGCTTAAATTTCTATGCTTAGGCACATGATGAAAAGTATCCGGGAAACTTCAATTTTTTTCACTTGACTACCGGCATTGATAGATTTCTATTGAGCATGCGGTGCCAGTTACGGCATTGAATGTTAGTTACAAGCATCGGCACCGGTTTAGGCATGGTCTTCATCAATTCCGGCATGGTCTTCATCACTTGCAGCATGATCTTCATCACTTCCGAATTAAAAAAAAAAAAAAAATCGTTTCCAAAGTGAGGAGCCGGCAGAGAAGGAGAAGAGAATTTGAAAGAGAGTGGGGAGAGTTTAGAATTTGAAAGGGAATGGGGAATATTTGGGTTTCAAAGCTCTAACCCTGAAAGTGATTAATAAGAAGTGGAGATGGAAATGGGGGATATGATTTTGTTTTTTGATTTTAAGTTTTTTTAATTTTTATTTTGAGGGTATTTTAGTATTTTCATACCAAAAAGTCACCCCTTAGCAGACACCATGGGTTGGGAGAAGTAATCAATATACCCCAATTCCTTTTTTATATCCCCCAATTTCGCGTTCTTAAAATTAATTGCTCTACACATGGTATGGGATAAACAAGGTCTGTGAATGAAGTTTGATCACCCATAGCAGAAACCCAACCTATGTTTTGGAAAGGATAAACAAGGTTCAATGTGGTACCAACAAGTTATGGAAGTGATTATGGTGCACTAAAATTAAAACTTCCCATTTTCTTATTAGTGCGGAGTTTTACGCAAGAAATCAAGATGGATGAAAATCCTTAATAAGTCTAACTTTTATCACAAGGTGTCTCATGAGAAACACCTTCAAGACTTACCTATATGAGTATGGAAATCAGGTAGTTTCTAAGAGAAAAAGACCGTTCTCTAAAGAAGACTCATGAATCCGAGGATTTAAGCACATGGCCATTAACGTGCTAGCTACGAACACACTATCTTCTGAAATCAATATGTGTGGAGATTCCGGTTTTATCATTAGGGTACTTGGTTCAAGACTAGTTTCACCACTTGAACCTCGATAAGGCTTTGAATTTCTTACACTAAGTGAAGGTTCAAATCCAAAAGATACCTATCACTTATGTATTGGTTTCAACGATGATGCTTATTCTCAACTAAGCGTGAACTGCGTTAGCTTGATCCCACTCGGGTACGTGGCGGTCACTTTTGTGATGCGGCCACTTTGATTTAAAAGTTTTTAACTTTGTTTTATGTTTTTGAAAATAGGGGGGAGAATGTTGGAATATTTTCAACTGTGATATCCGTGGGGTCCTGGGAGAATGTTGGAATATTTTATGTTTCGACAGTTAGAATCATATCCAGAATCTTCGATTCCAACAGACGCCATTCATGTCTGATGATGAAGAGACTCATCGTTTCGATTCCAACAGACGCCATTCCCAACAGATGCGAAAACATCTATAAATAGCATCTCCCAAAACTCGTTTATCATCATATCAAAAACAATCTGTTTTCTTCTTCTCAAATAGCATCATCAGAATCTTATACAGTGTGATTCTTGGTCGGGTCAAGGAAGTACAATCCTTGAATTCGATTACGGTGTTAGGGCTTCATTGAATCCTGAAGGCATAATTCGAGAGACCTGTTGTACTCGCCAAGTTAATTGGGAAAGGTCGAATTATTGTCTAAAAGAATCGAAAGAGCCTTGAAGTCAGGGGTACATCATTGTTTGGTTTCTGTTTTTCTTTATTCATCCTCTTGTTTTTAACCCAATTTTCCAACATAAAATTCATAACCATATTTGCACATTGACTAAGATAACGCTGTTGTTCTAGTTTCTATGATTACACTGCTATTTTTCAAGAGGTTGTTCTTCTTCGCATCGTACTTGCTATAAATTTAGATACTTTTTCCGTAAATTTAAATTTTAAGCATATTACAAAAAAACTAAATTTTTTTGTACATTTTGTTTGAGTAGGCAAGAAAAATTCCATCCAGCTACAACTATTAAGATCCAAGACTATACTACAAAACATAAGTTTTTTGTATACATTGTGTTTGAGTATATCAATAACTATTCCAGCCAGCTACAACTATTAAGATCCAAGACCATAGAGTTTATTATCTATGAGTAATTGCTAAATTCATTTAGCCCCACCATTTGTTGAAATAAGTATGTACTTTTCCATCTTGATCGTTTAGCGATGAATTCGTATGAGTATGCATGAGACACCGCAAGCATCGTGTGAATTTTATGACTTAATATTCCTCGATTTCTTCAGCTTCAAAGTAGATTTCAGACCAAAATCTATAAATTAGTCGTAAAACGAAATAAATAACTGACTCTCAGTCTACAGGACCGGAACAAGAAGCATAAAAAGTCGACCCCAATCTAAGATTATTAATTTAACTGTTAGCATAATCCATTGACACTTGAACAGTTTCTAAATAGTTTAATGTATATTACAAGTGAAAAATCGAACATATACAAGTGTTTATGGTTCATATCATAATTGAGTGATGTTGACATCAAATAGTAAAAAAACATATGGAATTTGATATTGTGCTTCTTTCATGTGAACAAAACATCCGATATGGGGTTGTTCTTTTTTTCTTCTTCTCCTTTTTTGTTTAACATGAATAAGTACTCCATAGATGGACTATCTCAACCCAATGATAACAACTAAAATAAAAAAAGGATTCCAGAAGAAGAATTCATCCACACACAGTGGTTGAAAAGAAATATGGTTTTCATAGTCCTTCTTTAATGTGTGATATCAATCATTCTTATAGAGCCTTCTATCACATGTGTGATATCAGTCATTCTTATAGAGCCTTCTATCACGTATTCTTATTTGTGTAATATTTTATTTGATCTACATGTGTCTTAAATGTCCATTACAAAACCGAGGCAAAATGCTCTTGGTGTGTCAAACATGATATACATAGACCTAGTAGCTTGCAAGCAGAGGATATAAAGGCTACAACCTAAAATGAATATATAGAGCCTTAAGCTTAAGCTAGTGTGAAACAACGAGAAAAGCAAGAAGTTATATGTATTTTGGGGTGTTGGAGTAAACTATATGTAACCTTTTGATGTTTTTTGTGCTTGCTTCAGATGATACTCGTGACATGGTTTGCGGATCCACGATTGCTATTAGTATGATAAAGAAATATGCCCCAGTCAAATTGGAAACTTTACCTTTCTATTATTTGTATCAAATTGGAAACTTTACCTTTCTATTATTTGTATCAAAGCAGTGATTTCCATCACTTTGGAGTAAATAACAAATTCTATAACTCTTGGCAAGAGCAAGTGTTATCGAGATATGTATCCTTACCAAAGAGGAATGGGTTAGTTTGATGTAATTTTGGCTCAATTTGAATTTATCATCATGCGAGATGCTACACGTTATTACATTTTTAGTAATTAAGGTTTTTCGGTGTTTCACTGTTGTAATAATCTATGGCATAATGGCGTGCCTAATTTATTTATGTGTGTTTTCAAGTTCCGAACAACCGACTTGAATTATTCTTCTGGAAACGCTTTGTTTATCCCATAAAATCAATCGACACTCAGATTTTTGAGAGGCCCACTTCCCACGAGGATTAACAGGGGGCAACATAGATTTTTGGCGGGTCCTATAATTATGTGAGAATCGGTTGATTTTATTTTACGGGATTTCTCCTACGGTTCCTTTAGCATTTCCGTTGTTGTAAAGTAATTTAGCGATTTCTATTAAGAGATGTCAATACTAATCACGGTCAGTGGTAGAGCCAAGGTTTGACTAACCCTGTCTCTTGTCCCCCTAAAATCACAAACTAAAACCATTAGAAAATACTACTTTTATGTTGTATCTATTGTAAGATTAGTCCACTAATGCCTACTATTTTATGTAAATTTTGGTTAGCCCCCTTCGTTTTTAATTTCTAACTCCGTCGTTGGTACTGATGTTAATTTTCCTACATCACCAAAAGGCAAAAAAAAAACTTCAATCTCATTCATATGATTTCAGTTACCACTTTTTGAGATTAGAATTTGTATATGTTGGTATGTTACGTAATTTTAATATGTTAAAAAGAATTAAGAAAATTAAAAGTACATATTCAAATAAAAAGATGCTTACAAAAGTGAATTTCCATCAAAATCTAAAATGTAGTGGCCATAAACTCCTAAATTTAATACTATATTTTCCCATTCTGCAACACCAGATTTTAATCTTTTGCTATTTCGCTGGCTACAAAATTTTGATTGAGATGTTTAAGTTACAAAATGTACTAGTCTCGTGTTGGTTCCATAGACACCTCTTTGTAACTAAAGCTGGAGTAACATGGACTACACACTGATCTTTTTTTTCTAATCCGAAAGGCATAATGGTTGCTACCTTGAATCGCAAAGGCACTCTATTAACTATGAATGAACATCAGAAATTAATCTGACCAGTTATCACACTTTACATTTTTGGGTTTATAACTCTGCTTGTGTTGTTGAGTCGACTTGTGTTCCAGATGCATTCATAAAACACAAAATTGGTTAAAAAGACCAAAATCAATAATTCCTGGGTGAAAAGGACATATAAAATTTGATACTGTTCAAATGGACGAAATTATAAAAATAGTCAGGATGTAAACAGTTTCATCCTGCCCATTTTCAAATTTTTTTTTTTTATTTTTAATTTACACAGGATGATTCCAGTTTCATCCTAGCTATTTTTTAAGTTGAAGCTAGGATGAAACCAGTTTCATTCTTGCTATTTTTTTTGTGTCCATTTCACCCAATATAATTTTTACTCATTCATTCTAATCATGTTTTAAAAATATTTGGACAATTAACGCAATTTTTCTTCATAAAATTCCCAAAGTCAATACAATAACATGTCCACCGTGAAGATTGGGCGGGAGTAAGTGGCCCAGTAATAAGCTTAAAAATGAAAAAGAACTTAAGGCGACCCAAAACGGAGTTGGATGGTTGAAGTTAGGGGTGATCATTTTATCCGTCATCCGCGAATTTAACCGGGACCAACCGTATTTTTGCGGATGGATGCCCGGACCGTTCGCTAATGGGTTGGATGCGGATGAGATTTTTGAAATCCAACAGATTATGGATTGGGTCCGGATGCAACCTTGAAAATCCGTTGGACATCCATATCCGTTAGATTAAAGACTTATATAGTTTCTAGAAAATATATAGATAATTTTGGAATTTTTAAGGTATTTACTTGGAGTGTTGTTCATGACACTTCTATATTTATATACATATATAAAATGTGTAGGTTCTATAAGAAATCATCTATATTGATTTTATTTTTTCATTATAAATTTTAACTAACACAAATCCATTGGATTATTTGCACCCAATCCGTTCATCCGTGCATCCATTGGATGCAAATCCGTTGAATGTTGGATTGGATGCGGATGCCAAATTTGAAATCCGTAGTGAATTGGATTGATGCGGATGAGGTAAAAACCGGTCCATACCGGCCCATGCTCACCCCTAGTTGAAGTTACTCTCGGGTTGTTTGGAGTGTACAGTGTAGTAGTGTACTGTCTAGAATTTTTTTTTTTGAAGCATTTGTACTGTCTAGATATTGGTACACATCAAGTATTTAACCAAAACAAAAGCAACACCTTTTAACCGTTCTCACATTTATTACAATGAAATTTTGTCCGGCATATCACTATCCTCCAATTTGGTTGGTTGGGCAGACATGGGACGTGTCTGAAGGACAGATGTCTGGTATTAGGCCGAAGAAAGAGGATAGTAACTTCATTTGTCCTTCACTTGCATAATATTATATGGAATTTTATTTTCAATCCTGCATTTGTTCGTTACGTTACACTTCGTTTAGCAATTCCAGACGAACCCCTCAAAAAACAAGCCCCATTATAGATTTTTGGAAATTTGTATCCCTCGTGAATTTAGCAGAGATTATATGTATTATCTGTGGCGGATTTATTTCATTGTTTATCGCTCGGTCCGTTCAGACTTTTTGTTACTTACACTCCTCGGAAAAGAAAATACTAGTATATATCGAGGGCTGAAGAAATACAGCTTCATACTCCCTCCGTTCTTAAATAATAGGCTGGTTTCATATTTAATTTGTACATAAAACCACCTATTATTTAAGAACGGAGGGAGTACATACACTTACCCAGGAAATACATACATGGCAAAGTTCGATTCGGGGGAAATGCAGAGCAGTTGGGTAAGTTACTCTAATCTGTCAATTGGCACCAAAACTCACCGAGGCCTAATTGAATGGCTATTTTCTGAATTCCACTAATAAAATACTGGTTCCACCATTAACTCCATATAATATAGAGATGGAACTTTAGGCACATGATGGCATAACTACAAGCCTACAACCAGTGTGATCTTAGCTGGTTGTTGCTAAAGGCTAGAAATGAAATCAACATTGTACGTATCATCACCTTTTTTGTTTGTTTCAATGTTGCATGTATATTATTTGGTGCAAGTCCCTCATACCATACAAATGCAAAACATTTTTGGAATGACTAATGTATTGCCCAATTTACCAAGAAAATGTAGTCCACAAGTGCTATATATATTTAAAGATTAATCAGTGGGTGTGTGGATTTCAGAAATGTGCTTGAAAATGAGGTTAAATACAAATGTAATTTACGTGAACTTCTAAGATGTTGGAGTAAACTGCAAAAATAATATAAAAATATTAAATCTGATTAAAAGATAATATAATTTTGTAATGAATGAACTATAGGGTATTCAAGGGCTTGCGTGAGAGGCGTAATCGTTTAGCACATCCCAACAAACGTCGTTACACATACCACAAGTTTTCAGACATTCTCATTCAATTGATATTCTAATGCAATCTCGATTTATTTTGTTCTTATAATCTTAGATTTTCTTTATAAAATCTCGTGACCGAAATAATTTAGTTTAAGTTATTTGTAATGAAAGTGTGTAAATAAAATAAATAGGAGTTTTATTTTTTTGGGAGAGTATAAAACTGTATTGCTGTAATTCGTAAAAAAAAAAAAAATTCATGACTACATATGCACATGGGAGAGAACAACTTATTTTATTTTTTTGAAGCATGACGAGAACAATTATGTTGTTCTGGTTTCAATGGCTATTCTGATTTGCATGACTACTAATTATAAATTGGGATTTTTTTATTTCACTAAAAATAAGATCTAAGCATACTAAGAAACGATGCTTTTTTTTTCGTGTACATTGTGTTTGAGTAGGCCATGGATATTCCAGCCACAATTATTAAGATTTATGTAAAAGAGATTCATTTAGCTCTACTGTTTTCTGTGCAAACGTACATTGTCCTCCCTAAGTAAAATTGGATCAAAGTTGTATAAAGATCAGCAATTGACTCTCTGGCGGCAGGGTCCGGAGGAAGCTTGAAAAATTGTGGCTTTAAGGAAGCACCACCCTTCGGCACTCGAACCAGCTTATTGGTGTATGTTCCCTCCAAGTATCTACATAGTAGTCGTACACTCTTCTAGGGGCTCATTTTCCGGTGATCTTTTTGACAAAACTATAGTCGTGCTGATGTTAAAAATGGAACAAAAGAAACTATTGTTATTGTCGTGTCCGGTACGACTATGGAAATGATTTTTACACTGTTACACGTTTGGTTAGAAGACTAGGAATCCAATTATGAGGAAATCCTATTCCTGGAATTGAATTCCAAAAAATTAGCGTTTGGTTGAAGTAATTTAATTCCTTTTGTTTTACCTTGGAATCCAATTTCATTGCACTATTAAACCAATATAATAGAAATCTATTATTTTGGAGAGAATTGGATTCTAGGAATCAAAAATCTCAATTACATAGAGTTGATTTGGATTGTTTGGCTCAAGGAATTGTATTATTCCTAAGAATCCAATTCCTTGAATCAAAATGCTATTATAACTCTTTGTCAGACCAAGCTATTAACCATGGACGTCTGAACTAATATAAAGAATTTACGGCACTAGAAATGAAATGAAAAGGAATTGTTATTGATGTATCAAGTTATGTACATGAACAATAAACATCATAGAGGACTAAATAATCATCACACTTTTTGATCTTTTTTCCTTCCGTCTATGTTCGTATGTATTCATTTGCTGCAAGTCCATGTAATACAAATGCAAAATATTTTTGAAGTGACTAATGCATCAACCGATTTAACACAATATATATATATATATAGATATATAAGGTTTAACAGACTACTGGGTGGATTTCCAAAATGCACCGGAAAATGAGGTTAAATACAATTGTAATTAAATGAATTTCTAAGGTGTTGGAGTAAACTACAAAGACAATATAATGATAGAGATTCAGACCGCCGGTAGGTATAACTTCTTGATAGATAAATCAAAGGATTTTCAAAGGATTCTTTGGGAGAGTATAAAAAGGCTAGGTAAGGTGTAATATTTAATAAAAAAAATCGCAATCATATTTGCATATCGACGAGAATAAGTCTGATGTTCCAGTTTCAATGATTATTATGTATGGATATTAATTCATGAAGCCATTCTGATTTGCACCATTCTTTTATGTAAAATTGAAGTCCAAGCATATTACGGAAAAATACTTGTTTTTTTTTTTATATATTTTCTATATACTGTATTTGAGTTGGAAATGAATATTCCAGCCAACTACAACTATTACAACGAGCTTGGTAAAGGGACGGCAAGAAATGGTAGAGGTGCGGCAACCTAATAAGATAAAAAAGGTCATTATAAGGAAATTCAAGTGCCCCTTATCAATGAAAATCTGGAAATGATTAATGAGCCCTTATTGTTAATAATCAAGATTAGTAATGATAATCAAGATATTAGTGTTGATAATTAATTTTCACTTTTTGGGGGCTAAAATGCTATGGGTAGCCAAAGAATGGATACGGGGACTCAAGGTATATGAAAAAGTCAAAAATACCCTTGCCTAAATTTCACTATTCATTGAAAAAAAATCCTAAACCTATAATCTTCTCCTTCTCCTTCTCCTCTCATTACAAATCATGATGATCATGATTTCATCATGATGAAGATCATTAAAAAAAAAAACTAAATCTATTATCTTCTCCCCATCCTTCTCTTTCCATCCATAAACTGTGATAAAGATGATGATCATAGTTCCATCATGATGAGAATGATGATCACAAAGAAAACCTAAAATAATTATCTTCTCTTTCTGCTTTTCATTCATAGATCATAATAAAGATGGTGATCATCATAAAAAGAAAAAACTAAGAAAACTCACCATTTATTTTTGCTTTTAAATGGTTAAAAAATATGATTCTATGAATTTCGGGTTAAAAAAAATAAATCCTGAAGGTGTTTACGGGTGGGAGTTCTTAGATTCCCGGCCAAAAGTACATGTTTCTGCTTGGTTTTCCAACCGAAATTAGTTTTCTAATTTTTTTTTGTTTGTTTCCAGAACCAGTTATGGCTAAAAACAAAAATAAAAATTAGAAAAATGATTTCGGCTAGGAGTTCTTTATTTCCCCGCCGGAAATAAAAAATACGGCTTGGAACATCATCATTTCCCAACCGTTTTTTCGTTTTACGGGTGGGTCGACAAATTATCCTAGCCGAATAAGTGTCGGTTGCGACTGGGATTTGATGTTTTCCCAGCCGAAACTGCAAAAAAACTAGATTTTTAATTGATGTTTTCCGATTTGAATCAACAAAATCCTCTACATATAAGGTTATCCTGGATAATTTAAGGATATGTTTTACCATATTAGGTGGTTGATTTTCAAAAAAGTTAAAAAAATCCTCAGAATTCTCCTAGTCAATCAAACAAAAAAAAATTGATGAAAAAAAGTTTTTGATTTTCATAAAATTAGTGCAATGATTAATCCTAATTCTTGAAGTTTGGAATTATAAAATTAGTGCAATGATTCTCTGATATAAGGTTTTTTTTTCCTTCTCCTTTTTAGGTTAATTAAGAGCAGTTCCTATGGACTTAACAAACTTGAAGTTTGTTGGTTTGTTGAGTTATATGGAACATGTAGCGCGCGTGTGGTGGAAGACCGAGAGTTAGAGGGAAAATCGCGGGCGTTGGAAGAAAAAACGCTGGCATGTATTCCTCTCTCGCCCAGTACAATTTCGGATTCCCAAGAATTACTCTACTACTTTTTAATTCCCTTTATCCTTTTTTATCTCACTTTATCCTATTTTATCTCACCAAATATATTATTTTATACTTTATATTTATCCTACAAAATATTTTATATTAAAAAGAAATATCAGTGGGTCCTGGAAAATCAAATCTGTTCATTTTGCTCTAGTTTTCCATAGAGAAAAACACAGTTTGTTCATTCACTTGGCTCAACAAAAAAAAAGAATTGTTCATTGTCATAGGAACTGCCGAAAATCAAAAACTACATTACAAATTTAATTTGATCGAAAAGAAATTTTTGATTAAAATAAATCAAAAACTCATTTTCTCATTCTTTTTTTGAGATTGGCCTTTTACTCAAAATTCCATGATTCTGAAAATAAATTTCCAAAATAAAGTAAGAGAGAGATAAATTCATCACAGTTCTTGATTATCAATTTCCATCAACAACTCTCATAAATCACCTAAATTGAGTTAAGAATTGCCTTAATATTGTAGGGAAAGCTTTGTTCCGACGTATGATTTCGGTTGGGTTTGGAAATGCTTTTATTTTTCCAAAAGCACTTTCAAAACCTATATATATATTAATAATTTTTGAAATTGGTGTTTGGTAAAAAAAAATCAAAGTGCTTTTTACCCAAAACACTTCCTAAATTCCTCAATTTTTAAAAGCTGAGGAGGAGGAGCTTTTAAAAGCTACAAAAGCATAAGCTTAGGTCCCACCAAAATTTAATGTTTGATTTTTCCTTTTTGTCCCTATTTTATTTTGTAAATGACAAAAATTATCCTTAAATAAATATATATACAATCAATTTTTATTTCTTATATTTTATTTTCAACTATTTTATGATACCATTTCATTTAGTTTGTCAAAAATAAAAATAAAAACAGATATTAAATAATAAAAAGTTTGTTTAATAACATAGTTGATAATAATATTAAATAATTACTTAATTTTGGTTTGATTATATATGTTTATATTTAATAGTAAAAAATTTAATTATTTTTAAACTCAATAAAATTGAAACAAAATTATTTTCAGATATATGTCTGTTTTTGTCATTTGCTACAACAACAATGGTTGAATATGATATTTTACCAAACACATTTTGATTTGTTTTGTTAATCAGCTTTAACTTTAATTAATATTTTACCAAACGTCTAACTGCTTTTTTCTCACAGCACAACACAGCAACACACAGCAGAAAAGTGTTTTTGCAAAAGTCGCAGCAATACCAAACTAGGTCTTCGTTTCCTATTTATTTATTTTAATCATCACCCTTTTGCAGTGGAAATAATAGGGAAAAGTAAGAGATAGAGAATGAGAAGAATTTGATATTGATAAAGAGGCATCGATCTATTACATACATATAATGTTCTCTTATATACATGAAAGGGAAGACCTATTCATCTAGTGGACCGCACATCCATGGGCCATAGGCCTATAACACTCCCCCTTGTGCGGTTCAATAACAAAACTTTATACATAGTGCTTCACATATAGTGCTTTGAATGTAGTTCTTCAAATGTCGTTCTCTCCTTGATGACTTGTGCCGAAATCAATTGCCTTACTAAAACTTTGACAAGGAAAAACACAGTGGGATAAAACCTTGGTACAACTCTTCACATGTAGTACTTCACATGTTGTCTCTTACTTTACATGTAGTTCATCACATGCAATACGATCTTCATAGATCGATGAGTCTAAGTTAATTGCCTCGTTAAAACTTCGTCAGGGAAACCCAGAGGGACAAAACCTGAACTAAAGAAAAAGAGTACAATATTAAGCAAACTTAGAACACCGTTGGACTCGATCATATGTTGCCTCATTAAAACCTTGACAAGGAAAAACCCAGTGGGATAAAACTTTGACGAAGGGAAAAGAGAACAACGTGACAGATGCAAGTAAAGGTGATCCATTGCAGATGATCACTTTGCTCCGTTGAAATTGACTAGTTGCTTCACAACCTTTAAGGCAGACAATCCTCGTGGGAAAGGCAATAGCCTTAGATGGGAAATTACATTCCCGGTGTTTGTTGTTGTCTCATTAAAAACCTTTCCGAGCAATAAAACCCTGTGGGAAAAAGTAACCTCAGTGAAGGAAAAGAGTTCAACACACCATTAGATGCTCCCCTGATGTCAGGCGATTTTCATTAGTCTAATGCAGTCAAAAGGAGTTTATCACACTTTACTTTGGTGACTTGAATGTTTATAAGACCATGTTGTAGATTCTGGAAGTTACATTGCTTAACAGACTATCACGTTTCATTTCTTTGATTCAGATATTTTCAGTAATATTAACGACGATCTTTATGTCTTCAACGTTCAACATACTTGATGTTTTTAGTGTTGTCTCGCTAAAAACCTTGTCGAGTAACAAAACCCTTTGGGAAAAACTATTCTCGATCGAAGGGAAAAAGAGTACAACACATCTTCAATTTCGAAGTAAAATATGTCGACATCATATCCTTGGATCCTCCCCCTGATGTCGGCATCTCCCCCGATTACTTTCGAGTTGTTCCAGACAGTTCCTTTAGTCATGTATTTTTCGAAACTGAATATTGGTAATGACTTAGAAAATGGTCTACCATGTCTCCCCCCTAATTACTTTTGTTGGAGAAGAGATTATTGTTTCTTCATAATCAACAACTTTTGGATTGCACTTTCATTAGCATTCCTTTTTATGTCTTTGCAGGGATAAAACAAATTTATGTCAATGGTTACTTTTAAGTACATGATTACATTCACTATACCATTCCAATGACGTTGCGTTGGCGCGAAGCTATATCTAGCTAACAAGTTCCCTGAGGATGTAAAATTTAATCGAGTACATTATTATACTAAGTACAACAATGCGTCTATTGTACTTAGATATGGGAATTTCATCTCCTAACACATCTTCGTCATATTGCTTTGGACGAAATGGTTACTTACTTACATTTGAACCTCGACTAATCATGGGAGTGCTATCAGGATGCATGTCTTTGTTAAATTACCTGACAACTTTAGACATATGCAACCTGGTGGAATAATATACCACAAGCTCAGTATTCGATCGAGCTTTCCCTAGATTTTTTATCTCAAATTCGGATTTTAAATAGCTTTTAAGGTCTCTTATTACATTATGAGTACTCATCATGTCTGTATCGTCGACATAAATAGCTACAATTCCAAATTAGGAACTTTCTTGTGAATACACAATAAAAAATAACTTATTTATCTATCCCCTCCAAATTAAATAGCCACTTAGATGGGTATACCACTTCCGCCTGATTGCTTCAATCTATAAGTGAACGTTCTACCTAATTGTAAACGCACTCTGTGGTTTAGAGTTACTTGATTTGGGAAACAAAAGTCTATCGGGCACTTTTGTAAATATCTTCTATCTCTTGATCCTTTCGAGAGATATGTAACAACCACATACATATCTTTGCATTTCAAGTCCTTGTGAAAATTACTAAGCTAACTAAGTAGCAGAACTTTATAACGTTCATTACAAAAGAACAATTCCGGGGCTTTGTGAGAAACCTCGCGCCGGAAAGCGAGTCTTTGTACTTTTAAGACTACTTTCTTCTCATTATGCTTTATGACAAATTAATTATGTATGTCCAATAGGCTTTACACTTGGTTGGTTAGCACCACCACACCAAATACCCGTATATTTGCCAAAGAACTAAGTTCTACCTGGATTGTGTAGGCCAAATATGCTTTTTATTTGAAATTAATCAAAATAAAGCATGGTTCGATCTCATTGTTCTCTACTTATGGAGCAACTATTTATGGATTATATCATCATTGTGCACGCATGATCCTTCCATAGACTCATGTGCATTCTCATAATCCGTCGGGATTTCATTGTTCTCTAGAATCATCTAAAACTTCGGAGCGTCCTCCAGTTTGATTCATGGACATATTCAGAGACAATCTTATGAGATGATTTCTGATGATATAAATAAGTTGTGCCTTACTCACCTACTTCCTTTCTAGGTGAGGATTGATCGAACCAAGTGGTCTCTCCAACTTCCTTTATGGAGCCACGACCTCAACCACACTTCCACTGAGTATAGTTGCAACACCTTAGTCTATGGTGTATATCCCGTATTGAGGATTTGTAACTTTGCAGGTAGGTTTGCAGCTAGTATGTGTGATCTCATCACTTTAGCAACATCAGTGTATATTCTGAAAATCGAATATTCTTTATCACTTCACATTTATATTTGTGGAGTACAAGAATCAATATGAGACACAGTGGGAACACACCACGACAATTCCTGTCGTTCCCTTAGAAAATACTTTTTCTTATCTCCCCCTAACAACGGGAAGATTGTCTCATTAAGTGATAACCCGCAAATCTAGCGGTAAGAGATCTCCTGCCAAAGGTTTTAAATGCGGATAATTGTTGGGAACCCGTTTCCAACATAACTACTTAACAGTTTTGAAGACCCATTATAGTACGATGTGGAGTCGTAATGGCACATATATAGTGAAACCAAAAATGCGTAATAACACGAATGCCAGGCTTAAATCCAGTTACCAACTGGTACGCAGAAAAGGTTGACTAATATTGGGTTCTAAAAACGAATTAAGTAAGATGCGTGTAATATTGCATATCCCCAAAGAAATAAAAGAATAGGTTGGTACGCATAACCTATTCCTTAGGCACCATCCGTAACCTTTGATGGTAGCCTCTGCGAGACCATTGGGTATAAGATGCTCTATATTGATCCTATTAAACATGCAATATTCATCAAGTCCTTTTGATGTAAATTCTCTAGCATTAATAAGGGTGGTGAGCCTTTGCACTTTGTATTGTGTAATATGTGCTAGGAGTTTTTAAACGCAAATTTCTTGGGAACTATAACTAGTCCAAAATGTTAAAACATTCACCAGAGCCATAAGTCAATTTAATGGTCCGCATTCTGCATGAATATTTTTCTAAATTTTACCTTGTTTTCTTTAATATGGAATTTTTTACCATTGCATCTTAGGATGGTCTCAATCCTTTTTTACTGAAGACTTTGTAAAAATGAGTGACATGCTTTCTTTCCTAAAAGCATAATCGGAAGGGGGTTGTGCATCTAGTAATTTAGAAAACACTTATTGAGAGATATGCCGTCACTTTGCATTCTGTCAATATTTTTCCCATTTTCGTTCACTCAAATAAAGTGATATTTGTATGAGTTCTTTCAAAACAATCATCATGTCATAACCAAAGTTTCTTTCTGGTTATACCCAAAGCTTGTATGAGTCAGTTTCCAACATTTCATCGTCGGAACCAAAATGGATTCAATAATCCAAATATTATAGTGAATTACATGGCACTGGATTGACTCATTAGTTTCTCTAAAATATATTTCCTTCCAAATATATTAGAGACTATAAAAGATGCAATCAATTACATTCTCATCATTTTGATGTTCCACATGATATCCATTTTCACGGATTACTTGGGAATTTAACAAGGTGTGATTATCTCTTCGTACATATAGAGATTTTGTGACCTATTTGTTCAATCTTGAAAACAAATTTTTGAGTAGTGTTGCGCTCGATGATCCAATCCTTGTAGTCACATTATAAGGAAATAATTAAAAACTAGTTTAAATTCCTTAAGCTAGTGGAAGAAAAACAACTATGAGTTAGACATTTGGGTCTAGAGAGTTTTAATAAGTGGTGTGGCCTTATTACGTAATAAAATTGGGATTCAACTCAAGTACTGTAGACTGAATATATATTACGTCTCACCCAATATATCTCAAGTGCTTTAGAGAATTTATGTCTCGTGTTTTCATTCCATATGTGCAAATATTGGATCTAGTTCAACTGAATAAGATAGTCAATTGGCCTGGCAAAGTTCTTGTTGCCATTAAAGTTGATGTGAAAATTGGTTGTTACAATGATACACGTACACGTTACATTTATTTACCAATACCTATGACCAGGTGCATTTCCAACTCTTTTATTTATGATGGGAGCTAGAATTACATTTTAGCTGATCCCATGTTCAATTGATACCCAAACTTTGGTGTCAATACTGCTAGGGGAAGAAAAAAAATTGTCTCATGATATATATGTCCCTTTTCACATGCTTTATATGAGTCGGTACGTCTAACCCTCGTTACTTTGAGGTACTTTTCATTTTCAATTTTTCTACATTTAGCTAATTTGAGAAATTTCTTTATCTCAATAGGCCAAGAGAATCTCACTACAAATGTCAACCACTTACTTTAGGTTGAATATTACTAAAGATAATTCTCTTTTTGTCATACTTCAACATATACCGATTCGTTAGTATTATGGATGAAGTAGAGAAATGAAAATTTTATGACTCATATCACCTTTTGTGAGTTCTTCCGCAATTTGGAAAACATGTGATTTTATTTGCAATGTATATTTTAAAAATAAAAATACCGACACTTAATAGTCGAGCCAGTGGATTGCATCCCACGGAACATTTCAAATTTGGGGAATAATATCAAGTATCCAATAATGGTGTTCAAATACTTCAAAACCCCAAATAAATATATTTGAATCGAGTTGGTACAACCAAAAGACACCATTCAACTATAGCCGATAACATATTTAAGACACCAAAATAACATTAAGAACAAAATTCTTAATGATCGAGATCGGCACTCACTACTTATGGACTTATCTTAAAAAAAAAAATACAAAACTAGGCATGTTCTAAAAACAAATACATAAGCCAGCAAATATTCACAGTTACATACCTCGAACTCTTGTTCCCACTCCATATACGCAATACCCTAACAGCCTTGGTCATGTCCATCCCCAAACCAGATCGGGACGAGACACATCTGAAGAACAGGTTGGGTTGGACCAGGTCGGATTGGGTTGGACCGGATCGGGTCGGGTATTTTCTCACGCGGACAGACAAGGAGGATCGTGAGAAGACGTTAATAGCACATGCACAGTCAAATCAGTGAATGAAATGCTTAATTAGTATCATATTCATAACCCACTGTACGAGTACAAACGTTACAAAAATTCACTCGAGAGAATCGCGCAAAAAATAAAAATTGAAAACTTCAAAATATGCGTAGGCATGTGATTGTAAATCATTAACGTAAGATATAAACTGTGAGAAAAACGTAACGGACGTCATATCCAAATACAATACAGGGTTACAAACCTATTGGCCTACAAGTCATCCTAAAAATTCACAGAATTGTCAGGAACCATTTTATATTCAACTCTAACATGTACTTTATGTTCTAATCATGAAACCACATCATCAAAACTACACCAGTAAAATGTAAGATGTGAACCAATATAATATAGATTAATATTTGCAAAATTAAGATGATAGCACATATCAGACAAAACCATGAACAACAGAACAGACCAGTCATTGACACACAAAACCATACAGTACTCCTTCATGGTTTAATAATAATAACATAAAGAAACAATGTTCTCACATCAACGTAATACAATAACAAAAACAAAAACAAATCTTACCCAAATAAATCGTGCAGTTATGAACAGAAAAAACGTAAAAAAATTTTCTTACCCCGATTTCCTTCTCTCGGAGAATGCCAACAGACAGAGCCACATTTTCTTCCACGGAGAACAGGAGCACCCAAGCACACGGGATAAGATTTCTATTAATTTTCTTCCACAGCCAACAAGAGATCTTGTTCCACCGCCATTTGGGATCAAATTTCCTTTCATTTTCTTCTACGGTCATTAACTGGGACCAAAAGTCTAGATCCCTCAACTCCTAAATTACAAAGGACAATGATTCAGATTAAGATTAATATTAGTTAATTAATATAATTCCTGATTATGATTAGTACTTTGATTAGCACCAAAATAGTCAAAATCATGAACAGTACCAAAAATAATCCCTAATTCCTAATTAAATCAATTTTCTCCATAGATTTAATATACCCAATATATATGCCAAAATAAAATACTGGAAAAAGAAAAAAAAAGAAAAAAAAAAATCCAACTTAGCTTATTTGATTCCAACGATGGAAATATCCATGTAAAAAAAAAAACAATTGATTTCATATAGCTCTGTGGTAAAGCTTCGTGCATGATAACGTTTTGCAGTGGAAATAATAGGGAAAAGTAAGAGATAGAGAATGAGAAGAATTTGATATTGATAAAGAGGCATCAATCTATTACATACATATAATGTTCTCTTATATACATGAAAGGGAAGACCTATTCATCTAGTGGACCGCACATCCATGGGCCATAGGCCCTATAACACACCCACATATATGGGATTCAATCTTAATTTATATGGAATTGGGGGTTTGTTAATATGTTGTTCATTTAATTTATATGGAATTGGGGGTTTGTCGATCTTAATTCATTCGTAATTTAGGTTCATATCTTCAACATCCAAAACAAGAACTATAATATTGAAAATAAAATATGTATGAGACCTTTTTTTACCTGGATTGATTGGGGTATACTCAAATTAATTAGGGTATACCCAATAAGATAAAATCAGGCCATTATGAAGTAAAGCCAAGCCACCCCTTAACCTTGTATTTTCTAAATGGATAATATGTCCTTAGTTAATTAACACTAAAATTCTAAGTAGGTTAATTAATTGAGTTTAGATTAAAATTTTGAAATTATGAATTCAGTAAATTAAACCTTTCATCTGTCTTATGAGTTCGATTTCGATCAAAAAAATTGGTTTTGAAAATGCACAAGGCCGGCAAGGTCGTGGTTTGAATAAGATGCCGACCGTTCTCTGGCCGACAAGGTCCACTTTTAATAACCTGCCGACCAATTTACATGTCCGGAAGGGTCCACTAAAAGATGCATGCATGCTAAGCCGCAGCCAGCAGGGTATCATTAAAATAGCCTTCCGGCTCCCAACAAAAATGTACACAGTAGAAACAAGAAATTTTCACTATACAGGTCGGCAAGGTCCATTAAACATACATTGCCGGCTGACAAACCACCGACATGGTTTTATACAAATACCCTTCCGGATTCAAAAATTCTAGGCATCAGGAAACATTCAAAAGAAGCAGCCGTCAGGGTAAACAACAATAAGATGCAAGCTTCATTAAAAAAACACCGACGCCAAGCAAGGTATACAATTGAATAACTCCGAAGCCTGCTAGTAGCAAAGATTCAGAGAAACTATACATCCGGCAAGTTTTCAACCTTATATCTTGTCGGCCAAACCCTAACTATGAAAATCCGACAAGGTCGATAACAAAATACCTTGCCCGCGTCGCAACTGCCAATTCAAAATTTCGGATTTTCTGACCTAATTTGACATGCAAACATGAAATCGAAGTACTAGAGTGAGTTTAAGTAGGCCCTTACTTTCTTAATCGCACCACTTCTGCTTTTTCGGCGGCTTCGATTTCTCCTTCTTCGACGGTTTTTTTCTTCACTTTTGTTGAACTATTTTTGCAATTTCGGGATTGAATTCATTGTGCTTTCTATTTGTTTGCTCATCTTACTAGCCCTCGGCGGATCCATTGATGAAGATTAATCGGAGTTTTCGAATCGAAGATTTTAACGAATTGATCGTCGAGTTTTTTTTGATGGTGGTGGGGGTGGGGGTCGGTATGGTGGGGAGGAGAAGAAGAAGAGAGGAAGATGAAATGAAGAGAATAAAAACTGATCTAGGGTAATTAAGATTATTAATGGGTAAGGGTAGTTTTGTAACTTACCCATTATGACTACCCCTAAAACCCAAAAAAAGTGTCCCTTTAAAATTGGGTATACCCCAATCAAGCCAGGTGTTTTTAACGGTCACGAAATCTCAAGCAACAAAATCATTGAAATTGTACTTCTGATTTTTTGGGGGAAGAGCTAGAAATTTCACCAAGGAAAAACAATGTATTGTAAGGTTTAAAAGAGCAAAAATAGGCTTGGGAGCCCAAAATATTAAAAAAATTAGTCTTGGATGGACATTTCTTTGTTAGCACGTGAGAAGTTGTTTTTTTGACTTCTAGAAGTTGAACAGTTGGAAGTCAGTTTGGGTATGAAATCTTAAAACGGCTTCTTAAAGTTGAAAAGTCAATCTTTCATGAAGTAAAATAGTTTTGCATATGACTTTTGTTTCTGATTATTATTTTTGGACAAATAGTATCCAAACGCGTTATAAAAGTGGAGTAAGACGGACTACACGCCGATTCCTTTTTCTAATCTGTAAGCCATAGTGGTTGTTATCTGGAGTCCTGCAGACACTCTATTAACCACGAATGAACATCGCAAATTATTTTGAACCAGCCATCACACTTCACTTGCGTTTTTGGGTTCATAAATTTTCTTTCCGTGTCTTTGAACCTAATTGTGTTCCAAATGTCCTCTTATAATTTCCCAGGTTTACCATGAAGATTGAGCAGGGAGTATACAAAACCTCAGAATTAGCGATGTGATTTCCGATTAAAAAAGGAAAACAAGCTTAAGGCGACCCAAGACGGAGTTGAAAAGATCGTTGAAGCTAAATGGACTCTAGGGTCAGGGAGATACTCCTACGAGACCAAAGAACGGATTTGTGTAGGAGACGCAACACGTGGGGGATTTGGCAGCTTTCCAAGGTTTGGAATCTTGGATATCAATGCTCAGAGTCTACAAGTCTATGACATGCACAAGTGTTAAAGTCTGCGGGCATCCAACTCAAAATCAATTGGCTATGAGTGGAGCGGCCCTTCCATATTATATTTAAGTTAGTTAAGCGGATTATAGCGATGTGGGACTATTTGTCCTTTCACACGCCCCCTCACGTGTAAGGCCACCACCCGGGCCTCACACGTGGACCCACGACTGAGTTACCCGATCCATCGGTAACAAGTGTACACAGTGAGTGACTAAATCGGGGTAACACCTCGGCCAAGATCGGCCTTTGGCCTACACCAGTGTACAAGTGACAAAGTAGGTTAAACACTTGACAAGAACTCGGCCTACACCCGTCGTACGCAGTCCGGGTCTGGGGCTTAGCTATAATACCATGTTAAAGTCTGCGGGCATCCAACTCAAAATCAATTGGCTATGAGTGGAGCGGCCCTTCCATATTATATTTAAGTTAGTTAAGCGGATTATAGCGATGTGGGACTATTTGTCCTTTCACAACAAGGCTCTACTGTTGGTACCCTTTTTGCACCACATGCATTTCCCGAGAACAATAATAACCAAAGCCTTGTAAGTTGTAACCGTTCCCTACCATGTGTCCATGACATTTTGTAGGGCGTACTACATGTCATGTGACACCAAACCCTCTTTTCACGCTCCTGCTATGCTAACAAAGCTGCAGAGTTGGTTATTTGGTTGGGTGGACATGAATGTTTCTGGCACGAAGAATGAGGATAGAGACCTTATATGTCCTTTTAATGGCATGATATGCGGGGCAGGTGGGTAAAGTTACTCCAATAATTGGCACCAAGACTCACCGAATTGAATGGTAATTTTTTTGAACTCCAGTATAAAAGTACTGGTTCCACCACTAGCTAGTTCCATATAATGTTGAGATGGAACTTCCGGTAAATAAGGATGGTACAACCTTGCGTGAGTTTAGGTTGTTGATGAAGGCTTGAATCAAAATCAGCATTGTACGGATCATCACATTTTTTTTGTTTGTTTCTATGTTGGTTGTGTTATTTGGTGCAAGTCCCACTGACCAACCTTTCCCGACCGAATAGAGTGTCTGCGCGACTCCAGATAACAACCACTATGGCTTACAGATTAGAAAAAGGAATCAGCGTGTAGTCCGTCTTACTCCACTTTTATAGCGCGTTTGGATATTATTTCTCCAAAAATAATACTCCCTCCGTCCCACTAATAAGTGACCTAGTTACTTTTAGATTTTGTCCCACCATTAAGTGACCTATATCACTAAACAAGGAGATATTTCTAAAATTATCCTTTTAATTGATTATAAGAAATATAAGAAATATGCATAATTTGATAGTCATGTTTATATTCGTTACGTAGGTGTTTTAAAATGTTTTTCAATGGTACGAAGTTTGCGAACATCCATGGTGTAGTTTGAGAGATAAATCACTTCAAAATTTCACTATTTAAGGGTGTAATTGTAAAAAGTGCTTAAAAATACTTTCCCCCTTGCTTGCCTTAAAAATTGTGCAAACTTGAACTAGGTCACTTAATAGTGGGACGGAGGGAGTAGTAAGAAACAAAATTCATAAGCAAAACTATTTTGTTTGTTTCTATGTTGGTTGTGTTTTTTGGTGCAAGTCCCTCTGACCATACAAATGCAAAACATTGTTGGAGTGACTAATGTATTAACTTATTTACCACGAAAATGGAGTGACCAAGTGCTATGAAAGGTTATGTAGTTGCAGGAAATCCCACAATACACCCCTCACTATAATTCACTTAACTAATCCATTGAAAGATGAATAACTAAAAATGTTTATTAATTATTTTCTTAAAATCACTCACAGGAACTTAGAACTACACTTAAGATTACAAATACTCTCCAAGTTTCTCTCTCCTAATGACTTAATTTCCAGTTCAAAAGAATCTCTCCCCTTACAACAGACTTCTCATCCCTTTATATAGGGTAATACATAGTGAATGACAGCTAGGCTGTCCTTTATTTTCGGGAGTGTCTCGCGAAGTGTCGCGAATGTACAAGTATTCATACTTGCGACACTTCTTAACCCTCGCCAGATTTCATACCTTCTTGCCGTCATCCAATGCGTCATTTATCTTAGTTCCCTGCGACTCCCTCGCAGTACTGTCGTTTATTATCCTCGCGAGTTTTGTACGTTGCGATATAATGATCCTACATCTTGCCTCTTTTTCCTTGAATATTGCTTGAAGAGCGATCTTCAAGGAAAAATCCACTATTGCAGTAATCTTTGGCCTTTATTGATGAAGGAACTAGCGAAAGAATATTTTTCTTGAAAAGTACGTACTTGCCTCTATTCTTTGGCGAAGTTCCGAAGCTTTGAGAAGTATATATGAAGTATCATTTTTTGCCTCAGGGGTTATGGAAAGTGATAAATTTCGCGAGCTCCTCTCGCAAGTTAAAAAGAGTGATGAATCATGAGAATTTATGCCTCTTGAATTGTCGCAACTGTTCGTTTCCCACTAAAAATCTTCTTCAGCATAGTTCCGTGAATTTAGTAATGACCGTTTACACGTGTTTAAAACTACCCTTTTTACCGATGTATTTAATGTTATCCGGTCATAACGTTTTCTTTTCTATTTATAGGAGGATCTTTTGTGAAGAACACTTCTTTTCTTTTACTTCATCTCCTTCATCGTCTGCAATTATCTTTCTGCTGTTTTTCTTCATCGTCTTCTTCACCGTTTTTCTACTACTTCCTATCTGCTATTACTTCCATGGCATCCAGGTTTGCTATTTTTGCTAAACTCGATCGATTTTGTGATTGATTGATTTTGTGATTGATTTCCCTTGTTGCAATTATTTTATTCTGATCTCTCTTTTATCCTCTTTCTGCCATTTTTGCTTCAGCAAGAACAAACCCGGTACTAAGTTCACCGTGAAGAACCCCTTCTCTCTTTGGGTTGCAAATAAACCTCTTCTCAACAGAACCCGTTCCGCAACCAAAGTCCTCTTTGCAAGCAAAATCTACCGCTTCTAAAAGAAAGTCCGCGAATGACAAGGTATTTAAGAAATATTTACCTTTTTTTGATAACAATATTGTTGCCTCTGTTTCTTACTTAACTTGTCATTCGCAGGTTGATAAAACTATTAATAAATCTCCCAAAAGATCTCGCCAACCTAAACCCGTGACTCCTGATGTTCCTTTTCCCTCATTTACGTCTTCGTCTCCTGTTGCGAAACTATCGCAGGATAATTTTATCGCTAATGACAACATTCATTTGCCTCAACTCCTCATAGACCAAGTTCCTCATAATAGTCCTACTACAAATGACCTTATTCCTTCTCCTATCATCAATGCCTCTGTCATTCCTCCGATCACTACCTTTCCTGAAATCTCTTCTTCCCATGATGTTCCTTTGGCGAAGAATGATTCGTCTCTACCTTCTTTATCCGAGCAAATCCCTCTTACTGCAGAAAATTTGGAAGGGATAGATGTGGCTTTCAAAGTTCTCTCGGATCTTGTGGATGATGCCAAGAAGACTTCTGTCGATCCTGTCAAATCTAATGTCTGTGAGATTTTAAGTAAACATCTTGGTCCTGATAAGATCTCGCAAGCATCTTTAGTTCAAGAAATTAATGTGCTGAAGAATGATCTCCAAGCTATGACCGCGAGATGCAATAATCTCCATCTTGAAAATCAAAAATTTCACAACATCTCTCTAGATCGTGATAACCTTCGCAGAAAGAATGAGGAATTAAAAGGTAGATTCTCTAACTTCTTTTTTTTTTTTTTTTTTTTGTTTTTTTACAACTTAAGTTCTTGTTCGCCCTTCAAGCTTTAAATCAGAAACGAATAATGGAGATATATCAATTGGAATCAATTGTTGAAGAAATCAGAGTTGAGAGAGATGCTTGGATGGAGCAATATAATCTTTTAGATAATCTTCATACATATGCTGCTGATCAAATAAATAATTTATCTAAAGAAAATTTTGATTTAGCTCAACAGCAAGACTCATTAAGTAATGACTTATCTCGCCTCTCTTACTCTTTAACTAAAGCTAATATGGAGTTGGGAACTTTATCAGATGAGAATGGAACTCTTTCTCAAGAGAAGCGTTCTCTATTAAACAAGGTGGCGATCATTCATGCAACAATATGATGCTTGCCAAAAATTATGTGAAGAACAAGAACAATCTATTCACACCCTGAGAAATCAACTTGAAGAAGTTACCGCTGAGAGAGATAAACTTACTCAGGGTAGGATAACCTTGAATTTAAAAGCAAACCAATTCAAGGATCAATGTGCCAAATTAGAAAAATCCAACTCATCTCTTGCGACCGAGAATTCCATACTTGTTTCTAATGAAAAAAGCTTGCGATCTCGTTTGAAAGGCTTAGTTGGAGATACATTCGATGATGCCATGGACTGTTTGGGAATAATTTTGCAGCTTTAATTCAACATCTTACTTCTCAGAAGGAAGGTAGTCATATTATTTGACTATCTTAATTCATTAATTTATTCCATGAATCTTTAATTATCCCGAAAATCCCAAAAATATTCTGTAAGAGTTTTCTTTAATCTTGTGCACTTGTTATGCGATTCGAGAAAAGCCGCTCCACCATCTCCACTCTCGGATCAGATTATTCCAAAATTCGCAAAGAAAATGGGTTGCTCGCCGCCTCCTTGCTCGTTCGCGACCGTGCAGTAACGAAGATTTGATTATATGTCCATTGTAAAGACATAGATAGTAAGAATCGTCAAAAGGCGTTGCTACGTCAATTCCCACTCAAAGCTGAAGTCCTCGTGAATGAGATTTTATTGTCTAAGTCTCTTGATCCTATTCACGTTGATCCTTTGGATGTAAGTGAAGATGAAGTCCCTAATTCTCCTGATAGTGATTATGACTATGAAAGCTGCGAAGATATCGCTAATATTGAAGTTGTCAACAAAGATCTGGCTGATAAAACTTCTGATGAAAATCCACCAGTTGGCGAAGGTGAATCTGCTGAAAGAGTATCTGAACAGAGTCTATCGACTGGTGAAGGTGGAGATGATAAAGATATTGAAAAATCTCTACCAACTTCTGTAATCGATGATGTTGATGTAGAGAATTAAACTATTTTTGTTGCTTCTGTCGAAATTTTCTGATGATGTTGATGTAGAATTAAATCTTTTGTTGAGTAATTCCCTTATTTTCTCCTTCTTCCTTATTTAAAGAATTTTGGATATAATCTTGCAAGCATGTTCGCTTACATTTTTGTGTGATCATTTATGTTCCCAATTAAGGGCCTTACTTTGTCTCTTCTCGTTGCGACAAGATCGCAGAACGCCTTTGCATTTTAATGCAATGGCCCATTGACCTTGCCTTATCATTTTTGGTGGTCTTCTAAGCGCGACCTTCCTAGTTAAAGGTCTTGCTTTGCCACCCCTTTCTGCGACAAGGTCGCAGGACGTCTTTACACTTGCATGTAAAAACCCATTGACCTTGCCTTATCATTTTTCAAGTATTTTTGCCTCTGCAGATATTTTGTTTGCGACAATATGATGAGGCCTAAATTTTCTTGCGAAAATACAGCCCCATGACATTGTCGTCTTGCGACGAAATCGCAGGACGTCCGCACACTTTCATGTACAGACCCATTGATCTCGCCTTACCCTCGCGTTAGTATTGTTGCCTCTTCAGGATCATTGCACAAATATGACAAGCCTAAGTTTCCTTGCGAAAACAGAGCCTCATGACATTTGCGTCTGATTTTTGACACTCTCCCTAATGGAGGGTGTCGCCCTTATCATCTCCCTGGTTGCCCCTTCAAGGAGGCGTACATCGGCCATACAAGGCTAGCTCCTCCCATCCGGTCTTAACAACAACCAGTTGTTTTCGCAGCCTCTTATCCCTTATACCTATAGGGTTTATGGTTACAAGGCTGCACCCTAAGTGGAGTTTTCTTCGGGCGATATAATGATCCTACAGATTAATAAGCTAGCGAATGGATTTTTGAAATGCGACTGAAAAATAAGGTAAGATACGAAGTTAATTTACATGAATCTTTTAAGATGTTAGAGTAAACTGTGAAGATATCATAATGATAGTGGCTCTGATAAGAAGTAATAATAACTGCATAATAATAAACAAAAAACTGTTAACGTTAAAAGCTATGGGCATGCATAAGAGGCTTGAGTGTTTAACACATTGTTTCACATACCACCGGTCATCAGATCTTTTAATTGAATGCTCCAATGTAATTTCAAATGCTTCCGAAATTTTAGATTTGTAGTCTGAAATTTCTTGTAACCGTAACCATTTGGCGTAAGTTTTTGAATGAAAGTGTGTTTTTCGAAGGGAAACTTTTTTTTTTTTAATGAAAACATGTATTTTTGACCATTTTTGGACATGGACGTGAATAATTATGTGGTTCTAGTTTGAGCGATTACATTGCTAGTTTCCATGAAGCTATTGTGATTTGCATCAGTACTTATTATAAATTGAGATACTATTTTCAGTAAAATTAAAATTTAAGCATACCAAACACTACTTTCTACTTATTTTTCCATTGTACATAGTGTTTGAGTAGGCAATGGATGCTTCCAGCCACAACTATGAAGATTTAAGACTTAAGACAAAAGAGTTTATTATCCATGCTGCGTAATGCAGTGTGGCCAATGCAAAAGAAATTCTTGTTTGTTGTACAAATGTATGTACTCCTCCCTACTTGACCGTTAAAAGATGGATTTTTACAAGCATGAACGAGACACGACAAGGGGTTCACTAGGCATCCCACCATCAGTTGAAATTTGGGATTATTCATTTGTTGAATAAAAATCTATGATTTAGTTGGAAAATTAAATCAGAAATTGTGGCCTTAACGAACCATCACCCTTCGATGCTCAGAACCAGCTTATCGATAATGTCTACATAGTAGTACTAGTATGTACACTCGGCTAGTGGCACATTTTCTGGTGATCTCATTGAAGTTTGACATGAGCGACATTGTGTAATACTGGCGCCTTGGAAGGATTTCTTTGTTTTATTGTATTCAAATGTTGGCAAATTTATCACAGATTTTCAGAAGGAATTACCGATTTAAGATTACTAATTTAACAGAATCCATTAACACCTGAATAGTTCGAAATATGTATACAAGAGTTTGTGAATGGTTCTCTCACTACCACTAATTGATTTGCTAAAAAATTCGCTATGAAACTAAGCTTACTTGTTAACATTCGATTGTTTACAAGCTAAGACAACAATAGTCAGTCAGCCCCAGATTTGAAGCTGTGCATTGTTTCTGATGCTGAGCAAATGGACCAAAAATTTAAAAATTGGAGTAATGCCCACTAGAGATCAATGGAAGCAATCCTCTTTACTGGACTACAGATTGATCGCCCTGAACTGTCTAAATTTAAGGTCGGTAAAGTGTTCTCTCATGCTAACATATCATGAAAAAAAACTCTCAAGCAAAAATTCGATTTCTTGTAGTGGATAACTGAAGGTCGGTAAAGCTCTCACGTTGAAGTAACAACTTGTTGCTCTTACCCCAAATAGGTGATGCACACTATGGTTTACCAAGTCTCTCTAATTTCCGCAACAATAATAGCTCAAAGCCACTTTCGGGTCACCAGAAAGCAGCCTCCTAGCGAACTATCGCCTGCTTCCGTCCCCTGCAACTTTAGAACCACCAGACTAGAGATCACATGGGTCTTGACTCTTGAGCCACCAAAAATAACACCCCCTACCAGTCAAAACGATGTTCAGAATCAAACAACTAAACGATGTTCACAACATTACATTCTTACTGAACACCAGCAAAATGTAAAGTAAGAAACCAAGATACGTCAACTAAAAAATAAAATCAGACAATGTGAGATAGACAAAGGTAAATAATAAATCAATAACTCACTGGTGAATGGTGCTCAAGAAAGGTACCCCGTTGTCAAAATAGCAAAACAAAACAAAACAATTGCAATCTATATGTTCGCATGTGTGTGCGTATGTGTCGACATATTCCTTCACATTGTTGTTATTCGCTTATATAATGCCTAGATTTACTGCATTTCTGGAGATGAATGACAAGCCTAAAGTACTTACATATCAGAAATTTCCACTATTTTTCTTGGGGTGCCAAACACTTAACAACATATATACCCCCCCCCCCCACACACACACACACACCACCACCCACCCATAAAAATGTCTGAAAAAAAGAAATACAATGAACAAAATAAAGCAACATTGTTATTTCGTCAAGTGATCCATATTACTACTTCTATGCCACGTTTTTGGCTTTTCACCGAAACATACCAATCAGTTTCTCACATAAGTTGAAACTAGGGATTCAGGCACAAGTGTATTCTTTAAATTTATGTTCTCGAGACAATTCAAAAAAGTCATTATGATGAACCCTTGTGTTTATGTTGAAAGGATCGGTTACGTTAAAAAAATCATTCACCCAGCTAAACACAACCTATTTGCAAACTGTACCAGCAAGGTTTGGAAAAAAGCACTTCTATTTTATTTATTTTTTGTCTTTTTGATTGATAAATAGGCACTACTGTTCAGAAAGATAAAATGAGATAAGATGTAACTAAGCAACAACAACTTGAACAAGCAATTTCCCCACTGTTTCTAGGGTGGCACATGGCAGAAAATTATTTCTTCAGAACTAATTTAGAGACTTAAAATCACGTACTAAATTTGAAATAACAAGTCTTGTAATTAACATTGTCGAGAAGTAAGAACCAAATAAAAGTCTGGGAAGGCTAGGACCATCAGGAAAGCACTCGTTTGTTCCTACCTATACTTCGCAGACTTTGTTTCTCCATCAAGATTTCCTATAAGTAGCTAGATAGCAAATTGTGCAATTAACATAGCAACATTGACAAAAGTAATTCTTAATGAAGAGGATTAGGTTATACTTACCTAGAGATATTTCTTCAAATTGCGCCTTACTTGAGCGGCAGGTTTATCACATTTTCGCCTCCTCACTTGAACCGGCTCTTTCCATTGTTTTTGTATCCTTTTCTCCTAATACTTTTAACGAAACTAAAGTATTCTTGTGAGGGATTGCATCAGAAATAGGCATGCCAAAATTGACATCCATTTCGGCAGATGAAGCTTTTGGATCGTACCTACGAATTTCGTAATTTTCATGGCACATAAGCCACCCACTCCTCGTCAACTCATATTGCCGACGAGGTATATGACTGTGGAACCTTTCTCCAATCCATAACGCCAACTCCATTTGGCAATCATTGCCAAGTTGAATTGTTGAAGATTCTTGACTCCCAGACCTCCTTTCTCAATTGGAGTACAAACAAATGTTCCATTTACAAGATGTTTCTTTTTATCTTCACCATTATCCCAAAGGAAATCTCTGATTTTCTTCTCAAGGAGATTAATAACCGAGACTGGCGCCTTGAAAGTACTAAAATAATATAATGGAAGACTAGAAAGAACATGTTTTATGAGAGTAATTTTACCTCCCTTAGTGAGATGTACTTTGCTCCATGTAGCCAAATTGCAATCGAACTTCTCAATGACAGGATCCCATAGCGCCTTCGAGTTAGATTTAGCGCCAAGAGGTAGCCCAAGATACATAATAGGTAGTTTATCAGTCAAACAACCTAGCTGGCCAGCCCAAGAATCAAGCAATGGGGTATCACCAATACCAACCAATCTGGTTTTTGCATTGTTAACTCTCAGTCCAGAAGATAACTCGAAACATTTTAACGCACTAAAGATGAAATGTAATTCCTCCCAGTCATATTTGAGAAACATAATGGTATCGTCGCATAGTGAAGATGTGAAAGTTTCTTACCACCATCCTTTACAGAAAAACCAGAGATAAGACCATTGCGAGAGGCTTTGTCCAAAAATCTGGAAAGCCCATCCATTGCTATAAAAAGAAGTGGCGAGAGCGGATCACCTTGACGAACACCTCTTGAACAACCAAAAGAACCGAAAGGAGAACCATTGATAAGAATTGAGAAATTAGCGAAGAAACACAAATTGACCCATTTGCACCACCTATCTTTGAAACCCATTTTCTTTAAAATGTCTTGCAGATAAGACCAATTAATCCTATCAAATGCCTTCTCCAAATCAATTTTGCATATAACTCCGGAAGAGTTATCCTTATTCTTTGAATCCACCAATTCATTGGCAATCAGGATGCTGTCATGTATCTGCCTTGGGTATTAAATTCAGCAATGGTGCTCATGACGTCCTCTTTGATAAAAGACCAGCACTTTTTGAAGAAAATTATGGGATAACCGTCAGGACCAGGGGCTTTGATTGCTTCAAGTTCGTTTAAGGCTTCAACAACTTCCTCTTCAGAAATATCTCTTTCAACAGAATTAGCTTCCTCTTCAGAGATGCAATTGAAATCAAGATCTTCGATAGGAGGTCTATTAACCAAGTCTTCTTTCTCTAATATATTCTTCTTTATCAAAAAGGTATATGACTGTGGAAACTACACTCTTTACTCCAGCTGATATCATCGTTATCATTACTCTTCTTCAATAACCATATTTCACAACCACCCGCTTTGTAACGAAAAGTAGCACTTAGAAAACCACCTAAAACCCCTATTGTAACAACATCTAGTGTCAAACAAGGTGGTGGTGATGGAAGTTAACTAAACTTCTCATCAGCCAAATGGAAAGCAAGAACAATGGTTCCTTCGTAGTTTGCCCAATGAAGAGCTCCGTTTACAAACACACCAACACATCTTCTAACATATTGCATATCAACATCCATCGTTCCTGCATTTCTCCATCCAGTGCCACTGCCAAGAGTGTATACCTAAACGATCCCAACATTTGAATCTCCCCCGGGCACATATATCTTAACAACCTTGTACTCATTGGTCGAAGTACTACAACCAAATCCAGTCCACCAGTACTTTCCTTCAAATTCAGGAAGAATAACATATTCTTTTGTGATTGGATTACAGATATAAGCAGGTCCGGAATAATGATATGGATCGGATTGTAATCCGAATACCATGAACTGACAAACTAAACCATTACATGAACTAACAAAAGCATAATTATTAAATGGAAGGTTTAGATCAATCTTTGTTGTTCTAGTCTCATGACAATTCTCATCATATTCAGCTTAATAAAATTCGTTTAGACTCAAAACAATAAAACCTAACTCACCCGCAGCAGAATTAAGACGATGATCCAAGTGCAACCGAGAGAATGATCGAAGATGAACAAGATCTCTCCATGGTTTGCAAACTAATTTAGCCTGCAAAAGCAGATTGATCGGTAACCTAGTTAATACGTCTAGTATGATTTCTTCCGGTAGATCGTTGAACCTCCCCATGATGAAATCCTTGATCGAGAAGGTTAATAGTGATAGCAAAAGAGACGGCGATTAAATTGAACTGCTAATTACTTTTTATAGGGTTTTGAAAGAGAAATTGGGTTTGATTTTGGAGACCAGAGATCGATAGGGTTTTAAGAACGTATTTGTTTTAAGAACGTATTATTGACCATGTCTGGATTTGACCATGACTCGGATTAATAGTCATGCTCTAAGAAGGATTTGGAATCCTTGACAGACAGCTGCGCTTCTAGCCTGCATATGAGATATTCCTCATCTCGAGAGAGCTTGATGTGAATTATAATCGAGAGCTTGATCCTTGGCCAAGATTGCAAAACTTTAGATATCCGTAACTAATGCTACCGGATCAATTCCGAGTTCAATATCACATGCACCGTTGTTAGTCGACTACTACATTCCAATACATGGGTTTTTATCTGCAATCTTTCTTATTTGCGATCTAGATCTATCCTATAAATTGCATTCTTTGATCAATATCCATATTAAACATGAAAACTATTCGTATAATCGGGATCAAACAACTACAAAAATCAACAAGTTTGCCTAACGCAAAGTATATCACCCAGACCAAAATGAAGCACCGAGATATACTAACACCTAAGAAAAATGTCAAGGACGACACCATGGAGAAATTAGGGCTATCTAGGGTTTTCCACATACCGAGCAGGTGTTCATAGACATCTTATAACAATAACATACCTATTGACAAAGGAAGTCAGAAGGCTTCATAGTTCAGATAAAAGAAGGCATACACACCTTGATAAACCCCAATAGGTAATAACATTTCTTCACACCACAAACAAACAGATGATTAGTCAAACGGGATTGTGGGATTTAGCCGTGCTATATGAAATTCTAAATAACAACATAGAATTAGGCTATTTGTTGTGATGTTGTTTCAGTCTAAGCCACTTTAGAGTCGTTAAGAAAGCTATTCAGTCTCCTAGCAAACTTAACGCCTGCTTCTGTCCCCCACAACTCAGGAACCACAATCAAGATCAAATGGGTCTTTTGATCCGCCAAAAAAACACCTAATAGGTCCCTCCCTGCCAGTCCAAAATGATGCTCAAAATCAAATAGTCAAGTGCCTCTCAACCTAATAAATCTCTGACTCACTGGTGAATAATGATAGGACTGCACACTAGTAACAAAGACCTGCACCATTCTCATAAGACCAAATGATTCAATATCGATAACACTAAACTTTACTATGTATCTATGTTGTAAAAGGCGCTAGGCAAGGCAGTTAACACCATATTACCCCCAAACTTTAAGTGCAGTTTCAAACTCCTCGTTTCAGCAAGAAAAGGAAACTCTATTTATATTGTATTTACATAAAGCGGGTGAGCTCAGCCAACTAAAAAAGGATGCGAAAATCCTCACTACGACAAAAGTATCTCATTGAAACTTCCATTGCATTCATAATGAAAGTGTTTTCTCTTTCTTAACAGTTTCACCAACTTTGCATAGCATCCCAAGGTTATGGCTATTAGTGTTCACCATTCTTCTGTTGATTCCTATGCAAAGCATTATTTTTCTTGGATTGAACATGTTCAGCAACTCAAAATCATACACTAAGTCTCGAAATGACAACATTAAAATATCAGCTGAAAACTAAAAATCGAACAGATTTAGAAGGCTACAAGCCTAGGATTACTGGGAAAGCTCTGTGCTTCCAACGATTCCTGCACATACTACTATTCAGAATGCATTTTTTTTTCTTATACAAGATAATAAGCTTACCAAAGTTAGCATATTCTCCACCAAGACTAAATCACGAAATGCACAATAAACATCGCAATAAAAAGCTACAAAAGTAACTCTTCATACACGACATAAGATCAGCATATATTGTCTATTAATTAGATTCCGAAACGAACCCTTGTTATCTATCTCTAAATGCTTATAATTTTCAGTGAAGGTAATTATCATTACACTTACCTAGTGATATCTCGACATTGTTCGCATTTTCTCATTCGCGCTTCTTCAAAGTTATCACGGTTCTCTGTCTCCTCAATTGAAGTTGCTCCTTCACTGTATTCCAGAAAAATTACGTTCTCAAAAGAATTCACAAGAAAACTCAAATATATTTTTAAACTCTTACATTGAGGCAACAACTTGATGAAATTACCTAATAGGTAATGCACACCAATAAATTACAGTCTCCTAATGTCTTCTATGATAGGTTAAGTGTTGCACATACTATTCAGACTTTGTATTCTAAATTGTTAATACAAAGATATAAGTTACAAGAAAAAGCAAAGTAGATCACAGAATGTACAATAAACATAGCAACAAAAAGCTACGAGAGTAACTCATACAGGATATAATATCGCACATATTGTCTATTATTTAGATTCAGAAAATGCTTAGAATTTCAATGAAGGTTATTATCATCACACTTACCTCGGGAAATCTCTTCGTTTCTGCGGTTTCATCGGTTTATAATGTATTCGTCTCTTCCCTTGAACATGCTCTTTCACCGGATCCCATTGTTTTTGTATCTTTTTCTCCTAATACTTTTAATGAAACAAAGGTATTCTTGTGTTGGACTCGTTTGAGAAATAGACTTGCCAAAATCCCCATCCATTTTAGCGGATGATTTTTTTTTATCATAACTATAAATTCTGCTATGCCGTAGTACGAGTAATCCTACCACTCTTCGTAAAATCAAGTGGTTGCTCTATATAACTGTTGAAACTAAACTCTTTACTCCAAATGAGGGCATTATTATCTTTGTTCTTATTCGGTAACCATATATCACAACCACCAGATTTGTAATAATAAATAACACTTAAAAGACCACCCAAAATCTCTAGACTAACAACTAAATATGGATCATCAGCTCGTGTGGAACAAGGCGGTGGTGATGAAAATTTACTAAACTTCTCCTCACCCAAATGGAAAGCAAGAATAATGGTTGCTTGCTGTCCACCCAATGCAGAACTCCATTTGCAAACACACCATCACTAATGTTAACATTGTTCATATTGATGTCCATTGTACCCGCATTTCTCCATCCAACGCCAACGCCAAGAGTGTATACCCGAATGATCCCAACATTTGAGTTTCCCAGACGCATATATCCCGACAACCTTGTACTCATTGGTCAAATGACTATAACCATATCCAGACCACCAAAGACTGTCTATCCAATTTGGGAAGGATAACATATTCTCTCGGTAATTGGATTACAAGATATAAGAAGGTCCACAATTACCCCTATCAAATATATTCAAGCAAACTAAACCATTGCATGAACCAACTAATGAATAAGAATGCTTGTTAAACGGAGGACTTAAATTGATTCTTGTATTCCTACTAAAGGGTACCTCATGGCAATTCTCATCATACTCAGCATAATAAAATTCTTCAAGCTCATGTTCACAACTTAAGAAAAAAAAACTTAGTAACTTACCGGAATCATCATAATGAAGACGATTCTGTGCAATCGTGAAAAGGATGGGTGACGAACAACGTCTCTCCAAGGTCCGCAAACCAATTTGCAGACCAAAACTCGATTCAAAAGAGTAAGCCCGTTAGAATTTCTAACATAATCTCCTTCGAAGATTATTAAAATTCCCCATGATGAAATCCTTGATTACATAAAAGTAATTACAGAAGAAAGTGCGAATTGAATCAAAAAAAAAAAAAAAAAAAATCTAGGGTTTTGAGGAGAAATGGGGTTCTTATTCATTTGGTTGGTTCTCAAGTTTTTATGGGTTCTTATCCGATTTAACTCGAGACAACGTTTGAGTTTGATATTGTACAATCCTACCCCTCGTCGTTACAACCCACTGCAATTTAAAAAAAAATCATTTATCAGAAGTGTGGAGCTGCTTACTAACCAACCAGCCTACTAAGCCACAAATATTAATAGGCAAGTAAAAGTGTTGTTGCTTCTCCAGAAGCATAAGTCGGAAACAAAAAGAAAAACTATTCACAAAAAGTTAATAGCGCGTCTGGATGCAAGAAACAGAAGTCAGCACCGTCATTAGCTCTGCTACTACCACCATTTCTCCGCCTCCGCCCCCGCCACAACCTCAAGAGAAGCTTTAAACCTAGAGAGAATCGAAATTAAGTGAGATTGAGATTGAGAGAGATTTGTTCGTTGTTAATAGAGATTTGTTCGTTGTAGCTACTCAAATCATTCGGCTTGAAGAACCTAAAATCGAGTATAAAGATGTCAGTTCTTAAAGACTTGTATGCATCGATCGGAAGATAGGATGAAAGTTGTCATCAATTTGGATTTGAAGAATTAAAAGTTGAGTTTTTATTTAACATTTGTTTTCAATTTGTGATTATCCTTCTCTGGATAAACTTATTTTAATCTATGGATACTTAAATTTTATGAAGTTAGGTTTCGATTTATAATCTGTGGCTTAAACTAATTTTATGTTACTGAAAATTGGTTCGCTTATTAAAAACTTTATGCTAGTGTGAATCAGTGATTGATAGAAATTTAGATTCTTTGAATGGTTGCTTGTTATATATAAAAATAATTGTATATGGGAATGAACAGACGTATGGTGGTGGTGGTGATGACTTGAAGTAGCAAGGAGTAGATGGATACATAAGTGCTGGTTGTTGAGTTGTATAAACATATAGTGTTGGTGGTGCTTGTTGGTTTTACTACTATAGAAGGCTCGTATATTGGTATAGGTTGTGGTGGTGAGTTGTATACTGATGTCTCAATTTGGTGGTGGTGGTGAGTTTTGATATAAAAAATAGGTTATGCTTATAACTTTTTGGCAGATTTGTTTCAGGAGTCCAAGTGTTTTCTATGAAGAAAAATACTGACAATAAATGGAAGCTTCGATGAGGACTTGTGGGGCGTCAAGTTACGGATGCCTTGTGAGTACCTGCTTTATTAGTATTTGGTCCAGTGTTCGTATTGATTAGTGCTTTTGGTTTCTAACTAAAATCATGACAGAGAAGTTTTAGTATTAATTTCTTGAACTTGGGTCCTTGTTCTGTTTCTAGATGATTACTTGTACTACCAATTGAAATTAGAATGAAATGGAATACAGTTGAACTGTGAGTTTGTTGTCTTCTTGATGATAAAAAATTATGCTATTTATGCACTTGGTTGCATACTGTAGTTGTAAAGAGGATACCGAAGAAGGGAGATTCTTGGGTACTTATTTTTATAAGGTGTATATTGTTTTATTTCTCTTTCATCCAAATGACTTGAATATATATAGAGGATTCTGATTATTTGAATTACTTATACATGTATGTCATGTGTCCATTACAAGCTTAAATCAGCAGGTAATTGAAACTTGGGACCATTTGATATGTCTATTGTGCTGCTTTGCTCTGTAAACAAGGTCATAGTTTTAGCAATTACCACTGATTATATCTATTTTATTCATATGTAGAGCGTTGTATGTTTTGTTGTAAGAATGTGTTCATATTGTAGTTGGACCTGTAATAATCAATAATCAAGTCCTGGATTCTAACATTCTAGATGTTATGGTGGTGAAAATGGTAGGTGGTGTTGCAACGGTTGATGTTATGTTGGTGGTTGTTTTGTTTGTGTGGTGGTGGCAATGGTAGTGATTTTTGTGTTTGTAGCAATGGTGTTGGTGATGGATTTTGGTGCGGTGTAGGAGGAGGTGGTGATGATAAAAACATTTATGTTCGTGTTGGTGTACTGGAGGTGGTGGTCATAACAACATTTATGTTGGTGTTGGTGTACTGGAGGTGGTGGTAGTGTAAATGGTTGCAGCAACAATTATGTTAGTTTTTGATTTGTCATTTACTTTTTGATGAATCTGTGGTGTAACGGTTTCATGACTGACTCTATGTCAGAAGGTGTGTGTTCGATCACTCCAGGTCGATCACTCCAGGTTCACTCATCTGTCTATACTTTCTTTTTCTGGAGACAACTTGTGCTAGTTGCTTTCACTTTTGAAGAAAACTTGGGCTAGTTGCCTCCATATTTGAATACAACTTGGGCTAGTTGTTTTCACTTTTGAAGACAAGTTTGTGCTAGTTGCCTTCACATTTGAAGACCACTTTATGCTAGTTGCCTCAGATTCGGAGACAACTTTATGCTAGTTGACTCGGATTCGGAGACAACTTGGGCTAGTTGGCTCCATTTTTCTTTTGCAGCTTGTTCCTACACACCATTTATTGGAGACAGCTTGAGCTAGTTGCCTCCATTTTTGGAGACAATTTCACCAAATTTCCTTCAGATTTGGAGATAACTTCAACAAGTTGACACCACATGGTGGTGGTGGAATTGGTGGTTGCTGGTGGTGATTGACGGCGGCGGTGGATGAAAGTGGTGGTGGTTGGTGGCGGCGGTGGGTAGTGGTGGTGGTTGTCAGTGGCGTTGGTTCTCGGCGGCGGTGGTGGTGATGGGTGGCGGTGGTGGTTGGCAGAGGCGGTGATGATTGGTGGCAGTGGTGGACGAAAATGGTGGTGCTGGTTAGGGTGATGATTGGTGATGGCGGTGGTGGTTGTTGGTGGAGGTGGCCAGCAATGGTGGACGGTTGGCGGTGGTGGACAGTGGCAGTGGTTGGCTATGATGGTGGTTAGTGGTGGTGGTGGGCGGCAGCGGCGGTGGTGGACACTGGTGGTGGTAGGTAGTAGAGGTTTTTTGTTTTTTTTCCTTTTGAATGGTGGTTAGTGGTAGTAGTGGGTATACACTATACAAGAGAGGGTATTTTAGTAATGTATTAAGCTTAGGGGTGTTTGTAAAGTTCATAAGGGTATTTTGCGATGGGCCTCATAGTAGGGGTATATAGATAATGTTCCCAACTAACTTCTTCTTTTACTTTTGGATATGTATCCAAACGCGCTATTAACCTTTTTGCTTCTACTAGTTAATCTGAAATCGTTCACCCAAACTAATTTATGTTTTTTTTTCTTCCAAAAGTGAAAAAACAACTTTTAATGTGTAACCAAACAGAAGTTTGGACTACTTCATATTGTTTATTTTTAAGTTTGGACTTCAATATTGCATATTTATATTCATTTTACATATTCTTGGGAACACTCTGATAAATATGATAGAGCTGATAGTTCTTTAGTTTTTGGGAACACAGGATCTCCTGACATACCGCTTATTGTGGTGCATGAATCATGACATAGATGGACAAAACCAGCACTATCAGATGACAATAGAAGTAATTGAGCAAATTGGATAATGGTATAAGAAATTAGAATTACATAGTTAACTAATTGATAATACTTGTACCATGGTGTTCCAACTTTAGCATAATGTAAAGGAAAATAAATAAACAAGAAGAACCCATGACCATGGGCTATTACCAGAAGCATACGTATATCATTGGAATGAAGTACACGATGAGCTAAACATGAAAAATCAGTTTGAGTGTATGATCATATAATAAAAACGTGAGAGGGAACTAAATATATCGATGTATTAAAAAATTAATCAGAAAAACTACTAGATCACCGCTGCCACGGTGGGGAGGGCCGACCGAAGAAAATCGAAACACCGTTATACGTAATGGTGTTATAATGCTAAAATTGATATGCATTTAATTTATAGTAGTTTACGTAAATTTTCACCATTTTTTATGCATCTTTTGTGGTGGTTTGCATCAATTTACCCCATGTGCTATGTATCCTTTGTGGTGGTTTGCACCAATTTCCCCATGTATTATGCATCCTTTGTGGTGCTTTGCATAATGACTATGCATTAAATTTTAAAAGTCAACATCGAATTTTTCGTAAAAACACTAAATTTTATATCGTTGTTTGTACTCGTTGTGTAGATTTTTTAAAATCCTTTCCAATGATATAAAATTTGTAAAATTCTAAGGCACGGATTTTTAGATATGTTATATTAAAGTTTGGTTGCCAATTATACCCCTGAAAAATAGGATGTATAAGGAGTTATAATAATTAGACTAAAAGGAGGGACATTTTAGACTTTTCATGTCCCAAAGACTACCACCAAAATCAATCTTTTTATCAAATTGTAAAATTGTGTTAGGTTTCATTTGACAAAAAAGTGGCCATAGAAGGGACTCCCTCCCTACGGGCCCTTCGGGCCCTCCGGTCGGTCGGCCCAATTATTTGTTGAAAAAATGAGTATCTTTAATGTTTGATAAATATTGGTCTTAGTTGGGTTCGATCTTGGGATTATCCAAATAATTTCTAGAGGAAAAATTGGGTTGTCATTTCCCAACAAATCTTTGCAAATATCTAAGAACTTTTTGGATCTATCGTAGTTTATATCTACTGGGAAAGGCTCAAATGCCCAAACAGATTTGGCATAAGGACAGTGAAATAAGAGATGTTTTATGAATTCATGTTCTACACAACCAAAGATACAGTCGGGAGAAACATCCTTCGAATCTAGATAATTTAAGGTTAGTAGAAACTGCATTTTGTGGGCACTTTCAAATAAATATTTTAATTCTTTGAGAGGTATTTAAGTTCCATAAACCTCTCCAGAAAGAGTCAGGTTGCCCTGAATTATAGTGATTCACAGTTTTTTCATTTAGCTAGTTATACATGAATTTAACTGTGAATTTTCCTGAGTTAGTAAGAAGCCATATGAGGGTATCTAATTTAGCATTTAAACTGTTATCTAAGGTAATTCTAATGTTGCAAATCTGAGTCTCCTGTTGTCGACTCTTGTGTTCCAATTATTTATATTCGTACTTATTCCATTAAATCATCCAATTTACATATAAAAATAAAATAGAATAAAAGCCGTTGTTGTCTGAACAAGTCATTATAGTTAGCCTCACGGTCAAAAGAGTACAGTATGTTTTGGTTTGTCACTTCATAAACTTTAGATTTGCAGACCCCTAGAGGCAGAGTATCTATCTGCTTCTTTAATTTGCAAGACTACGAGAACAATATGTAATGATGTAGATTTTGCAAGATTATAGTACATTTGAAGCCAGTATTAACCTTCTATCTTCCGAGCATTCTTGTCGGTGGATTTCATTAATATCTCATCATAAAGTCCACTTTTACTTCCTAATATTGTGGGAGCTCAGTTTCCTCAAATATCTAAATCTTAATTTGTTAATTTTTCTTATCTTAGAAACCATAATTTGTAAATTATAAATTATAAAATGCTATATCAAACGCGTAATTTATGTTTTGCATCTGAGATATATATAAGCACCAACTATTCATGCAAATCTTGTTTGTTTCTAACCTCACACTTGGTTTAGGCCTGGTTTGGTGCATACAAAAGGTGTTATAAGGCATAAGCCAAATTACTCGATTGCGTTTTAAGAAAAAATTAAGTCATTCACATGCAACGAGTTAAGTTTTGCATTGAGAATTTATCTTTTTTTTATGACTCGAGTCTTACAGATTTGAATTGACAAAGAGTTTTGAGATTAATAAATAAAATGAAGTGAAACCGAGCACGCTTGCTTTCAAATATGACCAGTACGTAGAGCTTGGTATCCGGTCTAATCCGACCGAATCATTATGCGTTATCCAAGTTGAGAATAATTTTTTCAACCAGTTCTTTGACATATTTAATGACTCTGAGATACAAGGACATATGTAAAACATAGTTCACTGCCAGAAGGACATATGTAAAATACAGTTCACATCTTATGTTGCGATGTTGAATCAAGGTCAAACCAATGCTACCAAGTAATGATGTGAATTTGAGATATAAGAATTTTGTGGTGGTGGTTTCCGGACAGGGTGTATAGTGCTAAGAGAATGCTGAGTGCCCATGATATGATGCAATTGAAAGTAAAATTGAAGACTATGGATGGTAGAGTACGGATTTGGAGATTGAAACTGGAAGGTGACATTGGGTCGAATTTTCAGGTATGCCGAAGGGTTGAAGCAATACCATGAATTTGAGGAGAGTTGCAAAGATCGACTTCATCTTCTGAATCTATCCAGGAACTGATCCAATGGCGAATATTAGATCAATGCTGGCTGGGATGTGTTAGATGGGGAAGATAAGAATCCCAAACTGCTCTACTGAAAGGACGGGTACAAACTAAGAGACTCAAATCCTCTTGATGCTGAGCAGTACACAATGTTGCAAAGTTGAGGATGATCAAAGTTGATAAAGAAAAGTCTAGTCTTCAGAGGAAGAACATTTTGAATCATTGTCCGCAAGAAAAATAAGCAAGTGTCCAATCATTTCGCCCGTACTCTAGAAAGGACATTTGAATGGACAATTTAACCTGCAAAAAGGTGAACACAAGCGCGAGCACAAACACAGGAATAACAGCAAACACTATTCCATATGCTCATAACCATCTTTCACATCTTCATTACAGCAAACCTAGTATATACATTGATGTCTTATTGTCACTAATGTATAGAAGAATCCAACATCTACGAACAAACAAACTTCTAAAGTTCATCTCAAATGGAACGTGAGGACACTCTCCATTTGCTCTGACCGACCAAAAGAACTTGCAAAACATTGTTCCCCAAATTCAGTAGAATGCGTGAAAGCAGGAATAAAACCACAGCTATAGGTACAATAAGTGCAGGATCTGAGCAACAGGATATCAAGGTGCCACAAAAACAAAAAAATAAAATAAAAATAAAAAATCAGAAACAGAAACAGAAACAGAAACATAATAAGAAAGACAAGGAAAAGGCAAGAAGAAAGAAGGAGAACAAATGTAATAATAATGGACAAATCACGGTGCACACGTTCGGTGTGTCTATCACGGCTGTTTCATGAATCCTAATTCTTAAATGTCCACCAGTGAACATTTAAGCCAACCATCCTCCTAAGGCCACATGTAGTAACTTTTTGCCCATATAGAGCCGTCTGACAAGTGAAAAGTCAGATGGTAATTTTGGTGAGTGTAAAAAGGACACTGCACAAATTATGATGATGTATCAATCTATTCCACATCAAATTTGTTTTTCATCGCCAACTTGATTCAACTCTTATTCCTAATCTACCATGACATTTTCCAAAAAGATTTAGCAATAAAACATCAATAAAAGAAAACAAAAATAGAAAGAAAGAGCAATTAAATGACTATGAATCTCTTCCTCTTTCATATTCACTTACAATATTGTTTAAATTTTTTGATCATCTGATCCTCCAGTGAGATCAGAATAAGTATCGCGGGCACATATACAATAATCCTAAATATTGGAGCTTCTATCTTCCAAGCATTTTTGTCCCTTGGTTCCATTACTATCTCATAAAGACCATTTTTGTTTCCGAGTGATATCGGAACTCAGTTTCCTCGAATATCTTAATCTCAATTTGTAAATTTTTCTTTATCATAGAAATCATTTTGTAAATTATAAATAATAAGATGCTACTATAACAAACATGTAATTTATCTTTTGCATCTGAGATTATATATAAGCACAAACTATGCATACAAATCTTGTTTGTTTCTAATCTCACCCTTGGTTAAGGCCGGCGTTGGTGCATGCAAAAGGTGTTGCAAGGCATAAGCCAAATTACATGACTCGATTGGGTTTTAGGCAAAATAAGCGATTCATTCACATGTAACGAGTTAAGTTTTGCATTGGGGTTGTTGACTCGATTGGGTCTTACACATTTGAATTGTCATAGAGTTTCGAGATTAACGAATAAAATGAAGTGAAACCGATCATGCTCGTTTTCAAATACGACTGGTAGAGCTTAGTATCCAATATAGTCAGACCGAAAAATTGTGCATCATCCAAATTGGGAATAAATCATCCTCCAATTCGTTGACATGTTTAATGACTCTGAGAGACAAGGACATATGTAAAACATAGTTCACCACCCGAAGGACATATGTAAAAATACAGTTCACATCTTATGTTGCGATGTAAATTTCAACACATAAAGAAAAATCAACAATTCATGGGTGAAAAAGACATGTAAAATTTGATAATGTTTAAATGGACGAGAATGTAAAAATAGCCAGGATGTAAACAGTTTCATCCTACCCATTTGAAAATATTTTTCCTTATTTTTAATTTACATCAAGATGCATCCAGTTACATCCTCATTCTTTTTTAAGTTTAAGTCAGGATGAATCAAGTTTCATTCTTGCTATTTTTTTGTGTGTCCATTTCACTCATACTAATTTTCAGTGGCGGAGCCAGACATTTCCCTTACCCCGGGTTGGAGAATTTTTAACCCCTGGCTTAAGCGTAAAATTGACATTGGATTTTTGGCCCAAGTCAATTTACGTAACAAAAATATGGGCTTTTGTACAAACCGAGTTCATGAACAACACAAAAACAAAATTCACTTTTTCTCTCACAGATTTTTTTGTGGGTCCCGGTGGGCGTGAAGGACAGCAGGGGTCAGTTTTGTGTGAGAGTTTTTTTGCTCGGTTTTCTCCTTGCGGATTTTAACAGCAATTCTACACATACCGTCATTTTAGACGATATATAAACCGCATACTCACATAACGAGTTGGCTCCACCGCGGGAGTTAATAGGGGTCCGCTTTTTGAGGCCACCATGTGTGTCTATGCGGTTTACTCCAATATGAGTACCTGAAACCGGACCCGGATGAATAAGAGTTTTTGTTGAGCGGTATATTAAGAGTTTTTGTTGAATAATTAAAGCTTATTTACAGGCTATTCCACTACTTCAGCGGTATACTTGCTTTTTAATACATTCCAACTCGGTTTTCACCCATTTTTCAAGTGCCTCACTCAGAGAATGTCTGAACGAATTTTCTTTCTTCACTTCAATACAGTAAGCTAATTTCAAAAAAAAAAAAAAAAAAACTGAAAACGGTTATGGGAATCTTCACTTTTCAAAGTTGAACCTAAGTTACTTTTCAATGCAAGTAAAGGAGCAAGCTGTTGCATGCTTCCGCAGTAAATTGGGCAACGGTATAAGAAATAAGAGTTACAAAGTTAACTATTGACTTACTGTTCCTGCTTTAGCATAATGCAAATAAATCCAACAAGGCAAAAACAAATAAACAAGAACCCCCATGACCATGGACTACTACAGAAGCATACGTATAAATTGTCAGGAAATACAAATTACGAACTCTTCAACAAAACTCAGATAACTTATAAGTAACAACATACCAGCACCAATGGACTAAAAAAAAGGATAAAATTTGGGTGGTTTGATTCCTGTGGTCACCCATCCTATGGGAATATTATAAGCTGTAGACTGCACAAAATCCTTGTGACAATCAAATTCAGCAACTTGCCCTTCAGGAATGAAGGTTTTCAGCGGAAGGATGTTTTCCACATGAGCAGTCAGCTGATAATCAATGGACGGGAAATAAATACTATCATCCTCACCAGTACTACGGCCTGTGGAAATCTCTTTCATCTTAGACTTAAAAATGTCATGATCTCGCTTATTACCTAAGCCGGAGAAGTTTACCACCTTGAGATGTTTCGTTTGCAGATTGTAGAATACAAGACATTCCCCATCAAACCAATACAATAGCACCTGGTCAGAGACACTCAATACGCGTGTAGGAGGGGTAGCAGCAGTAGTGTCAAAGTAACAACAGAAGGGATGATTGATTGAACCTTCCACCTTTATTCGAACATCAAAAGTTTCCTCCTTCACCCATATTTGCTTGAGGTTGTCCTTCAATATGTAGAGATGAACCTTGAAACGGTAACAACAAAAACCGCCGCGATGTTTACAACGACGACAGCCGTGGTGCTGATGATCTGTATCGCTTATCAATATCTTTTCAACACGTGCAACACAGGGATATCCTTTGAACTCCAGAAGATGATGATCAACTTCTATGTAATGATGGTCATTCATCGTCGGTGTAAGAGGTGTACATTCATCTGGTAGTCGGACGAACTGAATCTTCTCGTTATGAATGTCAAAAGAGAGCAACATTTCAACCTTATAACCGTTCATACTAGAATTAGTTATTATCCAAACAAGATCACCGCCGCAAAGGGAGGCTGATCTACGAACATTCTTCCAAGTTCTAGTGACCATCTGATCTGGAAAAGGAGAAGAACCTGGTGGTGGTGACATTTCAGAAGTACTAGTAACACTGGTTCTCCATGATTTAGTTCCCAATGTAACAACCATGCATATAAACCTCTGACCACCACCGCTGCTAGTATAGATAACAACAATCTTATATTCATTCGTCGACGAATCAAAACCAAAACCATGGCACAAAAATCTGGCACTTGTTGGAATTACAAAGGGGTAGGTTAGTGTATCACCCCTAGACGGGTTAATGATAGCTACTCCACCTTCATCGTCACCAGGCTCAGGCTCCCTCACTAGATTAAAACAAGCTAAACCATTACCGTAACCGATTGGTTCACATGGTGTTTTGTAACTTATCGGACAAATTAACTTATAATTCAGAAATTCATCGTGTCTATAATGTCTATCCTTCTGTAAACTGAAGAAGAAATTTTTTTGCTGAGCGTTTATGGGGACATTTAAGAGACTAAATACTAAATTCAAATCATCATGATCATTTCTACTGTTTTGCTGAGCAAAGTGAGAGGCAGTAAATCGTGTATCGTGTATTGAATCATACCATAACTTACTGACGGCAGTGAATCGTCCTAGATTCCGAGCTGGTAATCTGGTCAGAATGTTTTCCAGTATCAGTTCCTCGGGAAGATGTGGAGAAGATTCAGAAGAACGTTCTTCTTCTATTTTCCTAGTTTTCCTCTGCTCTTCACCGATGGCCCTCGAATATTTTCTCTTACTCGGCATCACCGCCGCTGCTATCTGTGGTTGCAATCAAACTTACAATGTAAAAGAAACCAAAATCAAACCACAAAGAAATTTGATTTCCTTTCACTGAGTTCTCAGGATTCAGGAATCGGTATGCAACTTCTTTATATAGGCTCAAGTGCTATTGTAACTACAACTCAGTAAAAGGAAATTCTGCAATTTAGAATATTTCCAAATAAATCCCAATTTTCACTTCCAAAGTTTGGGATTGCTTGTTTTCATTCTCAGAATTGCTTTCGGTTTCTGAGGCTACTAATAAGTTTGTAAATAACCACATTTTTATATTTTGGAAAAAAAACAAGAATTCTATGTGAGATCCCAAAGGCAAAACTATGTGATCACTTTCATCCGTATAACTAACTAATCAGTATGAATAGACTCATAATCAGTGTGAATAAATCCGTAACCTGCTGGAGCATACTCGTAAGTTGTAATTGCATTGTCTGTTCATCGTTAGCAAAAATATTCAAGGAAATAACAAAAAAAAAATGCCATAGAACGTAATAATTCAGACAACAGACTGAACAATGAAACAGAATTACAAAATTACCTAATAAAAGGCATGAAATGTTGCTGACTCCCTTACTGCAGCCACCCATCCTGCAGGCTAATTATTCTTGTTTGATTTAAGAAACTGTAGAAAATCATCTTCATCACCAAATTCAAGAACTTCTCCTGCAGGAGGTATAAAGGTTTTCAGAGAACGGACGTTTTCAACTTGAGTGTGCAGCTGATAATCCATGTATGGGCAATAAAGTTTATTATCATCACCAATACCACGGTCTGGTGGGGGAAACCCTTCCATCTTAGCTTCGAAAATGCCGCGACTTATCCAACCAGAAGAGCATGAGGATCTTACCACCTCCAGACGTTCCGTTTGAAAATTAAAGAATTTAAGACACTCCCCATCGAACCAATACAATAATACCTGATCAGAGAAACTCAATATACGTGTAGGGAGGGTAGTATGAGTAGCAGTAGCAGTGTCAAGGTAACAACAGAAGGGAGCTGGTGCTAAACCTAGCTGCTGAATTTGAAAACTGAAAGTCTCCCCCTTGATCCACACTTGCTTGTTCGTGTCCTTCAACATATACAGCTGGACCATGAAACGACAACGACAAATAAAACTACTCGGACTGTTACAATGCTGATGGCTATATTGATCTATGATGTTTCTCCTTGCCTTTTCAGACCGTGCAACACATAGGTATCCTTTATGCTCCAGAAGATGATGTTCAACTACCAAAGTTGTTGTCGATGGGGTCAAATTACATTCAGTGGGGAGTCGAATGAACTGAATCTTCTCATTGTGAATGTCAAATGACAGCAACATATCACTTACATTACTATTATAATGGACTTCACCTCCAGAAAAGGTCACCCCCGCAAAGGGTGGCTGGTACACGAACATTTCCCGAAACTCTTGTTACCATTCGGCTAGGAAAAGGAGAAGAACCTGGTGGCGGCGAGATATCAGCTACCCTCATAACCATCTTTCTCCATGACTTAGCTCCCAAAGTAAAGACCATGCATACAAATTCGTCATTGGCTTTCGAAGTAAAAAAATCTTTACTTGACGAATCAAAACCAAAACCATGACACAAATACTCGCATCCCACCTCAGTACGATGTTACAAAAAGGGTAAATGCAGTATTTCACTCCTGGTCGGGTTAGCGACAACCATTGCCGCCTTACCACGATAAGCCTCATTATGCACTTTTGTAATACAAGCTAAGCCATTACAATAACCTACTAATTCAGCTCTCCCTGGGGAATCTATGGTCGACAATAATCTGAAAAAGCAAGTTTTTGTTTCATCGACAAGCAATACATTAAGGAGACTTAAGAATAGCTTTTTTTTGTTTTGATTTTGAATGAAGTGAATCTCAGCAAATTTTTTACCATTATAAACTGAATCCTACCATAATTTGCAGACGCGACTCAACTTTTCTAGAACCCGAGCTGGTAATCTGGTGAGAATGCTGTCGATTATTAAATCCGGAGGAAGATGTGGAAGAAGTTGATCGTCGTCGTCATCAATTTTCATCTTCTGCGTTAAAGTTGTCATCTTTATACAAAATGTGAAATCAAAACTTCAACTTTATCTCGTTAGAATGTACGAGAGGAAGAGATCAAGAAATCCGATTGATCAACAGACCAAATTGACCATGAAATTTGAATTTGGGTATATAAATTGATGGTTTGGTTATGATAAGATCACCATTTAAATTGGGGAAGAAGCAGAAGAAAAACCGATACGAAATTCGGGAAGCGATAGAGAAAAACCCTTAAATTTGGTTATATATATATATATATATATATATATATAGGCCACTAACATAGTTAAATGTCTTCTATATCCTTTATCCCCTCTTGCCCCTGGTGTACATGATTTCGGTTCGGATTTCGCTCAAACCAAAACCGAAACCATTACTTCTGGTTTTTGATCTTCCGAACTAAAACTATGCGGTTAACTAAAGATTTCATTTTAATTTTACTGTTGGGTTCCGGTTTTATCGTTTGATTTCAGTTTTACCATTATTTCGTGAAACTAACAGTTAGGAAAAATAAATAAATTAAGATATAGTTACACGAAAAACTATACATAAAATTGAATAAAATTAATTAATATAGACATTTAAGTTTAAATCTTCGAGTAAAATTAAATATAATTAATCTAAAGTAGATCTAATGATTGATATTAATTACATCAAAAGGAGGAATCCCGTCACATTTTTATTATCACATTTTTTTTCACACGTTGGAAGTAATTTTTGCGAATAAAAACCAAATCGTAACGGATTTGAAGCTAATATTTTGGGATATGTTACTATTACATAGCTCTACTTTCCTACCGAAAATGAACGTATTTCGAGACGTATAACACCACCATCTACTAAATTGAAAATGAGGCGTTGAATATCAACGGATTTCAGGCCGTCGATATTAAGATCGGTAAATGATGAGGTTTTATATTTCGGAATGTGCTCATTTTTGGTAGGTATGTACAACTTGGTAAGAGGAACATATCTTCAAGATATTAGCTTCAAATCCGTTAGGTTTGGTTTTTATTCACGAAAATAACGTCCAACGTGTGAGATAGTGTGATAATAAATGTGTGAAGGGATCCTTCCTCTTACATCAAAGCTAATCGGTTTTACCGTTGGTACTTATCAGGGGGAGTATCAAATTAGAATGTATTTTACTGGGCTATCACGTTGTACTCTTTTTCCTTCATGAAGGTTTTTCCCATTGGGTTTTCCTTCTCAAGGTTTTAATGAGGCAACATTTGCGTGTCCAAATCTTTTCAAAGTTTTCTCAATTGTACTATTTTCCCTCCGATAAGGTTTTGTCCTTTTAGAATTTCCTGACAAGGTTTTAACGAGGTAATAGCTTAGAAACAATGTCATCAGGGGGAGTGTTATAAACATGTAATTATGTTAAGAATATCTAGGGAAAATCCCGTTTATTACTGGGATGCCCTTGTGTCTAGCCCTATAAATAAAGGCTCTAATGTCTGTCTATTGTACACATGAATAAGAATTTCTCCCTTCTTCTTCCCCTTTACTTTGTGTTTACTTCTCCCTTTCTCAATTTTACAATATTTTATATAATATTTGGGACCTATTAATGTTTAAGGGAAACTTTTGAAATGTATTATATTATAATTTTATCAAATTTATTGTTTTAGCACCAAGAGCCCGAGTCGGAACTGGAAAATTTTATTATTTTAGCGAGATTATTATATTATCGAGTATTATTTTAAATTATTTTTACTGTACCTGGGTAAATATCAAATGTGAGGATGATTCCAAATTAACTTATCCAGAGGAATGTCAAACTAAGTTGAGTAGGTAGAGTTAGAATAAACTGACTCCGTTCGAATTCGAGTTTGTTTGGCTGAAATAGCCTCAAATTGAGTTAGATGTGGAATGACTTGCAGAAAATAGACACCACATTGGAGTTGGAATTATAACAGAAAATCAAATATTATCAAATATCATCATTCCATTTTCTGCTAGTTTGTCCCAATTTTGTTGGAATCCGTTTTTTTTTTTTACCTATATGGTCACTATCATGGTATAGAAATAGTGATTCCGATGGAATTTGCAAAATAAAATGTGAGAATAATACACAAGTTCAATTTTGACTTGTCTAGTGACACGCCAAATTGACTTGATGTGGACGAGTAAGAATAAACTGACTCAGATAAGCCCAATTTGTTTGGTATAGACAGCCTCGGACGAGTATCATATGGAATGCCTTGCCAAAAATTGACACCATATTATCACAACCCCTCTTAATGAGGTTCTCTAGTATCGGCACAACGTTTTGCTCAGCTGACCAAACAAAGATCAACAATTGAATAGTCGAATTCAGTAAACATGAGAAAATTGTTATTTTAATTTTAATATATTCTAACAGCCAACCAAAGCCAATTAAAGTTTTTCTGTTTTTTGAATATTTTATTTATTGATTTCTTGTAAAACAATAATTGTTTGATTGTTCATGTGAGTTAAAGCGGTCGAATCGATTGCCCTTTCAAGCAGACCAACATTTTATATATTGGTATTGTGATGACACATCAAAGTTTAATTTGAGGCCTCTACAAGATTTTCAATGTTGCAAAGAAATGAACAACTTTACTTACATCAAAGAATAACTGTTGTTGGTAAAGAAACATCTAAAAAAAATTATATCATCAAATTATAGTGAACCCATGTTGGTAAAGCCCTTTTTGTAGTAACAAACTGAATACCCATCTTGAATAAGAAAAGCTCAAGTTTGGCCACGTTCTTTGAAGAATTTATCTCCCTCTAAGAACAGGTATAGAGTTAGGGCAGACTAAGAAATTTTCTCCCACTAAGACCGTAAAATTAAAGTATATTCTAACATCAAAACTAATGACCTTGTCAGACTTCATATTTCTACTCAACCAATGGCTGAACTATTTTCACCTGCGCTCCAGGCAAGAACATCACAATACAAAATTTGAGTACTAATTCCTAGATGAATTCTCCTACCAGAACTGGCATCTTCTACAACTTGATTAAATCAATTTCCCCAAACACCTTAATTCTCAAATATTTTTTTTTTCAATTAACTTTGATAATCGGAGATTTGATACTCAAATGCAAGTTGCAAACTAAATAGAAGTGGCACGGAAATTGGATCAGATTGTATATATATACAAATGCAAGAGGTGCGTGAAGCTTCTTGATCATTCAGTTTCGCAATCATTGCATTTCTAAGTGGGTTTGCTAGTGCATTCAAAATTCACATTCACCAACAGAAAACGGATACTAACATTAATGAAGTAAGAAAACAATGGGAAGGTTGGTTTAATCATTATAAACAAATGCAGTAGACTCTAGAGGCATCTTGATCATTTTCTCTCATTATTATTCATTGCATTTCTAGTGCATACGAAATTTGCACCATTAGAAAATGAGAACAATGTATGAGTAGTTCACTTAAACATCAAACAAAAAGGTTGCCATTTTCACTCAATTCATATGTAATTTTTGTTTTGTTTTGTTGATTCAGTTTGCTTGTAGCTGTTTTGGTTCAGTCTGGGTTTGTAGTGTCTTTGGATTTTTTTCTTAATATAACCTTTTTATTTCGGGAAAAAAAAAAAGTTGCCATTTTCACCTTCCAAAATTAGAACACTACAGTTTGGTTAGGCAGACTTGTTACAGTTTACGGGTAGGGGTATTAATGTTATAGGCATTTACTGAAATGGGACCCACCGTACGGTTTTAGCCTTGCTTTTGTTTGTATGGGCGGTAACTGCTCACGTGTTTTGTCACTATGGCATGCTTGTAGGCGCATTATGTGTACTTTCTCTTTGTGAAGCCCTGGTCTTTAACCCATACAAGCTCCTTTTCTACTAGCTTTTAGTAGTTGGCTTTCCACCAGTGGCGGAGCCAGGATTTATAGAGAGGGTGGCCAAGAAAAAAAAGCAAAATGACTTAATAAAAAAAGCAATTGAAATATTACCAACTTCTAATCGCATTTGATAACAACAAAATATACATATGAAGCACGATAAATGTTAGCTAGTCAAATTCTTTTTTTATGGTATATTGCTCCATAATTGGAAGTAACTAGCAGGGGGGAGATCACAAGAAAATAGATTTTGATTTTTTTTCCTTGCTCTTTTCCATTTTGGTATCGGACTTGGGCCTTTTTAGGGTAGACAAAAACACAAACTTTTATGATTGGGCTTAAAATGTGTACTACCAGAGGAGATATAAGCAATTAGGCAAGGCAAGGGTATGCAATTAGGCAAGGCAAGGGTATGCAATTGCCTACCCTTGGCGTTGGTTGCCTCCGCCCCTGCTCTCCACCAAGGTACTATCTCTCTGAACTTGCCGTATACATCCATCTGGAACAAATAAGGTCTCTGAGTTCACATGTTTAAGATAACATTGAAGTGTACAATATCTGATCATACATTATGGTAATTAAATAATTGGCACATGATTTTACGTTATTTCTTAAAAGTGCATAAAAGAAAATTTACATAAATTAACTCATTATCGAGTTGAGTAACCTATCATGAATATTTTTATTACGTTGTCCAAAACTTATTGCATCCTCTATGAAATTGAGGTTTTATTTTTGATAAATTTCTCTATATTTCTGAAAATGATATTCATTGACTATTTAACACCTTTCATATTAATTCATCATATATTCGTTATTTATCATGATCTTTAAGTTTGTATCATATTTAAATGAGCGATGCATCAAAGAATTTTTCTTCAACGAAATTTCATTATTGAATTATATTTATAGACTTGCTTCATGCTCGATTTTGGTTTAAGAAAAAGTTCATTATGTTTGGATATTTTTCGATTATAGGGTGTTGATATTTTTTCACAATTTATGTATGTCATGCTTTTGAATAAATGTTCGTGATTGATGTTTTAGGGTTACTCATTATTGCTTATAAGCGACTAAATTTATGATCAGATCAAGTATGTCCATATCATTGAGTGGGACTGTGCAATATCACAAGAAAAGTTAGTGTGATATTTGCAATTGTACATGTTTGTTGGATAGTTTAGTTATCAACACAGTGATGCTATGCTCTTATCTGGTAAGTTTTGTATATTTTGAGTCCTCTTAGTTTGATTTAACGATTAGAACAATTCTGCTCACAAGTAGTTTTTCTTCACACGTTAAACAAGCATTAAGGTTATCTAAATGTTTCATATACATGTGAAATAATAGCCACCCGCAGTGACTACAATTCACATTATATTAGGTTGAACATATTTAGAATTATTGGAGTTTGTTAATACATTTTAGAACGTGAGTTGCCCCAGGTGATCCTAGTTGTAGTATTTGATGGACATAATGTTGAATTATGAGAATGTAAAATATCCATGAGATATTTTTCATGTCTCACATTGTTCCTTGATAAGGTTTTACCCACAGGAGAATCTTTTTGAAGGTATGTAACTATTGTAAGCTTAATTGTCATTTATCTCTATTATAAATTTTAGGTTTTGTTCTTATTAATTGTATATTATGATTATTTTGTAGACTTTTAATGGTCCAATTTTTGGAAGATAAAATTGTTTATCACACGATGATTTTTTTCATTGTGTAAATCTATCGATTGCATTATGAATCTCAATCCATGGATGTTTTATTGAACATTCATTATTGAAATTGAAAGGCAATTATAGATAAAGTGAAAATCATAAAGTCCGACAAAGGTGGTGAATATTGTGAAAGGTATGACAAAAAGGATAATATCCTAAATCTTTTGCATAATTTCTTCAAAAGCTTGGAATTGTTGCTCAATACACAAGGAAAAATTATCCTTGGCATAATAGTGTATATCAAAAGGCTAAATCATACTTTTATGAAAATGGTTAGAAGCATGATGAGCCATGCATAATGGCTATACATTTGTGGATGTTTGTTCTTTCAGAATTTGTGTAATTTAAGTTATGGTTGTTCAGTTGGAGGTGAGAGCTTACATTCCCAAGAATGAAAATTGGATTTGAAAACTATTACTGGTTCGTTGGTTTTCCTAAATAATCCAAATGGTATTCATTAATGTTCTAACCGTAGTATGGGACTTATTGAAACCTTAAAATATAAATTAGTTAATGATGGCATACTTAGTGGGAGTACGTGGATATATTTGTTCAAGAAATCATGATAATGATTCCTTCATTTATGATTTCTACATATATTGTGAATCTTCTCATTATCAGAATGTTAGGTAATGAAAGACCACAAATTACTGATCCAATACTCCATAATATAACTACTGCCAATAAAGAAATTTTTTGATAACAACATGAACCAGCATTAAGAGGGTCTCAACAGAGATTGAAAGAAAGTTATTCATGTTGTTTCAGTGATTTTCTTACAAGAATTTATTACATTTTGATATGGAATGGCAAAGACTCGGTTTTAGGTTCACAAATATTATGTGTAATAATTTTGATTAATGGATTGATGCTATGTGAGAAAAAATCATTGGTTGAAAGTAAAGTCTCGGATATTGTTTAATTTCTCGAAAGACACAAATCAGTTGTATGAAAGTGGGTCTTTCAAACCTAATACGTCTGTAACAGCAATTTTAAACGGTATAAAGCAAGACTTATTGCCAAATATTTTACTCTGAAACGATGCATTGATTATAAATAAGTTTTTCTCTCGTGTCAAAGAAATACTTATTAAATTATCATAGTATTATTAGTAACTCAAAGATGACCTAAGAGTTGCATTAATTAAATGTGAAATAGCCTTTATTAATGATAAATTTTAGTCTACAAATTTAGAAATCAAAGTATGAAATTTAAGCAGCCTCCCATAATGGTATATGAAATTCAACAAAACTATAAATGTTTCAAGTTTTGGATGAAATTATTACAGATTTATGCATATACCGCAAGATCAGTGGGAGAAATTCATACTCTTGGTCTTGTATGTTAAGACATGCTACCTACGAGTAGTGATCTTGACTTTATGCATATCTCTATATTTTTTGAAATAAAGGATATCAATGAAGCTTACCATGTGATAGTAATATCATGTGGATTACTAAAGCTCTCATATAAGGCATATATCGAGTATTCAAGGAATTTTGAGATAATAACATGTTTAACAGATTTTATTTCATGTTGGATAGAAGATGTAAATTTAATCTTCATTACGTCTTAATTCTGATATGAAACTTATAACAAGTTGTTAATATGTTAACTAATTGCCTAAAGAATCGATGAACAAATTACATGAAAGCTATCAAGAATTTTGAGATACTATTTTAACTTATGTCTTATAATTAGTTAGCAAACCCAACAAGAGTTGATTGGGTTTTCAGACTTCAATTTTTGTGGATGTATGGATTCTGTAAAGGAAGAGTCCATTAATACTAGTCCCACAATTGAGTTTGAATATTTATGATCATGATACTTAGAGACTTAAGGTTTGTCTCTACATTGCTGAAATTTACTGTCTTAGCTTCGCAGCATCAAAGCACGATATGATACAAAAGGAACAAAACACATGAACCTTGAGTATATATGCGTGAATTAGGAAGGTCAGAAACAATAGTTGTTCATTTACCGCTTAAGCACAATTGCATACGGAGATGCACTTAATGAAAAATTACCTTTTAAGACCTCTTAAGAAAAGATTGAAATCTTAGGTCTGTGGGAGTAATTGATTATTTTCAGCTAATTTATGTGCTTATTTTTTGAACACTTATTGAGCTCTTACTAATGTCATTCTGAATTATTTCTGTATCCATGTTTAGTATACACTTATGTGAATGGATGAATGTTAACAGAAATTGTCTATCTTTTATAGACATCACTGGACCATTATGATACTCCTCTTAAAGGCCTAGTTGAGTAAGTTATTTATGTTGTGGTACATGGAAGGGAACATGTTGATAACAAGACAACATGCAACCGCTATGACTCACATGAGTAGTTTATTTAATCATGGTATTACGTTAACCACTAATGTATTATGATTAGCAATACGCGCGCCTTATGAATCCTGTGATTAACCATTACTAGATAATCACATGGACCAGTGGGAGAATGTAAGATAATTTATTATGAGATTAATTATCTTTATTTGGCCCATGTGAGAATCTTGGTTATAACTAGGATATTGCTAAATATGTATAACCTGGTTTATATAAGGAGTCAGACTCTTAATATATCTCTTCTTTGATGGACGGTCGAGATCTAAAGGTAAAACTAAAACCCTAGGAACTTGGTCCTCTCTCTACCTATAAAAGAAACACAGTACCCATCAATACGGTGTTGAAGGAATAATCACTCATTATGCCTAAGGTCAAGAGAGAGATATCAAGACCTCCACAAGGTATTGTGGCTTCAATAAGATGATCGATGATGTACTACGGATAAGCTCTATAAGGTATTTTTCATAAATGATTCTTGTATAATTACTGTGTGATTATCATGAAGTTCAACGAACCTAATTATGTACCTATAAAATTAAAACTTATATGGTGATGAGGTACAATACTTGGATATCATGACCATCCATCTTTTGCTATACATGATTAATTAGCAACGGCATCCTGGCAATGGACTTCTTATTGTCTATGTTTCAGTAAACTAACAATTTATAATGAAAGTAAATCCTCATACAACAGTTTATAATGAAAGTAATCCTCATGATTAATTAATTAACAACGGCATCCTGGCAATGGACTTCTTATTGCCAAAGAAAGAAAATACAATAAGATACGTAAAATCGACAGATTTCTCCAAACTCAAAACAAATTAAGAAAGAAAAAACGGTTAACATCAAGTCTTTCTTAGTTATCGAACTTGAAAAATGCCTCTTTATATATAGAGGCTTATTGCGTACAAACCCCAGGTAAATGAGAATCAGAAAGAAGAAAAATAAAAGGGGAATTCTTATCTTTTCCGTTTTTGATTGTTCTTCTTTTCCTTCTTTTGATGTGTTATACTCTTAAACTTTTCACCTATACTTCTCATCGAAACTAAGCTGTTCATGTGTGGGATTCCTTCAAAGTAGCCCACCCTAGGGTCTTTCCCCACAACTTCGTTTAAGCTTTCGGTTTTCTTGTCATAACGATATATAGCCGACTCATTTGTCCACAACAAAACCTCATTGTTCTTCGTGAGGGCGAAAGGCTCGTACGAAAATCTCTTGTTGAGGAGTGAACATGGTATACGAAACTCCAGGCTCCAGCTCCAAGACTGATACCTCTCTTCTTTATCATCTCCGACATTTCCGCCGCCGCCACCACCATCCGTTTCCTTCTTTTTATTTCTAAATGACCATATGTCTATAGACTCACCGTGCTCTATATGAACAAGACATAAATTTCCTCCCAACACCTTGATCAGATATGTGGCCTTTCTGCTACCATGGAAACATTTTGGTAACGTCGGGAGCCATCGAAACTCTTCATCCGCCAAATCAAAAGCCACAATTTTCTTTTGCTTGTTGTCTAGCCAATAGAGTGATCCGTTTGCAAGGACACCACTCCTGGAGACTTCGTAGCTGAGTTGTGTGATGTTTCTCCATCCAGTGCCGCTCCCAAGTGTACATACCTCGACCGACCCTTTGCTTACGGGGTCTTTTTCGAAATAAAAACTTACTGGATAATTGATTCTAATGACCTTGTACTTGTCAACCCAAGGATGGTAGCCGAATCCGCTCACTACATAACCAGTTTTATTTTTTAACCGTGGAAGGTTAATATATTCTGTGGTGATAGGATTGCATATGTAGATAGGATCATCGACTTCGTTATGGGGCACAGTAAAGCAAACCAAACCATTGCAAGAACCAACCATCCTATCCACGTACGAATCGCAAACTCTTCGCTTATTAACAACGGGATGATTGATCATTGTAAGGTTTTTATATGTAAACTCCTCCTCCTGGCCACTACTCATACTATAAATTTCATCATAATCTCCATAGTGAAGCTGAAGGTGTCTGCCACGGAGGGACGGCTCAATCAAGAAAAGAAGACCCACTTTTTGATGTGAGAGGAGATTTTCCCAATTTTTGCAAACAAGTTTGCACTTCAATAGTGTCTCCGGAGGAAGACGAGAAAAGATTTCGGATCTCACATCGCCATTAAGATTCTCCATATCGATCAAATCAATCAATATAACACTTACGGCACGACCTGATGAGTTCAATTTTTTCAGACGATATCAATAAATCAACCACTCAAAAACGAAGTTAAACCTATGAACGTAAATATTGGATGCTCTCTGAACAAAAAAAAATTGGATGCTCTCTGTGAATATATGATATATGTATATTACTCCCTCCGTCCTAAATTAAGAGTCCGCTTTGACTAAGTCAAGATATTAAGGAAATCCTATAAATTGTCATGACTAGCCCTTGACTAGCCTATTTAATGTTATATTATTACCAAAACTAAATTATTAATGTTAAAATAACTAGAAGTTTATTAGGAATTTTATAATTATTCATAAATGTTTTTATTTAAAAAGGAATGAGAATTAATACAAAGATATTGAGTAAGTCTTTTTCCCTTATATATGGTGATATTATTTAAGATTTGGATATTAAAAATGATTTTATGATTATAAAAAATAAAGGGTATATTTGATAGTTTAAGGGAAAAGTATGTCTATAAACAGAGCGGACAGATAAAAATGGACATACCAAAGTAGAAATTAGGACATATAAAAAAGGACAGAGGGAGTATATTATTTACTAGGTATCACCGGGGCCTTACGGCCCCGGCTCAACCTCTCCTTTTAATCTTAAATGTATATATTATATTTTCCGCAACAAAAAATACTACAACACCATTAAAGTATCCAAATACTTTAAAAAGACTGCAACTTAGTCAATTAGATCCCATGTGAATTTTACATCATAAGTGCATAATTAAATTAAGATAGCCATTCCTCTAGTCAAAATAATGTCGCAAACAAACTAAAAATTATTGTAATAACTAATATGAGACCTTAAATCAGCACTTTCAACCCCAAATTAGAGCCTTAAATCAACTGAACATTAGCCATTTAATTTAAGTAATCAAGTATCCAAAGTATTATCAGATGCAATCAAAGAATATTTATTTCCAAATTCAGACAGAATCTTCATACTTGTTTCAGCTTCCTCCTCCGTTTTCCTCTTCTATTCTGCATGGAGTCCTCCAAAGATCCCAGAAGCACCACCTTCTGTGCGACTTTGTCGTAGATATCAATGCATATACGCGACTTCTTGAAGTATGCTACAAATACAAAGATCAACTGAAGACACTGATGAGTCCTGAAAATAAAGAAAACATGGAAAGTAATGCTAAAACATCTAGGAGTTAGACCCAATCCTGCACTTCCATAGATAACATATGTACTCCAAAACATCAAACAAATCTACATATGCAAACTCTAAATTTGGTTTCTCAATGATGTAACTGGTCAATGAACTGTGCCAGTAAAAAACTAATCCATATTCATGTTCTTGCTGTATTTGTTGGATCACTACTAACCTGACGATCTTAGAATGTCTCAAACATGACAGCTACCATTGGCTGAAAAATACCCAAAATTCTTAAGGTCTCTCAATGCATCGGGAAAACCTAATGAATTCACTCCACATATAGGGAATGACAATGAAATATCTCAAACATGACAGCTACCATTGGTTGAAAAATACACAAAATTCTTAAGGTCTCTTAATGCATCAGGAAGAACCTAATAAATTAACTCCACATATAGGGAATGACAGTGAAATATTATGGTGAATAGAAGTATCTTATATAATGTTTAGCTTGCACAAATAGTGAGGGATGCAAGCATTGTACGTTCAGGATGTTTGTACTTTACTAAGATAGCTTGGGGGAAAGATACACCATAAGTTGGAGTCAACTAAACTCTTTGAATCTAAGTGCATTGTATGGAAGTGGACGCATAACAATGAGCAAAATATTACTACAAAATAGATAAGGTATGTCAAAAAATTCTTTTTCTCATTCTTTTAGGTTCTCAGGCTCATAAGTCGTAAATCATTCCGTGTAAACCATGATAGTGGCAGTTGCCTCTTCCTGATTCTACTCTGGATTGAAAACAACGTTTGTTGAAGCTGCGGATATACCTCAAATCTTTTAAAATATAAATACAACACAAAAAACTTCGGGATAATAAGGAAGTATAGTTCAGGGCATTTAATCAAACAGTTTGTTTCCAACCAAATTGTGAATGGTAGTATATAGAATGCAAGACTAAACATAAATGTACAATTATAAAGAACAACTACATATATAGTTGGGTAACTTCCTAGGCATACCTCAAAAACATCAATGAAGTATTGTTTCCTACGAAACTCCCCTGTCTGTTCTGTATAGTCTGTAGTCCCGCACAAACGGAGCTATAAATATGGTTAGTCTCTCTGATCTAGTTAAGACATAGAAGAAGATTTCCATGACAATATTGATCGGGTTTTACATGTGAGGAATAAACTTTAACAATATAAACATTCAAGTACGTTGCTTCCTTGCATTGGAATCAAGAGCCCTATTTATGTTGCTGTCAGAAATACCTTTGGGTTGTTGTTTGCTAAATCCAGAAAAACCCCAACTCACGCTTTCTTGATTACTTCACGTATAGATTTAACAAACCAAAAGTTTAAAAATCAGTTACCCTCAAAAATCCGGTGTCGTTGTAGTACAGTGGTAAAGTCACTGGGTGATGATACCAGTGACCTGAGTTCGAAACTCGCTAGCATCAAATTCTTTACCAATCAAAAAAAAAAAAAAAGAGATAAATCTACAAACACTGATGAAGATAATAACAATGAAACCATACTAAACTAATAAGATTCAAAAATCAAACAGAAATATGAACTGAGTGATTTGTTGCTCAGAGAGGCAAAAGAGCGGAGAGAGAGTGCTTGAGAACTCTGTATTCAGAGATTTAGATTTTACATGAAGGATTCGCACCAACCCCATATTTCGTTCACCCACACCCCTCACTAAATGCATCTATAAAAACTGGTGGGTGATCCATGATGTCCACCTTATTTACTTCATATACTCTTAAGACATCCTACAGGTGTACATGTGTAGAAAATTGACAAATAAATAAAGAAATCACACTGAGAATGAGAAACATCTCCCTTGTTTTCGTGAAACCCGAGCATCATGCGACTTAGTAGTATCTGAAGTGAGTGAGAGGACAAAAGTATTTTGAAGTCTTAATGCACAACTTCTACTATTTCAAGAATACTTATAAAGCAATGCAAATTTTCCCTTTAAGATCAACTCATGCAACTCAAGCTAAAACAACGTACTTGAGAAAATTCAATGGCAATTAAAGGAACTCGGGCTCACTTGGATGAAAGTATTACTCTGAAATTAGTATTCCTTTTGAGTTTTGGTTTTCAATTGAATGCATGCAAAAGCTAATAGCTTAGACTATAAATAAATAAATAACATTCAGTACATCTATGATAAAATTTAATGGCTTAAAAAGACCTCATGCAAGTTTGATGTAGAGTCCAGTACTGGTCAGATTTTATTCCTCTCCTGAGCCTCGACTTCTCCACACGACTCATTTTTTCCACCAGAATACTCATAAGTGTACTTCAGCTACATTTTCCCACCAAAAGATACCTCCATTTCTTCAATCACAGTCAGATAGGATTCCAAGGTTTTAAAATCTCCTCTACTCTACAATGCAGTACATCTATAATTCTTTTGATAGTATTCAAAAATGTTCTTTGGTATTTATACCCCAAAAAAGGATACTACTAAAAATGAAAGTTCCAAAAGACTGACTTTATTAAGAACATAAAACGGTGTTGTAGATTTTATTCTCTTATAACTTTGTGCATTTGCAGGCCGAGCTACTTTGAAATGGAAAGTTTCAAAGATTTTCTAACAATTGCTTTCATGACCGCTAACTCTATTTTGGAACACTGCAAAAAAAAAAGCAACATTAAGCTAGCATTAGCAATGCCGTTTGAAGTTGTTGCATATATTATAGAATCCTAATATGGCTGCTGGAACGTACCAAACAAAAATAAATCTAACATAAAGACACAACAAATAAGACTTTGGAACGATTTAGTTGAACGTACCAAACAAAAATAAATCTAACATAAAGACACAACAAATAAGACTTTGGAACGATTTAGTTGTTAAACTAATGATCTTGTTATCATGAAGTGAGAATTGTTCCCATCATCAAATTAGGAGATGAAAACAATCTTATGAAAAAACACCACTAAATTATAAACAATCTTATTATAAAGAATTGTTTTGACTCGAAAGTAGCAATAGAAAATAATGGGGAAAAATGGACGTATCATTTATAAACTCACAGATGGAGGATCCTAGGATTTTTAATTGCACCAGTAACAACTCCTGCTGGTCTCATTGCTAATACCAAAAAATCAAAACTCTTAGATAGTTTTGTCCCAATTTTCAAACGGAAACTCAACTATATACGAACAATAGGCCTCTAGTAGCATGTGTAAGGAACCAATTAAGGCACTGTAAATCCTAGTAAGCTAAAAAATTCTGCATATGGAATGCCATTGTCCCCAGGTTGTTAACCAATCTACATAACATAATTGAATTACCCAAGAATTTGTAAAAACTCATTAACAAAATTGCATAAATAAACAAACTAAATTAAAAAAATCAATTAAACCCATTAAAAGAGTAACTCAATAATTTGAAACAAAAAAACAAATAAAAAAGCCCTAAACACAATATAAGAAATTGATAAATTGGTATTTCAGCAAGATAACACAACAATCAATTAAACTCAAACAATATAACCCCTAAATAAATCAAACCCTAGGTTTTAATTTCTTAAATATAACAAAATTCAATTACTTAGGAAAATCTCTTCCAACCTAGCAAATCCCCTTATGCTCAACTAAAATCAACACAAAGATGATGAAGATATTGCAAGGATTTTCTCAAGCCTCTATGGATGTTCTTTGCTCGAAAAAGGAGAAGTAGATGGAGACAGTAACGTGGAACCAAAGATAAATTCATTATGTTGAAGAAAAAACCTCTCAGCTATGCTAAAGTGGGGAAATAAAGAAAGAAATTTCCTGTCCGTTGAATGGAAAAAACACCATCCGAAGAATCCCGGACATAAAATGAAATCGGTGCATATAATGGAAAGAAGAGAGGATAAATTTAATTTTTATAGAAAATAAAAATCCACAACTGAAAATTTAAAAGTTTAAAGCTATATAACACCGGTCATAGTGAAATTCTTCTCATCTATACCACGCACCCTAAGCGCAGTCTCAAAGTAATATCAATACACAAAGCATTGGTTCAGTCACTTCTGAGGGAGTCGAACCCACAACCTCATGACTAAAGCCATGCGCTCTACCTATTGAGATAAGACAGCCAAAGGGATGGGGTACAATACATATCTGCACTTTACTCCTTTACTTCAATCAGTTTTAAACTAAAGAACATGACTTAGTTGATCATCTACATCTTACCAAGGGCAGATCTTCCTTTGCCTCATCGAAACGAATGAACATGATGTCGTGAATCGAATATGCAACCTTCTGACATTGAGTCCTGCTTCAAAATAAATAAATAAAAATTCATATAATCAAATGAGCTACCATTGTGGCATAGATACATGTTGTGGACATGTAAGCAAGAGAGTTTAAGTATACCAATATTTGTTCATTGGGTTGATTATTAAAGCTACCACACAACAGAAAATGATACTATTACATGTCTGAATAATTTTCATGTTTTGGTATGTTTTGGTATTAGCAGCATATAAAACATATCCAACTAATGATATTCACAGGACTGTATAGGAAATTTCATTCTATGTCTCTAGCGACGAATTTTCATCTACATGCAAACCGATTAACATAGATTATACTCTCCTCTACTGATACCCCAATTATTATGTTCCATAAAATTATCGTCTTTCTCATTTTGAGCTAAACCTATTACTTCCTAAAATTCTTCCTATACAGATCCCCTAAATCAAGCATAAGAACCACCTGAAAACTATTAAATTTTTGAGCAATAGAGAAGGAAAATCATATAAGAACCCATTTCTTTACAGTGGGAGATAGTGTGATTTAACCTAGGTACCTGCAGATCCTTCGGCATTCGAGGTTAGAGGGATTTTCTGTTAGCATTGGAGCAACTTTAGTCCACTCCATATAAACCTGTGAAAATTATAAGTCAGGAATACCTGTCAAAAGTGTGTATGTAACATACATGAAATTATATTTCTCTTACTTTTGCAAGTGCAGATACAACACTAACTGACATGCTAATACAGCGAAGCACACATCGGTTCCATCACACAACTGCCTAATAATATTAACTTACGCAAGGAGGAAAAGATTAACTTCTACTTCTTATGTTAAGCTTTGTTGACACTGTCCACTATATATATGAGCAAAACACTAAAAGATGAAACGTAATTTATACATTGAAATGCAAAGTTGTTGTACCAACAAACTCTTTTCATTATATCTCCCACTCTACTTGGTCAATTAGAAGTAATTCCTGATTAATTACCATGGATCCCCTACCTTTACTATCTTGCTCTTTGTAAGGTTATATGAAAATTTAGTTACTGTAGAAGTAATTCCTGATTAATTACCAATGATTTCCTATGAGCTAGTGTTTGAGCCCTAATCAGATTAATGTTAAGTATTTGTCAAAAAAAAAAAAAAAAAAAAAAAAAAAGAACACGCTTGTTGTAGTCGCACTATCACACAACATCAGTGTCTCATTGAAGCCATTATACAACCAAAGATTGATCTCTACCAAACATATAAACTGCATACATCAAACAACATAAAAAACCTAGGTTTCAGAAAACTGATAATGTTAAGAGATCCAACATCGGAATTAGCGACTAATACCATTCAGCCGCACAAATTGTTAAAATGAGCGAGAGAAAAAAAGAGGGAAACAAAGTTTTACCTTGGAAATCTCAATAACTTCGGCTTGGTCAAATAATCCATCAAATATCTCATAATCTATTAGGTAAAGAACCACTAATATGAATTAGTAATCGTTATGTTACACTTCTAAAGATGAAAAAAAAATGAGAAAGGATAACTCAAAAGTCCACAAAGAATAAAATGATTTTGCAATTTCTAAGTTTCCAAATTTAACTTCGATATCAGCCTGTAAAGATTCAGAATCATAGTAAGCAATAATCTGTCTACTAAAATCAAAATATAGCTCTTAAATCAATGTTTAAAATACATGTGCAGCTATTATTCCTTGAACTTCAAATCGACTATTCGACTTCCTTTGGTGAGGTGTCCTGTTAAAATTTTAGAAAGCAAAAATCTTCCTACATCAACGCATGCTCTTAAATAAATTAACTCAAAACTTGCACATCTCCATGAATAAATCTGCAGCAGAATCGAATCCAAATAATAAATTTCTCTTATGTAGGATATTGCGTAGGCCAATTTACTTGAGTAGTATGTATGCAAATGTCCATGATAACCATGCTGAACATGTAAATGGTGCCCAATATATAACATTATAGAGTCTGCGATAGACACTTACGAACTCAATCATTATCTCCAAGCCACGCGAACTTAGATGTCTAGACAGTTCACCTATCGATTCAGCTATAAAGTTCACATTAGATGAACCATAATTAAAATAAATTTGAATGATTTTAATAATTTAAACTTTATAAACACTGGACATCTGCTATAGAGATCAACTGTAGCAAGAAATGGCCATATCGCTCTGTTTTGATGGCTGATTTAGGTATACAAACATAATCAAGATAAAAATTTATACGATGAGAAACTCATCCAGTAACAACATTGTTCTCATGAAATGTTCTACCAGTCATTACCTCGCTCTATATACGTCTTCTCTCTGCTCAGGGTTCTCCATTGGTTAATTTAAGATACATAATACTTACAGTTCTTTTTTTTTTTTAAAATCCCGTTCCTCAACAACTCACTTCTTTCCAAAGCATCAATCAAGAAAAATAAACAAAAACCATAATCAAGAATTTATCCAAAAAGGCATACCTATATATATAGATACCCCATTCCGATCGTTAGCCTCTCTTAGTGCTAGATCGCTCAAAAACTGATAAGCTTCTCCCAATACCTGCTGGAAAGCTAACACTCAATAAGTATTCTATTCCGGTAATTGTGCTTCATAAACTTGTAAAAACACTTAAATTGTGAGATATTATCAACCTCGCAAATAAAAATCTAGCTTCTCTTAATTCACATATAATTAATTCAGCAACAAAAAGTAAACAAAAATATTTTTGTAATACATAGTGAACACAATATTGTCACTCATTAACCAAAAAGATCAAAAAGAAAAACAATGCGGTCACCTGGAACTTTCAGCAGCTTGACGATCACTTGGATATTTGTCAGGATAAACTCGCCTAGTTGTGTTGCCTGCACTAACATCAAAATAAGACTCCAGATTAGACACCAATTAAAGATTTGAATCCCTAACTGTAAGAAAACCACCAATCAACACCAAACGAAAAATCAAATATAATAGATATCCAAAAAGGACCAAAACTGAAACATATAAGATTCCATAAAAGAGATATAAAAATTCAAGAAGCACACAATGAAACAGTAAAGAACTACTTTGGACATTGTTCTCACTCAAATTTCAAAGTTAGAACTGAATTTCATAGCGAATCAACTCTGACTCCTAAATAGAGTTTTTATTAACGATATAGATAAAGTAGAAAGTATCTTAACTTGTTGTGTTGTATCAATAGTGATTTCACTTTCCTACAAACGAAATGTCACATCATGGCTACTCTTAGGATCATTTGGAAGTACCCGAGGAAAAACACACCCAAACGTTGGCTAAGTAGAGACTTGTAAAATACTCATTGTATAAGAAATGAAATTTGAGAGAAGAATTACTGTGGATACAAATAAACATGCTGTTAATAACTAAAGAAGGATGGACAAATCAATATACACAAAAACCTGATTACAACTAATTATATATCCTAAGAGCAAGCAGAGATGTCAATTTTATAGTCGCATCCAGAATGAAACATATGAAGCAAATCCTTTTCATATTTCTAAATCAATTCATATGCTTCGTGTAAGGAATTTCAATTGACTAAATAATAAAAGCGATGACATCTAATGGTATACATCAGTCATAAATAAATTACATATAGGAAAGCATCAAATACCACGCAAAGAAACCTACAACTCTTTCACACTACAACGCATATATTGATTATTGACCAAGTGACTAAATGCATATACTGACCAAGTGAATTAACTGGAAAATGATGCTAAAAGAGATGTGTAAGTAAACAAAGAGACCCGTCACATTGCCCCTCAATCTTTAATAGGTTTTTGGAGGGATACCTGAATATACGAAAAGTTCATGTCTTTTAGTCTGCAATCAAGTCGGAGAACATTGAGACGTCTTTGTTTGGTTTAAAGATCTGTACCTATGAATAGCACACAAACAAAATAACTTTCAGAGAAAGAGATCAATACTAAAACATAAGCCGCTATGAAAATGTTAGTGATGCATCATTAGAAACATCAGAATATGCTTTTGAACCATGGAATGAGTTGAGAGACATGCTGGAAATTTGAGGTTCGTCGAACAAACCAATGGCCTTTTGATTAAGTGAATCATTAACGGATTTCCACATGTCGACCATTGATTATATAAGTAGCAGCGGTAATAGTTCAACAATCATGTCATTTAAATGTTTTATATTTTATAAAATAAATGGATTCCATAAACTACACTTCACATAGCTACGGGTTCATACCAATAGATTAACGAAACTTATCTGACTAAAGTTCTTAGAGCTCTGGACATTTAAATGTTTTCATTTTATAAAATGAATGGATTCCATAAACTACACTTCACATAGCTACGGGTTCATACCAATAGATTAACGAAACTTATCTGACTAAAGTTCCTAGAGGGATAAAAATAAACTAACCCATATCAACGTTATCCAATCATCTCTGATCTGCAGGAGATAGCTTCTTCCACATAAATATTAATGATAGATATCTACTAAATCCCATCGCACCCAATCAGCTACACGATTCAGATATACTATTCACATAAAATAAACCATAATCCAAATTAATTGAAATAATTTTGAATGAGTTTAATAATTCGAACTTTAAAAATACTGGACATACTATAAGGAAAAAAATGTAGGTAAAAAACAACCATATCTATTTTGAAGGTAGAAGGTAGATCAGGGAATACAAACATAATCGATATCAAAATTTTATACAGTGTATGAATCAATTCACGATGGGAAGCTGATCCATTAACAAAATCATTCTCAAAAACCACCATATATCTATGTATCTCTATGCAAGGTTCTCCATTGGTCAATTAAAGATACAGAACACTTACATTGTCACGAAAAAAATCCCCTTCCTCAGTATCTCACTTACAATCAATCAAACCCCTAATCAAACCCGAACAAAACCCAAATCAAAACTTATCCAGAAAACACTGACAAAAATTGAGATTCAAACCACTTCAGGACGTAAAATTCGATGAAATTGAGATAGAAGCTCGAACTTGCTAAAACACGGAGGATGATGGATTAACGAAACTTATCTGACTAAAGTTCCTAGAGGGATAAAAATAAACTAACCCATATCAACGTTATTCAATCATCTCTGATCTGCAGGAGATAGCTTCTTCCACATAAATATTAATGATAGATATCTACTAAATCCCATCGCACCCGATCGCTGCTACGATTGCCTATACTATTCACATAAAATAAACCATAATCCAAATTAATTGAAATAATTTTGAATGAGTTTAATAATTCGAACTTTAAAAATACTGGACATATGCTATAAGGAAAAAATTGTAGGTAAAAAACAACCATATCTATTTTGAAGGTAGAAGGTAGATCAGGGAATACAAACATAATCGATATCAAAATTTTATACAGTGTATGAATCAATTCACGATGGGAAGTTGATCCATTGACAAAATCATTCTCAAAAACCACCATATATCTATGTCTCTCTACGCAAGGTTCTCCATTGGTCAATTAAAGATACAGAACACTTACATTGTCACGAAAAAAATCCCCTTCCTCAGTATCTCACTTACAATCAATCAAACCCCTAATCAAACCCGAACAAAACCCAAATCAAAACTTATCCAGAAAACACCGACAAAAATTGAGATTCAAACCACTTCAAGACGTAAAATTCGATGAAATTGAGATAGAAGCTCGAACTTGCTAACACACGGAGGATGATGGAGGATTTCAACGATTTTCCAAAAACTTTATCAACGATTTCTATGTTGTGATTAAGCTAGAAGAAGAGAATAATGTTGAAGTCAGAAACTGGAAGTTTTTAGGATTTTAAATAGGATGAAGAAGAAGATAATTTTTCCTTTAATTCCTTCCAAACTAAAACCTAATCGATTCGATTATAACACCTTAAAAACCACATCTTTTTGATTCTGCATCGACTCCCTAAAAACCCTGAAAAAAATAAATACAATCAAATTCAGGTAACCACATCAAAGAAGCATGGAAGAATTGAGAGAAACAAAAAAAAAAAAAATTGACGCTCTCTGCATTGGAGAAAAAGTGTTTGGGGGAGACAAAAGAGGGGCGGAAAGATTATCCACCCCAATTTTGTTGACCCACGCCTCCCCACTTAATATTAGGCGAAATTTCCAAGCCGTCCACTGAAAAGCTCCATCCGGAGCTTCCCGACCTTCGGATCAGGGTCCCCATTAAATGATGTCCGTCTGATAGCCCTGGCTATCATGGACACAAACCTCATACCTTTTTTATAACTATTTATATAGAGACACACACATGTATTTCTATAAGGAAACTGTTTTGTTTTGAGAAACAAACTAGAATTAGGAAATCTATTAGAGTTTTCGGTAAAACTTAAACATGTACGGATCTACCTTAAACCCCTTGATCAATGATCTTATACACATAAGCTTTTTAGAAAAATCAAACTAAGATCATTGATTGCTATTCCGCGTCCTAAACAACGCCCCGGTCAGCGCCCAATCAGACGTGTCGTGCTGATGTGTTGAAAAGTAGGGAAATCACGTGTTTATCTTGCATATTTATTCATTGAATAGAAGAAGAAATGCAACCAGAAAAATAATGACTTCTGTTTTCTCTAATGGGAATCCAAAGCCATAATAATCACTCAACTAATTTTCTCACCTATCGTTTCTTCTGCAAATCTATATTCAAACCAGAATTAAGAGAGGGTCATATCAGATTCGTATTCTGATCAAAACAAAATAAGAAGATCAGATTCAAATCAAATATAGGGAAGAGAAAATGGGAGAGATGAAAAAGGAATTTTTCTTTTTATCGGTAGTTAAATCTTGGAATCGAGGAAAGTAAATAGAAGAGAGAGAAATGTTCACGTGAGTTAAGACACGTAGCACTGCCACGTCTTATTGGGCGCTGACCAGGGCGTTGTGTAGGGCACCATGCAGCATCTCCGTAAATTTGGTACAAGGAAGGCAGCAGATCAGAGTGAGATCCCAAACAGTAAAAGGAAAACTGATGTCAAAATTGCATGAAAACATGTGGGTATTTTTACTCTCCGAGGCTCTTAATTATTCTTACTCCCACTGAAGCGCTATCGAAACTAGATAAAAAAGAAAGCATTGAAACTTGCCTCTTTTGTATTCCGGATATGACGACACGAGATTCGAACCCCTAACTTATTAATTTGGAATTGGACCCTGGCCAACTGGGTATAGAGAATTCAATCCCTGGTCAGCTAGGTTATTCCTAGTTGGTTTAAAATTTGATTCTTCCTATTCCTATGTGCATAAATAAAAATGTACCTGAACAATTTTAGAAATTACAACATATCTAGACGTTTGCAGTCTTTCATTTCGAACTTAAATTACCGCCTATTTTGTCAATAAAGCCAAAAACAAGGGAAAACTCATTTCGGATGCAGTACGTGCAAGCACCTGAAACGGCATAAACAAGAAAGTAAACCAAGAAGAAATTACAACGAATCTAGACTTCTGCAGTCTTTCATTCCGAACTTAACTTACCAATGTTTTCAGTAAACCATAAACAGGAGAAAACTCATTTCGAATGTGGTGAGCTAATTGCTAGTATAAGCAAAAAAAACTTAGCTAATTGCGTGAAACAACTAAATGAGACCAATAATAATCCTACATGGGTTACAAGCAAAAGCAGAAAATCAAGAAAGATATAAAGCACAATTTTTTTTTATAAATAACAAAATGACTCTCTTCATCTCTAGTACCTCCTCTTAATCCATACGATTAGCAAGAATGGTCAACAATGGGTTCAATATACGTTTGACCATCTACGGAGTTCTCCCATGACTGATTTGATATTGTGTTTCTTAGACTTTTTTAAGGATTCAAATTTTCCAGCATATTTGCTTGGTTTCAGGATCATCTCGAATCCTCCTTTTCAATACCAGACGACACAGTTTTCTCTAACATCTTATATTTCTCCAACCTTTGTAATTGTTGATTTATTAAATGCGCTAAGGAATTTGAATATGATATTTTTTTTTTCCAAATTCTGGACTCGTGTTATGATCGATTGCGCTAAAACTGAGTATATATAATTGCAAAACGATCATGCAATCTTATTTGTTTTGATAGCTCACGAAATAAAATAGTGCATGGATCATGAAAAAGGGCACTACCAATATCATTAGTTATTATGGAGATATACTAATAATTTTGGTGGCATATCACATGTCAAATTGGTTGAGTTGGAAGATTCGTAATAAACAGATTCAGATAAGTCCAATTTCTTTGGTTGAGATAGCATAGCTCAAGCGAGTTAGATATGGAATTCCTTAACCAAGAATTAGTCTCCTAAAATTTAGTTATACTAAATTACTGCTGTAGCAGTAGGGCCGACCAAGAAAGCCAAATATTGCAACATATATAATCGTTGCTAATTTGTAGCAGTCGCCCTGACAATTAGCAACGGTCAGATAAGTTGCACAATGCGAAACACTTATATGCGTTGCAAACTTACCCATGGATCCTTTCTTCTTTGCCCGACCCGCGCGTGACCCGTTTTTCGGGGTAAATTTTGAAACCAAAAATTCTTCGATTACGATAAAATTTATCTAAATTACTTAAAACCCGTATACATACAATGATTATAAACTATAGTATGTAAACTACTCGAAGAAAAACAACTTAAAATTGTTAAATTTATCTAAATTCTTCGTTTTTTTTTTCTTTTATGAAATTTCAATTCAAAAATTCTTTGATCATGGGCGATGTTTTCCTAAATTTATTTCCGTTTATGATAGATATAATTATTAGGATCTCTCAATATGGACTAGGTCCCGGGGTTTTCTGCACTTATGGTTTCCTCTTTAACAAAACTTCTTGTGTTTGTGTTATTTATTTTTCCGCATTATATTGTTTATATTTATAATTGAAATATCATAGGTTGTGCGTTAATCAATTATAGTAAACACATCCATCCTTCTTTGTTGGATACGACTTGATTGATTCTTGAACATTTTGTATACTTAAGAAAAATACATTCATATGCACAGAAATCACAAAAAACACAAACATCACAAAAATGTACCTAGGTAAACATAAATACTTTTTTTTTGCTCGGTAAATAGATGATATATTAAGAAAGAAGGCAGAATTACAAAACAGCACAAAGGCTAGCCACCAAGCAGTGGAAAAAAAAAGGGAAAATAACAAAGGAAAAAACCCAAAAATACAACCAAAACATACCATTGAACTATGGAGGATCAAATAAGAGAGTCTTCCAGTTTGAGATAACATCCTGAAGATAGAGATTAGTTGTTTTTGTCTTGAATGCAGCCCAGTGGAAAGCGCTCACTTTAGCGTCAGTGATAACGGCGTCCAACCCTCTCTTCTTCCCATTGAAACAACGTGAATTCCTTTCCAGACAAATGCTCCAACAGATGCTAGCAGGTAAGCATTTCCACACCGATTTAGACAAGGCAGGACCTTTGTAGACAACCCAGTTTTTAAACAATTCAAATAAACTATTGAAAGAGGGCACTTGAGTGTTTGCCTGAGCACAAAAGTAAGCCCATATATGTTTTGAAAATAAGCACTCCCAAAAGAGATGAGTACTAGATTCCGGAACCATGTTACAAAGAGAGCACAAGGTTGGTGAAGAGTTGCCAACGACAGAAACTATTGGACAGTTCCTTCCTTGCAGATTATCGATGGTTGGGAGCCTGTCTTGAACCAATTGCCATAGAAAAAATCATACCTTATGAGGCCAATAATTAGACCATATTTTCTTACAAGGGAAAGAGACTGTAGAAGAGTCATTGGTATCATTTAAATAGGCCGACTTAACTGTAAACACCCCAGATTTGTCTCCCACCCAAACCAATTCGTCCTCCACATCAGGAAGAAACACCACAACATCAAGCAATTGGAGAACAGAAGTGAGCTCAGATATTTCAGCATCATAAAGCCTTCTTCTCTTGATTTTTAGATCCCAGTGAAAACCGGAAACGTCACTAGCATATACCGAATGAAGGGAACAATTTTTACTTCCAGAGACTTCGTAAATTCTTGGAAAAGCCACGAACAAAGGACCTTGAGAACACCATTTGTCCTCCCAAAGACGGATTCTCTTACCATTTCCAATTTTGAATTGAGTGCACTTAAAGAAATCACCAGCAACCTTGGCACTTAAAGAAACACCATTTGTAAACATAAATACTATTTAAATGTGGATTTTAGTCAGATACATGAATATATATGAAATTTGTTAGAACACAATTCCCATAAAACTCAATTACGACACCGAAAATTGACAAATGAAATTATATAATCGAGAGATATTTGTATTAACGTGTGCAAAAAAAAAAAAAAAGATTCCACTTTGAAGCAAAATGATCTTGTAAAATGATTGCAAAAAATCTCTTCGTTTCTGTTAAATTTCAAGAGTAGTGAACCTGTATATAAAAATCTTAAAAGAAATTAACCAGCTTCATCACGAAGCAACATCTTATCATATTTATACAATATATGCGCAGAAGTCACTGTGTTAGTGATTCAAGTGTCACAGAAGCATGTCCCAAGATATGTTCAAAAGGAAGAAAATTAACTACTTTAGTAGTCTCAAAGATGTCAAACATGACAGAAAGCAGCAAGCAAGTTAGCAAGATACTTCTAAGATGCCACTATGCTACGCAAGTAGGGTTTCCACAGCAGCAAACCAAGGAAACCCTGTGAATGTAGATTGGACATTACCTGGCCGCAAGCTGGAGTTAAAATTAGGAGGAAGGTCACCATAGTCTTCAAGACCATGCTGCTTTGAAAATAATGGATTATTAAAATAGAGCTGATATTTTTCTTGAAAAACTCTTCCGAGCTGTAGTTTGAGTTATATTTATAAGTGTCATGGGTCTCAAATTTTCGATTAAATGATCAGAAAAGGAATCAGATTATTTCTCGGTTGGTGAAATAATGGATTTCGGTAGTAATTATTTTTTTGTCTTGGAGACTACTAAAACAGTTGTTGAAGTATCACACTCTATTACCTCTGCAAAGTAATTTTACTTTTGCACCAGTAATCTTCTCTAGGAGCACAAAACAGCTATACCATCCATCAGGGACGGAGGGATGTAGGGACAAATGGGATACGCTGACCCCACTTGTTTTTGAAATCCCATCGATATAGGCTTATAATTTTTGTAATTTACATGTCTTATGGGGGCAAATATGCTTGATAAAATTGAAATTTTATTTTTAATGGGGTTAAAATTATAAAATTCATGTAAAATTAATATAAATGCATCGGATGTATGACGTAAAAACAAAAAAACAATCTAAATTACAATATATAATTTAAATCCAAATTTTTAATGATTTGATTTTCACTTAGTTAAAACTAAAAAGTCAATAAAATGTCCAAAAAAATCGGACGCCAGCTAGTATATACAGACTTTTACCATATGAATTTGCCCTCACTTGGGGAAAAGTCTGGCTCCGTCACTGCCATCCATGGATTATTACAGGCTAACTAACCATCTTTATTTACTTAGTCTATTTATGTATCATGGAATTTAATAAATCTTGTTATGAGGTGTGACAAAGATTCAATGTTGTCTAAACAAATTCCACAAATTAAATCCTTGTTTTTGTAATCGGTAATACATATGTTTGAATAATCTGTTGGTTTTTGTAGTACGTAGAGGATCTTTTCTGTGGTGTACTTGATGGCTTTACATGATTTTTGGCTTTACACAGTAGGTTTTGGCCTAAAACTGGAGAACCTAACAGTGTTTTAGTTAATACACTTGGATCTTTTCAATAATTATAATCTTGTCTATGGTTTTGATACTTTATTCTCATGGAACTATCGTAATTAATGTTCTTTATCTTCTAGTTAAATAGTTTTTGGAATAGTTTTTTATGTATTACATTAGCTATTGCAAATGTTATCATCTTGCATATTCAAAGTTTGTTTGAATCTTATTTTGGAAGATGACTTGCAATACCTAATTTTCATAGATTATATATCTGTATTGCTTATATTATGAGATTAATTTGTTCTTTGCTGTCATTCGATGATGATTAGAATATATATCTCACATTTTCTCATAGATTAAGCTCTTTTACTCTTGCAAAATACGAGTAAACTATTTCGAGAATTGCAGTTTTGATCCTTCCATGATTACACTTTTGTGAATAAACTGATATATCATTCTGTAAGATGTTCTTTAGGGATCGCGCGACTTACTTCCTCGATTGCGTCATTGAAAAAGCGGGGGTCTGACAACCACACCCAATATTTCGTTCGACAATCTGAAAAGAAAAACTCCAATATACTTTCAAGAGAATCAACTAGACAGTCAGACACAATCTAGAGAATACTATATCAAAGAGTTTGTATCTCAATTTCTCAATTCAATCTCGCAATCAGCAAATAGGAATTTGCGAGCCCGATTGAATAAGAGAAACAACTTGAACGGTACCAAAGACCAATGTTCAAGTGTCAATCAAATTATATCAACAACCAAAGGTTGGATTATCTAATTCATTGATCTTAACGCACAACCCGTGATATTTCTATTATATAACAAAATATAATGCGAAAAAAAAATAACACAGACACCATAATTTTGTTAACGAGGAAAACCGAAAATGCATAAAAACCCCGGGATCTGGTCCAGCTTTGAACACCACACTATATTAATTTGCTATATACACTAGCTTACTACCAATGAACTTCAGACTTGAATGTAGTTGAGCCCTAATCAATCTCACACTGATCAAGCTACAATTGCGCTCCTTACGTCTCTAAACCCCAGCAGGATTCTATGCACTTGATTCCCTTAGCTGATATAACCCACAACCAAGAGTTGCTACGACCCAAAGTCGAAGACCTGATAAACTGTCTCACACAGAAAAGTCTATTGGAATAGATAAATCTATCTCCCACAAAAATACCTACGAGTTTTGTTCCGTATTTTGATAAATCAAGGTGCACAGGAACCAATTGATAAACCGCACTTATATTCCCGAAGAAAGACCTAGTATTATCAATCACCTCACAATAATCTTAATGGTATGCTTGCGAAACAAGATATTGTGGAATCACAAACGATGAGACGAAGATGTTTGTGACAACTTTCAATCTTACGTATCGGAGATAAATCTCAAGCAAATCTTAGTAAAGATAATATCCAATCACGATAGTAGAAGTAAGATCAGAACATGCAACTACAATGAAAATAGTTGATCCGGCTTCACAATCATAATGAAGTCTTTAAGTCATTAACCTACAGGGTTTCGTGAAAAAGCCAAGGTTAAAGGAGAATCGACTCTAGTCGCAACTAGTATCATACAGAAGGTTGGGATTAGGTTTCCTAGTTGCCAGAGTTCTCCTTTATATAGTTTTTCAATCAGGGTTTGCAATCTAAGTTACCTTGGTAACAAATCATTCAATATTCACCGTTGGATAAAAACCAGATTAGATTCAAGCTAATATATTTCAACCATTAGATCGAACTTAGCTTGTTATAAACAAATGAAATGTACCTTCATTTAGGTTTGATTAACCGTACCTAAACATGTACACTATGTTGGCTCAACAGTAATTAACCGAAGTTATCTATATGAACACTCTCATATGAACCTTATTCATCTTAACCATAACTAGTTCACATGAATGAATTGAAACTAGTTATAGTGTTGTTCAATTCTTATATTCTCATAGAAGTATACAAGAACACAATTGAAGCAAAATCGGTTTGATTCACTCGAATAAATTTATGAACATTATATCCACGGGTTGCAAAGAATGCATTCCTTATTATATAAATGTAAACCGATTTTAGAAATTTAACCACTCAAGTATGCAAACGATTTCGCATACTTAAGTAGCCGGTCTGAGTTTGGGTTCGCCAGTATGCAAACGAGTAACCATACTTCCAAACACAACAGAAATTCCCGGACCCAAACCCAAACCCTTCGCCAGTACGCGTATGGGTATGTGTACTTGGGTACTCGTAATTCCACAACTAACACGTACGCATACGGGTATGCATACCATAGTTCCGGTCATGGATCACATACATGCAAGAACGCATACTATGTTCATAATTCAATGATGGTTAAGTGTTCTAAACTCCATGTCAATCATAGAAACTTTCTTAGAGGATGAAAATAGTCGTTTTCACACACTATTAATATCAAAGCAATTTTCAAGTTATTGAAATAATCATAACGAAACATTCAAAGTCTACACCAAATGATTGTATCACACAAACTATGTAAGATGTTACTCGGCGATTTTCACATGATCATCTTTTGACTTTCGTCAAGAATATAAGATGAACTTGTTTGAAGCTAAAGCTTACCAATACATATTTCGAGAAATATGTAAGCGAGTTAAACTCAACTCGAAATCTCAAATGTGCATAATCGAATACTATAGAGGAATACGACTTTTGTCTCAATATAGGAGATATAGTAGAAATAGACTTTCCAAGTGATATATGAGTTTTAGTCTCCACATACCTTTTGTTGATGAAGTTCCACAAGCTCTCCTTAGTAGTTCTTCGTCTTCAATTGATGAACATCGTGAAGTCTAATGCTCAACTACACAATCTATCCTAGTCCGAGCCATCACTATAAGTAGACTAGAAATTAAGACTTATAGTTTTGATTACTAACATTGACAAACAAGCTTGAGATAGCAACGCTTGCGAGTTCGACCGAGCAGTGCTCTAACAGTCACCTCCAAGGAATAAGTGGTGAGCTTTAATCTTTACATTCATACATGTCTAGAAGTTATAATTCTTATGTTGAGTCATATTGCACTAATTGTTCTCTTGTTCATAACTGGCGTAGAGAATAGTTTTTTGATGATTTTTCTCACGAAAATCTTATATCGTAGTGTCTCTAACATTAAAATCCTTTTTTTTAACTTCTTTGTTCATAACTTGCAAGAAGAGAGAAAGATATTCGATACAAATTATTTTGTTCATAACTGGCGAATAAATTCAAAATCCACGAAAATCCTTCTCTTGTGACTAGACTAAGAACGCTCATGTCGTTCTTCCGGGAATGACATTTTATAAGGGAGAGTTCTTTTGAACTTGTGCTTAATGGTACTATCTTTTTGAGGAGAGTGGATGTGGAATTGTAGGAGATGCTTGTGCCTTATATATCTCCTTGACGCAAACCAAAATTTCTTATTAAAGTCGTCTAAACTAAAGGTTGGTATGTGTTCCCTAGTTTTGATACTATTTTGTCTAATTCATGATTATCCTGATTATTCGCCTTTGCAAATTTTGTTGACAAAAAGGGGGAGAATTATTAAGTAGCATCTCACAAAATTACATATGGATTTATGGAGCATCATGTAAGGGAGAGTGAATTATTTTCTATAGGTTTTACCTATTTTGCAAAAGTAGTATGTATTTACTAAGGAAAGAACATATCACCGCAGTATTTCTTCAAAATTGTGGTGCAATTGAAAATTGAGGTTGGTAACAATACTATGTTTCTGTATAATAACCAATGAGTATAGTGATAACCTAACTCTAATAAAGTTTTTTTTTTTTTTGTTGAAAAATCGCAAAAAGAAAGGCAAGCTTAATTATTCTCAGAAGTTGTTATCGCGTCGGATCTTTAACAACAAAGTGTTGAACGAACACATGCAAAACATTAGAATAACTTGAAATTCGAAGAATTCAAGACGTGTATTGAAGAACCAAGGAAATCAAATATAGTGGATTGACCTGAAAAGTTTATTTATTTTGAATCCATATGTATTGAATAGTTTTATCACTGAAATTGACAAAGGAGAAGATTGTTAGAGCATTGCTCAGTTGAACCCATAAATTTTTTCCATCTCAAGCTTGTTGTCAATATTTGTTGATCAAAACTATATCAAGATTTCTAGTCTAATAAGTCAAGTCTCGGGCTAGGTTACAATTTTCAGTTGAGTATCAGAGATCTCCCTTGAAGACTGAAGATCGCCGAAGATATTTGGAGATCTGTGTCAAGTATATGAAGACTAAACCAATCTATTTATTCACTATCTTACTGTTCTATCTATTGAGACTATGTCGTATGACTTCTATTAGATTTACAAAGAAGAAGTTTGAAGTTAAGCTTGTCTTTTAAAAAATCTCGAAATATGATCTAGCAAAGATGTTCAACGGTCCCTTTGACTAATTCCTATGGTCTTATAATCTAGCATCTACCTTTCCCCAAAATGGTTAATATGTCTAGAACTGCTCGGAATTTTGACTTTTAGTATCAAAGTCGTTGATTTCATCTGAGTTCGCACAACTGTTGGTTGCTAGGAGTGTGACGATTCATTGCTCATTAGTGCGGTGTCAGTTGCGACATCTCTTGTAGTCGTTTGTTGATGTACTGGGTTACGAACTGTAATTACTCTTTAAGCTTTAATAATGAGCAAACCTCATGAATATTAACCATTTTAGGGAAAGGTACATGGATGGTCGAACTAAACAACAAGCTATCAACCATGTGCTAGTCGAGACTCAGTTGACCCGCTGAGTTACCGGTTCGGCTCACTGGAACCTCTTTCAGAAAAAATTATTATTATTATTATTTTTCGGAATTCTAGTTTGTTTCTCAGAACAGTTTCCTTGTAGAAATACACTCATTTGTCTATCCTATAAACAGAAACCTCTATATTAGAATAACTCCGAAACTAGGTAGAAATATTCTTATATGGAGGTAATTTTTACAAAGAATAAGTTGGGACAGAAAGTTCATGTACAGAGTTTATAACCTTTATAGAGTATCTTGTATGGAGGTTCTTGTTGGGACCTTATTCCCACATTGGTAGATGGGTCTTAATTGGGTAGTTTATAAGTCAATGGGATCCCTCATCTAGTCAACCGATTTTCGAGTTGAGTCTACCCATGGGCTTATGACGAGTTTAGGGTCGGTACCCTAACATTTGGTAACAGAACCAACCACCACGACCCATGCCCGCTCCACGGAAGGGGTGACCTATAGGCTAGATTAAAGTGTTGGGCCACCTATGTATGGGCGTAGTTGTCACCTGCATTGAATACTGGTAATCGAGTGGAGACGCCATAAGGAAAGGGCTACCGCCGGGCCAGTGTCGATAGAGTGGTCCAACGAGGACGTTGGGTCTGGAAGCGTGGTGGGATATTGGGACCTTATTCCCACATTGGTAGATTGGGCTTAATTGGGTAGTTTATAAGTCAATGGGATCCCTCATCTCGTCAACCGGTTTTCGAGTTGAGTTCTACCCATGGGCTTATGACGAATTTAGGGTCGGTACCCTAACAGTTCTACAAAATATACATGTCATATATTTACGTTCATAGGTTTGACTTAGTTTTTGAGTGATTAATTTATTCTTCTGATATCGTTTTCCTTAGGAGTTAAGGAGATAAAGTTCTGAAAATTTCTAAATTCAGGTCGTGCTGTGTTATATATTGATTTTATCGATATGGAGAATCTTAATGACGATGTGAGATCAGAAATATTTTCTCGCCTTTCTGTGGAGACACATTTGAAGTGCAAACTCGTTTGAAAAAATTGGGAAAATCTCCTCTCACATCAAAAAGTGGGTATTCTTTTCTTGATGGAGCCATCCTTCCGTGACAGACACCTTCAGATTCACTATGGAGATTATGATGAAATTTATAGTATGAGTAGTGGCCAGGAGGAGGATTTTACATATAAAAACCTTACAAAGATCAATCATACAGTTGTTAATAAGCGAAGAGTTTGCGATCCATACGTGGATAGGATTGTTGGTTCGTGCAATGGTTTGGTTTGCTTTATTTTGCCCCATAACGAAGTCGATGATCTTGTCTACATATGTAATCCTATCACTACAGAATATATTAACCTTCCATGGTTAAAACATAAAACTGGTTATGTAGTTAGCGGTAAGCAAAGGGTCGGTCAAGGTATATACAGTTGGGAGCAGAACTGGATGGAGAAACATCACACAACTCAGATACGAAGTCTCTAGGAGTGGTGTCCTTGCAAGCGGATCACTCTATTGGCTAGACAACAAGCAAAAGAAAATTGTGGCTTTTGATTTGGCGGATGAATAGTTTCGATGGCTCCCAACGTTACCAAAATGTTTCCATGGTAGCAAAAAGGCCACATATTTGATCAAGGTGTTGGGAGTAAATCTATGTATTGTTCATATAGAGCACAATGAGTTTATAGCTAGACATATGGTTATTTAGAAATAACAAAAAGGAAAGCGATGGTGGCGACGACGAGGATGATGATAAAGAAGACAGGTATCATTCTTGGAGCTGGAGTCTGGAATTTTGTATACCATGTTCACTCCTTAACAAGAGATTTCGTACCAGCCTTTCGCCCTCACGAAGAACAATCACTACACCATTTTTCCCGATTAACAACTAAATTTTGCAACAGCTCTTACGCAGTTGCCTATTTGCAACTGATTTTGCAACGGCTTAAATATTAGCAGTTGTTTTCTGCAGTTGCGAATTTTTGAGCCCTGTTGCAATTCGCAACGGCTGACCACACCACATGTGCTGCTCGACCATGTGCAAAGTAACACATGAACTACAGGTGTGCGAACAATCTGTGTGCAAGGTAACACCTTAAAACCTTATATTCTATCATTCTATCCCATTTTCTCTATTTCTATATATATTCCAGAAACGACTCCCTCCTTCTCCTCCTCCCCCTATTCGTACTTGTGAGATTTTTTTTACTTTCTTCTTCTTAAGATATCACAACTTAATCACCCTCTCATAACTTCATCGGGTATTGCTTCCTCTTCTTCTTCTTTAATTCTTCAACGAGATCCATAAACAATATCAGTTCGTGAAGATATGTTCTGAATCTATGAAGAAGATTTGATGAAGATCATCAACAACATAAAACGAAGATTCATCAACAAAAATGAATCGAAGGATGGGTATAATCTCTCTTTATAGTTCTAGTTCAATAGATTAACATATCCATCTTGATTTCAAATTTCAGAAAAAGAAAGTTTTCTATTTTGTAACCTAATAGCTTCGATTTCATCTTGTCTCTCTTTTCTGATTCATGATAAAAGTTGAGGTCTGCATTAATTTTATCTTGATCTTCATTTTGAGATATAATTTTCGAAAAAAAAGTACCAAAATATTTCTAGGGTTCATGATTGAATTCTTTTATTTTAGAGTTTGCATCCACTCAAACTTAATTTGGGCTTGTTAATTTTGTGTGTTTTTTTGTCATTAACTGAATAGAGTTGGATTTTCGTTTGGTTGGATACGTGTGATAGAAGATACTCAGTTCATTCAATCTATATTTGGCTCCTTACATCAGGTCATCTAAACCTTCAGCTTTAATGTTTGGAACTCTACATTATCTGTGACTCTTTTCATTTGGTTTCTAACAAACTTAGATCAGTAATAGATTTGTTGCAGAGACCCATCAAATGAAATTAGAGATTTATCGACCATGAGGAAGTGCTTTTGCTCTCGAACTACCAGCCATCAAGGTAATAACATTCATTCTCTCCAAGTACCACACAATTTTACCTTATGTTAAATCTGTTACAACTTTTCTTATTATCACTTCATCATTTGTATTAGTTTCATCTCAAATCTTGCAGATAAATCCTGTGCCGTGCTCATGGGTGTGATGTACTTGACAGACACAGGGCTTACAGCAAAGGAAAGTGAGTGTTTAACTTTGAAACTCCTTTAGTTTTGGTTCTTTATTTTGAGGTTTGTTTCGCCAGTGAACAATTAGTTTTCGTCCTCACTCTGCAGAGAGTATTGTAAGACTTGTACTCGATCAAAGTACTACGAGGATGAAAAACCTTGGAATGAGATGTGTGACCTTGCATTTCCCTGCCCATCTGGTGCTGTAAATTTGGTCAGCTCAGGTTGGCAGTATATTGGTAGAAGGTAAAAAAATATTATAGTGAAACCGTCATAACTGTTTCTCACTTTTTTTGGTACTTGTATCTCTCATAATTGTGCATCATGATTTGGTTCACAGGCTCAACTATGACTTGTACTCCTCAAGCAGTTGATGTACTGAGGAAAGCTAATGTTCTTTTTGTTCCTGGGTTTTGGTAGTAGATGGGTGTATGGTAACTATCCAATGAGATTTTGTCTTTGATTTATATAACTTTGATTACTAACATGCGATGAGAAATATAGTTGACTACTAGGTTTACAATTGGTATAATGGATCTGTATGTGTTGATCTTAGGTATGTTGTGTATGGTAAGAAATTCAATATGTTGCCTGGAAAGCTGACAACATGTGATACTTTATAGTTGCTAGCATGTTTATTAGATAAGAAAGCTGACCTCTTGCAATCCAGGGATTATTCTTAAGCTAAACTTTGTGAAATGTCATTTGTCGTTTGATAGTACCGCAAAGGATCCTCGATGTGGGAGACTGACATGTACTCACTAAGGAACTTACGCTAATGATTGTATTGTTGATAAAGATACCCAGGTATAAAGCAACACCAGAACTTGTTGGTTCATGTTTATTATAGATACATGGTGGCATCATATCTCTACTTCAATATTGTATAGTTCAGTTGTGTTTGTCTTTATATTCTTCTCATGTTTACTGATCAGGTACATTGTTCAACTTTGCTTATGGGTTTACAGATGTTAAGGGAGTTAAACTTAGTTTGGTTCATGAAGCTAATCAGCAACATTATCTGTGATTGCCAGGTATAAAAGTTGAAGGTGGAGCCTGTCTTGCTACATTGCATCTCTCGGATGAGAGTCCTTCAAGGTTTTATTTTTACCATTACTCATTATGTGCATGCCAAAGAATGTCACGGTTTTTGTTTATTGATGTTCTATACATCTGTTACTCATATAACTTTGTGTGTTGTTGTGTTATAGCTTTTGACGACATGTTTTCTTTTGTCTATGATTTATCAGCAGGAAATCCAAATATGAGATGGTTCGGGGTCGAAGGAGAAAATAATGTTCTTGTCATGGATTTACTTGGACCTAGTCCGGAAGATCTCTTTAAAAGCTGATTTAATGCTTGCTGATCAGATGGTAGGTCTATTTCTTAAAAAATTCTAGTGCTAATGTTGTTAACTTTTAGTGCCATTGTTTTTCTGTAAGTCATGTCTTTATGGTGTTTGCAAATAATTTTTCAGATCAATCGAGTGGAATTAATTCATGTCAAATCTTTATTGCATAGAGTTATTAAGCCATACATGCGTTAGAGGTTTAGAACTCATTATAGACACTCTGACACTTAACACATGGTAAATGGGTTTGCTATTTGTAAGAGCCATCAACTAAATAGAAGACAGTATCTACCGCATGTGGATATATTTTACTGCATTATTTTAATGTGTAAGAAGTCAGAAGTCTGATCTTAAATTGCAGCTTAATGACCTTTTGAATATTATACATGTATTTCCTGTCATAGTGGAATATGTATGTCTTAGACATTCGGTCTTATTGGATTTTGCAGGTTTGTGGACTCCGTAAAGTTTCTTAATGATTGGCTTCATTATTAGCGTGAAAAACTCCCTCAAGCCAACAAGAACTCTGCTCTTAATAATAAGTTTATCACCCTAGATAACGATTGTAGCTCAGAAGAGAACTATTCTGACGCATAAAGTGTTGATGAAGGACTTAAGAACGTTCTTTCAGTTACAAGACCATTTGGGGTACATTCCTTTTGTATTTGACGAAAAAATGAAGCTCATCTGTTTTTTCTCTGTAGTCTTCATCTTTGTTATTGGCTTAAAGATTTTATCTCTTGATACATGAATCTGACTGTAGATTTATGTCTTGTGCCATAAACCTTAGTAACTTTACCAAGGAAATATTATTATAATTTTATGTTTTGTATTTAAAGGTTTTCGTTTTAGCTTGAACTGTGGCCTGAATGTTCGCCTGAAAATGTTGCAGGGAACTTACTAGGTCAACAGAAGATTGACTTGACTTTTTTTACTGTTGCAAAAATTTAGCAACGGCTATACGTTGTTACTAATTTTGAACCAGAATAACAAAATCCGGTCCGGCTAAGAGGAGCCGTTCAAAGTTATTTTGGTTCCAAATTTCGCAACGGATGCGAAAAAAATATAGCAACAGCAGAAAGTTGTTGCTAAACCTATTCGCAACAGCTAAATCAGTTTCAAAGTCAAGAAAAACAGTTGGGTGAACCGAAAACCGTTGCGAAAAAAAATTCGTTACGGCTTACGAGCTGTTGCAAGAAAAATGCAACGCCACGTTTCGTAACGGCTGTCTGTTGTTGCAAGTCCCTGTAGCAACTGCATGCAGTCGCGTAGTGAATGAGATTTTGTTGTGGACAAATGAATCGACAATTTATCATTATGACAAGAAAACCGAAAGCCTAAACCAAGTTGTGGGGAAAGACCATAGGGTGGGCTACTTTGAAGGAATCCTACGCATGAACAGCCTTGTTTGGATGAAAGTTATAGGTGAAGAGTTTAAGTGTAGGGGCTAAATACCGCACACGAAGGTATCATGCGAAGCAACTGTAATACAAATAAGCGAATGGAGGTCGCACATAGCATATCCAAAATGACCGAATCACTGACGTCACAAAGTCATGAGTAAAGTGTGAGAGTTATGCGAAGACTAGGAGCACGTGCCAGCAAACACAATACAAGCGTGCGAAGACGTCGCACGACAGTCCAAAAATAGGGGCTTTATTAGCTGTCCTCCACTATGTAAAAATCCTATATATAGGACCAACCACCCTTGTGTTGAGAGGAGGTCGTTTTGAGAGTTGAGATAGAATTTTAGGAGAGAGAAAGTTATTTACTTCCCAAGTTAGGTTTTTATCTCCTTTCTTTGTATTGATTTCTAAACTTAATAAAATTCTTCCAAGTGTTCTTCACAATGATTTCCTAGTTTGTTATATAGATTATCAAAGGGGTGTAGTAGTGGCATTTTCCACTACTATATTTTGGTGCTAGAATACAGCTCGGAGAAGGGATTACACCTGCTTGTGAAATTTTTAAAACTTACTTTTAGAAAATCTCGTGTGGTTTCTGTTTTCGTGAAAGATTTCAATTATTTTCGAAAGGTTTTAGTAGTTAGATTCACTAACTGATAACGCAATTTACGTTTAGGAAGGAAGTCTAGGGTTTGAATAAAGTTTGTGAGGAAAGTGTTATTTCAGGAACACAAAATGGTGAGACAAGCATCTGCAGCAGAAAACACAACACCGATTAGGAGGAGTAGAAGAATTGCAGGTAGAAGAAGAGGCAAAATTGCAGAGACATCAAGAATGGGAAAGAGGGACAACAGATCTCAGCCGATCAGATCTCAGATCCAGCAGGAACCAAGGGACAATGATCAAATAAATCATGATGAAGTAAGTGTTCACACTACAGATACGGATACCGCAGAAGAAAACGAAGAGACGACACATGAAGAAGGAGCAGTAGGAGAAATTGAAGACAACATGACCATTGCAGAATTAAGGTACCGATTGGCAGAGGAAAGAAGAAGAGAAGAGGAACTGCGTGCAAACTTGACACGATAAAATGATGAACTAAGAGAGGAAAATTAGCGATTACAAGAGCAAAGGTCACAATCACGATCCAGAACAAGCAGGAGTACCACTAGGAGGAGTAGATCTGAGCACGGAGATAATACACAAGGACTATTTATGGATAACGCTTTACAGGTGAACGAAAAATTGCAGGAGGAGCGCGAAAGCAATCGCATAGAAGACCGGTATATACAAGTGGGTGAGGATGAACCCATGCGAGGACATCATAGACAAGGTATATTGGAGCGAAATGGAGAATACAACCACGTGAATGATAGATCATACCGAGAGAATGATGTAAAACAGGCAAGGATGATACTTCATGGGAGAGAGATGCTGAGGTAGCAAAATGAGAGGGATAGAGCTGCACAAGAGCATGCGAGAAATGAAAGGGAAAGGCGAAGATAACTAAGAGACGATGAAGAACGACAAGAACTAGAAGAAGCCATACGACGAAGCAGACACGAAAACAGATTGAGGCAAGCCCAGTTGAAAATACCTAGGCAACAACAATAAGACATATTCCCAAACGGTGAAATCTTAAGATAAATAGCAGAGCTGAGAGAATTGGTAACAAAAGGGAAAGATGGAAGAAGAAGACTGACTAGAGGAAGCGATAAAACAAGCAAAGCAAGGACACCCTTCGCACGGCGGGTACAATTAGTAATGATACCAAGAAAATGCACTCTACCCACGTTTCCTAGCATCTTTGATGGATCTACATGCGCGATCCAGCATATAAAGACATACAACTTATCTTTGTTACAATATGAGGATAACGATGCGGTCTTATGTAAATATTTTCCGTCTAGCCTCGCTGGAGAAGCCTTGAAGTGGTTCGACGGATTGCCAGTATGTTCAATAAAATCGTTCGAGCACTTGCAGAGTTTGTTCTTGGGACAATACATCAGCTGTAGTATGCTAAGACCAGGAATTGAAAAAGTATTCAGACTAAGAAGGAGAACGAATGAAAGGTTGCGAGATATGACCAATAGGTGGAGGAGAATGAGTAGCGAAATGGCAGGGAGAGTGGATGAAAGAAATCTCATGTTAGCATTCATCAATGCTTTATTTCCAACTGACTTGTTATTTACACAGTTCTTCAGAATGAAAGACAGGATAACGATGGCGGAGCTGCGTGAATACCAGGAAGGGTATATCGCTCTTGAAGAAAAACAGAGAGATATGGAGTCCTACCCGGTTACAGTGACGATCAAAAAGATAGGAAATGCAAGTTTATTACCAAGGATGACAAACGATGTTGCGAGCACTTCACAGGGAAGGAAAGATAAATTAATCGTAGAAGACCAGCAAAATCAGGTAGCAATGAGTAGCAGAGACCAAGAAATGTATGATCAAGAATACAGAAAGAGATAATACAATAATCATGGAGGAAACAACAAAGTGGCAAGATACGAAAATCATGGAGACGGATATGGAGGAAATAGGAGGTATTACAATCAAGGCGCGAATTACAGAGCCCGTGACGAAGTCAGGTTGCCACCTCTTAACACAACAGTGGAAAAAGTTTGGGAATCTGTTATATTAATGGAGGAGATAAGCCACCACCAAATCTCGGGCAAGAACCACCATATGGACGAAGAAGTAAAGAATTTTGTGCTTATCATCGCTTCCATGGCAACACAACAAATAACTGCGAGAACATTCAACGAATCTTATTAAGAATGATTGGACAGGGAAAGCTTAATCACTTCCTAGCTACTCCATTAACACCACCACCAACAACAACAGGAAGGCAATCGTTAGGTGCAGACAAAGACAAAAACACCTTTCTAATAGAAGTGGGAGCGAATGCCAAGAATCTACATTGTAATTCAATAATACATTTGTTCAAAAGTATATAGGACTTGCATGACAATGTGTTGAGCCGAGTATACGCGAGGGATGCTAAGGGAAAAGAAATACTGAATCTAGCAAAGATACCAAAGCTCAAGGAATGGCAGAAACGGCCAATCACATTTAGCGTAGACAAAGTACTAGGAGGAGGCGAACTTCATGAGAGTCCATTGGTGGTCAAGCTGGAGATAATACCAAAATAAAAATTGGACAAAGGAGAAGATGAGGAGGACATCACATTGGCGATAAATAGGATACTAATTGACTCTGGGAGCTCGGTGGATTTTCTATTCTATCATACATACAAGACAATGGGAGGAAAAGATAAAGACTTGATTCCTTCAACCTACAAAATATACGTCTTCAATGGATCAGCCAACAAGCCAAAAGGAGAAATTACTATGTGAATCCCTCTCAAGACAATCTCCACAGAAATAACATTTTGTGTCGTGGACGTCAAATCTCCGTACAATGCATTAATTGGAATGTCGTGGTTACATAACACTCTGGGTGTGGCTTCCACATATCATCAGTGTATTAAGTTCCCATTACCCCAAGGCATTGGAATCATCATAGGAGACACCAATGAAGCGAAAACATGCAATGAAATCGATGTACAGAAAAGTGAAGCGCGTGCGATTAAAATAAGAAACATTTGGAAGCGTGATGCAGAAGAGAGCAAGAGGTGCGAGAGATTGATGGTTAATTTCATAACAAAATAAGGAGAAGATGATAATTACCATAAAAGCGGGGAACCATCAAAGACCGAGGCTATTGGGATAAAAATGGAAAGCGAAGAAGAGACTCGAACTGATCAAATTCGCAAGAAGATAGTCGAAAGAGAAAAAAGAAATGAATATGCGAAGCAATCCAAAAGGGGGTAATTTCAACCAGGAGAGTTAGTTATGAGCGAAATATCACCATATAAAAATAAAAATAAAAACGAAGAAAGGGAAAATAATATGGGTTGGACCTTATGTGGTGAAAAGATATGTTGGTGATGGGATGTACCAACTAATGAAAACATATGGAAGAAATATGGAGAAAATGGAGAGTAGGCTTTACAACAAGAAATATTTGAAGCAGTATTATGGTTAAGATACTACCTACGCGCGAAGCGAATGAAGAGATAAAAGGGCTGAAGCAACAAGTAGATTATTATAAAGTATTAGTAGGATATTTCTATGTGTGCGAATAAAGAAGAGAAAGAAAAATCAGATGTGTACGAGCAAAAATTAAGAAAAGATAAATTATATTTCTTCTACAATGCATATTTCTAACATAAAAAAAGAGAACGAGGCAAAATAAGACCTCAATAGAGGGCAGCAAAACTTAAAACCTCTAACTAGGGAGGCTAGGTATCCAATTGTGGCGTGCACCCTAGTTCTCACTTGTGCAAGAGGCAATAAAAATAAGCCCTAACGCGCGTCATAATTGGAGAAAACCTGGTAATGCATGGCTCGGGCGAAAGACATACCATCCCTGGAACTTGAGTCATGGATATAAGGGGCGAAATAAAATCCTATCCGGTAGAGACTCCTTAGTTGAAAAATTAAGGTACTAAGTTCTCTATCAAGGAGTGTAGAAACCCGATCAGGGCGTCGCGGTACACGGTTGAGTCAAGAGTGCCGGAGGCGTCTGGAGCGTACCTCGCCATTCTTGGCAAGTCCTGACTATGATACACTCGGTCCTCAAAACACCCCACTTAGGGTGCGGTCTCGAAAGAAACCACGAAAACAACTGGTTGTTGCATCTCTGGATGGGAGGAGCCCACCCCAACCCGGTAGGGGTATGCCTCCTTGAAAGGGCAATTAGGGGGAAGATAAGGACGGCACCCTCCATTAGGGAGCTGAATTGTGTCAAAAGACGCCAATATCATGGGACTATAACTCAAACAAGAGTATAGACCCATCATATTGGCGAAAAAAAACGTCCCGTAGAAACAATAATGCGAAAGATGATAAGACGAGATCAATAGGTCATTGCGCGAAAGCGTAAAGACCTCCTGCGATTTCGTCGTACGACCAACACGAATACCTTGGGGCAAGAATAAGTCCTATTAACAGTGGAGGATGATTAAGACCTCTACTTAGGGAGGCTCAATAAGACCTCATGAATAAACACAAAAGACCGCACTAACATTATTTTTGCAGGATGAAGTAAAGAAAGATGCGAAGGTATGATCAAAAGCATAAAATAGAACTATGATTATAAAGGTATTGTACCTAGTCAAGGACTTAGCAGAGGCCATTACACTCCGCAAATAACGGAGGCAAGAATGGGATTATAAACACAACAAGGTTATGATTATTCGCGTAAGCGCAATAGCCTTATGTTAAACATGGTAGAGGCACATAATTCGCATGCATATGATAGACTCATACATTCGCATATGACAGACGCAACCAAATATTGTTACATTCGCATGTATATGATAGATTCATGCAAACAATATTATATTCGCACACATAAGTTATTTATGTACTAATATATATTAATTATTAGAAAGGAAAATGTTTTTCTTTTGGTAAAAAGACAGGGGAAGTGTAAAAAAACAAAAATAGGAAAGGGAGATGACATCCATTAAAAAGTTGAAGAATAACCAATGTATGTACAATATAAAGAACATAAAAGAGAGATAAAAAGTATATGGCTACTTCTCGCCAGCGTTGTCTTCATCTACCTCATAATCACGATCTTCCTTGTCAGAATCTTCATATTCAAAATCACTATCGAAAATCTCAGATGCTTCTTCATTATCAGAAGGATCCTTAAAATCATAATGTGTTGGCAAGGGAATGTCATGTTCAATATAGATATCGCCCACTTCCCCTTTAATAGCTTCATCACGTAGGCGAATTGCATCTTTGGTCAAATTGGAAACGGTGACTTTGAGATTTTTCTTGAGACGACGGCACTTGGTATCATAGCCTCAAAATTCGCTTCCAGCCTCTGAATTTCAGCATTGGACTTCACTTGTAGACTTTCAATATCTCTCAGATACTTCTTCTCCTTTTCAAGAAACTCCTTCTCAGCAGATGCGAAATGACAAGAATAAGAGTCAAAATCGCACGTACATAATTTAAAAGATAAAAGCAGAAGCAGAGTCATAAAGCAAGGATAATGGGAAACCTTCTTTTTCGGAAATGATGGTTCTAACCAGAGATGCATGGTAAGATTCTAAACTAATACTGGTACCTAACTCCAACCTAGCATTATCAAGGACTCTAGACATTTTTTTTTTTCGTGACCTTTCTCGTTTCCCAGCCATTGGAACGTAGCTAAAAATAACTAAAGGATAAAATTCTTATCACAATCTGTTTATTAAACCATTCACTGTTCCCACGGTAATCAAATGTGAGGACGAGTCCAATGACTCCGATCGAAGTTAACTGGAGGTATGTCATAACTAAGCTGAGTAGAACGAGTCAAAATAAACTGACTCAGTTCATCCGGGACTTCACTAAAAGCCAATTCCCCATATTTTCGGCGGGGACGGCGATACATCGTGTCCCATCCAGTTTTACTCCACTAGTCCGGTCGGTGAATTGATGGAGAAAAACAACGATCATAAACTTGAAAGGACAAGTTGGTCGGGTGTGACTGTGAGTTAACAAATAAGTTGAAGGATGGAGTCGCTGAAAAACATACATGCATCTATCTCTCCAAATACTCCATGTAAGACATGACTGCCCCATGGAACCAAATTCCACACAGAGATAGAGGAATTGCAATGTAAAATAATATGCTCGGCAGATTCATAAACTTGAAAGGACAAGTTGGTCGGGTGTGACTGTGAGTTAACAAATAAGTTGAAGGATGGAGTCGCTGCACTAAATACAGAAAATGTGGAGAAGCATTCATTGGTTTCGATGATCAAAATGAGAAATGATGGGAATTATTCATATACAAGACTATAAGTATGTCATCCCCACTGCCAGTACTATATACTTTTATGCGGCAGACTCATATGTTGGTTTTCTACTTTGCACGAGAGTTTCATTTTTCACCTGGTTTGGCTCTAGAGTCTAGACTTTTCCCCCAAACCTCCCTCATGGAAACTTCGGGGATATATCAACCAGCCAGTTGTTTATACCAATCATCCATCTATGTTTATGTTTCCGGAAAATCTAAATCCGTCAATTTATCCACTATTTGCCTCTGTATAGTAGGAAATTTTCCGTGGTCCCTTTTTTTTTTTTTCCCCCTCATTACAAAGGTTAAAATATATATTATAAAGGTGTCAAGGAGGAACAAAAAAAATATTATATTACATAAAGGTAGGTAGTCATACAGTTGTGAAGGCTAGAAAGCTCTCCCAAATTCCCAATTAACAAAAGAACAAGGGTCATTTACAGAATGGTCATACTTATTGTAATTGGGTCACAAAATGGTCACACTTTTGTACTTCGTCCACAGAACAATTGTATTTCTATCTGATTTAACACTTTTGAATAAAACGGTGTTATCTTTTTCCAGGATACCCACCTTCAAAATACCCTTCCCATTTAACTAATCAGTTGAAGTGGTGGTGATGAAGCGGTGGTGGTGGTGGTGGAAGCTTAAGAATCTTCACTAAACCTCAGAGGGGAAGCGGTGAACCCTTTGGGTGAATGCGGTGTAACAAACCTGAATGTAGTGTAACGATCCTGAGTGCGGTGTAATGGTGTGTAAGTGGCGGCACCACCACTTACAAATAGCACCACTGTCAAAACAATTACAATGAAGGAAAAATTTAAAATTGTGAATGGAGGGACAAGTAGGGAGGACACATAGGTAATCTGGTTAACATATTTAACTATGAGTCATCGCTTAATTCTCTTTTTAACACATAGGTAATCTGGTTAACAACCTTACAATGCTTTATTCGTAAAACTTTTTTCTTTCAAACAATGCACTTAATCATCAAAAACAGACATCTAAATTCATTACTAGGAAGAACCCACTGATATAGCAAAGCTTTTACTACTACGGTTGTTTTAGCTTCACACCAAATTTCATGAGGTAAGTAATCCAGTATGAATTAGTGTTTCTCATTGTCTAGTTTCCTTCCCTTCCTATTTCCAATTAGTTATGCCACATTACTGTGTTCTACTTATGTTAGAGAACTCGATCGTTTGTATAATATAGTGCGTGCAACCCTGGTTGTATTGTTCTTCCGAAATTGATTTATCGAGCAAAAATGTAGTTGCACTGGTTAGAAAATGAAAGAGTGATGAAAGATATTGTTGTGGACGTTGCACAATGCACGATCAACGTCCCCTAAGAGCATCCATAATCCATGCCAGAAAAGGCAAATTGTATTCATGAGAAAGAATTCAGAAATCATCTAATTAAGGTGAGTGACATAACCATATTGTCTTTTCATACCTTTGAGTTTTGGATGGTCAACCATTAGTCTAGTAGCAATCACTAAAATGGTTGCTTATAAATGCCAGAGTCATTCGGGGTGAAAAAACAGTCTAAAGGGCAGTGAAAACAGAGAGCACATCGTTGAAATAACAAACAAAGCAAACTTTGTCATTGTCGCTTGGCTCTAGTGAATCGAACATCAACGAAATGGCTTTCTTCCAGCAAACTAGAGACGCCGTTGGAGTATAATTCTTGATTTCTCCGGACAAACAGATTTCATTAGGTTCCTTGAATTTGTATTCAGATGGATGATCTCCATCAATCATAAACTATTTGCCTTCAAAATAAATTTTTCTTAAACTACCACCAAAAGTGTTCTTAGTGCCTGAAGTGAGGGGATTGGTTTACGTGTCTTGTCCAAGCCCATAATCAAAATATAAATGGGCCACTACAAACACAAAGATGTTATTTTCTTATATCTGTCATTCAAAATGGATGAGATTTTGTTGGAAAAAGTACAAGATTACGAAGCAATCGATGCGAGTAACAAGCTAAAGTAGTCAGTTGCATGATTCATCAAATAGACAAACTTCGCATCAGTTAAGTATTTTTTATACGGCGTTCGCTCGTTAATTTTCTCCGAACATGATTATCCTAACAAATACGAACTAGTATCAAATTTTACTAAGATAAGATGCCACCAATGTAAATGTTCGTGCAAGGTAATGTATGCAACCTTCTGAGATGAATACAAATGTGTTACCATTGCACCACATATTCCTCTTTTGCCTCCTAAAACGGCGAAAGAGGTCAAAACTTGAATTATTTTGCTGGGTGTGTTTGCACATGGTTTTCAAGATGAGAGGAATGCATCATGGATTTAGCTAGTATATATAGGACATTATTTTTTGAAATCTCAAATTATCATATAAAACTTGTGTCACTACATGATAGTTGGAGCGTCAAAAAAATAAACATGTTGATCCTTGTATAAATATCTACAAGTAGTAACTATCAAAAACTCTAGTTAGTCATAAATGTTAGAAGGAATAATTAATGTTTGGAAGACTTAAAAATAAACGGATTGTAAACTGAAACGGTGGAGGAAACTGAATCATTATACAGTACAGATGCATAAACTGTTGTTGAGAAATTTCAGCAGATACAAATCTTGAAATGTATATGAGTATTTCTTTAAGTCATTTTTTTTTTGATCGGTAAATTAAGTGATTTGATTTAAAAAGAAAAAAAAGTTACAAATAAATGGATCACGGGATGTGCTCCGAACGAAATAAAAAAAAAACAACACTGACAATACACTAATAGAACTAGAATGATTTTTTGGGGACCATGGTTTCTTTGAGGGGACCATAGTTTGATTAGGCCACCTTCCCTCTAGTTGTAAGGGGTGTCCTAATGCGTTGAAATTACTAACCTACCCTTAACCTAATTTAATTTAAAACCAACCTAATAACCACCTCTCTCTCTCTCTATATATATATATAACCACCACCTCCTCCCACCACCACCGCCCATCACCGCCGATTACTACCACCACCACCTCCGACCATCACCACCGCCCACCACCAACGATTACCACCACTACCTCCTCCCACCACCACCGCCGATTACCACCACCTCCACCTCTGATTATCACCACCACCAACCACCTATTACCACCACCACCACCACCACCTCTATATATATATATATATATAGCTTAATTTAAATCTTTAGCAAAGATATTCTCACAAACCCATTACTTGTCGTTTGTTTTTGGTTGAAAAAATGAGAAGTAATCATCAAAATGAGTTGAAAATGGAAGTTGTGGAGAGGTTTAATGGAGGTTACAGTATTGAGTTCGGTTACTTGTTCATCTCACAAGGCAACCGAACTACACATTCAGATGAGTTCGGTTACTTGTTCATCCTCACAAAGCAACCGAACTACCCCTTCAGATGAGTTCGGTTCTATATGCTTTATAACTATGTTACCGAACTGACGAGTTCGGTTGTTTCGCATAAATGTATAAAACTGCCATGTAACCGAACTCTAGGGTTAAAAACATAAGAAAAAAGTTGCCATGTAACCGAACCTTACTTGTTTTTCCCATTATTTTTATTTCTCTTATAACCGAACTCTATCAACTTTGTTCGGTTATTTATAAAATTTTTAAAGCGCCATGTAACCGAACACTACGGTTAAAAACATAAGAAATTTTTGTTTGTTAAGTTCGGTTGGTTGTGCAATTGATCTCAAGTTTGCGAAACAACCGAACTTATTAAACTTAGTTCGGTTGGATCGCAAAAGCATGCAGTTTGCAAACCAACCGAACCTTATACACTTGGTTAAAATTTATTTGTACGTAAAGTTCGGTTAGTTGCGAACCAACCGAACATAACGTTGCATGTCAGAGCTTCCATTAATATCGAGTTCGGTAAATCTGCGTGTTTGGATCAAGCAATAGAACTACACCTTCAAACTAGTTCGGTTACTTGTTTATCTCCCAAGGCAACCGAACTGCACATTCGAGATGAGTTCGGTTACTTGTTCATCCTCACAAAGCAACCGAACTACACCTTGAGATGAGTTCGGTTTTGTTCTTCATATAAAAACCGAACTGTTCAAAATCCAGTTCAAAATTTTACATTTTTGGGGAAGTTTTTACCAATTCAACATACATTATCTAAGTTTGGAGCATACTTGTTCACCCAAATACTCTTCCTCCGGTTGTGGTCGAAAATCCATCATTTGAATACTCAAAGGGGGTGAATTGGAAAAAAAAAAAAATTTATTTTTCATGTTTTTCTCCTTCATCTTCTCTAACTCTACTCTCACAATAATTCTACTCAACTAATAATAAACCCATCTTTTAATTTAATCTCGCTAATTATTTTTAACTAAATCATTTCACTAATCATAACCTAAAATTAATTAAGAAGGTAGATTGGGTATTAAATAAATAACTAGATATGGGGTGACCTAGAATTACTTCTAATGTCTTTACCAAAAATAAAACCATGGTGCCCCAAAAAAATCATGGTCCCAAAAAATCGTTCTAGAACTAACAAATAAAGCCCAACTTAGTCTAGTGAGATTACAAAGGAGACCCATAGAAAAGAACCAAGTCCAACCTTAACAGATGACCTAATTTTGGAGTTTGAAGATAAGGTGGAAAGCCACTAACACCACAGACTCTATCTTCAGTCACCGCCGAAGCAAGATTCGATTTCAAGGCCACCACTGGTTCTGCCGCCATCAACAACACCAGTACCACCTCTTGTTACAACAACCTTGTACTACATCTTAAAAATTCATCACCACCTTTTGCCAACCCAAATAAAACTCCATCAATGAAACCCATCACTGCTACAACTTGATACATCTCAACAAACCCATCACCACCTATTGTTACAACAACCTTGTACTGCATCTTAAAAATTCATCACCACCTCTTGCTACCACTAATGGAACTCCATCCTAAATGAAATCCCTCACTGTTACATCTTGATAGATCTCCTCCTGATACATCTCATCAAACCCATAACCACCTCTTGACTCTTGTTACCTTATAAACCCACAAAACACCCTGATGCTTCTCCTTGATAAATCGTCACCACCTCTTACAAACTCAAATAAAACCCAATTTCATTACCACAATCGTCACCGTCATAATACTACCTCTACCAAAAATCATCACCACCTGCAGATTTGTAACCCCAAACTCTAAAGCACGCCTATGAATTTCAGATCAACTAATGCAATACACAGATTTGTGACTTCATAAAACCAAGAAGTCACGGAAGCAAGAGGGAAAAAAGAAAATAAAATAAAAAGCTAAAAGAAAACGAAAAAAAACACAAAAAAAATGAAATTAAAACTGAGAAAAAGGCAGAGGATTGAAAAGAAGAATGAAATCCTTGCTCGGGTCTAGTTTCAAATGACTAGATCCGAGCAAGGGAGGGGAGGCGGAGATTTACTGTACTAGGGATAGAGAGGGGGAACTAGAGAGGGGAAGGAGAGAGAGGGAACTAAGTATTTCTTTAAGTCATTATAATTTATCTACTAACTATTAGCATATAAGCACTAACACATTTTGTATTCATGGGTTTCTATTTGTTTCAATTCATTATAGTAAGATCTACTATGTATTAGCATTCAAGGTATTAACACATTAACAAGTGTTCATAGTATCTGAAAGAACTAGTTGCCCAGAGTCAAAACGTAAATGGGCCACAACGAAACAAAGAAGAAGACAAAACAGTCGATGCGCGTAACTGTGTAAGTAGTAACAAAATAAACAGTAATAGCCAATTGCATGTATTCATCAACTACATAAAACATACATGAACTTTACATCGATTCAGTGTTTTCTTATACGGTATTCTTAAACTTTCTCCGAAAATGATTATCCTAAGTTGATTCATAACAGAAGAAGAACTATATAGTATTAAACTTTACTAAGATAATCTTATCAATGTCCTTTATGGTAGAATTTTTTTTGTATCACTGAATGGTTATAAGGTCATGCCAATGAGTAAGTGCAAGCAAAGTACTTGGTCGGTCACTCTAGCATAAAATATTTGTGCAACATGAGAAATGTAGGTTGGGTTTGTGTTGGAAATCAAGACCTTTGATAACAAGGATATTGACCCGAGTAGCTCCTTGGAATCTGAAGGCAATGAAGATATCATCACTCTTTCACACTCAATTCCACATTACAGTGTAAAACATTCCATAGGGAAACAAATCAAGCAGTTGATAGCCGTCAATAAAAATCTTACACAAATTTCTAGCAAGGAGTTCTTTGGACCCTTTTTTTTTTTTTTTTTTGTTAGTGATTCAACGCCGATAACTTTTCCTCTTGCAATTTCCTTTTAGGTAATGAATTGTACTTATGCTATAAAAAATATTGTTGTTTTGACGTGGCATAAATCAAAGGAAACCTTTGGATATGGAGTCAAATAAGCTACCATAAAATATCACTAATAATTTATAGTTTGGACATCGTTTTTTTTTTCTAAGATGAGGGTGAACTCATGCATTTATCTAGTTAATATAAGGGCATTATTTTGTGAAAACTCAGTTTATCATAAAAAAATTGTATTAACTAAATGACAATTGATTTATCTTCGTGTGAGAGTCAACAAACAAACATGCCGATCTTATATCTACCATTAACTATCAAGAACTCATAGTGTGCCTTAAGTGTTAAAAGTAATAATTAGATGTTTAGAGGATTTAAAATAATCATATTCAACTGAGATGATGGAGGAAACTAAATTGGTATATTGATTTAACGTGTAGAATTAACTAGTACAACCGTTGCCATAATGGGTGGGCCGACCGAAGAATTTGAAGAAACGACACCACAACATGATTGCACGGATTCAGATTTATAAAGGGAAATTTTTTTGCGAAAGAGATGTCCAGACGAATTTTATCATAATTCCAATTTGTAAAATTTTACAAAATTGTATTAAGTTGATAATGTAAAAAAAAAAAAATTCTACTCTTGTCTTAGTCTTGTGTCAATAATGTTAACGGGAAAGTCGGCCTCGACCAAGACGTGCGGTGGGTCGAAGCTTATCCTCCTACAAGTAAAAAGAAAAAAACAAGAAGAAAGCAACGTTAAGAATCTTAAGATCAGATCCATAATTGGTTTGGCGAGTGATATAAGAAAAGTAAGCTATCATATTGGTGGTAAATTAAGATATACACTTACTTTCCCTGGATCTTAATCGAACCTTTTCCTCGAATGTACACACGGCACCCAGTTGAAGCTTCCACCCATTTTAGTGAATTTCCTCTTTGACCCAGAAGTTGCCCAAAAAAATTGAACTAAATTCATAACAACAATCTAGTTTTAGTGTTTGATTTAATAATGCAAGATTCTATTTAGGAGAATTTACGAAACTTATCGAAGTCAAATGAATTAAAAAGTTCAACAACACCATACATTTGGAAAACTATCTACTGGAATCTCCAAGCGCAAAATATTCTTTGCAATGTATGAACTCGAGCTAGCTGGCGCCCCTTGCCAATCCATCGTCATCCCCTGTGGTCCACCTAATCTTCTGTTGAGGGTGAAGTGAATGTGTTAGTTTTTACAGTTACATGCTCCCCCCGTCTCTAAAATAACAACAAACAACCAATAGTTTCCAGGGCTTAAAAAATAAAAAGGTCCCTACTTGACTGCTTCAGACCTCAGGTAGCAACAATAGCGTCAACTAGAGGTGTAAAACGTGCCGGCCCGGCACAGCCCGGCACACGAAGTCGCGTGCTTCACGTGCCATGTGCCGTCTTTGTCTTTGTGCCAACGATTTAAACGTCTTTGTGCCGTCTTTGTGCTTTACTAGTCAAAAGCTAGGCACAAGACAACCCATGGCACTGACTAACGAATAAACGTGTCGTCTTTGTGCCGTCTTTGGCACACGTGTTATAAACAATTTGAAATCACTTAATGTATACATTAAGTCGGACATTATCACAAGAATTTAATTAGACAACATATCATTTGAAATTATTTCAAGTAAAATTAACAAGTTTATTCAATAAAAAGAAATAGCCCATCAAATATAAAATTGGATTATTGTCATGTACATTAATGTTCTAGTTAAATATAGGTGACGACATTATAACAACGATATTGAAATATATTTTCCAAATATTGAGGTATTATATGTGTTGTTATAAATAAGCCAACATAACATGTTGAAAACTAGCTAGAATAGTGACTCTTTTGTGAAATATACAAAAAATGTGATGTACTATGCCTTGTTATATGGTGTATTTGTACATGTTATGACGTGCTCTCTTAACGTGTTGTGCTGGGTTGGGCCACGTGCTTATCCGTTTAGCGTCTTTGTCTTTGCTACTCTTTTGTGCCAATTTGTCAAACCCAGACGTCCCATTTAACTAACGTCTTGTCAGGCCGTCTTGAGCTAAGTCATGGCACGTCTTTGAAATTTGTTTGTGCTCAAATTTTAGCGTCTTTGTCTTTGGGTTGTGCTCGTGCTGGCACAGCCCAATTTACACCTCTAGCGTCAACTATCACTATATCAAGTTAGTAAAAACGATGGTTATTTACGATGACTCTTGACTACATCGAAAAACAAGAAATGATGATTTATATGCTTTCTTTTCTTCTTCTAAGTCACAGACATTGTGCACAACAACAAAAAAAATGAAAAATGAATTCACTGACGATGCAGGTGAAAGAGGCATGAAAGAGGATCATGGATGACTGACTAAGACATGAGTCTACTGTTGAAACCCAAAACAGCTAAATATAATCAGAACCGTCTAACATAAGGCATATAAGAGCTTGTTTATGGGTAAAAATCGTTTCCGCCGATTTCGGTAAATTCGGTAGGTGAGTGAGAAACTGGTTCAAACCCTAAAAAAATGTGTTGCACGTGAGCACTTTATAGATTCGAGAGATCAATCTGTACAAGTCCGGCCTAAACCAAGAAATGGCCGTTCCAGACTTGCTTCGGTCACAAAGTGGAAGAGAAGGGTTGATTTGGGGAGGAAGCCAAGAAAGGTGTTGAGACCATAATAGTTCCGGGGAGAGTAGTATCTCGACTTGTATCGAGAAAGTGAAAGCTTGGGAAGCTTGCAAGAGATGAAAGCTTTTGGAAGAGCTTGCAAAGTTGCCTTTACGAGAGTGTAGTATATTTCTCCGACCGAGAATTGTTGTGCGGTGGAAATAGGTAAGACCTATTTATACAAGTCGAGATTGAAACGTACCCTGGCCTCATGAAGGAAGAGAGTAAAGGGTGAAATAATGGGAGGAGGTGGTAACCGCATGGTGTTAATGTGTGAAAACGTTTTCACCATTATTTCCTCTTTTATTTGACCGCTTTATTCCTGTTCACGCTTTTTAATGTGAGCGTAGTGTACGCCGCAAGTTGTGACCGCCAAACCAAAACCCCGGAAAGCATCCCCAGTTTGTGTTGATGTCTCGAGTGTTGGTTGCATCTTGAATGCAAGTGGTGCTGCTAGGGCGCATGTGGCATGTGCCAATGACGTGTGTGGAATGCCTTGGTGGTAGGTTGCACGGTTTGCAAGTTAGGCTACCGGCGTGTGTGTGTTTGGCATGTGCCAATGGCATGTGCGGAATTCCTTGGTGGTAGGTTGCACGGTTTGCAAGTTAGGCTACCAGCGTGTGTGTTTGGCATGTGCCAATGGCATGTGCGGAATGCCTTGGTGGTAGGTTGCACGGTTTGCAAGTTAGGCTACCGGCGTGTGTGTTTGGCATGTGCCAATGGCATGTGCGGAATGCCTTGGTGGTAGGTTGCATGGTTTGCAAGTTAGGCTACCCGGCGTGTGTGTTTGGCATGTGCCAATGGCATGCGTGGCCGTTAGGGCGTGGCCTTGGTAGGAAAATCTACCCGTGAGCATGTTGGCATGTGCCAATGGCATGCGTGGCCGTTAGGGCCGTGGCCTTGGTAGGAAAGGCTACCGGCGAGCATGTTGGCATGTGCCAATGGCATGCGTGGCCGTTAGGGCCGTGGCCTTAGTAGGAAAAGCTACCCGTGAGCATGTTGGCATGTGCCAATGGCATGCGTGGCGTTAGGGTCGTGGCCTTGGTAAGAAAAGCTACCGGCCCGAGCATGTTGGCATGTGCCAATGGCATGCGTGGCCGTTAGGGCCGTGGCCTTGGTAGGAAAAGCTACCGGCGAGCATGTTGGCATGTGCCAATGGCATGCGTGGCCGTTAGGGTAGTGGCCTTAGTAAGAAAAGGCGAGCATGTTGGCATGTGCCAATGGCATGCGTGGAAAAGCCGTGGCCTTGGTAGGAAAAGCTACCGAGCATGTTGGCATGTGCCAATGGCATGCGTGGCGTTAGGGCCGTGGCCTTGGTAGGAAAAGCTACTAGCGAGCATGTTGGCATGTGCATGGCATGCGTTGACTAAGCCTAGGTTGCATGGTTTGTAAGCCTAGGGCGCTACATTTGGCATGCGCCAATGGCATAGCGGCTTGGAAATATGGCTTGTGGTATGTATTGGCATGTGCCAATGGCACGTACGGCCATGTTGACCTAGTTGCACGTTTTGCAAGCCTAGGGCGCTATATTTGGCATGTGCCAATGGAATAACGGCTTGGAAATATGGCTTGTGGTACGTGTTGGCATGTGCCAATGGCACGTACGGCCATGTTGACCTAGTTGCACGTTTTGCAAGCCTGGGGCGCTATATTTTGCATGTGCCAATTGGCATAGCGGCTTAGTTTGGCATGGTTGTCAATGAGTGCGATATGTAGTTTGGTTTTGGCGTCGCTGCCATGGTGCACAGTGTGCGGCTTGGTTTGGCATTGTTGCCACGGTGCGCGGTGTGCGGCTTGGTTTGGCATCGTTGCCATGGTGCGATGTGCGGCTTGGTTTTAGCGTCGTTGCCATGGTGCGCAGTGATATGCGGCTTGGTTTGGCATCGTTGCCATGGTGCGCATGTGCGGCTTGGTTTGGCATCGTTGCCATGGTGCGCGATGTGCGGCTTGGTTTTGCGTCGTTGCCATGGTGCGTGAGATGTGGCTTGGTTTGGCATCGTTGCCATGGTGCGCAGTATGCGGCTTGGTTTTGGCGTCGTTGCCATGGTGCGCAGTATGCTGCTTGGTTTGGCATCGTTGCCATGGTGCGCAGTATGCGGCTTGGTTTGGCATCGTTGCCATGGTGCGCAGTGTGCGGCTTGTTTTTGGAATTAGGGTTCTGTGTCGGAAACCCTAATCTAGTATTTTGAAAAAATACCCTTATTAATTATTTACACCTGAGTTAAATGCTCTTAGTTAATGTGTTGCGGGTAACACTAGGTCATGGGGTTTTACGATTTTACCCCTTGTTTAAAAACCACCATCAACATTAAGTCCCCTGCTTATCTCGGAACAGAGGCTTTGTTGCGAGGTAAGCATAAGATGGTGACAAACTAGCAACAGCAAACCGTAAAAAGAATTGAGGAGGCTTGTCTGACCTTTTATAAATAGGATTTGGAATCCTTGCCTCTGGTAGTTTTGCACAAATCGGGAGCCTGGCACAATTGGTGGGGCTGGTGCAGCTTGGGCGACGTTAGGAAGTTAGCGTGAGTTGGGAAACTGAGTGTGCTAGGTTTGGTGGGACCGGCGCAAGGTGTGGAAGCTGTGCGTGCTTCTTGACGTGACTTGGGCGGTCATTAGGAAGTTGGCGTGAGTTGGGAAAACTGAGCGTGCTAGCTGGTGGGACCGGCGCAAGGTATGGAAGTTGTGCGTGCTGGCGTGACGTGACTTGATGGGATCGGTGTGAACAAGGAGGGAGTAGGTGTTTCTACGAGATAGCAAAGTTTCCTTATTTTGCCTTTCCTTCACGCGGCTTCGATTAGGGCATCGTTCATGCCAAAAAAATCTGGAAGCGTTATGTCCCTCATTGCTTCCTTTCCTTTTTAAAGGTTCTGTATTCAAACCCAACGCAACTGCATCATCTCCCTCGTTTGAGAAAAGGTTCTTCTTGTTAAATTTCTCTCGATATGTTTTCTTCTTCTTTGGCGTACTGTCGTACACTTTACCTCCGCTTGTTGTATAAATGGAAAATTTCCCTTTTGTGCAGAGATATCCTGTTGGAGCATGCGTCACTGTTATCGACGAGGATGACCTAGTCGTTCCCCTTCCTTCGAATCCGTCCTTGTTGACTGCTGAGACTTGGAGGACGCCTGATTTAGGGCTCTATCTTACGAAATGGGATGCAGCGCGAGAAGTCCCCGGTCATACTTCGGTTTGATATGATGGAATTGATGAATACGTGAATGTAACCTTAGCGTGCTTTTGGAGTTTCGGTGCACATGTATGGATTCATGTTGAGAAATTCCGCGGCTCGTAAAACCTCGATAGTGATGATGTTGAAATCAGTAATAACCTGGTTGAGGGGAGTGAAAGCATCTTACGCTGGTAGTCCCCATGCATGACCTACTTTCATTATATCGCCTTGAATCCCCCCTGTACGGGATTTGATATAAGCCTATCGTACTCTTACGGATGTGACACTTTGGGATGCTCGAAATTACATGATGACATATTGCGGATAGTGCGGGCTCGGGATCCTCCGCGGCCTCGTAAAGTGTTGAAGGCGTCTTACAGACAGAGAGGTGATGATATTCTTGCGCTGCACCCTTGAAGAGTAGAGGACCTTGTTGTGGGTACGGATTTTTGGTGGGTGTTCTTCGTAGCTTTGTGGTGAAGGGATCCCGTGTATATCTTCCGTTCTCAAGTATGGTTTACGTGTTTCCATCTTTGTAGTAATTCTTTGCTTTGCGGTGAAGCTACGCTGGTATAAACGAATGAGGGGCAACAGAGTTCTTGGTAGGAGATGTAATCGGGAGAAACTACATTGTCGTGGTAACAAAGTAGGTTGGCTGATATTCTATGAGCTTCCGTGGACGTAAAAGGATTGGCTGGATGCGTAAGCGAGCAAACTGTCCATGATCACGAGTTTTGGCGAGATGGATTAAAAGGTGTCCATGACTACGAAGATTGGCCTAATTTGTGACTATGTTCCTTGATATGGGGAGTGTGGCGGCACGACCCTTTGCGGAAGGAGTGGCATTGAAGCGAACGTTGAAGTGAAGCCGCTCTTGGAGAACGTTGATGCGTAGCTACCACGGAGAGAACGTTGATGCGGAGCTACTTATGGAGAAACGTTGAAACGACATCTTGCAACTCTCAGAGCCGTGACGGCTACCATTTTGAAGTCAGAGGCCGCGTCACATTCTGTCAAACTCGACATCCCTCAAGAGAAAAGAGGTTAGGAGTCCCCAGTTACATCTGTCGATCGTGCTTTCTAGGAGAGGTTGGGGTTTGGGAACGACTTCCCTGGCTGGAAACGCCTGCTTTCCTGATGCAGTGCGGTTGAGAGATGCAAATATGTCTTGATGCTATGCCTTGGAGAAATATAAAATCTCACATAACTGTTTCATCATAGACTGTACGACTTTGTGGGCGAAGTTCCAATTATGAGGGTCCCGACAGAAGAAGGGTCTCCGTGAACTCAGGAGAGTTGTTGATTTCCATTGCTTTCGATTTTGGAGACGTCCTTCCTGATCTTCACGTGTGACGAAATTGGATTGCTTATCCCCTTCTACTGGGCGTTCAAGAGCAACGCGAGCCTCTTCATCTATAACGCGCGTCCTGCTGAAGTATCTTTCGTCTTTTCATCGAATCAACAGTGCTAAAAGGAGGTCGGCTTCTTCCGAATCTTCCAGTATCTTGCCCTGATGGTGGAGTAGCGTCTCTGGTGACGGTTGGAGCTTTCATGCTTGAAGAACCGTTGGGGTGGCGGAAGTGGCTCTGGTTCTGGTGATCGTAAGTGTTTCGTGCAGAGATGACATGGTTTTGATCACGAAGTGCTGGAGCCATGGCGCTGTTTCGAAGGGCGAGGATGGTGCTGGAAGGGCGCAATATGTTAGCGTTCATAGGTTTTGTGAACACGCCCCTCTCCATGTAAAAGGCAGCTTTGCTGGTAGCATTGTCAGCAAGTCCCCAATCGCTGGTAGCATCTTCGGCGAGTCCCCAGTTTCCTCATGTAGTTTTTACAATCCTTTCGTCGTCGGTGGTTGAGTCGGATCAAGTGGTAGCATCTTCGGCAAGCAAGTCCAAGTGGTAGCATCAAGTGGTTTTCTGGTAGCATCTTCGGCAAGTCCTCGTGTAGTTTTTACAACTAGTAACCGGGTAGCCTGGTAGTTGAGTCGGATCGAGCGGTAGCATCTTCGGCAAGTCCCCAGTTTTCTCGTGTAGTTTTTACAACTAGTAACCGGGTTGCCTGGTAGTTGCGTCGGATTGAGTCGCCTTCCCCTAACATCTTGACATCTGGGTCGAAGAACGAGATCGACAGTCTGACATTGTAGCCGATAGATCAATCCTCCCGCTATGGTCGCCAATTGTTTATGGGTAAAAATCGTTTCTGCCGATTTCGGTAAATTCGGTAGGTGAGTGAGAAAGCCGGTTCAAACCCTAAACAAATGTCTTTGCACGTGAGCACTTTATAGATTCGAGAGATCAACTGCACAAGTCCGGCCTAAACCAAGAAATGGCCGTTCCGGACTTGCTTCGGTCACAAAGTGGAAGAGAAGGGTTGATTTGGGGAGGGAAGCCAAGAAAGGTGTTGAGACGAGAATAGTTACGGGAGAGTAGTATCTCGACTTGTATCGAAAGTGAAAGCTTGGGAAGCTTGCAAGAGATGAAAGCTTTTGGAAGAGCTTGCAAAGTTGCCTTTACGAGAGTGTAGTATATTTCTCTGACCGAGACTTGTTGTGCGGTGGAAATAGGTAAGACCTATTTATACAAGTCGAGATTGAAACGTACCTGGCCTCATGAAGGAAAAGAGTAAAGGGTGAAATAATGGGAGGAGGTGGTAACCGCATGGTGTTAATGTGTGAAAACGTTTTCACCATTATTTCCTCTTTTATTTGACCGCTTTATTCCTATTCACGCTTTGTTAATGTGAGCGTAGTGTACGCTGCAAGCTGTGACCGCCAAACCAAAACCCCGGGAAAGCATCCCCCAGTTTGTGTTGATGTCTCGAGTGTTGGTTGCATCTTGAATGCAAGTGGTGCTGCTAGGGGCGCATGTGGCATGTGCCAATGACGTGTGTGGAATGCCTTGGTGGTAGGTTGCACGGTTTGCAAGTTAGGCTACCAGCGTGTGTGTTTGGCATGTGCGGAATTCCTTGGTGGTAGGTTGCACGGTTTGCAAGTTAGGCTACCAGCGTGTGTGTTTGGCATGTGCCAATGGCATGTGCGGAATGCCTTGGTGGTAGGTTCCACGGTTTGCAAGTTAGGCTACCAGCGTGTGTGTTTGGCATGTGCGGAATGCCTTGGTGGTAGGTTGCATGGTTTGCAAGTTAGGCTACCAGCGTGTGTGTTTGGCATGTGCCAATGGCATGCGTGGCCGTTAGGGCGTGGCCTTGGTAGGAAAAGCTACCGGCGAGCATGTTGGCATGTGCCAATGGCATGCGTGGCCGTTAGGGCCGTGGCCTTGGTAGGAAAAGCTACCGGCGAGCATGTTGGCATGTGCCAATGGCATGCGTGGCCGTTAGGGCCGTGGCCTTGGTAGGAAAAGCTACCGGCCCGAGCATGTTGGCATGTGCCAATGGCATGCGTGGCCGTTAGGGCCGTGGCCTTGGTAGGAAAAGCTACCCAAATGCGAGCATGTTGGCATGTTGGCATGTGCCAATGGCATGTTGGCATGTGCCAATGGCATGCGTGGTCGTTAGGGCCGTGGCCTTGGTAGGAAAATCTACCCGAGCATGTTGGCATGTGCCAATGGCATGCGTGGCCGACTTGGCCTAGGTTGCATGGTTTGTAAGCCTAGGGCGCTACATTTGGCATGCGCCAATGGCATAGCGGCTTGGAAATATGGCTTGTGGTACGTATTGGCATGTGCCAATGGCACGTACGGCCATGTTGACCTAGTTGCACGTTTTGCAAGCCTAGGGCGCTATATTTGGCATGTGTCAATGGCATAGCGGCTTGGAAATATGGCTTGTGGTACGTGTTGGCATGTGCCAATGGCACGTACGGCCATGTTGACCTAGTTGCACGTTTTGCAAGCCTGGGGCGCTATATTTGGCCTGTGCCAATTGGCATAGCGGCTTAGTTTGGCATGGTTGTCAATGAGTGCGATATGTAGTTTGGTTTTGGCATGCCATGGTGCGCGGTGTGCGGCTTGGTTTGGCATTGTTGCCATGGTGCGATGTGCGGCTTGGTTTGGCATTGTTGCCACGGTGCGCAGTGTGCGGCTTGGTTTGGCATCGTTGCCATGGTGCGCAGTATGCGGCTTGGTTTGCCATCGTTTCCATGGTGCGCAGTGTGCGGCTTGGTTTGGCATCGTTGCCATGGTGCGCAGTGTGCGGCTTGGTTTTGGCGTCGTTGCCATGGTGCGCAGTATGCGGCTTGGTTTGGCATCGTTGCCATGGTGCGCAGTATGCGGCTTGTTTTTGGCGTCGTTGCCATGGTGCGCAGTATGCGGCTTGGTTTGGCATCATTGCCATGGTGCGCAGTATGCGGCTTGGTTTGGCATCGTTGCCATGGTGCGCAGTGTGCGGCTTGGTTTTGGCGTCGTTGCCATGGTGCGCAGTGTGCGGCTTGGTTTTGGCGTCGTTGCCATGGTGCGCAGTGTGCGGCTTGCTTTTGGAATTAGGGTTCTGTGTCGGAAACCCTAATCTGGTATTTTGAAAAAATACCCCTATTAATTATTTACACCTGAGTTAAATGCTCTTAGTTAATGTGTTGCGGGTGACACTAGGTCATGGGGTTTTACGATTTTACCCTTTGTTTAAAAACCACCATCAACAGAGCTAAAGGGATATAATTCAACAATATGTTCCTGGTCCAAACCTTGAATTCCATTCCTGTTCTTTATTTCTTTTACTTTTTGCAGTCTCTTTTTTCTTTCTTTGCTTTACTTATTCACAATCAGAGGATGGTAAAGGCAACAAACCGCAATGATTCAATGAGAGGTCTAAAACACTAAGATTAAGACCCTCAAAAGTTAGTTGTTCATTTGGTTTGAATATAGTATTGTCTCATTCCCTTGAGAACGTTGGCCCAATACAACAAAAATACCTAGCATACACAAGGAGATCAGTTGCAGTTCAACAACCATCCACATGTATCAAACTGGATGGTTATTCCAGAGTTTAGACAGGATACAATGTTACTCAAAAGTAGATTTCATCAGCCAAGTACTACTTCTATGAGGAAGGAGATGAAACTATGGAAGAGACTAAACGTCAGGCGAAAACCCATTAACTTTTAGTATCTAATAAATTAAATTGGTATGCCTGACAGTCTGAGCGCGTACCTGTCTAGTAAAGATTAAATTTCATTATATGGCTTTATTGGTTGTTTAGATATATAGAGAATGTTTCTTCTAAAAAAAAGATATATGGAGAACGCAGAAAGTAACAATATGATCAGAGATTCTTTAGTGATTTATGTGGCAGTAGTTAGGAGTAACAGCGGGGAAGTGGGAGGTGAATAAGGTATAGAAATAGAAGTGGACCTTGGGTCACATAACTGGTTCCTTATGAGTAGCATAACTTTAACAACACGACATTAACCAGTACTATAAGTACCAAAAGGTCGTCAAATGAACTCTCCTCGATCATTCCCAACAAAAATGAGAAAAAAATGCAGTAATAACTGAAAGGAGCATATTTACCTCGTGCTGGAGAAAATACCAACCACCTAAACCTGTTCCTCCGACATTTGACACATGGTTTGAAGAAACCATGGGGCTGGGGATTCCATGCTGCATTCTGTCGAACTCATTAAAACCTTGGTTCCCCAACACACGCATAATCTCTGTTAGATATGAAATATAAGAATCTCAATAACTACTTCAACAGATTAACGCAGAGAAAAGATATGAAGACGGAAAATACTTTTCCTAAACAAGCTCTGGGAAACTTCATCGCAACCACCACCGCTTCTTACTTGCAGTCTTATTCTCTCATTCAATCACACCATTCCTTGCTCCAGTTCAGCTATAGTGACCACCATTAACTCCATCTAACACACTAGAACCCTTTCCTGCAGTTGTAATCACTTCACACCATAACCTGCAACATTCACCACCACCAGTTACACACCTTGCTACTCCAGCTGCAGATTAAACTTATAAAGGCATTATATTAGGTGACTTCTCCATAGTAGATAGTAATCATACCTTGAGAATTCCAAACAACTCAGCACCAAAAGTCAGGGAGGCCATATCATGAAAATCACCTAATTTAATGCCTTTATAAGTTAGGTGAATTTAGTGGAGAAATTGGGTGTATATATATACCAAATTTGCTAGTATAAGCTATTGCAACAGATCTGTGTACGTTTTCCATGTTTAAACTTTTAAGAGCCTTATCCAAAACAATTGGCCTAGATCGACTCGAGATTATTGAATACATGAAATAACAAAACATGCACAGAACAGAAGAGTAAAGAAAGAAGACAGATTGTTAATATAAGAACAATACATGAAAGTAAAGTATAATCTTTAATTGTTAAACTGCATAACTATATAGCGATATATGTTACCTCAAGTGGAGTAAAAGAACTGGAAGTACCCATGTCTGAGGTCTCCCCTCTCTAATTTTTTTTTTTAAATCGACGGATAGAACTTCAGAATTTCAATGAATCATAAAGAAGTGGAAGCACCCTACTTATGTTTTCGAAAAATAAGGTTTCGCCTCTCGGTTTTTCTATTTATTTTTTTCCCCTACGAAAGAGTTTGTTGGCTGCTTATTTACAATGTATGTGTGATGTTCTTTTATACTATATATGAAAATATGTCAGCTTAGTTGTTTTTCGGACGATCAGATATAAAATATTGATATATGAAGGGAAAATGATAGAGAAAGATAACATGCATGCAAGGAAAATTTAAAATTGAACAAAAAAACCAAGTTTTTAAGAACCCTAACACACTGAATATGGAGGAATGAACAATGTTAAAGGGCTAAATGTGAAGGAATGAGCAAATATTAAGGGAAAACTATGAAGCCAACGGGAGAGCACAGACTACCTTACCACTTCTTCACAAAAGGGAGCATACTTCTGCCACCACAGGAGATGGGTTCACCACAGGATAATAGCAATCTTTAATTTGGAACCCCCAAACACAGAAAAATAAGATGAATTAGGTGTCAAAGAGTCAAGGCATATAGACAATAAGATGCTTGTGTTATTTCCTTGTTTTGTTTTGTTTTGTTTTGTTTTGTTTTCTGCATTCATACTCCACAAGCTAATAAGCATAACTATCTGAAGAAGCTTCTAAACACAAAATAAAGTTAAGAATGTGGGTCTGCAAAGGAAGCTGAACATCCATTTGAATAGAGGATACCAACACTTACTCTGACTCATTTCACTTAATCGGATAAGCAAGTTGGGTGTTATAATGTAACTGGACCTAATGTCTGCAGCTTCCATAATTTCTTTACGGTTTATCTTGTATACCAAAAATAAAAAGAAAAATCATAGACTAGTTCTAAGTTGTCATCCTAAAATACTTTGGTGTTCTCAAATTTGCCGCTATAGACAGTAATCTTACCGATGTAGGATAGTATATCGTCTAAATAACAATTATGAATATTAATCAAATGTGGCAATGCCATTCGCTCTTGTAAGTTTTGGAAGTCAACCTCGGCCCTCCGTACCAATCACTAAACTGGTCATTTGGGTGAAACCAAGTCCAATGTGTAGTGACCAAGTACTGAGTGCACATCGTTGAAATAATGAACAAACCGAATTTTGCTATTGGCGCCTGCCTCTAGTTAATCCATCATTGGCCAGCCAAATGTTGTCCAGGGGTGCTTCAAGAAATTGGGTTATTTTTCTCGGTGGAAAAGTTAAACAAGCAAACTACAGTAAAACTTCAATAAATTAATAATGTTGGGACTGCCAAATTCTATCAATTTACCGAAGTATTAATTTATCGATAAATTAATAAGTTATTAAATTACCGAAACATTCTAAGTTTAAGTTTCAAAAATAAAAGAAAGCGAAATATTTAACTTAACTTAAAGATTTCTCATAACAACAAATATATTGAAGGTTATGAAACGGGAAAATTAAGGCAAGAAAAAATCAATGTCCTTGCGAGGAAATTAATACTGCAGTTTCGTTATGGACAACAAATGTTCCAAAAATGTCAATTGCAAATTGTTTCCAACATTGTAAACTTCGGTCACAAGAAAATGAAGATGTACCAGTCATTGAAGATGAAGGTATTGATGAACTTGGATTTACAATCAAGGAGTTGAATTATCGTAATCAAATAAATGTTGACATTTTGCTAGACTATCCAGGTGAAAATGATAACAGTACGAAAATTTGGACATATGAAGAAATTATTGGGAGTGTTATATCAAATCCCCAAGAAGAGGAACTAAAGGATGATAGTTGCGTTGTGGAGCCAGTTTTTCGTAAAAAAAAAAATCTTATCAATAGTAAAGCTAAATGATTTCCTCATACAATTTTAAAATGACACTCCTGAACTCCTAAGGGACTACAAAATATCATAGATAAAGTCCAATGTTGCATAAATGTGAACAAGAAACAAACATCTTTGGAATTTTATTTTAGTAAGGCATCATAATATAGCGAGGAACAAACAAAATATCATCATATTATAATAAGAAACAAACAAAATATTATTTTATTATAAGAAACAAACAAAATATCATCATATTATAATGAAGCAAACATAAGAAACAAACAAAATATCATCATATTATAATGATTATTAATTTATATTTCAGTTGGGCCTTATTTGACACTTAAATTTTTTATTATCTTATAAATTTAGCGAGGTTATTAATTTAATACACTGGCCCAATTCGGGACCGGTAAAAAATATTATTTTAGCGAAATTATTAATTTATCGCGGATTAATTTATCGAAGTTCTACTGTATAGCGCCAGCGGCAGTTGGATCCCAGCAAAGTATAATTCTTGATTTCTCCAGCCAAATGGATTCAGTTAAGCTCCTTGACTTTGTAATTAACACCATCATCCCTAAGGTGTCACCATAAATTACTTGTCATCTGAATAAGTGTTTCTCTTATACCACCATTTACAAGTGTTCTTACTTCTTATTGCATGAAGGGGCTAGTTTATGTATCTCGTACAAGCCCAGAGTCAAAACATAAATGGGCCACAACAAGCACAGATATGTTTTTAATATTTGTCACTCAAATTCGATGAGATTTAGGAAGAAAAAACAATCGATGCGAAATGCATGTTTAATTAGTAATCTCCATGTATGACTTTTTCATGTCGTTAATTGTGGCTTGTTCAGTTACGATTGCATCCTAAAATGTATTCTATTTTGAGCATATGCATCCGAGGTGTATGAATTTAGATTTATGTTAATTTGAGCATACACCTCTGAGGTGTATTTATGTTATGTATCTGTTCATGTCATGCATATAGTATATTGTTTAGGATTATCAAAGTAGGAAATACCATTAGGTCCTAGGAATAATATATTAGAGAGAGTCTAGTCCACGGTAGATAGAATAGTAAGAAATATTTTGTGGGATGACGATCCAAACAAGAAGAGAATTCATAACATTGGTTGGCCCACGGTTGTGAAGTCGAAAAAAAGTGGAGGTCTTGGGATCCGAGTGTCTAAACATGTAAATTCGGCTCTTCTCAAAAAATGGTGGTGGAGATTCGGGGCGGAAAAAGATGCTTTTTGGAGAAAAATAATTGTAGAGAAATTTGGTGAAATTTCGACGGGATGAGAAACTCTTAAACCAAAAGGGCCAAAGGGGTGTAGTTTGTGGCATAATATATATAATGAGCTTGAAGACTTCAATAAACATATAAGATTCAAGATTGGGGCGGGTAACGAAACTAGATTTTGGGAAGACCTTTGGATCGGAGATGTTGTCCTACGCAATAGATTTCCGTTAGCTTTTGAAGCTTCAAGAACTAAAGGGTGTGTAGTGGCTCCGTTGTATGAGATATCAAGTGACGACATCAAATGGAAGTTTATGTCCCGAGAAAGATACTCACAAGCTATAATGAGGGAAGTTGATTCTATAAAATCATTATTAGATTTAGTAAATATCCAAGAAGGAGTTGTAGATTCTAGATTATGGATGGTTGGGGATAATGGCAAGTTGGAGGCATATACGGTAAAGAGTGGAGTTATCTCTCAAAGTGAGACGGGTGATATAAATTTCCCAAACGAGATTATATGGAGTCGGTCATATCCTTATAAAGTAAATTTCTTTCTATGGCTTCTCTCCCACGATAAGTTGATGACGACCGATAATCTTACTAGAAGAGGTATGGATGTGGATAGGTCTTGTCGGTTTTGTGAAGAAGAAGATGAAACAAGTTCTCATTTGTTTTATGATTGTTGGAGAATTAAAAGAATTTGGAATTACTTTGTTGAAGGATGTAGTTTCCATTGGAACTACAATACTTGCATTTCCACAACTATTCAAACTTGGAGTTATGATTGGGGTGATGAGCGGCTTAACCGTATTTGGGACAATCTTCCGGTTGCGATATAGTGGTGCATTTGGAAGGAACGGAATGCAAGGATTTTCAACAACAAAAAGAGAAATTTAGCAAGCATAATTAGAGATATGAAGATTCAAGCTTATCTTTGGGCCGAATCAAACACAAAGATGGTAGGTTTAACGGCTAATATGGTAGTTTGTTTATGGGATTCAAATTTCTATCGCCCTAATTGAGAGGGAATGGAGTAGCAAGAGTATGTGTCTACTCTTGCTCTTGTAATTTTTTTCTTTCCTTTTGGTGATCGACTCCCATGTCGGTTTCCATTTTTTGTTTCGGATGTATTTTATGGGTTAAGGTACCACCTAAGTACCTTATTTTCAATGAATCCTCCTCTTGACCGATCAAAAAAAAAAAGAGAGAGTCTAGTCCATTTGACCCAGTCGAATGTCTGTTTGGTCCTATTTGATAATATAAATTCTAGTTTGGTCATAAAAATTATTGTTTGGTCCTAGGATGATGTCATGGATGATGTAAATATCACCTTGTAGTGGCAGAAATACCCTTTTGGATAAAGACCATATATATAGTCAAAAAGTAAGAGAGAATAAATCATTCTCAGATTTACTTTCTCTGTCTAATATTTTTAGATCTAGAATTTATCTCTTTTTCTCTTTCTTCTTCTTTTTCCTCCTGTTAATGGTGTCTCCATTTTTTTTTTTCTCTTTTCTTCCTGCTACTGTAAACGATGGCGATGAAGGTGAAATCAATTGGATATTTAGATCGGTAGTTGTAGACGATGAATACGATGATGTTGATAATGTTGAATACGATTTTTTAAGGGTTCTTTTTCTTTTTTCTGCTGCTGTTGACGATGAAGATGATGAAGAAGATGAAGATATGTTGTTGCTGCTGCTGTTGACGATGGTGTTAATCGATTTAGATATTTTTTAGTGTTTTTATATGGACTTCATTTCTGGAATGAAGTCTGTTTTTTTAGGTTTTTATATGGACTTCATTTCTGGATTGAAGTCTGTTTTTTTAGGTTTTTATATGATTTATATGGACTTCATTTGGAATGAAGTCCGTATTTTAGGTTTTATATGGACTTCATTTCTGGAATGAAGTCTGTTTTTTTTAGGTTTATATATGGACTTCATTTCTGGAATGAAGTCTGTTTTTTTAGGTTTTTATATGGACTTCATTTCTGGAATGAAATCTATTTTTTTAGGTTTTTATATGGACTTCATTTCTGGAATGAAGTTTTGTTTTTTTAGGTTTTTATATGGACTTCATTTCTGGAATGAAGTCTGTTTTTTTAGGTTTTTATATGGACTTCATTTCTAGAATGAAGTGCTACAAGAAAATAACTAAATATTAACACGGAAGAGTATTTTTGTCAGTTTTAATATTTTTAAATAATTATGGACCAAACAGTAAAGGCGTTTGACCAAAGGACCAAACAGACATGGGCCCACCTAAAAAAGGACCAAACGATATTTTTCCCTATCTCAAAATGTAGTTATGATAATCGTTCTGCAGTTTATTGTAAGAAACCTTATATAAAGGCCGTGTTTGTAATCATTGAATATAAGGTATGGAATGAATATGTTTGTTTAGAGAGATTCTCTCGAAGAGTTTGATTGCACTCTAACGTGATCACAAGAGGTTTTTGGAGTTTCCCTCGAGGAAAACTCATTAAGCATGTAACAATTTACTCATAGCTTGCCTTGTTCAAGTTTCAATAAACATTAAAAATGTTTGTACTCAGTAAGCAACAACATACATCACTGCAGCACAAAATCCTTGCGGCCGATTGTTTCAAAGCACCATTGGCAACACAAAATGATGATATTATGGTGTATCTTATATGGTGTTGGTGGAAAGCGAGAAACAAAATCATTGCGGCCGATTGTTTCGGTGCTTGCACCCTGACTGGGCTACTATGGAAATATCTGGTTTAGAAAAGGGGTATTCTAGTAAGTCATACACTTTTCTTATAAGCGAACCAAATCCCTAATATTGTTGTTAGATATTGAGTGATAGTGGGGGCTGACGGCAGTGTGAGTGAGGGAGGCGGAAAAACCAGTAGCTGGAGTAGTTCTTCTTGCCGTTTCGAAAATCAAAATGGGGGGTTTGATATGGGAACCAGAGCCATTACACATAGCTTGGTGGAGATCAAAGAAAAGAGAGAAGACAAAGATCTTTGAAATTGTTGTCATAATGAATTATCCTCTCATAACTAAATTGTTAGTTTCATTCTAATCCTGATCGGAGCAGAAGTAGCCGGTCTCAAGCCTCTTTACAGGGTAAGATCTGTAAAATAAATAAAAACGGTGGTGTTTGGTATCTTTATTCTTGATCTTAGCCCGCTAGTGACATTCATGTTTTTGGTTTTTCTATGCAGGGTTTGTGAGATTTCACCAAATCTTTCAGCATCTCCGGGTTCTTATCATTGATGGGAGAAACACAACATCAGTTGGGATTGGGATTGCTTATACTGGTAATCATTGAATTGGAGATTTTGTAAATTTCTCAGAGTTTCCAATTGGTTTTAGTTAGGAAAAAAATTCAGGGTGTTTTCATTTCTGATTCTGATAGTGCTGTATGTACTTGTAACTTTCTCTTATGAACAAAGAAAGATCAGTTGCTAGTGTAGATTTTCATTGCAGTATCTTATTGGCTATTACAAGTGTTCACTTTGGATTTGCTTCATCTATAAATGTTGTTGGTTTTTGATGATAGAATACATATCTGATTGGCTTGAATTGATATTTCCCTGCATATTTTCGTTGTTGTATCAGTTCTATTTATCTATCACTCCTACTTATTATCTGGCAACTCAAACATTAATATGTTTGTTACAGTGCAACTGGATCATACCAGAGCCTGAAATCTATCCACTTACACTGTATTTTGAATTCCATCTACTTAATAGATGTTGTGCACCACTTCTTGGCGTTCTGCGTTCATGGATTCTAGTAAGCCACCGTACCAATTGATGGCTTGGAAAGCTGTTCCAAATTTACAACCAAATAAACCCTTTACTCGCATCATTTCTGTTGATTTTGATTGATCTTGTCATGAGTTTCAGATTTGGAAAGAGCCACTGAGATTAGAAGACAAGATCTTGCATAAATACTTTAGTGCTTGGTAGAAACTCTGATTAGAAAAAGACAAGTAACGATAATGCTCGTCAATCACCGTTATAGCATAAGTACTTTAGTGCAGTAATGTCAAGATCAGTTTTGAATGTTGTATAATTTTTTATATCTTAAAATGTTTACGCAGATATCTGCCCATTATTTTTTCGCTGAATTAGTTTTGTTTCCGTGGTCATTTATATTTACAATATGGCACATTATAGAGATATTAGTATGACTAGGGTAAATGTTTTTAGCTGAGGTTACACTTACACACACGTATGTACTTACGCTGTTGTGCGGGAGTGTAGTGATTCTGATCTGCATCTGTTGAAGGGTTATAGTGTGTACTCTGAGATCCTCTCCAAGTATCCATGTGTCTTGCCCTGTTGCCCATGGTTTTTTGGTCTTTGAATCAAATGCTTTTGTTGCTGCAAATACAAGGGTGGCTTTTGTTGGGTAAAGTTGTTCATGATACCAAATCTTTCCATGGACAAGTTACAAAGGGAATTTTGCTAACTCTGGAGATAATTCAGATTTGTGTGTGTTGAGGTTCATTAGTTGTGTCTTTTCGATATTATTTTGATATGCATCTCGTAAAAGATTGTTGTAAGCATGAATTTTGAGCACGGATCTTAAAAAATGTCTTAAACTTTACGAGAGCCATGTGGAAACATTTTGTTGCAAGGTAGGGAACAAAGTGAAACTAAGTATAGGCTCGCATCATATTTTGCAAATTTTTTCGGACATTAAGTTGACTTATTTTGTACGCGATCCGGCCCTTTGCCTTCGGTTTGTCCATGTTCCCCTCTTTGTGTTTCTAATTTATAGGCTTTTTTCTGCAGTCTTTAAAATTGAAGCTGCATCGTTAAGTAGCCTGCTTCTTGCCGTTACTTTCTTTTCACTTCAGTTCATTTAACTCTGTAGCTCTTTAAGTACCTTGGATTGATGCTGCCACGCTATTGTCGACTCACTTTGATTTCTATCATTTATGCAATAAGTCATTAACTATTTGAATACCATCGGGGATGCTGTGGAGGAATTATTCATTTAATTTGCAATTGTATGAGGACCTATTAGCCTTTGCTTTTAAGCACCATCAGCAACCACAATGTTCTCTTGTATTGGTTCTTCCTGTCAAAAGATTAACTTACAATGTTCCAGTCTTCTGATGTAAGTGCAAGCTTGCAGCTCTTGCTCACGGCTAATGATTTGCAAGTCTCAACCGTGCAGTTCAGTACTGTTTACTAAGTTACTTCATTATTAATTACTAAATTGCAGCTAGCTGGAAATACTTTAAGAAATGCAAAATGTTGAGCCAAAATAGATAGATTTAATTTAGCGGAATTAAGATGCCTTATTTAATCCATGCGAACCAAAGTAGCTCCATCGATTAAGTCACCAAGCTCTCAAAGTGTTGTAACTCAAACTGGTGACAAAATCCTTTCTACTCTCTATTAGTGTTGATCTGTATTCGTGTTTAATGGAAGTTTTTAGTTTCTACTGTCTTTTGAGTAACTAAAAAAATGTTGTCCTTTCAGTTTGTAAGTGAAAGGCCCGTTCAGTTAGTAACATGTATGACTTTTTGAGGTTGTTAATTGTGACTTGTTGGCTTGCGATTGTATGTTACATAACTTAACAAGCCGCTAGGTGTATCAAATTATGAATTTATGTATGACTTCCCTTGTTTATGTTTCAATAAACATTAAAATGTAAGCAACAATGGATGCATCACCGCAATGAAGTAAAAACCATTGCGCCGATTGTTTCAAAGCACCATCGAAGATTAACATTTTTTTCCCGTATTGAATCAATATTACATCCTCCCGATGTAAGTGCATGCTTGCAGCTCTTGCTCATGGCTAACCGAAGATTCTATGTAATTGATATTTTAATTTATACTGTTTAGAGTTGTTGGGTTTAGAGGAGTTTTGTGAGAGAACTCTAATAGATAGGTTGTGGATATAATCGTAGTACTTGAGTATTGATAAATTAGAGCAACTAAAGAATTCTCGTAAGACGTAGAAAAATAGAAGAAAGGCTGAACTTTAGAAACTAGTTTTGTAGTACTTAGATTGATACTAGAAAAGGATTACAGTAAGGTGGATTTTATAGCCTTACAACCGACCATCTAGGGTCTTCTAAATTAGTATTGATAAATTGGCAAGATTTACGCGGAGAAAGCCGTAAAGGCACTTATGACTATGAACAAACCGAAAACTTCAACCTAACGATTATTGATAATGGAGAATGCTTAATAATGGTCTCCCCGCCTTCGTGGGCGGTGCGACGAAACTATAAATCATCTCGAGGGTCAGCCAGATTTATCTATACAAGACCTTCTAATAATCAGCTTCTTAAATATGAAGATGGGGGCAATTCTTTTGGCTCGTTTGCTTGTATCTTATGGTGCTTTGGTGGAAAGCCGTAAACAAGATATTTGAAGAAAAGGCTCCTTGCCCGCAAGCTTAAATTCTGCAGGTTGGTACAATTAAGATAAATGCAGATGCTACTACTAAAGACTACGAGAGCTATGTTGGGATTATTGCTAGAAACTCAAATCGCAGTCTTCCGACAGTGAATCAAGTTATTTCATGGAATGCTCCCCTCCCGGTTATTATAAGGTGCTTACTCTTTGACCGGGCTACTATGGAAATATCCAGTTTAGATAAGGGGTATTCTAGTAAGTCATACACTTCCCTTATAAGTGAAGCAAAGCCCTAATATTGGTAGATGTTGAGTGAGAGTGGAGGCTAGCATGTGTGTGAGTGAGGGAGGCGGAAAAACCAAGACGAGTGGTTCTTCTTAGTTTCCAAAATCAGATGGGGGTTTATGATAAAAGTAGATTTGGTTTCATGTTGGAAGCTTTACACATATTTTGGTGGAGATCAAATCGAAGACAGAAGACACAGATCTTTGAAATTGTTGTCATAATGACTTATCCTCTCAAATCTAGATTGTTAGTTCCCTTCCAGTCTTGATGTGCGCTATCATAACCAGTCTCAAACCTCTTTGAAATTGTTGTCATAATGACTTATCCTCTCAGTCTTGATGTGCGCTATCATAGCACCCAATCTCAAGTGTCTCCAGCTGGTAAGATCTGTGAAATAATGGTGGTGTTTGATAATTTTCTCACAATTGGAGAATCGAGTACCGACCTTACAACCAAAATTGGGTACGAAGTTTGCTCCAGTGAATGCAACTGTTGTATTGATAATTATTGAATTATACATCTTTTAAGTTTCTCACAATTTCCAAATTGGTAATTTTAGTTAGGAAAAGATTTCAGGGTATCCTCATATCTGATTCGGGTAGTGCACGTGTAACTTTCTCTTATGAACATAGAAAGATCAGTTCAGAGCTTACATTTCAATTGTTAATTGTAGATCTTATTGGCTATTACAAGTGTTCAGTATACATTGACTTCATCTATAAATTTTGTAAGTGTTGAATCGGTACTATTTAGGCTTGAATTTTTATCTCCCTGCATTTTTGTTTTTGTTCAATCAGTTCAGTTTCCCAAGATCTTTTTACCCGGAAACTCAAATACCTACATGTTCATAAGTTTTATTTAACTCGTGTAAGTACTCATGTCTTGGTGCGAGGCACCACCATCTAAAACAGAAACGGAACACTTGGTTTGTTACCACAACTAGAAGACAAGTCTTATCATTTCCAAGCTCTTTACGAAAGTTCCATCTATTCAGAGCAGGGATGAAACTGCGGGCTGCTCTAGACCTTCCATATTAGGCCAGTAGTTGTGCAATTAAGATAAATGTAGATGCTAGTAGTAAAGACCACGAGAGCGCTGTTGGGATTATTTCTAGAAACTCAATTGGCGTGTTTTTCGGAAGTGAATCCAGTTATTCCAATGGGAAGCTCTTAGCTTTTTCCTTCTTTGAGCTATGATAACAGTGCTTGCTCACTGACTCGGCTGCTACCGAAATAACCAATGGGAATATGGAATTAGATAAAGGGTGTTCTAGTAAAATCATACATTTCCCTTATAAATGAAACAAGACATAATATTGATTTTTGTAGATATTTGAGTTAGAGTGGAGGTCCGGGGCAGGTGTAGTGAGTGAGGCGGAAAAAAATGAAGGAGTAGTTCTTCTTGCCGTTTCCAAAATAGATGGGGTTTGATGATAACGGTAGTTTTGGTGAACCGTTACACACAAACTTGGTGGAGATCAAAGAGAAGATGTAAGACACGGATCTTTGAACTTGTTGTCATAATGACTTATCCTCTCAAATCTAAGTTGTTAGTCCCCTTCTAGCCTTGATATGCGCTATAGTACCCAGTCTCAAACCTCTTTATAAGGTAAGATCTGTAAATAAAATGGGTATTTTAATTCTTGATCTTAGCTCACGTATTAACATTCATGTTTTTGGTTTTTATATGCAGGTTTATCTTCAGATTCTTGTGTGAGATGTCACTAGGGCTGCACAAAACCGAACCATAACCATGAACCGAACCGAAACCGTGTCAATATAAACCGAACCGAAGTGAAACCGAATCCAACGGTTTAGGTTTAGGTTGTCAGTTCCAGGAAACCGACATATACGAGTTTCGATTCATTGGTTTCTATCCAAAACCGTATCTTAGAATAAAACCGAGAAACCGAATAAACTAGATACTAGCCGTTGATTTATTAGGTTTAATCGTATCCATTAGATTTAGGTATATAAGTCATTCATTAGATTTGTTAGGTTTTATTTCTTCATTCACCATCGACCAAACTAGCAGCAGCCTCTCTCCACATTTCTTCTTCTTCTTCACAGAATCACAGTTATTCACCTCCGCCATCTCACCCATCATCAGATTCAGATCTACATACTTCTTCCTCTTCTTCTTCTATCTCTATAACAAAAAGGGTAAACTTATTCACTTAATCTCTTCTTGATTTTTTTTTATCAACTGCATGTTTAGGGATTTTACTGATTTTAGGATTTTTTTTTTATTTCAAGGTTCACTGTTAAAGTTTCTCTTCATCTCTACAACAAAAAAGGTAAATCTCTGTTACCCAAATCTCTTGTCAATTTTTCGTTCATCGTTATTTTGATTCAACTGTATGTTTAGATATTTTGATATTACGGCTTCTTGATTTCAGGCTTCATTGGTAACGTTTTTCTCCATCTGTAGAACAAAAGAAAGGTAGATCTCTGTTACTCAAATCTGGTTAATTTGATGTTACAAATCTGAAAATTAGGGTTTTGTGATACTAATTTAGGTTGACTTAAAAGTGAAAAGTGGATTATGGAAGAATTATTGGGTAAATCTAATGTTAAATCTATTCAATTGAATGAATAATTTTCTCTTATGTGATTTCCTTTGGTTCGGAGGCTTGATTGTATGAGATTTGTGTATTGTTAGTATGTGGCTTGGTTTCCTTTGGTTCAATTTTATTTTTAAAATTGTGTACTGTTAGTATAAGATTTGTGTTGATATATGGCATAATATTACTGGGTTCTAACTAAAATCTGGAATATGAACTATACATATGTGTGGGTGACTAAAATTTTACATATTTGGGAATTAAAAAGGAAATGAAAAACATTTCCAACTGAGCTATATGGGGTATGTTCTTGCAAACATATTGTTCTTGATGTTATGTGGGATTCTCGATTATCTACAATATTGAATAATGAAATTATGTTGGCTGCATTTTGATATGTTGTTTGTTCCACTTATGTGAAGGTACTATTAAACTTTCCATGGAAAACGCAGCAACACCACTTGGTAGGCATCGTCAAAGTAGGGCTGCAATATGGGATCACTTTGTTAGGGAAGAGCCACCATCAAAACATGCTATGTGTCGGTACTGTAACACAAGATTACATGCTGATGCTATGAAGAATGGGACTGCTGGTTTGATTGCCCATCTAAAGAGATGCAGAAGCTTCATAAGGAACAACCAGTTATGAACTTGTGGTGTTTGAAATTTTCTTTTGTAACTAGAGAGAAATTAGACTCTTCGCAATTTAGTTGTTTTTCTTTAAATGTGTGTTGGAAGAACATTTAATGCGTTTAAAATTCTGTAAAAATGACAATTTTATGACAGGTTTAGAAAAAAGTTGTCTGTCAGGTTTGTACAACTGACAGAAATAAAACTTGAATTTCAAATCAGTCGGTTAACCAAAAACCGACCAGTTTTATACCGAAACCGGAAGGCTCAAAACCGAATGAAACCGGATAGGCTAAATGGTTTCATCGGTTTCCAATATTGGAAAACCGAGTACTTCGGTTTCGGTTATTTTTTCGCCAAAAACCGTACCGAACAGAACCATGTGCAGCCCTAGATGTCACCGGGTCTTTCTTCATCTCCATATTCTCGCTGGTTGTAAAAACACCATAGAGAAATTGATTAGTGGACGTATAACACCGGTGTGCTTTCGTCTTTATCTTTGGATATGGAGCAACAGAATAGAGAAATAGATCAGTTGGGAGAATGGAATTCTGACCTTACAACCAGAATTGGTTTGCGCCAGTGACATGCAGCTGTTATATTGGTCGAATTGCTACAACGGATACAGCGTGTAGACGTGTGAGAATATCAGTTATAATTTCCGCTGAAAGAATGCTGGAACTGTCCATCCAAAGCTTTGTGGTCGAAGAAAACCAGAACTTGCGTAGTGAGTGTTAGTGTTGTATACTTGTAGAGAACAGTTCTCACACTTTTTCCTCTTTTCACAAGAGTATTCTTTTCTTCAGAGGAGAGTAAAAAGTGTGGCCAAAATAGTTCGCACTGGGTAGAAATGATAGAGAACCGTGTTGCAGATGCTAGGACAACCAAGTATGGACGAGTAGAGATTCTCATACGCTCAACATCCAATTTTTGTTCTTCTATCCAATTTTGTACAAAATCAAATGTACACACGTTGTAGTATTTTAGCTGGCTCATTTGAGGATACAAGCCTTCCAAAAACATCTAAGGATGCGTATGTATGTACGATCCTACCAGCTGATAGTCTGATACATGCTACTATCAAAAACCGCTGGACATGCCAGTGCCATGAAACTGATGGGCCTTGGCTCAAAACTATGCGCACGGTGCACCCACCTATCTCAGACGCAAGGCAATGAGGAAGAATATATCTCTTGGGATTTAACAAGAAGTCTTCAAGTAAACACATCATTTCTTCCTTCTTTCATCCTCGTACAATTATGCAACTCTTCGACCAGTGAATATATCTCTTGGGATTTCTCATGGTAACCATCTCTAGCAACAAATCTAAAAGCTTTATTATCTACATGAAATAATCTTTATTATCTACATGGGATTTGTCATGGTCAGAACTTTTGAAATAGCACCTTCACCAAACTTGCTGTTACTGGAATTCCTACAAGCACTCAATAATGCACCCCAAATAATCGCTCCATCTTTGAATCTTTGGGGCATTTTCTTTATCATGTCCACTGAACTCTCTATCCATAATGCACCCCAAATACTGGCTTCATCTTTGAATCTTTGGGGTAGCACTCTCTACAAATCCTGCCCTTCCTAACATGTCTACCATGAATGAACAATGCGCTGAGTTGGGTTTAAATCCGTGATCACTGATACACCTATTGAACAAAGATTTCCCTTGTTCCACCAACCCACCATGGCTACAAGACGACAATAAAGAAAGTATGGTGACAACATTTGGCTTTAAACCGTAAATTTCCATTTCAGAGAACAAATCTAGTGCATCTCTCGCAACGTGTCTATAAACAATATCCCTTCTACAGATACATGGGCAAGGATCAAGATTTCTACCATTTTACTCAACCATGAGCTAGGCAAAAGGCATGGGAACTTGGACAAGATCTGCAGCAGTATACACAATATCCCTTCTACAGACACAGCTAAGAATCATCAACACTCTCACCAAACAACATAAGAACATATATGCCCCTGTAAACTCAGTTAAAAAACATTGGCCTGGTCATACTAATCTATGTACTGTCATGTTAGTAGGAATTACTTTGAAAACAGAACTAATTCACGAACAAAACAATGGGAAAATATCTGTGGAAACAACTTTATGATGTAGAAAAAGTTCAGGGAATAGCCCAGTCAATGTTTAAGGTAGATATGAGCGGGTAACTGACAAGAACTAACTCACTATCATCACTTGGCTTATTTTTCTTTGATCGAATGTCCTACTCCTACAAAGCAAATTAAATATGTCTGTAATGTATCTATCATCAAACACTAACTGCTGCAGCATGTACAACATACTAAATCCCTTCTACAGATGCAGCTCAGGATCACTAACAATCCAATCCAATCCAACCCAACAACGTAAGCACTTATATGACACCAGAAAATACAGTGAGAGAGGATGGATACCCTTAAGCACTTACATGACACCAGAAAATACAGTGAGAGAGGAGCACTTATATGGGAGAAATTCAAATAATAAAATATTCTCAATGAATATTTTAATCATTCTTAACTTCTATCCTGATATATAAGTTAACATTTGCCATAAGAGAAATAGTACAAAATGTTATTCAATTTATAAAGCACCTAGGGATGCAATAATCAAAACAAAAAAAATTATTGTGATTGAATAACATATAATATAAACAAAAAGAAAGGAAAAATAAATTAAATAACTCGGGAATATAATTTTGAACTTTAACATGAAATGGTTGCTTATCTTGTGCCACATATACTAGATGACTACTGCAGCAGTGGGGGCCGACGACGAATGCATTGTATCGATTTTTGTTTCTCTTTTGTAAACTGCTCTGAATTGTGTCATGCTTCTTAACGTGTTGTATTGGTCGTTTCACGTGCTTATCCATACCACGTGTTGTGCTGAGCTACTGTCCCGATTAATCAAACCCAGCACGTCCCATTTAGCTAAAGTGTTGTGTTGTGCTGGCTAAGTTACGTGTTGTGCTAGGTTGTGCTCAACTTTTAGCGTGTTCTAAGCTTAATTTCCTGACGAAATACAAAGCAAGCCCATGTACTTAACGCTCGATACCATGGCCCATGGGTTCGAAATACGAACCAGGCAACTCATTTCGTGAAAGATCTTCAAAAACGTAAAACGAGGGCTAGTTCAGCCGCAACTTGGTCGTTTTGTCAAATGCCCCGGCTGGACTCCAGGTATTGTTATATGCATTAGCATATAACAACACGTGTTCAAAAAATTTATAAGAAAAAACGAGGGTACTAGTAACCTACTTCATTATTTCAGTCAAAAAAAACATATGCTATTGTTCTTTCCGCAACAATTTTTCCATTCCCCTATCTCTGCTGATAAAGAAAAACTCTTTTCAAATTTTTTTTTCTGTAGACATTTGATTGAGCCATGAAAATAGATGAGATATTCAGATACTGTTTTTTTTTTTTATTTTCTTCATTGCAAATGCTCTTTTTTTATCATGGTATTTGTAAGTGGGGGCTTTGGAGATATTTGAGATTTGGGTTAAACATATTAAGAAATCAATGCTCAAGTGAAACATGGTTTATCATCTGTTGTATTTTGATGTCGATTTATTGAAGAGATGATTAATGCAACAATTGCAGCAACAGCCGGGTGGATTAAAAATGGATGCGCAACTTGCTTGAAGAAATTTTGTAAATTTGAGTCTTAATAGAAAATCAATCGAGCGTTAAGTACATGGGCAATAGTAACGTTTGAATTAGATTGATAGCTGAAGAAAAAAAATCAAAATTGATCGACTTTTAAAAAAGAGGACCATGAAAGTGTGACGGACAAAATCCAATATAGTCACCCTATACAAGGCCTCCTAAAGTGGGCCAATAACAAAATGTTTTGATTTTCTTGTAGATTGGAGAGAGTTAGGGTGTGCAAATGCATGACGTTGTGGATTAGAGTCACCCGTAACCAAACCGTCAAAATTGCGGATTTGGAAAATTGAACGTGAACGCCCAATCACCCGCGGATCTCGACCTCTCGCGGATCGGGCCGGATTGTACGGGACCGGATGCGGATTAACCGCGGATTTAGTAAAAAAATAAAAAAAATAAAGAAAGAAAGTAAGTAAAACATTGCATTAGTAGTAGTACTTGCAATGATATTACTAACAGATGCATCCGGAATTAGTTGCAACCCTACAAGTGCATCTTCAGTCGAATTACTAATGTTAATTTTCATGAATTTTCTTATCGTAAAGAAGAAGAAAAACTGTGAAATGAAAATGAAAATCATTTAAGAAAGTGGTTTGGCCAGAGAACCTGAGAGACTAAGGTAGTTAAGAGGTGAAGGTATCTCAATGGTTGATAATGGAGAGAAACTTCCAAGGAGTTTATTATTACTGAGCTGAGACTCGTGAAAGAAATTGTTTCGAGAAACACTTCTGCAAATGAAAGTATAAAGATATTTAGGAAAATCAAAAACAAATTTTAATTAATCGACATTTCGTGTTTGTCACCAGAAGTTAATTAACCATATTATTTGTCTTATAGATTACGGTGCGGATAAATCCGCGGATTTACAAAACCAACCGCAACCAAACCGCTGAACCTTGCGGATTTGAGAATTCATCCGTGACCGGCCCATAGACTCTTGAGGATTGGTTTTCACCCGCAATTTTGCGGACGGTTACGGATGAAATCCGCGGTTCCAGATTGTATGCACACCCCTAGAGAGAGTGAATGGTTGGGTCCACTTTGCCTATCACCTATATCCGAAAATGTAGGCAGCCCAAGTCTTTTGATCTCCCCTTGGATAATCTGTCGAGAATTATCTCGGTCATTCTAGCACAACTGTATCCTACTAGCACTAAACTACTTTTTCAATTTTTGATGAAATAATTGACGGGACATTTTTATTAGCTTCCTCCAACTTCTCAATATCTTATCATAAATCAAATCAAGCATTTTCAGTACACTTCTTTCTATAGAATCCATTTTATAGTCAACTTTGATACAGTAACATTAAATGGAAATATAATGAACTTGTCATTAAACTGAAATGAGTAGTACATTATCAGGTCATATGACTCACGAATATCAAATCATAAATGCAACACAAATAATCAATATCCTCTGCTTGTAACCCATCGGGCATCAATTATGAATGGGCAGGAAAAAACTTTATTCGGGGTATGGGTCTGGATGGAAAAGATAATTGCAATTAGGCATTCAATTAGTAACAATTTGCACAATCCAAGAGTCTAAAAGTGTACCGAGTCTTTCATTATGGGGCAACTCTGATTGTGACTTCTTACATGTAGCTTCTGGAGGATCTTCTAGGGGTATAAGTGTGATGTGGAACGATGTAATATTTCTACCGGTGGAAGACTACCTGTTAGCCTTTTCCGATTTTCATTAAATTCAAGAATGTCTCTGATAATTTTGAATGGTAATTCACCTCAGTTAATGGAGCATCTGATTATCTTTCTTTATAATAAGAGACCCCAAAACGCCACATGTCGGCACCATAATTATTCTTAATTTTGGTGAAGCCACGTCATCACTAATTATCCATGTCATCATTATCTGATTGGCTACTCTATGAGATCGGATGCAGTAGGCAAACGTCTAAAGACACATGCAACCCAAAGGTCACTTAGAAAGGATACATCTGTATATATTTTCGCACTTAGTTTGTGGTAAAGATGTTCTACAGGTCCCTTAGGTAGAGAATCTTTAAAGTCAAAACAACATTTAGGAAGGGAATATCGCCACCATTAAGTAACAAAAAAACAAGTAACAAAGGTCGCAAACTTTTCAAACGATCTTTAACCCCCTCTAATGGAGACAAAATGTAGCACATATTATTACGAAAAGTCGCCTATAAACACACAAATACATAAGCATCTTTCTAATAAGGGACACAACCTTTTGAGAAGATAGCTATTGGCTTCGTCTTTTGGTTCGAGTTGCAAGAGGTTTACGACTCTTCGCTTGGGAAACGTCAATATAAAATATCAATGAGTAACATATTTATTCACCATTAAATCACTCAAAATCAACGAGATCAAGTTCTGAGAATATTTTGTGATCCTCTAAGAGTTTTTAGTCCCAACATGTTGCAGCCTATATTATAGTATACAGATTTTCAGTTCTCATATTCTGTCTTACTATATATAGATTTAACTAAGTAGAAACTCAAATGCCAAAATATTGAAGCACATCATCAGAGTTTTACTATGAAGAGTTAAATTTTTCAGTCAGATCAAATTGATGGACATCATCATCCAACATCATATCTATGTCAAAATGTAGATTACTGTCCGCAGTTGAATATTGCTCGGAGTCAACCAACTCCGACCCAGATGTGGATGGCATCATTGATCTACACATGGTTGGAGATGAATTAAATGTCGGGAGATCATTCCAAACGGCAAACTAAGATGAGGGGACAATTGACTTATGTTTCTTTTTAGTAGGCAAAAGAGAAAATCGTAAAACTAATAGTTTTGAAAGCAAACCCGGTTGCTTCATTGTATTTTTCTTCTCATATTCCTTTGATCCCCTCTCTTGAAACTCGACATGTCAACAATTTTTATGATATGTGGTTAAAGCACGTCGGCAAATCTTTTCATGTCACCACAATCCATGTCGCCAACTCATCCATACAATAAGGTCACACCAACGTTTTGTGCATAAGATAAATTCTCACATACACAAACTCAGTGATTTGACAAGATTGGATTACGGTGTAGATGAGGTTGGAATTCAGGTTCCACTTAGGATATGAACTGCACAAGATACCGGAGGAGGATCGGAAATCTGAGCCAATATTATCTCTTCTATGTTGAAAAAGTTTGTGTTGTTCTCTTTGACATTTCTCTTAAACTAACAAGGATACAACATAAAGACAGCACAGGGCATGCCGGTTCTATGAATACATGAAATTAATGTCTGGGCACATTTCAGTTGATCCAAGTAAAATGTTGAGTTTTCATAACTTTTCTTGTAATGAAGTACAATTAGCATACCAAAATATCTAGGATTCATTGATAAGTGGGGCCACGGGTTTGGCAAGGTGTGAATTACCCATCCTCCTCTCTTTGAAACAAGGGATGCTTCCGGTTCTGTCGTATTAATAACTTCGTGTGGGAAAGGAAGGAAGATCAATCTTTGTTTTTTTTTTTTTGTTTTTTTGAAGCATAATCTCTGTGTGATAAACCATTTTCTTTATATTTTTAGTCTTATCTTCTGTAGAAAATTTTATTGTTTGAGATATGAAATCACAACAAGTTAAAAGTTATTTTTCTAATATAAGCCCCAATTTCTTTAATTTCTCCTAGGGCCCCCAAATACCTTGCTACGGCCCTGTCCCAAAGTTAGTGATGAAATTGAACATCTGAAACGATTTCAAATATCTGCTTCTTTGATCTCCATCAAGCCATCTGTAAACCAAAACTCCAACCATGACACATCTGATCAGGGAAACAGATAGCTCCGGTAACTTGTTTTTCCCCCTCAGCGGAAGCCGCACTCACACACAGTAGTCTCCCACTCTTATCTTTACCAAGAGTTTAGGGTTTACTAGATATATATATTGGAGTTTCTACAATTTACTAGAATGCCCTTCAACTATCTCCAGTGACGAGTACATGAGAATTAGAGGATTTCGGTGTAACTTTGCCAAATGTTCCCCCAAATGCAATAACAAAAATACAAAAAAATCTCTTGAGGCAGGGATGTCACAACAGTCATGCTTGGGACTTGGACAGTGCGTGAGCCAATCTTGAGTGACTAAAAATATATCCAACCTAACCATCGGAGGATGCTGAGAGTTAGTACGGGTATATTTTCCAGCAGCCATAGGCAAGTCCATGAGTTTCATGCCTACTAAAAAATATTCTAAAGTAATTTCTGCTAGTTGTACAATCCCCTGCAACATTTCTCTCTGATTGAGAAAGAATTACATTGAAATTTCCACCAATTACCCATGGAACGAAAAGCCTAATAGCAGAAAGTTTTTGCTAATACTGCCTATAATAACTACAAGCATCTAACCCGGTGCATACGCACCGGAAAAAGTCGCAATATTGTATCCTGCATATACCCAGAGAATTATTGGTTTACATAGTTTGAGCTTAGAAATGATATGCGGCAACTTCAAAATGGTGTCCCAACTTTTTCTTGTGCACATCTCCCCTGAAAAAGAAATAGATTATAAAGAAGTCATTGCTTAGGGAAACCGAAAACGTCTAATTGTGGAACAAAGGTAGGGAACATTGGATTGAGAAATAGTAGTGATCCTAGTTTGCATAAAAAAGATTAGTCACGTGTAAGCAAATTGATATCTGGTTCACTTGTTTTGCCTTCATACTTGCCTTCATAAAAAGGATTAGCACTTATAATGTGCATGAGCCACCTCAATAATGTTATCGTATTAATCTAACCTCAATTCACAGCAAATTGATAGTATAAAAATTAAACATGAACCCACTTTTGAGTTGTGGCACTCATCGGGTGTTTATGTATTCCTGAACCCATGCATATCCTTAATTACTTTTCTAGTGGCCATATTGCATATCTATAATCAACGTAAACCTAGACTGCCTTCTTTTATAAATTTACATTTCTTGCTCTATCTCTCTCTATCTCTTTTATTGCACGATGGTAGTTGAAAAACTCATGCCTTACTTCTATTGTGCAGTTTCGGTGAGGCTGCTCTCTTCTTGCTTGGGAGTTGATTCGCTATGGAATCCTCTTGGCCTTTGTACATTCTTTCCTCATCTATATAATTTTTTGTTGTATTGATCCAAAAAAAAAAAAAATCAACCCTGTAACCTTTGCAATGTCTTTTCCCATTACCCATGAAAACAATATTGTCTTTCCCTTTCAAATTTCTAATTTTCCCAGAAAAATCACCCCATAGAGGAGAAATTTACACACAATAATCTCAACCTTAATCCCTTAATTATTCAAAAAAACAAAAAAAAATCCATGTAACAATAGATACTCATGCATACCTGACACATCTAGATCATGGAAAGGGATAACCCAATCTAATATGTTGGCCTTAATCTCTAAGAACGAATATGGTCTAATAGTCCATACCTTTTGTATGTTTCCCGAACATCCTATGCTTCCTTTCATTCCAAATACAAAGTACAATCCAGACAACTCACAAATACAAAGTACAATCCAGAGAATTACCTTCCAAGAGAGAAGATGATAGCATGTGACTCGTAGAAGATCGTTTCAATGTCTCCTCTTTTCACCCAATCACACCACTACCATGCATAAAATAATGCCAAATTGGCGTAGCTTTTGGGCAATGCAAGAAAAAATGTGGTATACAACTGCTTTCACTTACTGCACTGATCACCAAAGTCCTGCTTCTCCTACTTATATAATCTTCGGTGAGAATAAAATATATATTTTGAATTTCTTCAATTCCTTCTTAATACTACAGACAAAATAAATGAATGGCTGAGGATCAATGGGAAACATGGGATACTGGTATTTATATCTATTTTTTGGTCAATCATCAGCTGTATTCTAAGAGGGAATTTTCCGAAAACATGGTTTGAACTTGAAGAGGGATACGATTGGTAGTCAGGTAAGCAATATTGTACGGTTTTGGAGTCTTTCAATCAAATGTCAGTTAAAACTTACCCGAAATGAAACGCTTGGTGGCCGGTGTTTTGCTGGAGTGTTCCAAACAACTGTCGGTTGGAAATAAATAGCTGACGTTTGGTGTGACCTTATTGTATGGATGAGTTGGCGACATGGTTGGAAACAAGTTACCGGAGCTATCTGTTTCCCTGATCAGATGTGTCATGGTTGGAGTTTTGGTTTACAGATGGCTTGATGGAGATCAAAGAAGCAGATATTTGAAATCGTTTCAGATGTTCAATTTCATCACTAACTTTGGGACAGGGCCGTAGCAAGGTATTTGGGGGCCCTAGGAGAAATTAAAGAAATTGGGGCTTATATTAGAAAAATAACTTTTAACTTGTTGTGATTTCATATCTCAAACAATAAAATTTTCTACAGAAGATAAGACTAAAAATATAAAGAAAATGGTTTATCACACAAAGATTATGCTTCAAAAAAACAAAAAAAAAAAAAACAAAGATTGATCTTCCTTCCTTTCCCACACGAAGTTATTAATACGACAGAACCGGAAGCATCCCTTGTTTCAAAGAGAGGAGGATGGGTAATTCACACCTTGCCAAACCCGTGGCCCCACTTATCAATGAATCCTAGATATTTTGGTATGCTAATTGTACTTCATTACAAGAAAAGTTATGAAAACTCAACATTTTACTTGGATCAACTGAAATGTGCCCAGACATTAATTTCATGTATTCATAGAACCGGCATGCCCTGTGCTGTCTTTATGTTGTATCCTTGTTAGTTTAAGAGAAATGTCAAAGAGAACAACACAAACTTTTTCAACATAGAAGAGATAATATTGGCTCAGATTTCCGATCCTCCTCCCGGTATCTTGTGCAGTTCATATCCTAAGTGGAACCTGAATTCCAACCTCATCTACACCGTAATCCAATCTTGTCAAATCACTGAGTTTGTGTATGTGAGAATTTATCTTCCTTGTAAAAAGAGAATGGGAAGAAAATCCAAACCTTGCTCCTCATGTAAGGTATGAAAATTGACCAAGAAAATGAAAAACGAGCCACTGGTTAAAAAGACACGGCAGTATAGTCTCTCGGGGCAGCGGGCCTCCTCCTCCTCACTGGCCGCAAACAATTGTCCATTGGGATTAGCTCAGGGGCATATTTAGTAAAATCACACAAAATATCCTTTATATATATTGAATCAAACCCTAGGATTTCAAAGAGAAGTTTTACTCAAAGAGATTGCGGAGATCGCCAGAGGAGGCGCGTTGAGGCCTAAGGGAAAAACCAGAACGAGTTCACCTTGCGGATTCCAAAATCGATGGGGGTTTATGATCGGAGTTTTGATTTCATGTGGGAACCTCTGCGCATTCCTTGGAGATCAAAGAGAAGAGAGAAAACACAGATCTTTGAAATTGTTGTCATAATGACTTCTCCTCTCAAGTCTATGTAGTTTCACTACTCCTTCCTTTCTTCAAGTAAGATATGTATAATAATTGTCTTTGATTTCATTCTCTTGCACACAACGCTGGCATTCATATTTGGTCCTTCTATGCAGATACTCCAGCTGCAGCATCAGTAGTATTGTTGGCTGGTGTTGCTGCTCATCTACAGAACTCTTAAGACGGAGAAATAGATCAATTATGCAGTGCTACTTGTCAGAGAAAATTGCTGCTTTAGTTGAAATCTGTTGTGGGGTGTACTCATATCTGAACTTCGGAGCTTAATTTTCAATTGTTAGAAAGATTATTCTTTGTTACTTGCTGCAACAAACATTCAGTTTAGACTTATAAATGTTGTTAGTTTTTTCTTCTTTTGATAGTCAGATTACATACATATTTTGGTGCTTGATAGAACCTTGGATCAAACAAAGAAAAACACAAGTGATGATAATGCTTGCCAATTACTTATAAAGAAAACTTACATTGGTGCTTATCAGTTTCAAATTTGTAAGTCTCTTTATTTGTTAAAGCAATTTAGGCACATTCAGTTTAGACTTATAAATGTTGTTAGTTTTTTCTTCTTTTGATAGTCAGATTACATACATATTTTGGTGCTTGATAGAACCTTGGATCAAATATAAAAAAACACAAGTGATGATAATGCTGGCCAATTACTTATAAAGAAAACTTACATTGGTGCTTATCAGTTTTAAATTTGTTTATCTCTTATTTGTTAAAGCAATTGCAGATATCTCCCCAGTGTTTTAAAATACGTTAATGTGAAGCGATACGCTAACCTAGTAAAGCGTAAAGCGTAGCTTCAATACGTTATTGAAGCGCAGCTTCACAAAATTAAAAAAAAATACTAATAGATATCTATGTGAAACTGACCAACACAAAACCAAAAACCAATCTAATAATCCATGATAAAAGGAATAAATAAAGCATATGCAGAGAGTTGTAGTTTTTAGGGTTTTTAATACTAAAACCTAAGAAGGAAACGTTGGGACTTATAAACAGGAATAAAATCCCTGTATATTCTCTAGAAAACCTAAGAAGGAAATCTTGAGACTTGTTTTTGGAATTAAATCCTGTTTTTTTCTCTAGAAAATCTAAGAAGGAAATATTGGGACTTGTTTTTGGCATTTAAATTCCTACTCTCTAGAATATACTTTTTTTCTTCTCTAGAAAATATACCCTAGTATTAATGCGGAAGTATTGAAGCGTTTTTTTAGTGAAGCGCTAAAAAGCGCGCTTCAATACGCGCTTCAAAACGTTTTTTAAAACACTGTATCTCCCCATTATTTCATTGTTGATTTAGTTTTGTTTCCAAAATTATTTCTAATTACATGACCATGCAAATGTTTCCAAGACTACGAGAGCTCTGTTGGAAATATTGCCAAGATCAAAACTACAAAGTGCAACAATATCAAATGCAGTCTGCACAATTCATTCCTCCAAAGACACGAGAGCTCTGTTGGAAATAGCTTTTTCTACTTGATTAACTCAAAATGACAAAAGTTAATTTAGGAACTTAAAACTTTTTAGTGGAACAAAAAAACTTGCTTCTGGCAATATGTGCCCTATTCAGAAAGTGTGAGCCGTTAGATCAAAGCAGATCAACGATGAAAATTTTACCCTAAACTGCACTCTAAGCCTTATAAGTGGAGCTAGTTGTCCACAGTTCTTTTCCGCCTCCTAAACCAAACCCTAACCCTAGAATCTCTCTCATGTTCTTTCTTCTTCTTCATCATGTTCCAGAAACAGAAACATCAAATTAATGGCCCTCACAATGACTTTTCCTCTCAGAAAACCATGATCTGTTGTTGTTGTAAACCTGTGAGCTCTAAAATTCGTTTCGAGATAATCCGTGGAATCAGCTTGTCCTTGTTTGTGAGGCTTTGGTGTTGTACTAAGACTCTCATCAGTTGGTTCTATACAAGCTTTTTCAGCATAAAATGTTTCCTATGGCATAAATCTGACTTTATATTAGTTAATCCATCTTAGCTAGCTAGTCTTCTGCTAGTTTTTATATGTAAATTTCAGATTAATTTAAATGGTTATTTGCATCTGTGGCTTGTTCTTTGGTCTCTGAATAGTTTAATTTGGTTACTTCTATTTGATTGTGGACATAATTCCTCTATATCTCTATATAAATCCTGGAAAGACTATACAGTTGAAGATGTCGATCTACTACCATTAGTGTTGAAATTGAAGTTCTTAGTTTCTACTGTCCTTTTGAGTAACTAAAAAAATGTTATTATAGCCCATCTTCATTATTCTCTATCTGAATTCAGTTTGTATGTGAAATGCATGTTTAATTGCATCCTAAAATGTATGTTACTTTGAGCAATGTGCCTTTGCTTTTAAGCACCATCAAAGAACCACATTAATGTTCTCTTGTATTGATTTTTCTGTCAAAAGATTAACTTACAATGTTCCGGTCTTGATGTAAGTGCAAGCTTGCAGCTCTTGCTCACGGGTAATGATTTGCAAGTCTCAACCGTGCAGTTCAGTACTGTTTACTAAGATGATATTTGAAGAAAAGGCTCTTTGCATCAGTAAAAGTCATCTATGAGGCTTCAACCCTATACAGTAGTTATTGCAATGCGCCACAAGCTCAAATTCTGCAGTTGGTACAATTAAGATAAATGCAGATCTTACCTAATCACTAACTAGGTACAACAGAAATATCCGGTTTAGATAAGGGTTATTATGGTAAATCATACACTTCCCTTATAACTGAACCAAAGCCCTAATATTTTTGGTAGGTGTTTAGTGTGAGAGTGGAGGCTGGCAGTGTATGAGTGAGGCGGAAAAACCAAAGGAGGAGTAGTTCTTCTTGCCGTTTCCAAAATCTGATGGAGGGTATCATGTGGGAACGAGAACCGTTACACATAGCTTGGTGGAGATCAAAGAGAAGAGAGAAGACACAGATCCTTGAAATTGTAGTCATAATGACTTATCCTCTCAAATCTAAATTGTTAGTTCCCTTCTAATCCATATGAGGTTGCAGAATTAGGTAAGATCTGTAAAAGAATTTTGTTGGTGTTCGGTATTTTCATTCTTGATCTTAGCCCTCTATTGACATTCATGGTTTTGATTTTTCTATGCAGGGTTTGTCTCATATGTGATGTGAGATTTCACCTAATAAGTCTTGCAGCATCTCCAGGCTCTCATTGTTGGGAGAATCACTGAATTAGAGATTTTGTAAGTTTCTCACGGTTTCCAATTGGTTTTATTTAAGAAAAAATTTTAGGGTGTTTTCATTTTCGATTCTTGTACCGTATGTATTTTTGTAACTTTCTCTTGTGAACACGAGAAAGATCAGGTCAGAGCTTATATTTCAGTTGCTAGTGTAGATTTTCATTTCCGTTATTGGCTATTACAAGTGTTCACTTGGATTTGCTTCATCTATAAAAATTGTTAGTTTTTGATGATATTTTGGTGCTTGATAGAATCTGTACCTCATTGCTAGTTATGCTTGAATCGATATTTCCCTGCATATTTTTTTTTTGTTGTATGAGTTCTATTTCTCTATCACTCCTACTAATTACCCGGCAACTCAAACACTGATATGTTTGTTACAGTGCAACTGGATCATACCATAGCCTGTAATATACACTACAGGAAAATATACATCTACAATCTGGAGATTTACAACGCTTCGCTAAGTATTGTAGAAAGTCCTATGTTTTACAACTGGTTTCAAAGGAAGAGTTGTCGTATATCATCACTGCCAACTCTTAGGAAACAAGGGGTTGCGCTAAGAAAATAAACGACAACTCCTTAAGCAAAACAGTTGTGACGACATTTAGCTATAACAACGTTGTTCCATATATGTAGTGACTTAGCCTATCACAATACTCACAAGTGTTGTTGAAGAACACAAAAATATGATAATGAAAAATATGTTAGAGGGGAGATTCGAACATGAACCTACTACATGGAAGTCTAGCTCATCAACCACCCTTTCAGTAAACAAGTTTTGATTTTTTTCTTTTTTTTAAATAGAAACCTACAACAACACTTATAAGTGTTGTTGAAGTAAAAATATATAATGTTCCAATATGTAGTGACTTAGCCTATCACAATTCTGACAAGTGTTGTTGAAGAACACAAAAATATGATAATGAAAAAAATGTTAGAGGGGAGATTCGAACATGAACCTACTGCATGGAAGTCTAGCTCATCAACCACCCTTTCAGTTCACAAGTTTCGGTTTTCTTTTTTTTTTTAAATAGAAACCTACAACAACACTTATAAGTGTTGTTGAAGTAAAAATATATATATATATAATGTTGGAAAAAATGAGGTTATAGGGGAGATTCGAACATGAATCTACTGCATGGACGTCTAGCTCATCAACCATCCTTACCGTTCACAAGTTTTGTTTTTTTTTTTTTTTTTAATAAAAATGTATAACAACACTTATAAGTGTTGTTGAAGTAAAAATATAGAAATAGGGTTTCTTTAAGGTTTCGATCTCGGATCCTGGGTTTCTTTAAGGTTTCTTTTTTTTTTCTTTTTTTTCTTACCAAGTTTCTGACTTAGAGTAGTCAACTCACGGCCAGGTTTCGATCTCGGATCCTGGTACGCATACAATATGCGTAAATAGGGTTTTTAAGGTTTCGTAGAATATCTCGAAGAAATCTTACCTATAAATGGATGGATTCATCGTTCTTACCAGATTTCTAAATTAGAGTAGTCAACTCGCGGCCAGGTTTCGATCTCGGATCCTAGTACGCATACAATATGCAGAAATAGGGTTTCTTTAAGGTTTCGTAGAATATCTCGAAGGAATCTTACCTGTAAATGGATGGATTCGTCGTTCTTACCGAATTTATGAATTAGAGTAGTCAACTCGCGGCCAGGTTTCGATTTAAGAGCCTGGTATGCATACAATATGCAGAAATAGGGTTTTTTTAAGGTTTTGTAGAATATCTCTAAGGAATCTTACCGTAAATGGATGGATTCGTCATTCTTACCAAGTTTCGACTTGTTAGTCAACTCGCTGCTGTGTTTCGATCTCGGGTCCCGTACGCATACAATATGCGTAAATAGGTTTTTTTAAGGTTTCGTAGAATATCTCGAAGGAATCTTACCTGAAAATGGATCAATTCGTCGTTCTTACCAAGTTTCTGACTTAGAGTAGTCAACTCACGACCAGGTTTCGATTTCGGATCCTGGTACGCATACAATATGCGTAAATAGGTTTTTTTTTAAGGTTTCGTAGAATATATCGAAGAAATCTTACTCGTAAATGGATGGATTCGTCGTTCTTACCAAGTTTCTGACTTAGAGTAGTCAACTTACGGCCAGGATTCGATCTCGGAGCATGGTATGCATAAAATATGCATAAATAAGGTTTGTTTAAGGTTTCGTAAAATATCTCGAAGGAGTCTTACCTGTAAATGGATGGATTCGTCGTTCTTACCAAGTTTCTGACTTAGAGTAGTCAACTCGCGGCCAAGTTTCGATCTCGGAGCATTGTATACATAGAATATGCAGAAATACGGTTTGTTTAAGGTTTCGTAGAATATACCGAAGGAATCTTACTTGTAAATGGATGGATTCGTCATTTTTACCCAGTTTTTGACTTAGAGTAGTCAACTCGCGGCCAGGTTTCGATCTTGGAGCCCGGTATGCACATAATATACAGAAATATGGTTTGTTTAAGGTTTCGTATAATATTTCGAAGGAATCTTACTTGTAAATGGATGGTTTCTTCGTTCTTACCAAGTTTCTGACTTAGAGTAGTCAACTCGCGGCCATGTTTCGATTTAAGAGCCTGGTATGCATAAATTTATGCAGAAATAGAGTTTGTTTAAGGTTTCGTAGAATATCTAGAAGAAATCATACCTGTAAATGGATGGATTCGTCGTTCTTACCAAATTTATGAATTAGAGTAGTCAACTCGCGGCCAGGTTTCGATCTCGGATCCTAGTACGCATACAATATGCAGAAATTGGGTTTTTTAAAGGTTTCGTAGAATATCTCGAAGGAATCTTACCTGAAAATGGATAAATTCGTCGTTCTTACCAAGTTTCTGACTTAGAGTAGTCAACTCACTGCCAGGTTTCGATCTCGGATCCTGGTACGCATATAATATGTAGAAATAGGGTTTTTTAAAGGTTTCGTAAAATATCTCGAAGGAATCTTACCTGTAAATGGATGGATTCGTCTTTTTTACCGAATTTATGAATTAGAGTAGTCAACTCGCGGCCAGGTTTCGATTTAAGAGCCTGGTATGCATACAATATGCAGAAATAGGGTTTTCTTTAAGGTTTTGTAGAATATCTCGAAGGAATATTACCTGTAAATGGATGGATTCGTCATTCTTACCAAGTTTCTAACTTACAGTAGTCAACTCGCGGCCAGGTTTCGATCTCGGATCCTGGTACGCATACAATATGCAGAAATAGGGTTTTTTTAAGGTTTCGTAGAATATCTCGAAGGAATCTTACCTGTAAATGGATGAATTCGTCATTCTTACCAAGTTTTTGACTTAGAGTAGTCAACTCGCGGCCAGGTTTCGATCTAGGAGCCTGGTATGCATAAATATATGCATAAATAGGATTTGTTTAAGGTTTCGTAGAATATCTCGAAGGAATCTTACCTGTAAATGGATGTATTCGTCATTCTTACCAAGTTTCTGACTTAGAGTAGTCAACTCGCGGCGAGGTTTCGATCTCGGAGCCTGGTATGCATACATATATGCATAAATAGGGTTTGTTTAAGGTTTCGTAGAATATCTCGAAGGAATCTTACCTGTAAATGGATGGATTCGTCATTCTTACAAAGTTTCTGACTTAGAGTAGTCAACTCGCGGCCAGGTTTCGATCTCGGATCCTAGTACGCATTTCATATGCAGAAATAGGGTTTTTTTAAGGTTTCGTAGAATATCTAGAAGAAATCTTACCTGTAAATGGATGGATTCATCGTTCTTACCAGATTTCTGAATTAAAGTAGTCAACTCGCGGCCAGGTTTCGATCTCGGATCCTAGTACGCATACAATATGCAGAAATAGGGTTTTTTTAAGGTTTCGTAGAATATCTCGAAAGAATCTTACCTGTAAATGGATGGATTCGTCGTTCTTACCAAGTTTCTGACTTAAAGTAGTCAACTCGCGGCCAGGTTTCGATTTAAGAGCCTGGTACGCATACAATATGCAGAAATAGGGTTTTTTTAAAGTTTCGTAGAATATCTAGAAGAAATCTTACCTGTAAATGGATGGATTCGTCGTTCTTACCAGATTTCTGAATTAGAGTAGTCAACTCGCGGCCAGGTTTTGATCTCGGATCCTTGTACGCATACAATATGCAAAAATAGGGTTTTTTTTTAAGGTTTCGTAGAATATCTCGAAGGAATCTTACTTGTAAATGGATGAATTCGTCGTTCTTACCAAGTTTCTGACTTAGAGTAGTCAACTCACGGCCAGGTTTCGATCTCGGATCCTGGTACGCATACAATATGCAGAAATAGGTTTTTTTTTAAGGTTTCGTAGAATATCTAGAAGAAATCTTACCTGAAAATGGATGGATTCGTCGTTCTTACCAAGTTTCTGACTTAGAGTAGTCAACTCGCGGCCAGGTTTCGATCTCGGAGCATGGTTTGCATACAATATGCAGAAATAGGGTTTCTTTAAGGTTTAGTAGAATATTCGGAAGGAAATTTACCTGTAAATGGATGGATTCATCGTTCTTACCAAGTTTGAAGTTCGGAACGACATTGAGCTTCATATTTATTGATTTTTATGATGTATCATGCTAAGTTTGAAGTCAGAACCATCTTAGAGCTTCTTGGTTCATAGTTTGTACGTCGTTATACCACATTTGAAGTTCGAATCGACATTGAGTTTCATATTTATCGATTTCGATGATGTATCACGCTAAGTTTGAAGTCAGAACCCTCTTAGAGCTTATTTTTTCCTATTTTGTTTGTCGTTATAACACATTAGAAGTTCAAATCAACACTTGAGTTTCATATATCTCGATTTTGATGATGTATCCTACTAATTAAGTTTGAAGTCAAAACTCGTCTGGAGCTTCATAGTCCATCTTTAGTAATCTTGTAACCCGAGTCTACCAATGCGAACTAAATCTACTTCATGACCTGTATGACTAGTCGAAATTACTTCATGACCAATGTAACTAGTTTAAATTCAAACCGGAAGCACAAAGAGAAAGCACAAAAGCACAAAGAAACACACCAATTATCGAATTCATTTCTTATTTTTCAGCTTCATTCTTATACATTTTTTGGATTTTTTTATATCAAAATGTCGATAACAATGTCCTTAATTTATTAAAAAATTTTTTGAATTTTTTTCGTGTCGAAGGTTGATAATGAAACCGAATACATGAGCTCGTATTAGCACAAAAACAAACACATACTTCTCAATCCGTATGACATCCCAAATACAATCTCAACCGTCAAGATCTTTTCTTAATCCGTATGAGTATCCCATATACAATCTCAACCGTCCATCATTCTAATTCGGATTCACTTTTTTTTTTCTCCGAAGAATGTCAAACCCTCCTTCACCCACTCAACCTAATTCCTATCTGTTCTTCTCTCAATCACCGCCGCTGAAGAACACCTCTCCACAGGTGACCGCGGTGCTCCATCACCACCGCTGCTCTTCTCTCGATCCCTCTTCTTCATCATCTTCTCTCCATCTCTCTCTTTAACTCCCCCTTTTCTCTCTCTATACCGTCTACTTTGAAACTCATTTTCTTTTTTTGTTAATCTCCCTTTTTTTTTTCTCTGCTCTTCTTCTGTTGAATATCGAGAAGTAAAATTTAGGTATGGCTTGAGGAAAACTAAATCGTATAAAAGAAGAAGGAGTTGGTGTTTATGCTAATTATGAAGAAGAAGATTGAGCCGCTGTCATGAATCGAGAACTAGGTTTTCTCTGTGAATCGCTAATTGAGTTAGAAATTGAGAAATTAAACATGGGTTTGGTGAAGATAGTATGATGAGGAAGAATTTCAGGAGTGAGGATTTGAGACTAAACTGGGGGTTTCTCTCAATTTTGTTGTTGTTATAGCCAAGAACAGAAAATCTAGGGTTTGATTGAGACGGTGGTTTGATGGAGTTGCGGATGGTGATTTAATGGAGTCTCAGAATCGTGGGATTGAAGCAGATTGGATCTGAGCCGAGGATTTGGGTTCGTGAATTTTGTAAACAAGGAAGATGGTTTGAGAGCTATTGAGAAGCTTAATGGGTATGGCTGAACCTAACCCCAATGTAGAAAAATAATTATGAGCTCATTAACGGGAGTACTCTCAAAATCGAGTATGATGCTTAAAGCGTGAATGAAATTTCGTTATTGTGTGTTTTTAAGTTTTTCTCGATTTTGTTACGACAAACATTGTTCCAGATTTTTGATTTTCATAGCCTGCGGTTTGTGTTTTCTTTAGTTTTGTTTTCTCATTATCTTTTATATTATGCCTGAATGTGCAATTTTGTTGTTTTATACAATCCAGTCTAAATCATAGTAACTATATCAACGGGTTGGTGCTTGAATGAATTTCAGCTGATGAATTGAACCTATATAGAAGCAGGAGGATACTATACAGGAAGAAGATGAAGATGACGAGGGTGAGAATGGGATAATCGTGATGTTAGTAATGGTGGTGGTGGAGGATCACAATCTGGAAAATTGGGTCTAAGGTTGCTTCATTTTTGAGGTAAAGCGTGGGTTTTCTCATTGGATTGGTCATGTGTTTGTAGGCGTATCTTTTTCTGGCATCTGCTTGTTATTATATTTGTTTGTATCGTATGTTAACCCTCTATTGATTGATATCTGTGGGGTGTTGCAGTGTGAGGTGGTAGAGGACGACGAGATTGGTGAATTTCTTTGAAAGAAGGCGTCACCAATTGATGTTTGCTTGACCGTGATTATGAGAAGAAGCCCGATGATGATTCGCCTATCTCGTTGTAAAACTCAATAGAAGCTGTCAAAGAGGCCTTTAGCTTTACTAATTTGATTGAGAACCCCACCATGAGTACTTTCAATATGCTCATGTCTGTTTGTGCAAGTGCACAAAATTCAGAAGGTAAATTCTTTCAAAATTATTATAATTCTCATTTTTGTGTACACTCTTGTAGTCATTTTTTATGCCTCTTGTTGTTTGCATTTTTAGGAGATTTTTAAGTTTTATAACTTGTTAAAGAAGATGGAACGAAAGCTGATTGCAAACTTTACACTACTTTAATATCCACTTGATTTGCAATTTCGTGTACCTAGACCTAGAGTTTTTATGCTTCGGCACTACCGACCAGGTGTTGGTTGGAATGGTTGATGTTATTCTCTCGGATGTTGCTCAACCCGACCGGGTGTGTCTTTGTGAGGAAATGAGGAGATATTTGAACTTGGTAATATTTGATAAGGATGGTATCACCATAAAAGATGTCACCAATATTTGTTCATGTTTTTTCTGTATGTTTCAGGCCGTGCCTGCTTCAGTGGAAAGTGATGAGGAGGATGAAGTACCCTCACTTGCAAAGGCAGTTGAACAGCTCCCGAATCGTGCTCGTAATCTCCAAGTATGGAGATGAAACTCCTTGGTTCTTTTGCAAATTCTGATATATTCATTCCTTGATTAACAATGGGTTTTTGATGTCAGTTGCAAATTCTGATATATTCATTCTTTTTTATTTAGACTCCTATATTCGATAAAGGCTACAAAAAGATCCTGCTGTTGTGGCAAAGGAAGCAAGGTGAAGTGGTTCTGATGTGGTGCTTGTTGATACATCGTATGCAGGTTAAGGGTGGTATGTTGGTGGCGCCCCAGTGTAGATATATCTCGGTTTTTTATTATTTTTGTTCTTTAAAAACTAGACCGTATTCATGTTAATGTTGGTGGCATGCCTGTGTAGATTGCAAGGATAAAACAAAAGAGAGGATACAAGGATTAATGGCCCTGGAACATAAGGCTATACACAGATGATTCTGGAAAACCTAAAGGAGAAGGAGTTTTATCGTATGAAGATCCATCTGCGGCACATGCTGCTGGAGGGTTTTATAACAAGTAAGTTTTGAAGGAAATGTTTGGATTTTGATCTGTGTGCTCATATCAGATTAGTATTGACACAAGCTTTCTCTTGCTTTTATCAGATTACGAATTGCGGGGTAAAAATATCAGTGTTACAATGGCAACAAAATCTGCACCAAGACCTACACCTGATTTTGGACAAGGGTACCTTTCTTTTTCCCACTCTATTTCTAAACCCTGTATTCAAAGTTTGTTTAAACTATGAACCATGTTAGTCTATGTGTCATCACAAGGGCTGTATGCTGTCTCTTGTTTGATCATTTATGAATTGGCATGTCAAATATTTAAAAAAGTTGTTTTAGTGTCATTGTATTTTTAAATGCAATGGTTTGCATAAGTATTTACTAGTGGGTGAGGTCGCCACCATCTTGAAATATTATTTGAATTGTACTCTTAAGTGTAATGGTCTGACATAAAGTGCTGCTAGTAGATGCCATGCCTGAAATATCATTTGAGAGGTCTGAAAGTTGTGTGGTACGTTGCATTACATACTTAATAGGGGTAGCGAAACATTGCTAAGAATTCTGATTTTGGATGGTCTTAGACCTGAAGTTGGTAAATTGAGGTGAAGAGAATTTGTGAATTTAGCCCATTTTTATTTTGAAAATCAGTATCCAACATCTCAATTGTCGAGGGTGTGATAAGCATCTCTGCATTAAAAGTATTTAATACTTGGCTGTGTTGTACATTTGTTGATTCAGTTTCAGTATAATAATATCAACAAAAGCATGCTCTAACTTGGTTACAACTTGCATATTATGTGATATGGCAGCTGAACATAGTTTAAGTTGTCAATAAAGCTAGATGTATCTATTTTGACATTGTTGGCATAGTGCTATGACACCATAGGTTCAGAATTGCATAAAGCTAGATGTTTCTATTTTGATGTGTGAAGCAATGCGAAGTAAAATCTATCTCGAATTTGTTGTTATTCATGTAGTTCCAAATTCTAATGGCTCTATCGTTCTCTTCTCTTTTTGGTTATTTGGCGGTGGTGGTGGTGGACTTAGAGAACTACGAGAGATGGAGGTTCTGGGGCTGATAGACATCAACATGGAGGAAACTATTCACGCCCTTACTGATGGAATGCGCACTGATAAGCTCATATGCGAAGTATAATGCATCCTTTTTGTTGGAATTATTTAGGAAACTTTAAATTTTTGTAACAAACATCTATATCAGTATCACTGCCATCTTTTGAATGTGTGTGTTTAACACTGGCAGGTTAACAATGTAAATGTGTTACACTTTGGAAAATGTGAATGTGAAATACTTTTGCAATTCGCTTTCGGCTTTAATTTTTTTCAAAATAGGTTTATGCACACAACTTCAAATAAGTGTTGTGTTCCGTATTTCAACTACACAAACCAGAGGTTGTGAAAGAATGTCTTTACGACATAACTAGGTGTTGTCCAACATAGTTCTACAACTCTAACACGTGTCGTGCAAATCTTATTCATAATAGTAATAAGAGTTGTTACATATTTTTACAATACACATCCTACGTTGTCTAAGATAATCCTTCAACTTATACAAGTGTTGTGTTACATATTTCCACGATACACTACTTGTGTTGTCCAAGATATTCCTGCAACACAAGCAACAGTTGTGTTAGGCTTTCTAAAAAAATCGAAAGAGAATCACAACTTTGGCTAAATATTGTCGAACCATGAATCACATCACCCTTTACAACACTTAGTCAAGTATTGTAGAAAAGCTTGGACTTTCTACAATACCCCACCTACACAATACACAAAAAAGCGTTGTAGTAGGGGTACTACAACCCTAATACAGTGTTGTAAATGATGATTTTTCCCGTAGTGATATCCACTTGCACTATATTTTGAATTCTATCTACTTATAGTTGTTGCGCACCACTTCTTGGCGTTCTGCGTTCATCGATTCTAGTAAGCCACGATACCAAGCGATGGCTTGGCAAGTCATACGAATTTTACAACCAAATAAACCCTTTACTCGAAGATAACACCTAGTCGTCTCACAACATTTCGTTGATTTTGATTCAAGATCGGCTAGAGTTTCGTATTTGGAACGTGCCAAATCATAGATTAGAAGACAAGATCTTGTACTTTGTTGAATTTCTGAATGTTGTCTACCGTTATTGCATAAATACTTTGGTGCTTGGTAGAAACTCTGATTAGAAAGGCCAAGTGGCAATGCTTGTCAATCACCGTTATTGCATAAGTACTTTAGTGCAGTAATGCGAAGATCAGTTTTGAATGTTGTATAATTTTTATATCTGCCCATTATTTTTTCGCTGAATTAGTTCTGTTTCCAAGGTCATGTATATTTACACGGCACTATAGAGATATTAGTATGGCTAGGTAAATGTTTTTAGCCGAGGTTACACTTACAGACATGTATGTACTTTCGCTGTTGAGTGGGAGCGTAGTGGTTTTGAGCTGCATCTGTTGAAGGGTTATAGTGTGTACTCTGAGATCCTCTCTAATTAAATATCCATGCTTCTTGCCCATGGTTTTTTCGTCTTTGAAACAAATTCTCTTATTGCTGCAACTACAAGGGTGGATTTTGTTGGGTAAAGTTGTTCGTGATACCAAATCTTTCTATGGACAAATTACAAAGGGAATTTTGCTAACTGTGGCGGCAATTTATATTTGGTGTGTTGAGGTTCATTAGTTGTGTCTTTCGATATTCTTTTGGTATGCATTTGTAAAAGATTGTTGTAAACATGAATTTGTGGAAATATTTTGTTGCAAGGTAGGGAGCAGTGAAACAGTATAGGCGGTGCACCATTATTGTAATGTAAACCCTTGAGTGCCATGTTGGTTTCTTTGTTTGTTTTAAAGTTCCAAAATTTTGGTTTTCAGAACCTTAATCGGATTGAGTGAGTTGAATAGGTCCAATCAATTGCATTTTCAAACAGACCAACATTTTATAGTTTGTTGTTCTAATCACGCATCACAGTTTAATTTGAGGCCTTTACAAGGGTCAATAATGGGTTCATTTGACCATCTATCGATTTCACCCTTAATAAATATGATTTTGTTATTGCTTAGACTTTGTAGAATTCAACTTTCATTACGTTCATGACATTTTGGTTTGATTAAACCCTCTTTTCTTCCAAATTTTGTTTGAATGTCATCTCGATGAATCCCTGCTTGTAGTAGCAAACTGAAAATCCATCTCGAGTAAGGATAGCTCTAGTTTGGCCACGTTTGGTTGAGATAGGGGTAAAGATATGGTAGACAAGAGTATATCTCTCTACTAATAATTTGTAAAGTTCACAATCAGGGTGTATTATGGCATTAAAACCAACTATCATATCCGATATAATGTTTTTATTCAACCAATTGCTGATCAGTTATAGTCACCTATTCACTAGACATGCAACTGGTTTTTCTGGTTCAAACATTGTTCACAAACAACCAAATATAGATAAAAAACTAAAGTTTGATGAGATTAGAATTACCTCAAATAACCTCAGAAAAAATACCTCGGCTGCAATATTATGAATACCTAAAATTCCAAGAACGTAACCCCAGCTCTTGATTCCAATTGTTGCGGTAAAACCCAGCGGAAGCGATTTGCAATATTAGGAATACACAATGGTATTCTAAAGATTACAAAGAACACGAACTAGAAAAGAAACGGGACAAATTTAACTAGGTTGAATCATCGGGAAAAATAAGAGATTTATATATATTATGGTATGGGAGAAAACATATAAACCAAGAAAGAAGAATTTTTGGTGTGTTTTTTCAAGGTTCTTTACTAGGTTATTTATATACACATAAGTAAGGAATATTTAAGAGTTAACAAAACTCTTATCATGGACTAGAATTGGTTATCCCAATTCCACGGACTGCTCAAGTTTGAGTTCATCTCAAGCTCTCCACCGACCTATCTATCTACAAACAGTTTTAGAGTTCCATACAATTTTGGACTCTCACAAAACCCGTGTCCTATAATCCAGGTTCCAACACCAACCTCCATTGCCTATAAACTAAATCCAATTTCCCCAAACATCTTAATTCTTAATATTTGCTTTCTTATTCCCCAATAAAAAAAAAAGAGAACTAAAATTAATTTTTGATGGAATATAATTGCTCGACGGCGTTTTTAGAGTTTTAAATTTTCACTTTTAAAATGCCAACTGAAGTAAGAAAACGGGGTGAGGGTTCAATCATTTTGGATCATTTATAGTGCAAACAGTCCACTCTAGACTCTGGAGGCTTCTTTGTCATTTTCTCACATTAATTAATTCATTGCATTTCTAGTACATACTAGAAAATTTCCCACCATTAAAAAACGAGAACAAAAGTGTGACAGGTTCACTTAAACAACACAAACTAAAATGTTAAGCATTTTCACCTTCAGAAATTAGAACACTACAGTTTAGTGAGTTGGACAGGCTTGTCACAGTTACCGACAGGGGTGCCATGGTCCATCATTTTCTAGGCCACTCTTACGAGGGTACGGGACCTATGCCTAACTGTATTCAAAAACTCCCGACTTAAAACTTAGCGCCCCAGTTAAGCATGAGGTTCATTAAACAGTGCCAAAACATTACCGGCACCCAGAGTCCCACATAAAGTTCCTGGTTGCCGGGCTCCACAACATTCAAATACCCCCGTACAATTTTGGCGTTATGTACCTTGCCCACTGTCAACAGTTTACAATTTTATTTGAAAATTGGTTTTTGAGGTTAATTAGATTTAGAAAAAAAAGAAAAGAAAAACAAACTTGTCCAGGCTAGGGCTACACACAGGTTGGATTTGGTCGGTTTTGGCCACACCCATCACCCAACCGGCACATTGATGGCGGGTAATAGGAGTTGTCACCCACAACCGACCCAACATCACAATGGGTCGGTTTCACCCGACCCACATTACAGCGGGTTAGGTCGGGTGGGTGGTGGGTATACCTGTTCTAATTCTTACCTAGGAAATTTTGGCATGACTTTATGGTTTGTTTAATCTCACGCCACCTGATAAAACATTTTTTTAACCATTTTGTCTCCCGTCCTATACTTTGTTTTTGTGTAACTTGTTGCATTTGAATCGAAAGACTGAAAGTCTTGAAATCCGAAGTGAACTGATTCATTGAAGAAGAAGAGTGAAGAAAAAACTGAGAGAAAAGATAGAAATGAGAATGGAGGCAGAGGCAGTGATTTGCGATTAGGTTTAGATTTAGGTTAGAACTTAGAAGTGATAGGGTTAGTTTATATATATGAGACTGGACGGCTAGGATTAACTGGTGAGGAGTAATCTAAGGGTTAGGGTAGTTTTGGGCGGGTGGGTGGGTTGGGTTGGGTGAGGGAAGTTGTGACCCATAGTCAACCCACTCCTAGGCGGGTTTTAATGTAGTGACCCATAGTCGACCCACTTTTAGACGGGTTGGGTTGGGTGTGGGTTGGGTTGGCGGGTTGGGTCGGTTTTGTGCAGCCCTAGTCCGGGTCGAGCAAAATATGTGTAGAACTGCTCAAAATTTTGACTTTTAGCAAAGAATTCGGTGAGTTCATCCGAGTCCGTGGAACGGTTCATTGGTCATTTGGAAACTGTGTCACAAACCTTTCCAAAAAGAATAAGGGTGAAATACAGATGTACCCCTATTTTTTTGGGCGCATACAGATGTACCCCGTTTTTTTTCACTTTTACAAATGTACTCCTTGTTTTGACCGTTTTATGAAAAATCGGGTAACGGAAAGTTAAGCTCCATGTCAGCAGTTAAATCATCCAACTCACTTGCCAACTCGTCTATTCTTCCACGTAAGCTGTGTACACGTTGATTACTGGTCCCACATTTGACCAGTCATTTTTTTTTCTCTTCCATATATACATTTTCTCTTACAGGAATTCCAAACTCAACATTTCTTATCTTGTCTGCAAGAACAAACACTGTGAAGCATTCAGATGGGCTTCATATGCAATAGTTATAGTAACAAAAGAAACACACAAGGGAAAAGTATATGAAGTATTTAAGGAATTCAAGAAAAATCTGCAAATGTAACTGCAATAATAATAAAGACTATCTATTTCAGTAACTCTAATCTTAAAATAACATTCCAGAAATTTTTTTAACATTCACAGTCACCATAAACACAAGAAATTGTCTAAACATCATAAACACAAACCAACATAAAATAGGTACATTTAAAGCTTCATATACTTCTTTGCTCTCTTCTTTCCTTTTGGGTTTGGAGCTGTAAAGGTTGTGTTGTTGCAAACAGATCCAACATGCGTGTTGTGCTGATTGAAACTGGGATGAGAACAAGATTCATCACCTGCCTTTCTCATGACACCTTTGGATTTTGCATAATATGTTGCAGTTGGTTGGGTAGATTGAGCAACATTTGTTTGTGTCTTAGATCTGCTAGCACCAGGTTTATTATTTGCAGCAGATGCACCTCCAGAATTTGCAGCAGCTTTACCTTTGCACTTTATCTTTGGTGGAGCTTCAACTGTTGTATGCTTTGTGCCGTCAACACATGTTCTAGGCTTGAATCCCTTGGGATTTCCTCCAAATGGACCACCAACACAAGTTGTTGAGTAGTGACCTTCATTTTCACACCTACCACATCATCTTGCATTCTTATGACCTCTTGGTTCATCATATGACAATATCCTCTTCTTCCTTGGCATGTCCGGCTTTGTAATTTCTACTGGTGGATTTATCATTTCTGGTTTTTCTGGCTGCAAAGAAGAAACAAGAAGAAGAAGAAGATAAGAGTTAGAAAACTTGTAGAGGTTGTTATACTAGTACAATGAAACCCTAAAGGAATCTACTTTATTACCCTGATTTATTGCACAACAAACAATAAAGACAAAACAAATAATATTTTACACAAAAAATATTTAAAATTAAATTGTACCTCTATCCAGTCACGTAGACCTCTAGTGGATTGAATTCAGGAGCATATGTCTTCTTATAATAGTCCACTGTGTAGTAAGGGCTACAATACCTACAATGCATAACAAACAAAACAAAATGGCCTTGGTTAAATAGTGGTCCAAGGAAAAATGTAATCCAAACCAAAATATACAAAGTGGTTCAAGTTTAGGAAACTAACTCAGCCCAGTTAGGTCTCATTGGATCCAAAGCACATACCGCATGCTGGCATGGAAATCCCCTTAACTCCCGTTGCAAACAGCTACATGTTTTCTGCTCAAGATCCACAATAAAAACTGCTTCATGCACACTAATCACTTGATAGACTTTGTAATTCACAGCTGGAACCAACTTAAAATTAGGATTCAAAGCTATCATCTTTTCTATCAACTTCATTGCTTTCGGAACTATGTCACCATCTCTCCATTTTGCAGACTCATTTCTTCTCTTACACCAAGTATTCATCACCAGATCTCCATACATCAGGCCTAACTTGCAGATGGGCTTATCCCTCATCTTGTTTGGCATATTGTTGAAGGACTCAAAAAAGTTATTGTTAAGGTGCTCACATTTGCTGTCTTTTTCGAAATGGGACCTGGACCAGGTTTCTGGTTTTTCTTCTTTCAAGAGATACCAAGCAGCATCAGCATTCTCGGCCTTCATCTTGGCCATATGTTCCTAACACAAAAACAATTCTTATGGTTACACAAGCACTAATGAATTTTGAGGAAATATACTTAAACAAGTGAAATGTGCTTATGCATTACCTCAAAATGCCTTTTCTTGTAACATTTAGCAGCATTCCAAAGATGATTCTGCAAACTAAAACTCTTGTAGGACTTCTTGAAGTTTGCAATCAAGTGCCTGTCACATGTAAATTCAAATACATTATAGGATTACTACAAGTGATCTAGAAATAAACAAGGGAATCTGAAATCAGAAATATTATACCTAAAATAATATTTGTGTTCATCTAAAGGAAAGTGATACTCAACACCCTCCAAGATTCCCTTTTGCTTGTCTGAGATGAAACAGATACACACACCATCTTCATCTACTAGTGGCTTCAAATCTCCAAGGAAAATCTTCCAATTTTTTATGGTTTCATTCCTACACACCATTATACCTAGCATAACTAAGCCATTCTGACCATCCAGACCTGATTGCATATAACAAGTGAATTATAATCCAAAATGACATATAAATTTAATTACAAAGAGTGCATAAGTGAAGAAGAAGAAGACTTTACCTGTTGCACATAGCATCACACCACCAAAATTTCCATTCAAGTGACAAGCATCCAAGACAATAACCCTTCTACATCCATCCTTCCAACCCTTTATTGCAGGAGCAAACGATATGGTTAAAGAAAGGAATGTATTGTCTAGAGTGCCATATGAGAAAGAATAATGCTTCCTGGGTTTCTCCTCTGCATACAACATAGTAGAATTATTAACTAACAAGAAAGACAAAATGAATATTATTTCCAAAAACAAATAACAAGAAGAAAAAAAATCAGAGATAAGAGTAACATTACCTTAACCATATCACAGAAGTTAGGAACTTGTTGGTAACTCTTCCCATAACTCCCATATAGCTTCTCCAATACCATAACCCTTGCCCTCCATGCAATATGGTATGCAATGGTGACCTTTGTGTCTCTTTTAAATTGTACTGCTAAGTCATATGGAAAATGTACTTCTGTATCACAACCTGTCTCCCTTCTTTTTTCCATGTACCAATCAACTACATAAGGAGGAGGTTCACTTCTGTTGTACCCATCTCCACGACCTTGATGGTTGTGTTATATATTGTAAGTTCTGAGTGTAAAGGTTTCTCCTTCACCTTTTCGTTTGATGCCATATATAAAGAAATCACATTTTGTCTTCTCAGCATTAACACATATTGCCATTTTTTTTTTGTTATCACATTTATTCCATACAAATTCATATCCATCCATTACACAGAAATTCCTAACATGTTTCTTAAATTCATTCTTATCTACATATCTGGTACCAACTACAAGATTAGTAGGATCAAATTCCTCACCTATCTCCTCTTGGAACAAGTCTTCCTCTTCTTCTTGCCTAAAGTGCTCTGCATATTCTTTCTCAAACTCTGCTGTGGGACAGGGCTCATTAGCTTGAGGTCCATTAAATTGGTGAGGTGCATTAGATTCAGGCCCACCGGGTTAGCTTGTTCTTGTCCACCTAACAAACAAATACTACCAGTCAGTACCTTCCTCTTAACTTGTTTCAAAATTACAATAACTAACAATAATGAACTGAAACAAATTAAACAATCATATCATTAACTTCATCTTCTCCATCAGAACTCACTATATCCCCATAATGGTCCTCTGAAACAACACACAACACAACCATACAAAATTCATTTTTTCAGATACTTGAGATACTATAACAAACACAAAACAAAAAATCAAACAGCCAAGAAAAGAAAACATTACCTTGATTGTCATTATCAACCTCCACCTCACCAAAGTTAGGATCATCAGAATTATCTACCAAGCCACCATCCTCAGCCTTCCTCAAAAATTCCTCATGGTCCTTTGCATGTTGTTCTTCATTATCATACCCAGAGTTGAAGTTTTTTAAATCCTGCTCCGGGTGACACTCATCAGGTTCTTCATTTGGAAGTTGTAAAACATACTGATCATCCTCAACAACGCTTTCTGCTTGTGTTGCTTCAAACCAAAAGTCATGATTAAATGTTTCAAATTGTTCTTCAGGTATGTTACAAGCTACACTAGACTGTGTTTGTTGTGTAAATTGAGGAACATATACTTCTTCATCTAAGTCAACCAATAACTCCTTGCTTGCTGACTGATCACTTTGGTGCTTCTTCTTAGACAGTCTAGGACTTCTTCTTGTAGGAGTCTGCTTGGTTTTTCTTACTGGTTTCTTTGGTGTTGAAGACTTTGTTGGTGTCAAGTAATTGTGTGGAACATCTATCTCTGTTAATTCAGAATACTCGTGGGGAACGATAACTTGTATATGCAGTGTAGTCCAATTCTCATGTACTTCTGCATTATCCCAAAACCTCCAAAATTCTTCTTCAGTATACAAAGATTCTGGTAAACAGGGGTCACTAAGCCATACTAAGTCCACTTCCTCATTAGGCTGCAATCTAAGTAGGGTCTTGATCTTTTCCTTCAATTGAACAAGAATCATATCTACCAAACCTTTGAATTCAAAACTAATCACAGTATCCATAATCGTCACCTTTATGTCTCTCTTAGGGTACTTTTCTTCCACTTCATATACGCACCAAATGAACAAACATAGTATTAGTTCAAACATACATATACAGGAACTATTTACTTCAAACTAACCTCACAAATCAACCAATTGCTATATTATTGGCATAATCAGACGATTCTGGTGTGTATAGAGAAATTAATATACTCACCACACAAACCTATAATCAATTGAAACCTCAAAAAAACAGAAACCATAAAATCTATTCCCAAAGGTATAATCAATCCACACAATCGAAACCAAACCATCAATTACGGCAGAAACAAAACCCATATCCTTAAGAATAGAAAACCCTAAAATCAAACATTCTTGGGTGTGACACTTGGTAATAATGGTGTTGAACCAGAGAATGCTATTGAGGTTTTTAAGCTGTTATTTTTTTTCGTTAAATCTTTATTTAATCCGTGGCCTTTTCAGACCAATGAGACATTAGTGAAATGTTTGGTAGAGTTGGAAGCTTCTGTGATTTTGAACGTGTCTGTGAATGAGTTGCAGGTAAACTTGTTATTGTCATAATAAAATAGTGGACATATATTTGGTAGGTTCACCGTAAACTAACTTGTACTTCGCAAACTGAGTAAATTTGGAGATTGCAACATCAACTAGCTGAAAAGTTTGAGGTAAACTTGCTTCAGTAAACATAAAAATAGTTGACATATATCTGGTAGGTTTACCTGAAATATGAATACTTCTATTGCAGGCCTGTACTTCGCAAAGTGAGCAAATTGAGAGATTGCAGCATCAACTAGCTAAAAATTTGCAGGTAAACTTGATGGAATCATAATAAAAATAGGGGATATATACTGGTGGGTTTAACAGAATTTGAATACTTCTATTGCAGGCCTGTACTCAACAAAGCGAGCAAACTGAGAGAATGCAGCATCAGCTAGCTGCTGCTAGTTAGAGATTACAGGTAAACTTGCTGCAATAATAATAAAAGTAGGGTTGCTTCTGAAATAAGTTGCAGAGTGTATGTATGCTGATAACTTAAATGATTGCATAGTGGTACCATGGTAAAAATAACCCGGTACCATGGTTAAGTTAGAGTGAGATTATGTTGATTTAGGATTTTCTTAATCACTCACTGAACCTACAACTTCTATCTCTTTACAAGATGACACTCGCATTTTGAAAACTGCGGGAGATCAAAAGGTAAGTTAAAATGACTTATAATTTTGCAGATTCGGTTATATGCGTTTGCTTGATAAAGAAAAGGCTGAACCCCTTATGTTTATGAGATGTCCTTCTTACATAACTGAACTAATGTAATGTATAAATTTCTAGTATGTAGATAAAGATTTGGAACGTAGAAGAAAGGGTCCGCATTGGCGTTTTAACTGGTCATACATGAAGTGTAAACTAAGTATGTGCCCACGTCCAATCCTGTTAAGTAAATGCTCGTTTGAGATATTTTAATCCTTGTGAATGACTTATGATGAAATGCTAGTTACAGCAGCGGTCCATGTGTTTGCTCAAAAGAGTACTGGAATTAATTGTTTGGTGTTCAATTATATCATCTCTAATGATATATTCCATTTGGACCAGAGACTGTAACTGCCAACTAGTAATCCGAAGAATCATCGGCCTTTTTAGTTTGAAGATTATTTCTTCCAGTTTACTTGTCATAATAATGCTGCCTGTTGTATTTTTCAGGATTGCCTACATCGAGTTTTCTGATGCCCAAGCTATCAACAAAGCAAGCCTGCAAAAGATATAAAGCTTAGTTTCGGTTATTTCATCAGAAAGGGTGGAGAACAAAGCAGCTTTAAGATTTGTAAGTTCCATGTATTCAAGTTTTGTATGCAGTTAGTAAGTTTGTATGTGTTCCCTTAGAAATTTGGAACATTCCATGTATTCCTTTAGAAATTTGATACTAAACCAAAAAAAAAAAAACTTTGGTACTTAGAGAAATTCCAGTTATATGAATCTGAGATTAATTGAATAAATGTGATAGACATAGATTGAAGAAATTGTTGTTTAGTGTGGTTATGAATGTATTGAAAGGTCTACGCATGGTATTGAATTTATAATTCCGGACTATTTCCGGCAGAAAGCTGTTTAAAATTACGAACTTTTTCGTAACGGCTGTAAGTTGTTTCAAACTTCCACGTAGTAACGACTCTGGCATGTTACTAATGTGCCAGGTAGTAACGGCTCGAGGATGATACGACCATGCTGTTACAAAAAAATTTGTAACGCCCTGAGCTGTTACCACATGTCAAATTCGTAACGGCCTTCAGCTGTTACTAGAGCCGTTACAACCAAAATTCGGAACCGCTCCATTGCCGTTATAAAAAATGTAACACCCACTTTTGCAACAGGCAAGAGCCGTTACAACCCGTTTTAGTAACGGCTCGGGTCTGTTACGGATCCGAGAATTTAGTGTAGTGTTATAATGGGATAGTTTGTAACAATATGATTGTTTTGTAAATTTGGTGTTAATTGTGTGACTGTTTTGTAGATTTTTCTTTCTTTTTGTTCACTCTTGCACTCAATCTTAGTGTCTAACTCAACCTTAATTAGAATTGTCGGTACGAACTCAATCTTAGTGTCTAACTCAACCTTAATTATTCATCCGTAACGTGATCACCTTCTGCATATTTCATCTCAATTCTCTCAAACATCTCAACTACAATAAATTTGTTCTTTTAATCGGAAAATCATAAAATAAATTAAAGCATATATGAGAGTAGGGATTGGATTGCCATTATATACAACTAGAATTAGAGGGAAAAAATGTGAATCTCGGTCATGCGTTTGTGTGCTGCCTTGGCTTAATGCATACCAATTTTGAACCAAAAGAAGACGATAGTATGTGCAAGAACTTCATATAAATATGGTGTCAAAACAACAACATTATCGGCTTAGTGCTCTCGTTAGATTGCTTTGGATATGAGGAATTTGTAATAACAATTCGAGGACTACAATGCCACACATGGTTGAACTACGTGCCTAATTTATTATGTCTTCGGTTCTATGTAATGTACTTTTTGAGACCTGGAACTGAATGTATAACTAGATCACCGCCACAGTGGGGTGGGCCGACCGAAGAAAATCGAAACACCAATATGTATAATGGTGTTATAGGGCTAAAATTGATATGCATTCAATTTATGGTAGTTTATATAAATTTCCTCCATTTTTTATGCATCTTTTGTGATGATTTGCATCAATTTATCCCATGTGCTATGTTTCCTTTGTGGTGGTTAGCACCAATATCCCCATGTATTATGCATCCTTTGTGGTGCTTTGCATAATGGCTATGCAATATATTTTAAAAGTCACTATCGAATTTTCCGTAAAAACACTAAATTTTATATTGTTGTTTGTACTCGTTGGGTAGATTTTTTAAATCCTTTCCAATGATATAAAATTTGTAAAATTCTAAGGCACGGATTTTTAGATATGTTATATTAAAGTTTGGTTTCCAATTATACCCCGAAAAAATATGATGTATAAGAAGTCATAATAATTAGTAATTAAAAGGAGGGATATTTTAGGCTTTTCATGTCCCAAAGACTACCACCAAAATCAATCTTTTTATGAAATTGCAATTTTGTGTTGGGTTTCATTTGACAAAAAAGTGGCCATAAAAGGGACTCCCTCCTTACGGGCCCTTCGGGCCCTCCGGTCGGTCGGCCCAATAACTGCCGAAAGTTCTATATGTACCGAAACTAGACATTTTAATATTTTTTCCTTGACCTTTTCTCGTTTCCCAGAATTTTGAACGTAGCTATAAATAACTAAAGGCTAAAACCCCTATCACAATCTTTAGCAGTGTTTAGTAAACCAATTCAGTGTTCCCACGATAATCAAATGTGAGAATGACTCCGACCTGAGTTATCGGGAGGCATGTCAAAACTAAGCTGAGAAGAATGAGTCAAAATAAACTGACTCGGTTCATCCAGGACTTCACCAAAGCCAATTCCCCAGATTTTCGGCGGAGACAGCATGTCCCGTCTAGTTTTCCCCTCTTGTCCGGTCGGTGAAATACACGTAAATGTTAATCGAAAATGTTTGGTGTACCGTGCGGTGTTGCACCGTGTGAGAGGAGAGTGGGGCCCACTCCTGCCCCATTCCCTGTCCGGATGTTGAGAGGGGATCCTAGACTGTCCGATCCCCTCTCGGTGCACATCACGGTGCACAATCATGGTGTGTCTATCACAGTCGAATGTTAATCACCCAAGATGAGAAAAACAACGATCATAAATTTGAACGAAAATATGATATATTGACCGAAGGAATGTACCGTGTGAGAGGGTGGTGGAGCCCACTCATATCCCACCCCTATCCCAATGCAGAGAGGGTGACATTTCGGCCGTCAGATCCCTCTCGGTGCACAGCTCGGTGTCACCTTCGGTGGATGCATCGTGACCGAAATTTGAATGGGAAAAGTTTGTCGGGTGTGACCGTGAGTGACAAGATAAGTTGAAGGAGTCATTTCATTAAATACAAAAATGTAGAGGAGCATTAATTGGTTTTGCTGATCAAAATGAGACATGATGTCCCTATCTGTAGACATGGTGTCCCTATCTGTAGACATGATGTCCACTCCATCATTCCCAAAGTGCGTGTGGAATTTTTCATATCCAAGTCATCGCCCCCACCCCACCACCACCACCACCACCACCACCACCACCACCCATGTGAGTTCCTACTTTGCACCAGAATTTCATTTTTCACCTAGTTTGGCTCTACAGTTTAGACTTTTTCCCCTAGCCCTACTCATGGAAACTCCAGGTGTATACCAATCAGTCGGTTGTTTACCCCAATCAATCAGTTTACTCGTACTATGCTTATCTTTCCAGAAAATTTAAATCCCTCTATTTATCCACTATTTGCCCGGAAATGATTAACTTCCCGCGATCCCACGGGCCATCCCGAGAAAAGGTTTGTGAGAGAGGAGATGGGTCCCATACTAAGCCCACCCCTACGAAACTGTCGAGGCATTAGGATTTCCAAATTTTCTCCCTTGCGGGACACATCGCATAATCCAACCCGTGATGAGTCTATCAATTCCGCTATTTGCCTCTATATAGTAGAAAATTTGTCGTAGTCCCTTTTTCTTTTCCTTTTTTCTTTTCTCATATAATGGTTAAAATATATTAGTCCCTTTTGTCGTAGTCCGCTATTTGCCTATAGTAGTACAATTTATGTGGTCAAGAATAAGCTGTCCACTCCATCATTCCCAAATAAAACATTTGCATTACATAAAGACCTGTAGTTAGAGGTGTAAATTGGGTTGTGCCAGCACGAGCACCGCCCAACACAACACGCTAAAAGTTGAGCACAACCCAGCCCAGCACGTGACTTAGCCCAGCACGGCACATCACGTTAGTTAAATGGGATATGCTGGGTTTGACTAATTGGCACATGATAGCTCAAAGACAAAGACGCTTGACGGATTAACACGTGGCACGGCACAACACAACATGTTAAGAAAGCACGTTATAAGATGAATAAAATACTACAAAACATGGCATAATACATCACACTTTGTATCTATTTCACAAAAAAAAACCTTTATTGTAGCCAATTATTGACATTTTACTATCGTTATGTTAACTTATTTCCATAATAACACATATAATACCTAAATATTTGGAAAACATTTATATTGAAAAATATAAAATAAGTGTGCCTGGCACTGCACAGCACGACACATCACGTTTATTTTTCTGGCACAGACCAGCCCAGCACGGCTTCTAGCACGGCACGGCACAACACGTCATAATCTCCGGCACGGCACAACAAGGCTCATAGCACACTAAGCACGTGATTTCATGGGCTGTGCTGTGCTGGGCCAGCACGTTTTACACCTCTACCTATAGTCATACATGTGCAAAGGCCAGCCAACTCTCACAATAAAAAAGGGAAAACCTTACGAAGCTTAACTTATAAAAAGAAGTTCTTTCCAACAACGTGCTTAATCAGTAAAAACAGACATCTAAATTCATGGCAAAGCTTTTGCTGCTATGATTGTTTGAGCTTTACGCCAAATTGCTTGAGGTAAGTTATTCAATATGAATTGGTGTTTCTCACTAGTTTTCTTCCCTTTTTATTTCCAGTTGGTTATGCCACATTACTGTGTTCTACTTATGTTAGAGAAGTCGATCGTTTATATAATATAGTGCATGCAACCCTGGTTGTATTGCTCTTCCGAGATTGATTTAAAAATGTACTTGCACTGGTTAGAGAATGAAGGACAGATGAAAAATCTTGTTATAGATGGTGAGCAATGCACGATCAGCATGTCCCCTAAGAGCATCCATAATCCATGACAGATAAGGCAAAGTTCATGTATTTATGAGAAAGAATTCAGGAGTCATTTTTTATCAAGGTGAGTGATACTTTGAGTTTTGGATGGTCAACCATTAGTCTAGTAGCAATCACTAAAATGGTTGTTTATAAATGCCAGTCATTCGGGGTAGAAAAACAATCTAATGGGGGCAGTGATAACCGAGAGCACATCGTTGAAATAAAGAACACATTAACGCGTGGCTCTAGTGAATCGAACATTAGCGAAAGGGTTTCCCTCGAGCAAACTAGAAACATCGTTGGAGTATAATTCTTGATTAATTAGGTTCCTTGAACTTGAATTTGTATTTAGATAGATAATCTTCATAATCGGAAAATGGGTCATTTGTCCAAATATTTTTAAAACCATGTTCAAATGGACGAGCAAAAATTAGTATGGGTGAAATGGACAAAAAAAAATAAATAGCAAGGATGAAATTGGATTCATCCTGACCTAAATTAAAAAAATAGCAAAGATGAAACTGGATGCATCCTGATGTAAATTAAAAAAAGAAAAAGTATTTGAAAATGGGTAGGATGAAACTGTTTACATCCTGACTATTTTTGTAGTTTTGTCCATTTAAATAGTATCAAATCTAAATATCTTTTTCACCTAGGATTTGTTGATTTTGGTATTTTTAACCAATTTTGTGCTTCATAATCATAAATAATTTTTCTCCAAATAAATTTCTCTTACACCAACACCATTGACAAGTGTTCTTGGTGCCTGAAGTGACAGGACTAGTTCATATGTCTTGTCCAAGCACACAACCAAATTGTAAATGGGCCACAACAAACACAGAAAATGTTATGTTCTTATATTCGTTATTCAGAATCGATGAGACCAAAAAAAATAAAAGATTGCGAAATGCGACTATCAAGCCAATGTAGTCAATTGCATGACTCATCGAGCTGCATAAACCAGTGGGCATAACAGGAGGTCTTGCTATGACATGGGTTGATGGTTTAACTTTGAGGAGCTAAATCTGGAGTGTTCAAAGCTTCTTGTCCGGAAAAAGCAGAAGCTCTTGCGTTGTTGCAGAGAGCTAAATGGGCAAAGCAATTGAACATTAATTGCAAATATCTGGATAGAAAAGATAATTGATTTTACTAGAAGCGTAGAGTCTCTAATGTCTTGGAAGAATCAAGGAATCGTGAAGGAAACTATGAAGATCTTGAATGGTTGCAACAACTTCCGGGGGTTCAGTTTCACCAACAGATCAGGAAATCAAGCTGTTGACAAGTTGGCTCTTGAAGCAAAAAAATCTTCTCTCTTCATTGAATGTCTGCAGACATCTACACCACTTGTAGTGAATGAGAAACTCAAGAAGGATAATCGAGGAAGAAAAGTTGATGAGACTTATTATAGAGGTCTTATTGTAAACTTGTTGTATCTTACACATACAAGACCCGACATCATGTTTGCTTCAGGTATGATTTCTAGGTTCATGAGTTCACCTAGTAATTTACATCTTGGCGCGGCAAAGAGGTTGTTGAGGTACATACAAGGAACAATGAATTTTGGAATCATCTATTCCAGAAATTTGGATGTCAAATTAGTTGGCTATTGTGATAGCGACTTGGGAGGGTGTATTGATGACATCAAGAGTACATCGGGATATGCTTTTTCTCTTGGTTCGGGTATATTTTCTTGGGCATCGAATAAGCAACCAACCGTAGCTCTATCCACGGCGGAAGCGGAGTACATTTCGGCATGAATAGCTACATCACATGTTGTATGGCTAAGAAGAATTATGGAAGATATTCAAGAGAAGCAAGAAGGGTGCACCGAAATTTTTTGTGACAAAAAATCCGCAATTGCTATGTCCAAAAATTCGGTTGAGCATTGTAAATCAAGGCACATCAAACTCAAGTATCACTTCATTCGATAAGCGGTTGAAGATGGTAAGATAGAACTCAAGTATTGCAAGACGGAAAACCAATTGGCGGACATATTTACCAAGGCACTTCCCAAAGGAAAGTTTCAAAACTTTAGAGAATTACTTGGAGTTGTGGATCATCACATTAAGGAGAAGAATGTTGAGTAATGTGCTGAAAATGTGTTTGTGAACAAGTTTGTGTAGATAGCCAAATTTGTGAGCAATTGGAAATGCTCTCAGTTTTGTTCATGTGAACAATCCAGTTTATAGATTCTAGTTTTCTACATAGTAGTAGTATGTGGTCAATAATTGTAATACATGTGAATGGACATTAGAGGTCCACGTGTTCTTATTTACATGGTCTTATATTGACCATGTAAAAGAGAGAGAAATTATTATGGAGAGAGATTAATGGAAAAAAAAAATCAAAATAGAGTGAGTAAAACTATTAGTTTCCCACTCCTTCATGATCAAAAATCCTTTTTAATCTTCATATCAATTCTCCCAAAAATCCAACAACAACACAAATCAATTTAAGATACTCTCCAGAAAGATGTTATAACATTGGGTGTGCCTAGCCAGTGGGGTTAGATAAAGGTTATTCTAGTAAAATCTCATAGTCCCCTATAAATGAACCAAAACCTAATATTTTTGTAGATATTGAGTGAGAGTGGAGGCTGGCAGTGTGAGTGAGGGAGGCGGAAAAACCAGTAGCCGGAGTATCTCTTCTTGCCGTTTCCAAAATCACATGGGGTTTTATGATAAAATTAGTTTTGATGAACCATTACACATAGCTTGGTGGAGATCAAAAAGAAGAGAGTCAGAGATCTTTGAATTTTCCATCATAATGACTTCTCCTCTCAGATCTAAATTAATAGTTACCTTATAATCCTGATATGGGCAGATTTACCTAGTCTCACTTCTCTTTATAAGGTATGATCTGTAAAATGATGGTGGTGTTTGATATTTTCATTCTTGTCTTAACCGATAATATTGACATTCATGTTTTTGGTTCTTGTATGCAGGATGGTCTCGTATTTTTATGGGAGATAGCACCAGGTTGTTTTTGCATGGACAAACCCCAGGACTGTCTTATCTGCATCTACAGACTGTCTTTTAATGAAGAAACAGAATAGAGATTTAGTTGGGAGTATGACCTTACAACCAGAATTGGGTAAGGGGTTTGGGCTAGTGGCATGCAGCTGTAGTTATATTGGTGATCATTGGTTTAGAGATTTTTTAAGTTTCTCACAGTTTCCAATTGGTTTTAGTTAGCAAAATATTTCAGGGTGTTTTCATATCTGATTTGGGTAGTGTTGTATCTTGTATTTCAATTGTTATTGTAGACTTAATTTGCTATTATAAGTATTTAGTTTAGATTTACTTCATCTATATCTCAATGTTAGTGTTTGATGATAGTTACATTAAATACATACTTTGGTGCTTGATAGAATCTATATCTCAAGGCTATTTATTCTTGAATTGATAATTACCTGCATTTTTTTGTTGTTGTTGAATCAGTTCTATTTACCTTCCAACTCAAACATGGATATGATCGTAATTAGTGCCTGTTATGTATGTTTTGAAAGAAATATTGTGTGTATTTCCTGTTTATATTTTACTTAGAAAGTAGCATCTACAACATTTAACTCATGTAACTTGTAAGTACGCATATCTTAGTTCCGAGGCTCATAACAGAAAGTGGCCTTGACGGCTCCCAAAGCCAACACACTTAGTTTGTTACTAAAACTAGAGGACAAGTTTATCTTTTCCAAGTTCTTTGCAGTCGTTCCTAGTGCCACCAGTGTTCTCAAGCGTTCACGTCATTTTATCTGTGTACTAGTAACTAGATGCTTTTGCATCCTATCCACTCAAGAAGTGGTCGTAAATTTTGTGTACCAGAATTCATGAACACTATAGTCCACCACTTCTTGATGTTCATGAATTCTGGTAGACAAAATTTACAACCACATAAACCTTTACCTGAAGATCACACCTTGGGGTTGTCTTGCAGCATTTGTGTTGATTTTGATTAGTTTCGGTTGATCAAATCTTACCAAAGGTCGGATAGAGTTTCTGATGTGGAACTTGCAAAATCCGAGACTAAAAGAGATATTGCAAGTTGCAACTTGAAGTTTGTTGAAATGGTATCTGCGAAATGTCAAGATCTTGTACTTTGTTGAATTTACGGACCTTAGCTGTTTGTTATTGCTTTAAGTGCTTGATAGATACTCTGATTAAAATAGGCCAAGTAATGATAATGCTTACCAATTACCAATAAAGAATACTTGTATTGGTGCAGATCACTTTTGAATGTTGTATATTTTTTTTGTATCTTAAAGTGTTTACACAGATATCTGCCCATCACTTCGTTGTTGAATATTAGTTCTGTTTACATGACAATATAGAGATATTAGTATGACCATGCCAATGTTTTTAACTGAAGTTACAGACACATATGTGCTCACGCTGTGGGAGTTTTAGTGATTCTGAGCTGCATCTGTAGTGTATATTGCTGCAGATCCTCTCTAAGTATATATGCTTCTTTCCCATGGTTTGTGGCCCTTGAATTCCATGTGCTCTTATTGCTGTAAATACAAGGGTCAAGGGCGGCTTTTGTAGGGTAAAGTTGTGCATGATATCCGGATCTTACCATGGAGAAGGTACAAATGGAATTTTGTTAACTGTGGAGGCAATTCACATTTCAGGTTCATTGGTTGTATCTTTTCGCCACTATTTTTGATGTGCATGTCGGTAAAAGATTCTGGTTTCTGGTGAAGAGTTTGTAAACATAAATGTCGTTGCACACAGATCTTAAGCAATGTCTTCAACTTTAAAGAGAGCCGAGGTGAAAACGTTTTGTTGCAATGTTGGAAACGATGTATAGGCTAGCGGCGTTTTTGCAATGTTTCAAACATTACATTACTTATTCTGTGTGCATTCTAGCCTTTTGTTCTCTTAATTATGTTTTTGTCTGTTGTCTAATTCGGCCTCTTCGGGCCAGATTTGATTTGCCCATTTCATAATGAGGGAAATATGTCGATTTGCCTATCCCGTGTAGGAATTTCAGGTTTCATGAATCATGAAAGTCAACATTTTACTTAGATCAATTTCTTGTATCTATAGAATTGGCATGTCTTACTGTGCCGTCTTTATGTTGTATCCGTGTTTGTTTGAGAGAAATGTCAAAGAGAACAACGCAATTTCTTCAACTGAGAGGGAAATCCTGTTGTGATTCTGTGAATTGCTTTTGGTGGGCTGGATTTATCGATCACTGGATATTCTAAACTTCGATCAAACTCGGGCGAAAATACCGTTAGGTGCGCCATAAGTAAAATTTGTAAATAAAATGGGGGTTTATGATATAAGTAGTTTTTTATACCGTTTACCTTGTTGACATAGTGACTTATTCTCTCAAATCTAAATTGTTAGTTCCCTTCTAGTCTTGATATCCAGTCTCAAGCCAAGGTAAGATCTGTAAATAAAATGGTGGTGTTTGGTATTTTTATTCTTGATCTTAGCCCCCAACATTGACATTTATGTTTTTGGTTTTTCTATGCAGGTTAATCTCAACTTTAGAAGTGAGATATGACCAGATCATTCTTCATCTCCATATTCTTGCTGGTTGTAAAAACACCATAGAGAAATTGATTAGTGGATGTATCACATCGGTGTGTCGTTGTCTTTGTCTTTGAATGGAGCAATAAAATAGAGAAATAGATCAGTTGGGAGAATGGAATGCGACCTTATAACCGTAATTGGTTTGCGTATATTGGTAATCATTGAATTAGAGATTTGGGGTGTCTTCATGGCTGATTTGGGTATTGTTGTATGTACTTGTAACTTACTCTTATGAACATAAGAAGATCGGTTCGAGCTTATTTTTAGGTTGTTACGGAAGACTTCCATTGTAGACCTTATTGGCTATTACAAGTATTTAGATTTATGATCAAAATTTGTTACTTTGCAGAATCGGGACTTAGCGAGCACGTGATCTATGTTTTGAAAGAAATATTGTATGTTAACTGTTAATATTTTACTTAGAAAGCGGCATCTACATCAATTAACTTATGTAAGTTTGCATATCTTAGTTCGAGTCTCCACCATCCAAAACAGAAAATGAACCTTGACGGCTCCCAAAGCCAAGACACCTAATTTGTCGGTGTTCACGTCACTTATATCGGGTACTAGTAACTAGATACTTGGAATGTTTTTGGAATTCTATACACTTATAATTGTAGTGCACCACTTCTTGACGTTCATGAATTACGGTAAGCCAAGGTAATTTCTTGATGGCTTGGCAAGATGGACAAAATTTACAACCAAATAAACCTTTACACGAAGATCATGCCTAGGGCTGTCTTGCGAAACATTTTTGTTGATTTTGAATAGTATTCATCTTACCCAAGGTCGGATAGAGTTTCGGATGTGGCACTTGCAAAATCCGAGACTAGAAGAGATATTTGCAACTTGAAGTTTGTTGAAATGGTATGCGAAATGTCAAGATCTTGAACTTTGTTGTTATTGCTTTAAGTGCTTGATAGAATCTCCGATTAAGATAGGCCAAGTAATGATAATGTTGTCAATAACCAATAAAGGGTACTTACATTGATGCAGATTACTTCATTACAAGAAAAATCATGAAAACTTAAGTAATTACTTAGACCAACCGAAATGTGCCCCGGCATCAATTTCCTGTAATTATAGAACAACACAAACTTTTTCAACTTAAAAGAGGGAAGCTTCGCTCAGAATTCCGATCCTCCTCCTCCTCCGGTGTCTTGTGCGGCTCACCTCCTGAGTGCAGCCTGAGTTCCATTCCTCATCTGCACCATAATCCAATCTTGTCAAACCATTAGGTTTATATGTGAGAATTTGTCTTCATGTAAAAACAACAAATAGAGAATGGCAGAAAATTCAAACCCTCGTGTGTAAGGTGTGAAAATTGACCAAGAATATGAGAAACGAGCCACTATTTAGACACTGCAGTATAGTCTCCGGGGCCGGGGGCCTCCTCCTCCTCACTTCTTGGCTGCAAACAATTGTCCGTTGGGACTAGCTCGGGGCATATTTAGTAAAATCACACAAAATATTCTTCTTTATATTGAATCAAACCCTAGGATTTAAAGTAGAAGTTTTACTCAAAGAGATTGCGAGAGACTACTGCAGAGTGAGGCGCGTTGAGGGAAAACCAGTAACGAGTTACGCTTTGCCGATTTCACCGAGAACGAGTTAAGCTTGCGGATTCCAAAATCGAGATGTGGGTTTATGATCGGAGTTTTGATTTTATGTGGGAACCTCTGCACATTCCTTGGAGATCTAACAAGATAGATAGGTATCGTTGAAATGGTTGTGAATCTGTGATAATGACTTCTCCTCTCAAGTCTATGTAGTTCTACTTGTCCTTCCTTTCGTCAGGTAAGATCTGTATAATAAATGTGTTTGATTTCATTCTCTTGCTCGCACTGAAATACTTAATTTTGTTTGTCCTAGCAGATGCTCCAGCTTCATCTTCAGCAGTATTGTTTTCGGCACTATCTACAGAGAAATAGATCAATTATGCAGTGCTACTTGTTGGAGAAATTTGCTATTTTAGTTTGGAATCTGTTGAATTGGTAGAGAAGAAAATATTCTTTATAGACTACAAACATTCAATTTAAATCTATAAATGTTGTAAGTTGGTTTCTTTTGATAGTTACATTACACGTAACATACGTATTTTGGTGCTTGATTGAACCTTGGATCAGAATAAAAATGATACAAGTGATGATAATGCTTGCCAATTACCTGTAAAGGAAACTTGCATAGGTGCATATCAGTTTCAAATGTTGTTATCTCTGTCTATCTTAGATTAGAGCTATTTACACAGATATCTCCCCAGTATTTCATCGTTGATTCAGTTTTATTTCCAAAATTATTCCATGTTCACATTATAGAGATAATAGTATGACCGGGAATATTTTCAAGCGAGGTTACATATGCATGCATCGTTACATTTATATGTTGAATTGTTGGTTGAACTACGAAAATGAGCGTAATTTGGTAGTTTTTCTTCTTTTATTTGGTATATGGCTTGCTTTGAGTCCATTCGAGCTGCATCTTTAGGAGGGATATAGTGTACATTGTCACAGCTCCTTTCTAAGTACATCATGGTTTAGTGAAAATGGTGGAGTGCCTCAATACCTACTCAATGTCTTAGCGATATGTTATAAACTTTTTTTGTTGCTACTTTTGTTTTCTTCATTTCATTGACCTATCCATGCACAAATAGAAGAAAATCTAGTGATAATTAATGCTTGTTAATAAGATCTAGAGTTTTATTGGTGCAGACTAGTTTTTTTATGTTGTAAATATTACATCCGTATCTTGTTTTGCTAACACTTTCTTTGATATCTCCCGACTTGGAATTTGTTCCATCCAGGAAGTCATTCCTATTTACCTGGTAACTTAGAGCTTCCAATTTAGTGGTTCTTTTTAATTTTATAGTTATAGGTATGTGGTTTGCGCTCTGCCTTCGTTTACATGTTCCGGTATTTGCATTTTTTATCCCCTGAGCTGCAATGTACGCTTTTGTTGCATACTTTAAGTTGAAGCTGCATCTATCCCATCTCTAACCCATGCTTCTTACTGTTACCTCCTTTTAAGTTCAGTCCATATAGCAATCAATGGTTCTTCAAGTACCCGTGCTTCTTCTCGCCATCTTTTTTTGTGCACAGTAATTCTATTGGCACTTTGGAGTGCATGTGCTAAGCATAAAATTTCAGCAATATGTACAATAATTATGGAAATATAACTTTGTTTCATTTGAAATTTGTTGCATAACTTAGCAAGTACATAATCAAATGATTTTTGAGAGCAGGAGCATTTTTTTTTCTTGTGTAGATTCCCATATAATTTTCGTTCTTCATTTCTCATACTAGAGTTCGTTTTCATTGTTATCTTTCTTGAGTGCTTATTTTTTCTCGGCCATTTAGTCTTGCGAGTGGTAGTAAGCAACACCAGATCCAAACATCCCCTGCAATGACAAGACATGGCGGACCAATTGTTTTGAAGCACCACCATCAAGCAACCACAATTTTTCGTATTGATGTTTCCTCTCAAAATATTAACTTGTACTTTTATGACTATGAACAACCGAAAAGCGCAACCTAATCGTGAATAATGTTTCGAAAACTTTGCCCCCTAAAGTCTAAATTCCATGTGGAGAATGCTTAGCAATGGTGCAGGTGCGTGCTCGCATACATAGGTGGATTTGTTGGAGGTCATAATATGATCTGCAAGCTTTGTAGGCAGTGCAATGAAACTATAAATCATCTGTCATATCACTAAGGTCTCCTAATTGCTTCTCACCTTTCTCTTAGAGTAGGGGTCAGCCAGATTTATCAATACAAGATCTTCGCGTCAACTTCTTAAATATTATAGATGGGGGCAATTCTTTCGGCTCGTTTGGTTGCATCATTCGGTGCTGATGGAAGGCTCTTTGCATCAGTAAAAGTCCTCTATGTAGATGCTACTACTAAAGACTACGACGTTGGGATTATTGCTAGAATTACAGCGGTGAATCAAGTTATTTCATGGAATGCTCCCCTTATTATCAAGTGCTTGCTCACCGACTTCGGCTACTCAGTAAATATCCAGTTTAGATAAGGGGTATTCTAGTAAGTAACACATTTCCCTTATAAGTGAAACAAAGCCCTAATATTGGTAGATGTTGAGGGAGAGTGGAGGTTGGCAGTGTGTGAGTGAGGGAGGCGGAAAAACCAGTAGCCGGAGTAGTTCTTCTTGCCGTTTCCAAAATCAGATGGGGTTTATGATAAAAGTAGATTTGGTTTCATGTTGGAAGCTTTACACATATTTTGGTGGAGATCAAAGAGAAGACATAGATGGATCTTTGAAATTGTTGTCATAATGACTTATCCTCTCAGATCTAAGTTGTTGTACCTTCTCAATAACAAACAATCTCAAGTGTCTCCAGATGGTAAGATCTGTAAAATAATGGTGGTGTTTGATAATTTTTTCATTTCTTAGCCCATAATATTGACATTCATGTTTTTGGTTATTCTATGCAGGGTTTGCCTCATATCCATACTTGAGATTGCGCCAGGTGCTTCAGCATCTCCAGATTCTCTTTGGGTGCAGAGACACACTGGAGAGATAGACTGGTTGAAGGTATCACCAGGTCTGTTTTTGTTTTCCTATTCAGACCATGGAGATACAGAATACAGAAATAGATGAGTTGGAGAATCGAGTACTGACCTTACAACCAAAATTGGGTAGGAAGTTTGCGCCAGGGACGTGCAATTGTTTTATTGGTAATCATCGAATCAGAGAAGTTTCTCAAAGTTTTCCGAATAGATTTCAGGGCATCTTATCTGATTTGGGTAGTGTTGTGTATTTACTTGTAACTTTCTCTTGTCTTGAACATAAAAAAATAAGTGCAGAGCCTATATTTCAATTGTAGACCTTATTCTCTATTACAAGTATTTAGTTTGGGTTTTTGCTTCGTCTATAAATGTTGTTAGTGGTTGATAATAGTTACATTAAATAAATATTTTGTTGCTTGATAGTATAGAATCTACATCTCAGTGCTATTTGGGCTTGATTTGATATTTTCCTGCATCTTTTTGTTGTTGAATCAGTTGTGTTTCCCAAGTCACTCCTAGCTATCTCGAATAAGAACAACTCTAGTTTGGCCACGATCTTTGAAACAAGAACAAGGTAGTGTTATGGTGTACCAAGAGTTTATCTCCCACTAAAAATCTATAAAGTTCAGGGGTAGTGTCACTTGTGCACCATGCATGGACATCCTGATATGGAGCCGGAGAAGTAAACCCAATGCGAATTTTCCTACCAAAACCCTAGTTGCCTACAAACTAAATTCAATTTCTCCGAACATCTTAATTCTTAATATTTTTTTTCTTATTAGAATTCTCCAACAGAAAATGAGAACAAACATTAACTCTTAATGGAATATAATTGCTTGACGGGTGTGTTTAGAATTTCAAATTTTCACTTGTATATACCTGGCCTGCCAACTGAAGTAAGAAAACAGTGTGAGGGTTGGTTCAATCATAATAAATGAATGCAAATTGGCTACTCTAGACTCTAGAGGTTTCTTGCATTTCGAGTACATACAAAATTTGCACCATTACAAAACGAGAACAACGTGTGACAGGTTCACTTAAACAACAACAAAAAGGTTTGGCATTTTCACCCATCAAAATTGAAACACTACAGTTTAGTGAGTTGGGCAGGCTTGTCATAAGTTATCGGTGTGGGCTGCCATAGCATGACTGCTAATGGGGTTACCGTTTTGCTTGGGGGGTGTACCAATATGCATATAGGACGAAAAAGCATTTTCCTTTTTGGTACACCCCCAAGCATAATGGTACCCCACATTAGCAGCCTGGATGCCACAGGCCATCATTTTCTAGTCCACTCTTTTGTTTCAAGGCCTCATTCTCACGGGGTTATACGGGGCTTATCACAAAATATCTAAACTTAAAACTTAGCGGCCAAATTTTCATGTTGCTTTAAAGTCCCAGAGTCGGTTTAAATACATGTATGTATGTTTTAGATATAAAATTCGTATTGCCCAAAATTGCAGAAAGAACGAGGCTAGTAAAGGGCATTGTGAATACTTACTTATGGCGTCACCGGCAACTAAGGTTTTGCCAGAATCCCAATCGTCATAACTGGTGCCTTGGCTCCAAGTGATTGGCATTACGAACAGTTGGAACTACCAATAGAAGAACCATCAGGGCTATGGTAGTAGCGCTGGGAGTTGCCATTTTGTTAACGGGAATTCGATCAAGAAACTAAAACTAGTAACAATTGTTATGAAGAAGTGAGAATGAGAAAACTAGAGAAAAGAAGTTTTGACATGGTTTCAAACCACGGTTCCTAGAGAACCACTGTGTTTCTTATAACATCTTTATACACCTACTACGTGAAGGTTTTTGAGTTTATTGAATACAATCTCAGATAATGGGCATATCGTCGGCCGTTTTTGAGCTCACCCAACCTGTTGTTTGAATTTCGGTTGCAAATTTGTTTGTCACGAGAAAATGTACTTTTACGAACTTGGTACTAAGACCCGCATACTTTAATTTGGACCATTGCAATGAGGTCACAATTTTATTTTGAGTCTCTAGATGTGCAAAAATCCCATATTTGACTTTGATAGCTGTTTGTAAAAAAAACATCAAATGAGGGTGAGATCCCAAACAACTTAAAAAAAAAAATGATGTCAAAATTGGTGAACCCATGTGGGCTTTTTGTTGGGATTACTTGGTAAATAATTCCACAAGACACTAGTTCTTTGGATCAATGTAGAAGTAAAGTAAAAATAAAGAAGATGCACACTAAAAGGAACAAGAAAGCGAGAACACAAGAATTAACATGGTTCGGCGGTACACCTACACCCACAAACGACTACGATCAACTCTTAATTATAGAACTTTTACAGAGAATTAAAACACTCAAATATTGATGAATCAATCACTAATTTATGAATAGCAAGAAGCTAATCATAACACTAAAATAACTCTCTAGTAATATTGCTTTATATCCTCACAAATAGAAAGTAGAAGAGAAGTAGGAGAGAAAACTCATAAGGCTCTTAGAGTTGGTGTGTTTTTCTCCAAATGAGCTCCCTCCTATTTATACTTAATAAGTACTTGGGATTCAAGCAAAAAATACTTGACATCCAAGTAGTAAATCCTTGCAAGCAAAGTAAACTTGGTTGCCAAGACTTTACTAGATAATTCCAATGTGTACTTAATAGCCAAGCCTTCTTCTTCTCTATGCCAAGTGTCCTATAACCTCCACAAGTGTGAATATAGGATTTAATCTTTGACAACATTAACAATTCTCCATCTTGTCAATGAATTCACAAAAAAAAAAGACTGAGTTAATTGTAGCCTCCAAAACGCCTAAAGCATCAACAACGAGCAGTGTTGATCAAGTTGAGACACCTCTCGAACTTGACCTTCGAACGATTTTAAATCAACATATCGATGGATTATCTTAGTACCAATCTTCAATAGAAGAGCTTTTCCGTTATCAATCACTTCTCGAATTTTATGATAACGGACATCAATATGCTTGGTGCGCGCATGGTAGACTTGGTTCTTTGCAAGATGAATTGCGCTTTGACTGTCACAATACACAATGACATTCCTTTGCAAAATCCCCAAGTCTCCAACTAGACCTTGAAGCTATAATGCTTCCTTAATGACCCTCTACAAAGACAATATACTTAAACTTCGTAGTAGACAAAGCAACAAGTGACCGTAACATAGACCTCCAACAAACAGGTCCTCCGCTCAAAGTAAAACAATACCCCGAAGTAGAGCGACACTTATCTCGATCACCAAAGATAATCCGAATCAACAAATCCACATACCTTCAAACTCGCTCCTTTTGATACACTAAACCAACATCTAGAGTTCCTTGAAGATATCGCAAAATTCCCTTAACCGCATACCAATGTGCTCTCCCAGGATTAGCCATATACCGTCTAACTAATCCAACCGCTTGAGAGATATCTGGACGGGGTACAAACCATAGCATACATCAAAGAACCTACCGCATTAGCATAGGGAACCTTTGACATAAACTCTTCTTCCTCAGTAGTAGTAGGACTTAACTGGTTTGACAACTTAAAACTTGGTGGCAATGGAAGACTAATAGCTTTAGAATTTTGCATTCCGAAGCGACAAACAATTTTCTCAAGATAAGATTTCTGAGTAAGACATAGCTTCCCCTTTGATCTATCTCGAGTGATTTCCATGCCCAACATCTTCTTAGCTGACCCAGATCTTTCATCTCAAACTTCGAACTTAATTGCTTCTTCAAAGCATCAATTTCTGACTTGCCCTTTGCAGCTATAAGCATGTCATCAACATAGATTAAGAGATAAACAAAACTCCCATCTCGGAGCTTCTTAAAGTACACACATTGATCGTACTTACTACGAGTGTACTTTTGCTGCAACATAAATATATCAAACTTCAGATACCACTGTCTTGGAGATTGTTTAACCCTACAGTGACTTCTGAAGTCGACACACATAATTTTCTTTACCGGCAACCTCAAAACCAATGGGCTGTGACATATAAATGTCCTCCTCCAGATCCCCATGCAAGAAGGCAGTCTTGACATCTAGTGGCTCGAGCTCTAAATCAAACTGCGCCACAAATGCTAGAAGGATTCAGATGGAAGTGTGCTTAACAACCTGAGAGAAAACTTCATTGTAATCCACACCTTCCCCTTGTGCATATCCTTTAGCCACTAACCTTGCCTTATATCGTACACCACTAACGATACCCTTAGAGTCTGGAGTTCCGTCCTTTACGGTATAGACCCACTTGCACCCGATCTTATTTCTACCCTTGGGCAACTTAACTAGTTCCCAAGTGTGATTCTTATAGGGCGTAATTGCTAGACCAACCTTCTACATAGGGCGTGAGTGCAACAGCCACACTACAGAGGCTTAAAGTTATGATTGGTGCAAATAGAGGCTTAAAGTTGGGATTGGTTCAGTTTCGGATGCACCTTGCTGGTTGGTGGTGGATATTTTCAATATCTTAGAAAATAAAATGGTTTTCTGTTTTGGTTTGCCGCTATGACGGGGAAGTTTTCTGTGTTGGAAAACACAATAGATGTTAGTTGGAGACGAAGAGACACCTTTAATAGGTGTGATGGTTCATAAAAGACAACCATTCCCAACAGACACCTTATGTATCTTTTAGAAGTGAAGAGGCATCTCCAATAGGCATGAATATCCCTATAAGTAGTGAAGGTATTCTCCCATTCTTTTATAATCAATTAAACTGTTTTCTCTCTTTCTAAAGCATCATCAAAATTACTTTCTAGTGTGTTCTTGATTGGAACAAGGGGTACAAAACTTGAATTCAATTTACGTTGTAGGGCTTTCATTGTATCTGAAGGAATTATTTCACATACCTGTTGTAATCGCCAATTGATATCGGGAGGGTATAAATAATTGTCTAAAAGAAATCTTATGAGCCTTGAAAGTTTGGAGTACAACAATCTCTTCCTGTGTTATTTCATCCTCTGTTTTTACCCAAATTTTCCAACAGTTGGTGCCTGGTGATAGCCGATCTGCCATCAGAACACGTCTGTCTGGTCATTTTTATCACATATGGATTGATATTATTCTCATACCTTATTCATATTCAAGTTAGAAAACTGATCTGTAAAACAAAGAGATTATAGTTTTGTTTACCACATAGCAGTGGTCCCTGCTAATGGGATGTGCAACTGCAACATAGTTGTTTTACCAGAAACCAGTCCCGCCCACAGAACTTGCAATTATGCAGTTATAACAAGCTATTGAATTGGTGGACCTAGTAGACTAGCCAGTCCTCTTCATGTCACCATCCATCAAGCAGCCAGCTTAGAGGCGTCACGGGAGAAACAGTGTCCAGCCGATGGTACATCTTGTAGGCTAACTCATTCATTAAAGCAACTGTACCCTGGTTAAAACTTTTGGAATCTTATCCGTGTATTCACATCTTCATAGTGATGCACCTTGTTGATGGCACAATCCTCCATCATTTATTCATAGTGCTACGGCCGGTGATAGTAGTGGTAAACTTTAATCTAACATGGACAAAAATTCACGAGCAGTTTATTGTAAATTAAATTTTATCTGTTTATGTATGTAAGTAATTCATATTTGATCATGCGATTCGTTCTTGTATTGTCATTTTCATATATTTTTAGTCGATTATTGGATTTTGAATCCCGAATGAATTTTTTAGCAGACTGAATTTAAATTGTCCATAGTGGAAACCCATATCCCTGACGAGGTCACGTATTGGACCCAGTGCCTAGTCTTCACCATCAGCTTTGAGACGAGATGGGAAAAAAGATTCTAGCCAATATATACGGTAGAAGCGAGTTGAATTTTAGCTTGTGAAAGCCTAGTTCGGATCATCCAATTTTATTAATTTAAAGAAATAATTAATTTAACGAGTATTAATTTAAACAGTTTCTACTGTAGTACAAATTGCATGTTATAACTCATCTATCCTTACCCTGGTAAAAAAAGTAACCTTACCCTGGTAAAAACTTTGGAACTCACTCATCTCACGCACTATTATAAGATCTTATCATTCCTGTATTCACATCTTCACTACTCTCTCATTCTCTGTCTAATATTTGTTTACACTTCAGCTTAAAGTTTTGGGTGAACTATAAGAAGCTGCAGAGGAGGAAAAGAAAAAGGTAATACCCTGTCTTTGAGCTTTGCTTTGATCTATTCGTCTGATCTTTAATTTTCGTTCTGATTTGTTCTTTGTAGTGTTGACATGGTTCTTTTTCTTAAAATTTTTGAATCAGGGGCAACAAACATACAAATGGACCTTGGATTGAAAATAGGTTTTATTTGGGAACGTGGTGGTGGTGGTGGTGTAGATTCAAAAAATCTGAATCAAGATGCAGCATGATGATATTTCCTCTCAACAAATTAGTAAGATCATAACACTAATACTACTTACCTGTAAACTGTTGTTTCATAAAATCTAGAAAATAAATTCTTACATTTGTTTTGATGGATCTGTCAACACTGTAGGTATGTCAGGAGACTTTTTCTGTCTTAGAAGAATATATTCGTCTGAATTCGCAGCCGTTGAATTTGGAGCAGGAAGAGGGTATTTGAGGCATGGACTGGTTGAGTGTTAGGGGATCAGGATAATAGTTATGATCGAAAGAGGATCTTACAAATTAGAGGTAGTCGGCCACCTCTAGTCAAAAGAGTATTCTCCCATCTTAATTTATTGCTCACCAAATTAAGAACGATAGGAACAATAGAATTAACCGCCCAAACAATAGGGAATTAGTATCTTAATTAGAATCTTAATTAGAATCTATATCAGTCAAGTGGAGCCAAGTCAAAAACTAGTTAAAGAGGGTTGGTCGGAATATAGATAGAGTATAGACATTGATAAAAATCATGAGCAATCAATTGTGAATCAATCTGTTTATATGTGTAATTCATTTTCGAATAATTGATCAATTTCGTCTAAGCTATAGTATTGTTCCCTGAAGCTCTTTAAATTTTGTATCTTGTTGCATACCAGAAAAAATTGATGCAGGCGTATACTATATGAGATTCGAGTGGAGTTGTGTTGGAAAAGTTGAAATTTACATCCCTTGATACTACTAATCAAAGTCTAATTATTTTCTCCAAACATGTTCACTGAGTACATCAGCTGCTTAGCTTAAAATTTTGGGTGAATTAAAGGAACCCTGATGGAACAGCTGAAAATTTGCACCCCTGGTGGAATTGTGTATCAACTAGAGCATGCATTTCCAAGTTGGAATGCCTAATTATCTAGTCAATAATCGATTATAATAACCCAAAACAAGTTGGAGTCCCTAGGCAATCCTAATGTTTAAGCTTATTCATTCATCAAACAGAACATTTACTTTATAAATCAACAACACAGCTAACTAATTATTATGACTTCATTCGACAATGTTCAATTATCATCATGGCAACAAGGCATCCAGCATCAAAACCGCTGTATTTGGCATGGCATTCGATGTTCCCTGCCAAGAGAACGTGCAATGCAGTTACAAGTAACCAGTGAATTATTGGACCAAGTACTAGTCCTCTTCACCATTAGCTAGGCCAACGACAACCTTGACCACACCAGAATATAGTGGTCTAGCCAATGGTACAGATTGCAGGTTAACTCAAGTCTCATGCATGATGGATTATCTCAACGTTATTATGTCTGAGTCAGAGATATTTGTTTTGAGTCGGTATCTAGTTAATTTTCAATTAATGACACAATCACCTGTGCATCTTTGGTTGTTTTATTGTATCCCTAACTCGTGAAATCTTGGTATTTTGATCCAGATTCAGATACAACAGCCGTAGATTTAACTTTGGTCCGTTGATTTACGTGATCCATTATATCCCTTCCATCAAAGATTACAGACTTTCTCAAAACTAACATCTGCACTTTGATTTTCATGGATGCCCACTGTGTCTTTGATTTTCTCTTAACATAAGTTAATGAAACCGTTCAAAGACCAACTGAATCGATGTGCTTGCACGTGGTTATGGCCCTCCATGCGTCATTCTTTCACTGTGCAAAACCCAACGAGAAGAAAGAGACTTGATCAGTGCTGGACCACTGAGGTAACTACTCTACCATTGTTAGATGATGAAGTATATGATTTGACGCATCACCAACTTCTGAAGGAACTAAGCTCCATTTATGGTGAGAGCTCGGGATATGATAAAATATCCTACTTTCATCATCAATGCCGCCTCAGTCACTCCCACCGGTAGTCTCCTACTATCAATTACACACGCAGTGTAAAATAATAGGGTTTGCTTACTTTATAAAGAAAATTGTGTGATTTACTAAAATATCCTTGAACTGATCCCTATGTATATGTATGGATATTAAGCAAACCCTGTCAATTACAATTTCTGGAGCATCACTGCTACGTATGCTTTGTGAGACTGGATTATGGTGTAACCTCGATCTCATTTCTCACGACCACTAGTCCGCTTTGTCATCCACGGTTCTTTTAAGATGAAATACGCATATAACCAAAACATTCAAATTGTTGCGTTATATTCCGATCATTTGTTCTTGCTCTTCTAGTTGTTGCATTGGCAGTCGGACATTGTGCTCTAGGGGTCCTAGCCCACGGGACATATTGCATGTAAAAGAGGTGTAAGTAAAATCTTTATCTACTTTTTTTTTGAAAGTTAATATATTGATTCAACCAAAAAGTTACATGAGGCTACTTAGGCTGTTGGCTGCCCTTATCTCAGTTGTAGAAACTATGATATGAGAAACTTCCAACAACCTGTTGTCCTCGGATTGTAAGTACAAAGCATTTGAATTTAAAAAGCTTGAATCAAAATCTAAATCCTGTTGAATAAACGATGGCATTTGTCTCCATTGTTGTCTATGGTACCCTTGATTTCTTGCCTGTTTTGCCAAAGCATCTGCTACCTTGTTACTACTTCTATTGTTGAAAGAAAAACCCAAAAAAGACTCGCATGACATTAAAACCCTTTTAGCTTCAGAAATTATTGCCTGGTTTCTCCAATGTATTGTGTTTGCTTTGCCTAGCGCGAAATCAATTACTCCCTTGCAATCTCCTTCGATCCAAAAGTTCTGACAGTTCATGCTAGTTCTGACAATGTAAAATCTTTATCTACAGTATATAAAATGAGAGTAATCATTTTAGGGTCACAGATTTAGTTTTCATTTCACTAATTTGAAATTTCTACTCTGCTTCCTTTGAAAACCCTAAAAAGGTATGTAAGCCGCCTCTTTTCTTCTTCTTAGATCTAAACTCGAATCAAGTGGATTTCAGTTTTCCTCTTTTATTTTAACACTGCTTATTCCAGATCTGCTGAAAAAGGGAGCTCAAGGTCAGCTTAATTAATCAATCATTGGGATGGAAACAACAAAATCCACAAATGACTTCTAATTATGTATGTCAAAGTAGTAGTTTTGTATGGGAATCTGGTGGTGGTGGATGAAGAAGAACATCTTTCAATTGAATCGATGCAGCATAATGATATCTCCTCTCAAGTACATGTGATTTCGGTGTAATGTCCATCTTGTCAGATCATAAAAAGGGTAGCAATCAAAACTAATGCTGAATTTCCCTTTTTGTGTTGCCTTTGGATTCATATACTTTTGTTAATACATGCAACTTTGCTAACGTCTGCTGGATTATTAGGTCTGTTGCTCATGCGGTGAAGAAAAGATGGAGAAACGGACACAAATTTTTTAAGTAAGAGGAGATTTAATTTTGAGTTTCGTGGGTATTCTCTGGTTATTTTCCATGGTCAAAAAGAAAGATGTTCCATCGATTAATCCAAAAACAAAACTCTAAATTTAATTATTTCAGTTTCATTATCATACTACAAGTGTTGATTCACATCTTTTCGTTTGAATCTAACCAGTAAAAGGAAAAAGGATTGTCTTCCAATCCATTGACAGATAGATTTGAATTGCTATACCGAGTTTTGGGCTTACCATAAGCAAGTAATCTTTGTAGATTTTGAAAGTGATTCAATATATGCTAGGATTTGTTTTCTCAAATGTTATGGTAATTGGTAATCAGTGTCATAACACACACACCACTACAACAACTCCGGATACATTTGTTTCAGTTTTCATGATACTGGGAGTGTTGATTATTCCGATATGAACTTCATTTTATCTGTTGGATTCCAAATGCTTAATGTCTGAGACTAAGCTGATTTGTCTGTTGGATTCCAAATACTATTATAGAATACAGAAGAAAAGATGGATATTATATATCTGCAATGCTTACCAAAAGAATAGGCAGTGCAGGCTAGGCTCCAAACCATTTACGAGCCAAAATGACACTTAAAAGCAGAGCAATGGAGTGCAATTTTTCCTTGTTGTGTATGTGGCAGTATAATGATATCACGTTGCATTAGTATTTTTTTAAATGGCTGATGCAACTTGGGTCTCCGAATAGTTGAAAGTCATATATATACGGTATTGAAGGCGCAGACAAAATTGTATGTTTGCCAAGCCTTGGATTCCTGCAACTGTTGGGTGTAGTCATTTAGAACCCGTTAAAAGGATAGTTCAAACTTGAAAAATTATGCACTTGATAAGTTCAAGTGGGTAGCACATCTGATCCATAACTAAAGTTTACTTTGATTGCATATACTCATTAGAATGACTGAATCCACAAACTTTAGCCAGCAGCTCATAATATTCATTATCACAAACCAATAAATGACTGAATCCATAAACTTAAAGACAGTTATGACCCATGCTTCTTCATATGATAAGTACATCTGCAGAAGCCAAATCAGATGCTAAGCCAATTAAAACAGACTAGATCTGCAGTAGTGGTGTGTGTCCTGGGACATCTTTCACTAAATATCAATGCACATCAAATGTGGTGATACCTTTGAGAAAACAAATCCTAGCATGTATTGAATCAATTCAGAGTTCAAGATCTACAAATTCAGATTCTTTGTTCAAGGTAAACTGATGTAGAACATCTCTACACGTTTTCTAGATCATTCTAGATCTTTCTTGTTTGCTAGCCAAGTTTAGTTCTTTCCTGTTTTTAGAGTTTTATTATTTCTTTCTTTAGGTGTTTAGCTATTTTTAGAACTCTTGTCACTTTGCCTATATATACTGAGGCTAGTCTCGTTTAAGTGGATATACAATTATTGAAGTTATTAAACAACTCGTTACAGAGCATCCAATCTCTTAATTTCTCGACCCAACCTTAATATTTTCATCTGTTTCTCAACCTTTTCTTCCCTTCTCAACACCTGCAATCTCCGTATTGCATTCTTCTAGTTGGTTCGCCATCAATTGGTACCACAACCTTAGATTTTTAGGTCCTATCCTTTAAATCCGATCCTTTTCAACGCTTCCGCACTCAAACCCTAAAAAAAAAAAAAAAAAAAAAAAAAAACTAGTTTTCGTTTCTTTTTCTATCTTCAATGGGAGATCAAGTTACTAGAGCTGAAGTTACAAAAATTACAGACAAGTTGGAGAGTCATGATACAACTTTCACAAATATTACCAGTATTTTGAAAGATATTCAAAAAGATATTAAGAAGTTAAACATTAGACTAGAAGTTCTTTGGAATAGAAAAACTTGAAAAAGAAGGTAAATCAAGGTGAGAAATCAAGAAAAATCTGATGCTGAAGATAAATCACAAGATGAAGGGAAAAATTCAAGGTCAAGGTATACTTCCAGAGACGGAAAGAAACATAATGTTTTCTATCCAGAAGGAGCTAAGAAAAACAAACAATATGAAAGAAACATATATCAACATCACAAAAAGTTTGATAAACCTCAATACAGTAGTGATGATGATATTGAAGATTATCCGAGAAAGAAAAAGGAGTCAAGGGAGACGTTTTAGAACAAGTCTTAACTCATCAGAGTATAAGTTAAAAGCTGACATTCCAACTTTCAGTGGACGATTCCAGATTGAAGAATTGCTAGACTGGTTTTATGAAGTTGAATCTTTTTTTGATTACATGGATATTCCAGAACATTACCCAAGTTAAGCTCGTAGCTTATAAACTCAAAGGAGGTGCAGCAGACTTGGTGGCTAAAGTTAGTGAAAATCGAAGAAATTTTGGTAAGAATCCAGTGCGATCTTGGAAAAAGATGAAAGAACTCATTAAGGAAAAATTTTTACCACAAGATTATAGGCAACAACTTTTTATCAAACTTCAGAATTGTCGACAGGGCGCAAGGTTAGTAGAGGAACATGTATCTGAGTTTTACAACTTAGTTGCTCGTAATGAACTCAAGGAAACTGAAGAACAACAAGTTGCTAGATTTATCGATGGTTTGAATCGATTTATTCAAGAAGGGATGAATCAATCAGTTTATACTATGACGGAAGATATTCAAAGGGCGGTCAAGGTAGAAACGACGTTTTTCCCGTCCTCAAAGATTTTCTTCTAGCATGAATTCCAAATTTCAAGGTAACTTTAAAACATCTCCTTCATATAGTAGTTACAATGAAAATTCTTCTTATCAAGATGAAACCTCTAAGCAATTTGAACTACCAATTTCACTAATTCTCCTGTGCCAAAAGAATCAATCACCTATTCTCCCTACTCCAACGGAATTTGATCCGTCAAACAAGCTCAATCTAATACTTCTCAACCAAGTAATGTTTCCAATACTCGTTTTGCAAGTAGAAACCGAGACAACTTTTCCTCCACGAGAAAAAATCGAGAATCCCTATGCTAAATTCAGAGGCGAAAAGTGTAACAAATGTCAGATGCCTGGTCATACTTCTTCAGAATGTCGTAGAATTCATGGACTTGTACAAGAGGAATCAGAAGAAACGCATAAGTACAACGGTTTAATTAATGATGAGTTAGCAAAATCTGAGGAGGAAGAGGATGCAGAATTCGTTGAAGAATTATACAGTGAACATTTCATGGGTATGATTCGACCCTTGTTACTTACACAACCATCTTTTTCACAAAGAAGCAGTATTTTGAACAAGGTGTTTAATTAATGGGGTTACATGTGATCTCATTATGGATAGTGAAAGCATGGATAACTATATTTCGTTTTGAGGTGGTTCAAAAGTTAGGATTACCTATCACTCCACATCCTCAACCATATTACGTAGGATGGGTCACTAGTTCTTCTTCTCAAAAGATTCCGACCAATGCCCGGTGAAATTTTCTCTCAAGGGTTATGAAGATTCTGTTTTGTGTGATGTTATTAATATGTCCGCTGCACATTTATTACTTGGAAGACCTTGGCAGTATGATATGTGTGCGATTCACAATTGCTTTGAAAACACATATACTTTCTACAAAGATGGTAAGAAGAAGGTATTAGTTCCTTCGATCTGTGACCATTTATAAAGAACATAGTGATGGCAAGACAAGTGCATTAGTAGCTAGTATTGTGAAACAAATGCAGGGGCATACTCTTAGTTCTCATGAAGAATCTAAACCAATGATAATCATTCCGAGAAAGAGTACAACCTTTGGTCACTCGGTTTCATGGTTTGTTTCTGAAGAAGCGCCAAACTCTTTACCTCCTTTAAGAGATTTACAACATCGATTGACTTCATTCTGGTGCTTCTCTTCCAAATTGTGCTCATTATAGACTAAGTCCAAAGGAACACGAGATTTTGCAAGGGCAGGTAAAGCGATTTCTTGGAAAAGGGTTTAATCGGGTTGAGTAAAAGCCCTTGTGCTAGTCCAGCTTTTTGGTTGATAAAAAGATGGAGGATCGAAATGTGTATTGATTGCCGAGCTCTCAACAAGATTACTATTCCTTCTGATTTCCCATCCCAAGACTTGATGATTTGATAGATATGCTTGTAGGTTCTAAAGTATTTTCCAAAATTGATCTTGAAGTGGTTATCACCAGATTCGTATACGCATAGGAGACGAGTGGAAAACGACTTTTAAAACTCGAGAAGGACTATATGAGTGGTTAGTGATGCCGTTTGGACTTTCAAATGCACCGAGTACCTTCATGAGATTGATGAACCAAGTCTTACAACCTTTTCTTGGAAAGTTTATCATTGTCTACTTGATGATATCCTAATATACGACCATGACGAAGAAGAGCATCTCGATCATTTAAATCGGGTATTTCAAGCTCTTCAAGATAATGCACTCTATGTGAATTTAAAGAAGTGTAGCTTTTTATCAAAATCAGTAACCTTTCTAGGATATATTATATCGATCAAGGGATTTGATTGACGATTCTAAAATTAAAGCTATCTCTCGATCGGCCTACTCCAACATGCATTAAAGATGTCCGCAGTTTTCATGGGTTGGCATCTTTTTATCGACGTTTTATTCGCAATTTTAGCTCTATAGCTGCTGGAGTAACTGATTGTTTAAAGCATGAGAAATTCCAATGGACTGAAGAAGCCGATAGGAGTTTTAATCTTCTTAAAGAAAAATTGTGCGGCCTTTGAGACTTGCAATGCCAGGACTTTTCCAAACCATTTGAAGTTGATTGTGATGCATCCGTAGTTGGAATTGGAGCTGTTTTGTCTCGGAATGATCATCCTATTGCTTTCCGGTGAAAAAAATTCGGAAGCTAGGCGAAAATGGTCCACTTATGAGCTTGAACTATATGCTCTTGTTCAAGCATTGAAGCATTGGCATCCTTATTTGGTACATAATGAGTTTGTTGTCAACACGACAATCAAGCCTTGAAGTTTCGCAAACTTCTACTAAAGTGAATCGAATGCATGATAGGTGGCTTTCCACCATAAATCGATATACTTTCTCTATTAAACATAAGAGTGGAAAATTGAATCAAGTGGTGATGCTTTGAGTAGACGTGCTCATTTTCTTGTTACTCTTCGCGGTGAAAGTGTGGCTTTTGATTACATCAAAGATTTATACGTAGATGATGAAGATTTCAAGACAATATGGGAGCAATGTGGGAAAAAGTCTGCTGGGATTGATGGTTATCTTATTCAAAAGGATTTATTTTTTAAAGGTATTCGTCTTTGTATTCGAAAGGTTCTTTGAGGCAATATCTTATCCATGAACCGCATGGTAGTGGCCTTGGCGGTCATTTTGGTCGTGACAAAACAATTACATTACTTGAAGAACGATATTATTGGCCTTCTTTAAAAGAGACGTACAAAAATTCGTTCAAAAGTGTATGATTTGTCGGCGTTCTAAAGGTACTATTCAAAACTTTGGTTTATATACTCCTTTGCCGGTCCACGATGCTCCATGGGTGGACATAAGTATGGATTTCATTAAGGTTTACCTCGTACTTCTAAAGGCAATGATTCTTGTCATGGTGGTAGTTGATAGATATTCTAAGATGGAACATTTTGTAGCTTGCAAGAAAACCACTGATGCTTCAAATGTAGCTTTCTTATTTTTCAAGGAGATAGTTTAAATGCATGGAGTACCAAAATCTATCACTTCGATCGTGATACTAAGTTCCTTAGTTATACGGAAGTCCTTATGGATGAGGCTAGGAACTAAATTACAAGATGATTGATACTACAAGCATCCCCAAAGCTGATGGACGATGAAGTCGTCAACAGATCATTAGGCAATTTAATTCGTGCCAAAATTCTTGAATCGCACAAAAGTGGGAAACGTTTCTTCCTCACATGGAATTTGCATTCAATACATCGTGAACCGTTCTGAGGTAAATCTCCTTTTGCTATCGTATATTCTAAGGTACCCAATCATATTCGGATTTGGTTGTGTTACCAAAACACGGAAAGTCTCATGCTAAAGCTGATCGGTTGGTCGATCAAGCATCTCAACTTCATCGAGGACGTCAAAGCAAAGTTAGAAGACTCCAATACTAAGTACAAGACAAATCTTGATCAACACAGACGTCTTAAAACTTTTAACGAATGCGATTTGGTGATGATACATCTTAGAAAAGAGATTTCAGTTGGCACTTACAACAAAACTAAAATGAAGAAGTATGGGCCGTTCAAAGTTTTAAAGAAGATAAGTGACAATGCATATGTTATAGATCTTCCATCTAGTTGGAATATTTCTAACATCTTCAACGTACAAGAGATTTTCACTTTTTATGACGGCGAGGATGTTTTGGGTTCAACTTGAGGACAAGTTGTTTTTCAAGAAGGAGGGACTGATGTAGAACATCTCTACATGTTTTCTAGATCATTCTAGATCTTTCTTGTTTGCTAGCCAAGTTTAGTTCTTTCCTGTTTTTAGAGTTTTATTATTTCTTTCTTTAGGTGTTTAGCTATTTTTAGAACTCTTGTCACTGCCTATATATACAGGCTAGTCTCGTTTAAGTGGATATACAATTATTGAAGTTATTAAACAACTGTTACAGAGCATCCAATCTCTTAATTTCTCGACCCAACCTTAATATTTTCATCTGTTTCTCAACCTTTTCTTCCCTTCTCAACACCTGCAATCTCCGTATTGCATTCTTCTAGTTGGTTCGCCATCATAAACTCAGAACTCAATCTCGCAGTTGAAATTGATATAGATAAAGACTTGTACGTAGTGTATTTCCGTATATATACCTCATCAAACTGCAGGTAATCTGATGCTCGGATTAATCAACGTAACTACCTTGACTGTAACCAGAGAACACCCTCCCTCGGAAACTCAAGCTTGATTCACCTTCCTCTTACTGTCGAAATTCAACAAATAGTTTGGTTCTTGTTTCGTTAAGGAAACTGAAAATTTTTAAGTCTTTCGAATAAATTAAGTGCACCAAGATCCTGGGATTTCAACACTTGTTTGCTTCAAGGTTTGATGAAGAAGAATGTTCAAATCAAGCTCGATCAGTGAACTGGAGTAAGGTTTATAAAAATGATGAAAGTGGGAGTGGTGGTGATGTTGGAGGTGGCGCCGGAAGTAACTGGTGGAAGCGGCAATAGAAGTGACAAATGAATGAATAGAATTGTTTTGAGAGGAGAAATTATTATGTTCAATTGAATTGAGAAAAATATTTTCGGTGGTGTTGTTGTTCTTCCTCCACCAGATTTCCCATATAACACTACTTTTAGATCCATATGAAGCCATCTGTGCTTTTGTTGTTTCTCTGTCTAGAATCATCTTGAGCTTCTTTATCAAAAAAATCTGGAGAACTGAGAAGAACTCAATAAAAGAGGATAACTACTCTTGAAAGCATCTTAGTAGAAGTAGAAAGGCGGCGTAGAAACACCCTCCTCTTAGGGTTTTCAACGAACGACAGTGAGATTTCGAAGAAGTGAAATGATTACTCTCTTTCATATATACTGTACATTAACTTTTAGTTACACCTCTTTTACATCACAACTCTTTCATGCATAAAAGGAGAAATGAATCCCGGTATATAACCGGGACTACATACATAATGTCCCCTGGGAAACGACTCGAAATGAATAGAATGTATCAGCAATAACTACTGCGATTATGCATTTGATGAATAAGCCTTGTGCAAAATAATTTTGCAGCAAGATTGCAAAGAAGTAAAACCAAACACTAATTTGGACGAGTTATTGGGCTGAACAAGAAGCAGCTTGCCAGTGCTAGCTGCCCGGAATGTGGCGGAACCATATGAAACTTATCATTCTAAATGCAACGTAATCAACTAATCTCGGATACGGGAACCACCATTTTTCTTTCATAAACAGCAACACAAAGAAAAGACACCAGAATCCAATTATCGCCCCCAAGGCAACGATAGTTGAATGAGGAGGTAGAAGTTGCTTCAATCAAAGAGTGAAAATGGTGCACCGAGTATCCCGACATTTACACGTCTCCTTGCACATGATCCCATTAGAGAGATGGTGCCAACAGCAAGGTGCATCCCAAGTTGCACCAATCCTAACTTTCTATGTAATAAATTGTTACATTACCAAGTCTTTAAGCCTCTATTGCATGGCATTCATGACCTATGAAAGTTGGTCTAAACAATTTCTCAATGATGCATTTTTTCCGAAATTTAACCGACTCTATATCTGTTTTTAGTGATGAATGCATGGCAATAAAAATCTACACGTGTATTCCCAAAAATTTGATCAAAGGAATGTAACCCCTTTTGGCTAATGAAGATGTTTAAGTTGCATCTGAAGAAATTAGATGAGTTATTAGTAGTGTTTTATCAACTGAATCTTAATTAGATAGAAAATAGCAATGGGAAGCAGTTCGATTCAGGAGTAATCAAAGATTTTTGCAAGGGCCTGAATATTCGCCACAATTTCTCGTCTCCTTACTATGCTCAAAGCAACGGGCAGGCAGAAGTAACCAACCGAGTTATTATGGACAACCTCAAGAAACGGATGGAGAAGGCGAAGGGAAAATGGACTGAAGAATTCCATGGAGTCTTATGGTCCTATCGAACAACCCCGAATAGATCCACCGGATTTTCTCCATTTACATTGGCGTATGGGACAGAGACAGTCATACCCACCGAGGTACAACTCAAGACTACCAAAACTCGTCTTTGTCAAGTCGGAAAACGACAACATGCGGCTTTGAATAAAGAGATCTTTGGAAGAACAAAGAGAAAACAGCCATGCGGCAGTTGGTCCGATACCGGCGAGCAATCAAGGCTGGGGTATGATCGCAAGGTCGGAGAACGGCCGTTCAAACCGAGGGGGAATATGTCTTGAAGAAAACCCGAGCGACCACAATGGAACCGAAGGCGTGGGAAGCTCGGAGCGAACTAGGAAGGCCCATACATAGTGGATAGACCAGCATCTCGTGGATCCTACTACTTGAGGAATCTCGACGGAACTAAGGATTCGAAGCCATGGAAGCCGTGGAATTCGTTCCACTTGAAAAAGTTTTATCATTAGAAGTAGATTTAAATCCTGCTGTGCTGCACTCTTTTTCCTTAATATGTTATTCCCATTCGGTGAGATGGAGGTAACTCCCGATGATGCTCATCAAATTCTAGGCATTGAGGTTTAGGGAAAAGTAGTCAGTGATGGCTACGATGATGGCATTTCTTGGGAGAAGATCTTTGAATTGACCAAAGTTTTGTTCGGTTGGAATCATATTGAGACAGATTCTATGCTTGTGATGAAGGATGTTTATCTAAGAAAGAAGTTTAATCTGAAGAGGTTGAGAAAAACATTCTATGGGACTAAGAAAATCTATCATAAGGAAGGAAGGGTGCACTTCGTGCGAATCAATGCTACCGCGCCAGCGTATTTTCTATACGTCCTCGGCAAATGTATCTTCCCCGACAGTTACGGAAGCTTGGTCGACGCCAAGTATATCCAAATATTGCATCCTTTTGATCAGATGCATAAGTATTCTTGGGGTCTGCGGTGGTCACCTTCTTGAATAATGAGTTGACAAAGGCTTTAAGGGAACTCACTGCGCAATTCAACGGAAATATATGACTCTTCTAGGTAATTTTGTTTTCTAAATAATTTATATTTGCAACATGCTCGTAATGTAAAATTCTTACTAAACTTTGTGTTTGCATAGGTTTGGATATATGAGCACTTCCCTACCTTAGTGAAAGCCAACTCCCACGTCAAAGTGAATGATAAGATTACGATTAATAAGCCAAGAGGACAAATATACAGTTTTAGTGGTGCTGCGGATAAGGATATGCCGCATCATCTTATTAAAATGCGGATTTCCTTGGACAACATGATTTCGGATGAGGTAATATTTGATCTGTATCGAAATGCTAGAAATGAAGGTTCAATCGAAAGGAGAGATGATGTTGCATTCTACTACGGTCCCTTATTGTACACCCAGAGATTTTCAATGTACGGTCCACATCGGGTAATGCAACAATTGGGTTATGTCCAAGAAGAACCCCATCTCAGTGATAAACCTCACTTTAAAGTGGTAATGGAGCAGTGCACCACATCCCAAAAAAGCATTGGCGTCCATTACGCACCATCACCAGGTAAATCTCATTGGAACGAAATACAAAATCATAAAATCGATACGAGTCTTTTGGACGAGGTGACCGAAGGTCATGAAGATCATGAAAATTACATGCCGTGGTACTTGGATTTTGCTCGTCCTAATGTGATTAGGGAATAAACTGTTGAGCAACTGGCTCGTAAGAGGAATATGTCACCGAAAGACCCATCAACAACTCTTTAGAACTTTGTAAGTATTTTAGAGTTGTTTTTATTACTTTAAGATTACATTATCGAATTAGTCTATTAATAGTTTGTTGTTTAATTGAAAATAGAAGGAGCATTTGAAGACCCTTGTGAAGGTGATGTGTTACGCGAGACAAAGAGGAAAGCCTTTGTCGATTGAAGAGCAAACTAAGAACATTGACCATAACCTTACCATGGTTAAAATATATTACAAGTTTTACATTTAACTCATCGTGCACTAAAATAACCTTACCATGGTTAAAATTTCGGGACTTCCACAGCTATAAAATCTCATCTCAGTATGCATATCTTTAGTGTTTGTTCTTCTCTAAAATTTCTTAAATTTTTTTCAACTGCTTGGCTTAAATTTTTGGCGAAGGTGGAGGAGAAGACAAAGGTGTTTTTTCTGGGACCCAATAATAACAAAATAAAAACAGCCAATGTTAAACATTAAACATTTCAACAATATCTCTGCCAAGAGAATGTTCCATGATGCAGTGAATTATTGAACCCAGTACCTAGTCCTCTTAACCATCTGCAACGCCAGCTTGAAGGCAACACGAGAATATAATGGCCACTCTCCAAACACATTCAGCAATGGACGCTGCAATTAACATCCTCGATATGTTTCTGGCCGGCCTTGAGAGACACTGAGTTAATTGTATTTTCAAACAGAGTATACAGAGAGCTTATTAATTAAGGACTAGTCGAGAAAACCTCTCCCGCCTGCAACGGCATTGGCATTGCATAATGATCTAAGTAAGGGCTCCAAGTTGCTCAATTATTAAAATCCCATTAGATTTGACGACACTAGATAATTAAGCTTGACTTGGAATTTACATAATCGCATCAGATTCAACTCAACTCAACTCAAATGATCAAATCATCCAACAACTCCACTCAAATCTCATTTCATTTTATCATATCAGTGCACGAACTTTTACTAGAATACATTATTTAGCTTGACTACTACACGATTTTTTTTTTTTTTTTTTTTTAGCTGGAGTGTGGACTACATATTCTCAGTATCTTCATCTATACTGGTCTTTCAACATCAAGTTATTACCTACTCTTTGCTATGTTTCTTCCTTGTGCAGGCCCTAACGCATAAAGATGTTCCATTGGACATTTTTTTTGTTTGAAAGTCATGCTAAGTCAAGGACATGACAGTGCTAACTAGTGTCCGAACAATCTAGAACCTAATTTGATGCAGAACACAGTATGGTACATTTCCTTTTCTTCTTTGCATAAAGAGATTGCAATTTATATAATAAAATGAAAATTTGAGTGGAGTTGTTGGAAGAATCGAGTTGAAAATGTAAAAGTTCGTCCGACATCCTTAATTTTAGGGCCTACGCAAAAAAAAAGGAAAATGCAGGGGAAGTATGGCTTTATATTTCCAAGTCAAGCTTAATTATCTAGTGTAGTCAAATTTAATGGGATTTAATAATTGGGCAACTTGGAGTCCCTAGATCATTATGCAGTTTCAAATGTTAAGCTTATTATAAATGGTAGTTCATATCTAATCGGTATTCATCAAACAAAACATTTGAAAATTAACAAAGCTAACTAGTCATGGTTTCATTTGATAAGAATACTCAAGTAGCGTCATTTCATCTCCTTTTCTTTCATCTTTATTTTTTGGTCTTTCTATTCATCAGCATCAATGAATTTCCACTTGCCTCACACTGCTGCCATGAAGAGGATAGGAAGGCTCTCCTAGATCTCAAATCTGCTTTGCATGACCCATCAAATCGCTTAGCCTCATGGAAAGAAGGCAACCAACATTACAACTGTTGTGATTGGCCTGGAATTGGATGTTCCAGTGACTCTTTTCGTGTCACGTCCATCGACCTTCGGAACACAGACATTGAAAGATATATAGCTGAAGATTCTAATTCCCTTATACCAAATACTTGGCTTCAAGGTAGAATCTCTCCTTCCCTTTTCAATATTATTCACCTTGAGTATCTCGATCTTAGCTACAATGATTTTCAGGAGTCACAAATCCCTTATCAGTTTTCTGGTCTGACGAAACTAGCTCATCTTGATCTTTCCATGTCAAACTTTTCATCATTGATTTCGACACAATTCACTAACCTATCATCCTTACTGTTCCTCGATTTGTCTTGCCACGAAGAACACCATTATTATTGGTCCACTTCCTGCATAAAATCATCATCTGGAAAATGGTTGGGAGGTTTAGTAAATCTACAGGTATTAAGGTTAAGAGGTATTTCTCTTCAAGAGAGTTTTGGCCAACATATATCCTATCTTTCTGAACTTAGATATCTTGATCTCTCTTCTTGCAGCATATCTGGAACATTTTTCCCCATCAATGGATTTCACAACTTTTCACTTCTATCCTCTCTGAAAATGAATTTCTTATCTCATGACGATTTTTTTTTACTTCCAGGGATGGCTAATTTGACTTCACTTTCTATTCTTGAGTTATCCCAGAGTAAACTACAGGGTTCCATTCAATTTCCTCCTCAGCTTGAAGAGCTTGATTTGAGTTCTAATCAGGATCTTCACGTCGATCTAAATAGGATCTTCAAAACTCAGTGGCCTAAACTAAGAAAACTTTGGGTATCAAAAACTGAAGTGAATGGATCATTTCTGCATATGCTGTCGAATATGTCGTCACTAGTCAGTCTTTCAGCCTATTCATGTTCTATCCAAGGATCTCTACCTTCTTCAGTCCCCAATCTTTCTCAACTGCAGTATCTCGACTTCTCTGAGAATTCCATAACAGGTGACATCCGTTTTTTAGTCTCCAATATTTCTCAACTTCAGTATCTAGACCTCTCTGAGAATTCCATAACAGGTGATGTCCAGTCTTTAATCTCTGATCTAAAATACCTATACCATCTGGACTTGTCTCACAATAAGTTTCAAGGTACCATACCAAGTAGCATCACAAAGCTCCGACATCTTACAGTCTTCAGAGCATCAGGAAACTCTATAGAGGGTAATGTTTCGTTGTCCTCTTTGATTAACCAACTAAACCTAACTACCCTAGATTTGAGTTCAAACAGACTAACTGTAGTTATAGATGAACACTTACACCTTTACCCTATCTTACAGCTAGAGACATTACAGTTGGAGTCATGCAATCTCAAAGGAATATTCCCTACTACCATAATCTGCAATTTGACTCATCTTAGGAAGCTGGATTTGTCTCTTAATAACTTAACTGGAGCTATTCCTTCTTGCCTCTTCAAACTCAAATATCTTGAATTCTTGGATTTGTCTCGTAATAAGTTAACAGGAGCAATCACTTCTGATCTCACCACACTTAATTTTGGATTGTTAAATTTGTCGAACAACAAACTTCGTGGTCCTCTTCCTCTTCTACCTCTGTATATTGTTACGGTTGATGTGTCAAATAACCAATTCGGTGGTGAAATTTCAGTTGAAAGCGGAAAGAGATTAACTACTTGTGGTATTATCAATCTATCTGGTAACAAACTTTCAGGTCCTAGTTTGTCTTCTCTATGTCTTACAGACCCGGGAGGTTTTGCAGCTGTTTTTTTAATTGATCTCTCCCGTAATAATCTATCCGGTAGCATACCACCAAGTATAGGGCAATGCACAAGTCTTTATTCTCTAAACCTTGGCAACAACAATCTCTCTGGAAATATTCCAAATGAGCTTGAACTAGCACCGTCTCTGTCAATTCTCCAATTAAATGGCAACAATCTCGAAGGTACACTTAATTTCATCAATAAACTTCAGCAATTGGAAGTTCTCAGCTTGGGGCACAATAACTTTAGAGGTACCATACCAACTGGTCTCGGTTCACTCCATGACCTTAAGATCCTGTCTTTAAGGTCAAATAATTTGAGTGGTTCAATACCCGAAGGAATCATTCATTTGGAAAACCTCCAAATATTAGACTTATCAATGAACAATCTCTCGGGACCGATACCTAGGAAGATGGGAAACTTGACAAGGTTACTAAGTAGAACTAATGACATATCCTCGGTCAGCAGATATGCTGATGATCCTTTACGATTAGAAATGGTTATCAAGGGTATCACCGTACAATTTGAGGGATTGTACACTTATAGTTCAGGAATAGATCTATCGTGTAACATTCTTGATGGGAACATCCCACAACAGATAGGTTTGTTGAAAGGACTTGCCGTGCTAAATTTGTCCCATAACTGTTTCTCGGATAGCATCCCAACCAGTGTCGGAGAGATGGCAGGTTTAGAGTCTTTGGATCTAAGTTCCAATAGGCTCTGTGGACATATCCCACAATCTTTGACCGTAGTCGACAATCTAGAGTTTCTCAATTTATCATACAATAAGTTGAATGGCCGGATTCCAAGAGGAAATCACTTTGATACCCTAAGTTTAGATGGTTCAGCATTCATCGGAAATGAGTTATTGTGTGGATTCCCAACAAAGAAACTTTGCGAGGGTGATCGTGATACTAGTATCAGTAATATGAATGCTACAAATGAAGTTGATGAAGTCGATCAAGAGGATGCAAAAGAGAAATTATTGTTGTATGCTATTGTTGCCTTGGGGGTTGTAGTTGGATTTTGGGGTCTGTTCGTTGTTTTGCTTCTGAAGAAAGAGAAATGGTGGTTTCCATATTGGAAATTTGTTGACTCTGTTGCAGTTAGAATAACTAGTTATATTCTGCATAATTGATAGTAATGTAATATATATATATTCTACACTTTTGGTTTTAAGTTTATGGAAGTTTTATGAATAGTAAATTAGTTAATTTCTGCTTCAAGCTTTTACAATTCCGTGGGTCTGATTGTAAGTTATGTACATGTGATTCATGCTCCATATTTGGTTCCCAAGTATTCGAAGAAGTTCAACTATCCAAAACAGCCATGGAGTCTGTCATCCAGTCCCTAGCAGAGTGCTGTGGTATCTACTGCTATGTTGTAAAAGGCGTGCGCCTTTGGCGCTTAAGCGCTAAAGGCGCACTAAGCGCAGCACAAGCGCCCGAGGAATCCAAGGCGTCCCTATATTCCGCTCCGGCGCCTTAGGCGAGCGCTTTTGGCGCTTTTAACGCCTCGCCTAAGTATTAGGCGCCAGCCTAAGCACCAAAGGCGGCATGTGTAGGGGGTAACCGTGTTAGCATTCAGGGTTCGTTTTGGGGGGCCATTTTGGGTTACAATAAAAGGGTTTATTTCTTTTTGTTTTCCTCGTTATTTCCTCCGTTCTTCTCCATCATCTTTGAGACTCTGCCTCCTTTTTTTTTCTTCATCTTTTCGTGTCTCTAATCTTTTTTTTCTTCATCTGCTGGTGATGACAGGGAAGAACTCGAAGCTGTAATGGTGATGTTCTCGGCAATGAAGGTCTCGATCTCAGGTGATGAATGGAGTGATATAGGTGTTGTTTGGCAGTGACGATGGTTTGCTGCCAAAGATTAATGATGCTGATGGAACTCAAGCTCGAGATGAGTAATGGAGCTATGAGTGTCGAGCAGGAAGATGGAACAGATGGGAGAAGCTCGGTTAGGAGAGTCTCAGTTAATAAACGATGGTGAAACTCGAGTCTGGAGTGTAGTCTTGGCAGCGAAATACGATGGACAACTCGAGTTTGGTTATGAAGATTGATGAGGACGAGATAATATGGAGTGTGTTGCCAATGATTAATGATGCGAGTCGATGATGAGCAGAGTATCGAGAAGTTTTGCTGCCATGGATGTGATGGACAGAGAGCTCGAGTTGGGTGCTGTTATTGATGGAAGTCAATTCAGCTTGATGATTCTTCTGATTCACTTGAGAACTCATTATTTCTCTTGGGATTTGAGTTGTTTTCGTTATTTAACATATCAGTGGTATTGGAATCTTTAATATAAGTCCAAAACAGCACAAACTGAATCGGTGGTCGCCTAGGGCGCCTAAGGCGCCCGGGCGCTAGGCGTTAGGTCTGGCGCCTCGCCTCGCCTGGCGCCTAATACAACATAGATCTACTGCATTCATATTAATATGTGTGTATGAGTTAAAACTGTTTTTTAATCTAAGTTCTTAATCTCTGAAAAGCAGCATATGATTTCATTGATTAAAAGCATCTGTATAATATGGCAACACAAAGAAACTGCTAACTCCCAACAAACTAACAAAACAGCTCAGAATCACTAGAATCAACACCGATGGATGGAAGTAAGTGAAATAGATGGATGCACATACCTCAACAACAGTCAAACAAAGAGTCCTGGTTTAGCCAAAACAGAGGGATGACCAACGTTTAGCTACTTGACCAAGACCACCCTTGCTGAGTTTTTTTTTATTTAAATTAATTTTGTGTCCTCCACCTGCCAACATCTGCAACAATGAAACCAAAAAGTGTAAAGGTTAATAAAACAATGGTGAAATGAACAACAAATAACTTCTTATTAGTTCTAGACAATAATATAAGCGCTTGTTAAATATATGGTCATGAAAAAATACATCAACAACCTAAACACCCAATCACATCTCTCACACCACGTCGAGAGTTGCAAAAAACTCCCCTCCCATTGGCCGGTCAACGAAACCCTAGCTCCTGATTGGCCGAAATCAAAGTTAGCCCCCTTACATTTTTTGGCCGTCAATTTTTAATAGAATATGAAATCTGGACCTTCGGATTAGCGACAAAATCTACAAATATCTTTTGGGGGCCCGGACGATTTTTTTTTTTTGGGAAAAAAAAACGAGAATTTTCATGTAAAAGGAAAATCAACATATATAAGTTTTTTTACGAGATTTACATGCCAAAGCAAAAAATCTTATAAGATCTTTAGGGTAATTATTTTTAGGAAAATCCAAGAATTTGTATAAATTCTAAAAAGAATTTGGAAAAATTTGGAAAAATAATCTATGAATTTTAAAAAGAATCCGTAAATTTTCCGTATTTAAAAAAATAATATATTAAAGTATCCAAAATCAAGAATAAGATCTAAGAGCTTCCAAAAATTCTATTCTAACTATGGTATCTTTGTAGGTATCCACGAAATCTAAAAACTTCCGAAAATTCTATTTGCATTATGGTATCTTTGAACGTCTATTCAATGGAAACATATGCTATCATTGGAAGTTAATATTTTTATCATATTACCGTATAGAGATTTTTAATTCCATAACAGCAGCGGTACAATTCCATAACAACTCATGCAGTTTCCTCCAAAAAAAAAAGATTTTATCAGACGTGCAAAAGATGTTCAATATCTTTTAGACAAAAAAATATGGTAACAATTAAACGTGGTTATCTATAAAGATATTGATTATAGATCGGCCAATATTGTTTCCAACATTGGAATTTTGTTCTACACACTGCAATTTTTTATAGGTTTTTGTTGATTTTTTAAAACTTGGTATTGTTGATTTTTTATACTTGGTATTTCTAAACATAGTCCGACAGAATGCATTCCGATGGCGGCCTGAATTTTGTTTTTGCGGTTCTTTGTATGCTGCATTTTTTTTTTCGTTTCTGAACCGTGGTTGTTGTTTGTTTTACAGGTATCCTAAACGGATCGGGTGATTCTTTTTTATCACGCTTTAAAGTTTGTTGGTGTCGAAAATTGGTAGGTTTCTGTCCTGTGATAAAAATCGTTAATTATTTCAATAATCCCTGATTTAATATTTTTTTGGATATTCAGTAATTTTTATTTGTGAATGATCGGCGTATAGCTGCTTACGTTAAAAAAAATTTTTTGGGGGTTGTGGTTGTCGTGATTGTTGTTTGTTTTGTAGGTATTGTGGAAACTGTTGTTCTCTCCGTTTTTTTTTCTTGTGATCCAAGTTCTTAGCTTAGGTTGTTTTTATTCGTGATAAACACTATTTTTTTTCGTAACATAATTTTTATCTATTTTGCAATTTGTTCTCTCTTTTGTAGACTTATGAGCTGGCTGGCTGGTGTTTTTTTTTTTCCTTTTGCAGTGGCCTTGACGTTTTGATTTTAGTTTTTAGAATTAAGAGCCTTACCCGACTCTCCCATCTCTTCTTTTCCTTGCTCTCTCTATTTTTCTAACTATACAGTAACTCTCCAGATTTCTCTATTTTTCTTAATCTACAGATTACAGTCCCTAATTCCGTCAATGGAGTAGCATACCAGGTATAAACAGTATTTGTTCTTAGGGTTTAAGATTTTTTATGGAGATTCGTTTTGCTTTTTTTGCTGTGTAATTGGTCCATGATCCATAATTGTCTTTTCTAATGCTTCAACAAATGGTGTTTATTAATTGACGTTTTATGATATTGATGAGCGTTTTTCTCTTAATTAGTTGGAGCTAAGTTTTTTTGCTGCAAGATTTGATTTCAATTAGAATTTTAGTGTTGCATTTCGATTGTATTCTTTGACATTAACTAATATTTGTTTTTTCTAAATTCTTTTTGAAATTTTTGTTTGAGATTTTTTAACTTTCTCTATTCTAACTTTATACTGCTGCTTTAGTATTGGCAGGGTAAACTTCCAGCCATCAAGGTTTTGGTGGAAGCGGGCAAGCAGCTGCCGGAAAGGTTGTCCCAGGTATAGGAGCAGGGACTTCATGAAATCAAGGTATCTAATAATAGCTATGCATTTGAGTAACTATTAATCTTGCTCAGATTTAGTAGATTTGTACATTTGTATAAGAAATTAATAAATTTCTAAGGTTCTCTGAATACTTAATTTTTCTTTTACAAATTTTGAGGGCCTAGATACTGGCATTTGCAATATCATTATGGTGAAGATTATTTTTTTGGTGTTTTTTTTTTAGGGTTTTTTTTTTTTTTTTACTTTGATAGACAATGTACAGAATTTGTGTATTAACCAATTAGTATAAAGTAGAAACTGTCGCTTAGTAGAAACTTGAACTAGGACTAATGCAAGTCCAATTTCATGAACTATATATCTCATAATGGACTGTTCTTTATATAGGAAAACCTTTAGGACTTCGGCAGAAGTTGCATGTTATCATCAAAGAATTGGTCTTAAGTTTTGTACATGTTCCGCAGGCATTCCGTCTTCACCACAAAGGAGTATACCTCAATGGGATTTTTACAATGGACACGTTGATACACATACATCATAGTCGGTGTGAATGAGAAGCATCTTCTACGCTTCGCCAAGTCAAAGCTTATAAAAGAACCAGATGAGGTACTCAATTTGTATGGTTTTTTTTTATCCAGTATCTTAAACCTATCTTTGATTTGTACGGTTTTTTTATCCAATATCTTAAACCTCTCTTTGATCATCCTACTAACTTTTCTTTCTTTGTATAACTTTGCATTTAAATAGTCAACTTACCTTTCAACTACCTTTATTGAATTAATGATGTAGGTTGTCATTTTTCGTGATGTATATAGGGCAACGTTACTGTGTTAGTGAGGCATGTATATCAGATCTGTATATGTGTTATGGTGGGCTTTTTCTTTCGCCAAGTGAAGTGTCATATGTCCGACTTTTACCAAGACGCATTCTAGAGGTTTGTCCCTTACACCTTTAGCTGTTTCTATACACAAATAGGAAGGAACGACTTTATAGTACTATTGGGAAGCTTTGGAAAACGCAGTGCTCAAGTATCGCCAAGTCTGCTGGTTTTAAACAGAAAGTGATTGATTGAGAAAACATATGGGATTGATAAGTTAATGCCCTAGAAACAAAAGAAACTGATAGCATCGAGGTTTACTCGCGGTCAGTAAGAACTCTTAACAGAGCTTTAGTTTTTATTAATTTTACATGTAGTTTTTAACTGGGATAGCAGTGCCCAGTAGCTCCAGTGTGCAGGGTTGACAGTTGTTAGCTACCTTGACCTTCGTGGAGGTACATGCCACTAATGGGAGCTTTTACCTTTAAGACCCAAAATTTATCACGTCTCTAAAGAATTGCTTTCTCAATAGATGGCATGAGGGTCTCAATCTGTTACAATTCACTAAAACCTCTTGATCCGCTTCATTGGTAGTGTTAGTCTTATTATCTTCTCCGGTTATTGAATTTTTTCCCCTTTCCTACAGGTTCATTCACTAATTTTTATCCCTTTTCTGCAGGATCATTCATTGCGGATGAGAACGACCGTAGTATATTACATAAATAAGATATCGTCTGGCTCTTAATAATTTTTATCCCTTTTCTGCAAGATCATTCATTGTGGATGAGAATGACCGTAGTATATTACATAAATAAGACATCATCTGGCTCTTAATAACATTGGTATTCTTAATATGTTTATCATATTGAAAACCAGTATCACGGTATTTTTACAGGTGATGATGAGATGGAGTGTCAAAGAAATATCTTGCCATTCGACATACAAATATGTGAGGTGTTCACCAGGCCATTTATATCGTTTTTTGAGTGGACTACTAATTTGTGTGTTTGTGTTGCCGACTGAAAAAAATGTGTTTTTGTGATGCCGACTGAAAAAAAATTATGGATTAAAGTTTAGATGTGGTTCATTTTATAGGTATTTTGTAGTGAACCAAGACCCAGACCTAGTATTGTACATTTGCAAGCAAATATATAAAAGGAGTACATGTTCTCGGTTACGTGCACCATCAATGAAGATTTATATTTTGTGCAATTAGCAATGTCGTAATAAAAAAGTGATGTCGTTAATGTTTTAGGGTGGGTACACATAAACCATTCATAGCATAGTGGATGTTTTTTTTTTTTTTTTTTGACACCGTAAGCTGGGAGCATAGTGGATGTTATTACCAATGTATGTTAATGGTTTCCTGTTGGGATGTTAATGTTATGGTATTTTCCGAATGAACTATTGTTACTGTTTTCGTAATAATAAAGTTCCATAAGTCTATATAAAAGATATACAAGATTACAGACTTGCGCATTCAATTACGATCACATATATAATAGCTGACTTGCACATTCAATGGGTGGGAAGGATGGTTCGACTGAAATCAGAACATGGCTTCAATAGGTATTCTTTGTTTGGTTAGGGATAGGGTTAGGGATAGGTTTCTTAAATTAGTTTATACGGAATTTATTCTAGGGCTCAAGAGGCTCTGTTTAGTAATGGTGGTGCAAGTTTTAACATCCAACCAAACTTTTTGGTTAAATAAAAGTGGGTGTCAGATAAATTTCATAGTTCCGACAGAAATTTATTGTCAATACATCGCATTGATATAAGCCATTTTGAAATTACAGTTTATGATTTCATTATTGTTTCTATTTATATTTAATTTGTGTTAATTATGGTTATGATTGCATTATTGTTTCTATTTAATTTTGTGTTATTAGGGAAATGATTTTGTACTATTGGAGGCCTAATGAAGTTGTGGAGTGCAGACGATTTTCGTGATTTAAGTTTTCCTTTAGCTGACAAGAGTTTAAAGGTATCTGGAGATGTTTGGAATGATGAGATGCCTAAACTGCTACTTACCTCCATCTTATAAACTTTGGCCCAATAAGAATCCCGTTACAAAATGCTGCTTACCATCTAATTATAGTATTCTCCATCTTATATACGTCTGTGCAATAAGAATTTAGGCAAGATCAAGGTCCATTAAGATCCTTTGACATGCAGTTGTGTAGTAACTTTAATCTATATTTTACTTTTCTATCTGTGTTTTACTTTTCTTTGTGCTTGGATAGGTATTACCACACTATTGATGAGAAACAAATTGGTTTAAGGTGATCTCTTTAGTTTATCTATTTTTTTTGTGGTTATATGGTTTCTTTGTATATTTTCTTATTCATAGAGATTGGTGATTATTATTAATGAAACACAAGAATGCAGTTGAAGTACAACTGCTACTACCTAAAGTATATCTATTGAAAAGACTAGCAATGACCAGCTTCTACAAAATACTTAGACAAGTCTTTTAAACTATGGATCTGTGGCGCAAATGGTAGCGCATGCATCTGACTCCATGTCAGAAGGTTACGTGTTCAACTCACGTTAGCAGTTAGCTGCACTCAAAACTGGCAAACCGGTTTATAAGGTATTAACATTTTAACTGCGAATATTTTTCATTTATTTTTATTTTTTAAAGAAGCATCATAAGAAAGGACTAAAACATATACACTAATTTGATAAAGAGATTTCTATATAATAAATAAATTTCATTTGTGGATCTTATATATAAAGTGCAGCAGAACGATTTCGCTGTTTTGAAAATCTCTTATTTGGTGCGGCGGTAAACGGATTTTGAAGTATGCAAATGACTGCATTTTTAGCTTATGTTTAAACATACTGCTCTTTTCTTTTCAATCCTCTATTTATTAGTTGTTTTTTAAGGATTTTAAGTAATATCACGTGGATTATTAGAGAAAACAATAAAATGTACAACATTAATAATATGGTCTCCGGACTGTATTTTTTTATTATCTCTTTTCTTTTCAATCCTCTATTTATTAGTTGTTTTTTAAGGATTTTAAGTAATATCACGTGGATTATTAGAGAAAAAAATTAAGTAATATCACGTGGATTATTATAGAAAACAATACAATGTACAACATTAATAATATGGTCTCCGGACTGTATTTTTTTATTAAATTCAATTAATATCTTATTTACTGTTAAATACATTGGAAGCTGAAATGCAGGTTTCAAAAACCCGCCCCTTGCAATTCCAAGTTTGGAACGCGGGGTCTATGTTCTGATAATAGATTAGCACCAAACTCATTGCTCAAGGCATGAAATATACCCTGCATAATAACCACTTTCTAATACAAACCTTGGAAATGCACAAATACGAGGGAGGTCTGCATTTTTTTGTGGAGGAGCCTATGAAGGAGTTGCGATCGAAACATCATTTAAACATACGTGATTCAGGTCCAAGAGCATAACTCATTGATATTCCATCAACTCCAGTAAGGAGGAGTCAGGAGTTCAATCCCCAACTGTAAAAGTTTGTATTTAATTTAGTTGTAAAGAGGAGCTTGGTGGGTTGGGTCTGGCAGTAGGGGCAGTCCTAACAGATGGATTTGGGTAGGGGACTGGGTTCGGCTTTAGCCTAGCCAAAAAGCAAGAAAAAAAAATAAAACATGATTCCGTTATCCAAAAATCTGAACCAACAACGTAGCACGTCGGAGAATTGGAAAAATCCCACATTCAATGATTTTTCAACCGACATATAATAAGCTGCGAAGTTTGTAAAAAAAAAAAAAGGGTTCAAGCTAATGTTTTATCGATTGTTCTTGGTTAAAATGTCTCACAAAACCATACCCTATAAATCATCGATCCCTTGAAAGGAGAATTTGTTTCTGTGATGATTTGCACGTAACAAATAACATCTTCCTCTTACTCTTATATATTTTCCAAGTGGCACATGTTGTCCAATATAATGATGCGGGTATATGATATGTGATTGACTATAAAATGCACGATCTCATTTTTAAAATTCATGGTGCCCATAAATTAACTCAATGAGATTAAGTTTAAGTATTTACTTATTATATACGGGTACCCAACTACCACCTCATAATGCACGAAATCAAGGAATAATTTGTTAGTAAACATAGGTTTTTCGTTTTTTAGCGTCGTGGAACTTACGTCCATTGATTACTCAATTTACTCCACATATGAATGACCTGGATAGAGCTACGAAAGTGTTTAATTTGTAAAGGAGACATTCGTAATTAAGCTATTGATTTTTGAACGCAACATAACAAATTAATGAGATAATTTCGAGTTATTGTAGGTCTATGGAATGCTTCTGAGAAACTTAAAGGTGGGGATATACAAAAAGAGTGTAAAAGAAGTGCACTTAGAGATACTGAATAAATGGCTCCACATGCCCAAAGAAAAAGAGGTTTAACAAAATGCTAAGTCCCGAGAAATAATAATAAAAGGCCAAATCAATCATCTGCTAATTTTATTATTTGAAATCATGTTTAGGTTATTCAGGTTTTGGTTGGTTGCTTATTTGTAAATATCTTTGAAGTTGGATTCATTTTTTTTAAGCATACAAAACAAACTAATGATTATATGTTGTTTTAATTGTTTTAGTTGGGCATCAGACAATAAATATCTATTCGTTATTTTCTTGCACAAATGCACTTTTGCATATTATTTGTTAGTGGGAAAAATGATGTAGAAAACCGTAAAATTTTATAAATCATATTCAATTGCATAAAAATTTTTTTTTTTTTTTTAGAAAACCGTAATTTTACAAATCATATCTGCAATGATTTTCGTGTGACCGTGATTTAAAACTCAGGTACGGTAAAATTAGCATATATGATTTTCTTTGTTCTTTCATAGTTTTACTATGAATGAGAAGATTTACTATTTCTTAGTGCACAAGTGTAATTATAATGAGAATATTTATTTTGATTATTATATTATATTACATAATAAATTAGATATCTCCACAATAATATTGAATATCCAAGGGTATCAAACTTTTTTATTAATTAAAAAATAATATACTAATCAAGAAATTTTATATATTCCAAAAGCATTTGGGGTAGGGGCCAAGCCCCGCCACACCACACCAATAGACGCCCCGGTGCGTAGCACGGGTTACACACTAGAAAAGGAGCGGTTTCAAGGTACATATAACATTTATATAACATTGAGTTGAGCATCATATTTTAGCATAGATTGAGATAAACATTGAGATAACGAATATGACTGATCACAAGGGAGATCTATCTTCAATCCACTAAAGCTACAAGAATTTACATAAATCTCGATGTACCGAATTTAGAAATCTATAAGGAAATGTACGTTATGATACATACATGTTTGAATTAATCAAATTAATGCGTAATAAACTGTTTATGATTTTAACAACGACACATTGGCAAATGAAAATATACGCCGGTGGAAAAACTAAATACTTCAGGAATTTCAAACCATGCAAAGGAAAAATTGATGTCTGAAAATCGTATACCACTCAACGAAGCACTAAAAATGTTGCATGACGAGGAAAGTTTATGGTGAGATCTAAAAAGTAATTCAATTTAAACTATATTTCGCTACCAAAAATATCTTATGAATGAATCAAATGCAATGCAGGGTGCAACTTCTACCGTAAAAGCAACGATAGTTGGAATTCAGGAAGGATCTCCGTGGTACTTTATGGCATGTCCATGGTGTAGAGAAAAACATGTGTACATGGAACGCACACCATGGTGCAATACATGTGTAGTCATAGTAAATGCACCAATGCCACGGTAATAAAAAAAAATCTATATATGTCTTATTACGTTTAATAAAATAAAAAATGTAAAACAAACTCATGCTTTGTGACGGTTACATTCTCAAACTAATAATATATGACGGAAACAACAGTGGTGTAATCACGGTAATGGGAGGAACGGCTGAAATGGTTGTGGACAACATTAGAGTAACAGAGATGATGTCATTGCCAAAAGTGGATATAAAGGTAACTAAAATGTCTTAAATAAGCAAAATTTTCGGTCAAGATAACTCTTGAGTAATGACTTTCTTTTGTAGAAAAACAGAGCAGGCTGTTTTGAAAAAATAATAGATGCAATAGGGCTTTAGACTCATTCTTGATGAAAGTAACTTCCTCTATCACAGTCTAACTGCACATGACATATTTCATTATGATGATACTTTATAGGAAGCATATCCATTGAATAAAAAAGAAAAGGTAACTACATGCTAGCATTATTTCAAGCATACCCATATAAATTATGTAGAATTCAGTGAAATTGATTTGGTCACAAATAATAAAAATATATGTTTTTGGAGGATATAAATACAATTGGAGACCAATCGTTATGTCCATGCAGATCACCAGGAAAAGATCTCTACAAAAAACAAACAACTGCCGATGTATTTATTTTTGACATAGAACAACTCCAAATACCTCCTAAGAAGGACCTGAAAAACAAAATAAAGTACAGTGATATGTCGACATTGATAAGGTTGGACGAACGTGACAGTGAAGTGGACGATATTATGGAGAGAGATCCTGACATGCCACCGTTGGTCGAGATAGATGAAGATGGCAATGAAGTGTTTACTTATTAGTAGAAATTATGGATAATCTGATTATTTATTTTAAGACACACCGCTTTTGAAACATATTATTACTATACTATAGTATATTATTTAAATTTCTTTAAAACGATCATGTTTTTCTCTAAATGAATGTTACTATAGTATGTTTTTCATAATTATTCTACTATGTAGAGAAACTTCATTTTCTTCCGTACTTTCCAAATAACAAGGTTTTGTTCTCACTTTCATTATAAATAGTGAAGAAAAAGGCTTTTTTGATGGCACATGAATGATGCAACACGTGTTGTGGACAAATGTATTCATAATATAAAGGACCCAGTAACAAAAATCTGATATGGGTTTGACCGGACAACATATAATTGACTACTAAACTACAAGCAATATCCTAGAAATCCCTATTCCTACTAACATAAAAAATCGACCCCTATCCAAGATTAAATGTATTTAAATCTCAACATAAATAACTAAGTGTATAATTTTTTTCAATTATAAATAAAATTTTATTTAATTATGGAGTCTTTTTTTTTAAATTATTGTAACATCTGTCCATATAACCAATACACTAACATGAATTTTTAGTACCAAGTTTAGAATAATAAGACACCTAATGGGTGTCAAAATTTCCTATCTCTTTAAAAATAAAACTAATCACAATTTTTTCAAGAAAAAATATTAATGTATTTGTCTACGGGTGCGGGGCGAAGCCCCGCCACGCTAAATTGGCCGATCCCACCAGCCCCGGTGCGTAGCACGGGTTAGATACTAGTGATATCTAAAACGGAATTTAATAAACAGTAATATTTCTGTTTGATCGATTTTACAAACAGCCAATGTTCACAACCATAAATCACTCATATTTCAATTACGTAGTGGAATGGAACACAGTACAAGAAACCCAGTCCTGCCCGGGTGACGTACCTGGTAGCTTTGACCACCACACAAGAAAACTGTTTCCTGTCAAATTGGTACATACTGCAGGTTAACTCATCATGCAACAAAGTAACGTTAACCCTGGTTAAAACTTTGGGACTTACCCCCAGTTATAAAATCTTATCTATGTTGCTCTGTATTCTCATCTTTCCCTAGTCTCATTCTCTGTCAAAAATTAGTTTTACACTTCTACAGCTTAGCTTTTGGGTGAACTAGGAGTAGTAGGCGTGGAAATGGACTTGTTTTTATACGCTGTCTTTGGAATTCTACCTTAATTTTCTTTGATTTTTTCCTTTCAAGTGTTGATTGTTTCAACATTTTTGAATCAGGGGGCAACAAAAATACAAATGGATCTGGAACATGAATTGAAAATTGGTTTTGAATCAAGATGCAGCATTATGATATTTCCTCTCGGCACATGAGTAAGCTTAATTACTTACTACTACTCTCAATTTACTCATTTTTTTTCAAGTGATTTTTGTTTCATCAAGAAAAATAAATTTAGATTTATTTTGATGGATCTGAACTCTATAGGTATGAAGGTGTTGATGGTGGTTTTTAGCTTAGGGTTAAAATCGTAAAACCCTAGTCAGACAATGACGTCACACAACTTGAGTAATAATATCTCCACCAAGCGTATTTATTGAACCCTTTAATTTGACTACGAGAAAATTACTAGGGTACCTATTTTTAATGCTAATTTGGGTTTCGATAGGCCAAAACCCTAATTCCCACGCCACACGTGCCAATGGCAAACCGTGCCACCCACACCTACCGCGTCAAGTCATGCCAACCATGCTAGCCACACCCCTGTGCCAATGGAAAACCATGCCAGCCACACCTATCGCGCCAAGGCATGGCAACCATGCTAGCCGCACCCCCTGTGCCAATGGCAAACCATGCCTGCCACACCTACCGCGCCAAGGCATGCCAACCATGCTAGCCGCACCCCATGTGCCAATGGCAAGCCGTGCCACCTACATCTACACGCTAGAGCATACCAAGCAAACTTTTCGTCCCAACACGCCATGGACAACATTGGATGCGAAAACAAAGGCCTGCAAGAATCAACGGCCATCTTACAATCACAGGAGCAAATCCTAGCCGTTCAAGGTTACCAGACAACACATGGTAACCTTTAACCCAAAAACCTAGGTTGGTCAAGCCAAACCCTTGGCCCCATATGCCAAGACAAACCACACCTTGCCTTGGCCCTAGCCACGCTAGCCGCACCATGTGCCAACGGCATGCCAAACCCTTGGCACCACCATGTCAATCCAAACCGCACCTTGCCTGGCCCTAGACATGCTAGCCGCACCATGTGCCAACGGCATGCCAAACCCTTGGCCCCACCATGCCAAGCCAAACCGCACCTTGCCTTGGCCCTAGCCATGCTAGCCGCACCATGTGCCAACGGCATGCCAAACCCTTGGCCCCACCATGCCAAGTCAAACCGCACCTTGCCTTGGCCCTAGCCATGCTAGCCGCACCATGTGCCAACGGCATGCCAAACCCTTGGCCCCACCATGCCAAGCCAAACCGCACCTTTCCTAATCCCTAGCCATGCTAGCCGCACCATGTGCCAACGACATGCCAAACCCTTGGCCCCACCATTCCAATCCATGCTGGCCTTCCCTACGCGACTACCAAAACGAAGGCGTGCGACAATCAACGGTCGCCCTTCAATCCCAGGAACAAATCCTAGCTATCCAAGGTTACTAGACGACGCATGGTAACCTTTGGACCAAAAACCTAAGTTTGGACACGCCAAACCATGCCATGCCAACGGCATGCCAATTTAGCCACGCCACCATGCTGGCCTTCCCTACGTGGCAACCAAAACGAGGGCGTGCAAAAATCAACGGTCGCCCTTCAATCCCAGGAGCAAATCCTAGCCGTCCAAGGTTACCAGACAACGCATGGTAACCTTTGGTCCGAAAACCTATGTTTGTCCACGCCAAACCATGCCATGCCAACGGTATGCCAACCTAGCCGCGCCACCATACTGGCCTTCCCTACGCGGCTACCAAAACGAAGGCGTACGACAATCAAGGGTCTCCCTTCAATCCCAGGAGCAAATCCTAGCCGTCCAAGGTTACCGGACAACCTAGCCGTGCCACCATGCTGGCCTTCCCTACTTCTACCACTACCTGGGCATTTTTTGGTTTTTTATTACGAATCAACTGATGAAATCTTGGTATTTAGCTTGATTCGCAGAGCATTATGCCTATGGAGTAAACCAACTTAAGAGAGAAGCAACTTCATGGGGGGCTTATATCCTGGTACTTGGTTTACTTTCCATTTATACCGCTAGTACGTGTATTTTTTTTGGGTTTTTATTGTAACCCAACTGATGACATCTGGTATGTTTTACAGGTTTCAGAATCAGATGCAATTCTCAAACAGACGGTTAGTTTTCTCAAACGGATTGAAGGTTTTTTCCGAAGGATCAAAGAGAAGTAGCCGCAGAGGGAAAGTAAACTATGTAGCTATATCAGCAATTTCAATCTAAGGGGTACAGAGTTGGAACGAGCCTATAGTCAAGGAGAGACAAGTCAGAGCCTGGTTTATCGAGAGAGTTGATTTTGGATTCCTGTATTTGTTAATAAAGAAAATTCTGCTCGATCCGTCAATTATAAATTTCAATTAATCTTCCAAAAAAATCATCTGTTTGTATGTATTGATTCATCTTTGAATTCCTGTCTTTTATTCACAAGTTTTTAGTTTATTTGGATTTCTTTGATTTTTGATTCTGGCTGTGTGAATGCATAATTTGATTTGTTTAGTACTGTAATAGTAAAACTCTCTTTAATCCTGGCCGTGACCATTCTTTCTGTTAATATTTCATTATCCTGGTTGGCGGCCGGCGAAGAGTGGCAATTAATTTTCTGCTTATTATTCCGGGAAAGTACTCTTAAAAGTAGAATTATGTTGCATTATAGATTCAGTTAAAAAAATTACTAAGCTTATCTAATTCCTCCCAATGCAACTTACACATGTTCATAGCCAAAATGGATTATTTTCCTTCGATCAAATTTGTGACTGGGGAATAGTAGTTATTGTCACACAATGTGGTGTAGGGCATGAGTGCAACAGCCACACTATAGCGGCTTAAAGTTAAATTTCCTTACCTTTATCTCATTCGGATTGACTATTAACCTCATACCTTATTCATATTAAATCTCGGAATCTGATCTGTAAAACAAAGAGATTATGGTTTCTTAACTTTCTTTAGCACAGGTAGTCCTGCTAATGGGATGCGCAACATAGTTGTTTTACCAGAAACCAGTCCCGCCCACAGAACGTGCAATTATGCAGTTATGAGAAGCTAGTGAATTGGTGGACCTAGTAGACTAGCCAGTGCTCTTCATTTCACCATCAACTGCTAGGCATCTCGAGAGAAAAAGTGTCAAGCCGGTAGTACATTTTGCAGGCTAACTCATTCATTAAAGTAACTGTAGCATTATTGCAAATAGTCCTCTTCCTCATCAGCCATGCCAGCCTTGACCACGCGAGATTAAAGAATTTCTAGCCAAGATGGTACATATCATCATTGCAGGATGTTGGAATTTTAACTCATTCATTAAAGTAACCTCACACCCGGGTTAAAGCTTTGGAATTCATCCCAGTTATTATAAAATCTTATCATCTCTGTGTATTCACATCTTCACTGCTCTCATTCATTCTGTGTTTAAAAGTTTGGGTGAAATAGAAGAAGAAGAGGAAGAAGAGAAAAAGGTGTTTCTTTTAATACCTTTGTGTTTGAGGTTTGCTTTGATCTATTCTTCGTATGTTTCATGGCTTTTCTTTTGAAGTGTTGATTGGTCATTTAATTGCTACTTTAATTTGCTTTTTTCTTTCAAGTGTTGAAATGGTTTTTTTCCTTAATTTTTTTCGAATCAGGGCCTAGAAATCACCAATGGATCTTGGATTGAGAATGGGTTTTGCAAGGGAATGTGGTGGTTGTGAAGACTCAAAAACTTAGACGACAGCATAATGATATTTCCTCTCAAAAAATTAGTAAGATCATAATACTCTCTATATATTCTTCATGTAAAGTGATTTTTGTTTCTTTGAAGAAAATAAAATCTTACATTTGTTTTTGATGGATCTGTGAACTCTTGCAGGTATATCATGGAACTACTATAGGTATCTCAGGTGTCGATTTACCCGGCTTAAAGAAGGTATTTGGTTGGTTTAATTTCAGTTAATGGAACTACTATATGTAAATTTTTGGCCTTTTATTATGACCCAACTGATAACATCTTTGTATTTTACTTGATTCACAGAGCATTATGCCTACGGGGTTAAGCATCTTCAAGGAGAAGCCAACTTCATGGCCGACTACGGAAGATAGCCTGCTTGTTTTATTTATCGTGTTTTAGTTGCTTTTATGTCCTTTAATATTGTTGTTCCTAGTAGTATTAGTAGCTGAAACTTTAATTAGGATTTCTATCAGTCTAGAAGAGCCAAGTCAAAGCCTGCTTAAGAGGGTTGGTTGGAATATAGATGCGAAAAAATTCATGAGCAATCAATTGTGAATTAATCTGCATATTGCATTCCCCTCTACTTTTCAATAATACTGTTGTACTTTGGATTTATTTGGAAAACATTCGCATTAGCTAGCTTATTGCATTCCCCTCTACTTTTCAATCCGGGGAAAAATTGATGGAAGCGTATATTATATATGTTCACATGAGATGAGGTTTGTGTTGGAAGAGTTGAAAAAAAATCACCCTTTGATACTTATCAAACTCTATTTTTTTCATCAAACATGTTTAGTTGAATATCATTTCTAATTCTCGCAAAATAAACTTTTTAACCAACGATTTTTGGCAAAAAAAAATAGGGAATTTACCTAAAACTATGACTGAAATGTGCATTTCCTCCAAAAGTGTGACCAATTTGAAAATTCTTCTAAAAGTGTGATCATGACCGGTCAACCGACATATATGCCCTAGTCTTTTATGGAAATACCGGATTTTGTCTTCAGATGTGTACATATCGACAACATATGTGTACACATCGGGTAAGGATGTGTACATATAGACACACTGATACCCCACCATATTTTAACCGATGTGTAGTTATTATATGTAGACATCCAGAATCTAGACGTAATCATATGTCGACATCCATGTTTCGAAGTCTAGACATCAGACACTAATCATAAAGGACATCAGGCTATAAATATGTGGACATCAGCTATAAAAATGTGGACATCAGCTATACAGTGGACATCAGGCTATAAATGTGTAGACATCGGGCTATAAATGGTACCTTGGGTATTAAGTAAAGTCAGTCACACTTTTGGAAGATATTGGGGATCAGTCACACTTTTGGAAGAAATGCACATTTCAGTCACAGTTTTGTGTATTTCCTCAAAAAAAATTTAATATGCAATGAAGGACACTACTAATCGAATGTGCGACATTTTTGATATGTTTCCGCTAATCCAATGAAACAGACTTAATTTAAAGACCAGACTGGAAACAACATACAGTCCAAAATGAAGATATTGATAAGCTGTAGGTTGTTACTTGCACCAGTTGTAAAATCTCATCATAGATCTCTGTATGCAGATCTATTCTCATAGATATTTGCTTTTTAACTGTTCTCTCCCAAAGATCCCCCTTCTCAAGTCTACTTGGTCCTTTATATAGGACGTTACATAGTGGATGACAGCTAAGCCAACCTTTATTTTTGGATTTGGCTTGCATCATTCTCGCAAGCTTACAAGGGTCTTCTTCGCACGTGTTTTTCAATATCGCAAAGTCTTTACACTTTCCTCGTGATTTGGATGGCGTCACTTGTTACGCCATTCCTCAAATAGTCTGTAAAGGACTTCACAATCATTTGTTGGTTAAACCTTCGTTGGGACACTGCTGTTGCGAGATTCTACTCCTACATCTTGCCTCTTCTCATGTCTTCTCCGCGAAGAGGAAAAATATATGAAAATCTCTACTTCGTAATGCCTCAACCGCTCATCTTTCTTCCTTCTCCTACATTGACAAAACTACGTACTTTACGCAGAATGAACTGCACGTGTCTCTTCAACCATCTACTTCTTAACACGTCTTTTATAACCGCCGTTTCTCAACCATTCACATCTTGTCTTCTCATTAATGAGTTTATCTTTTCGAGATCTCCTTCTCTCTATATATATCCTTCTTAATCTTTCTCTTTTTTCTTTTTAATTTCCTTGGTTCCATACTTGCAAAGTCTAGAGCTGAAAGCCAGGGTCACAAATAGCCGCCGAACTGCAATCAAGAATCTATTCAACAGCTGCCTCGTTGAAGAGTTGGTGCTTACCCCTGAAGAGTTCAGCACTCGACCAGACTAGAGGTGTAAATTGGGACGGGTCAGCACGTTTATGGCACATCACAGCACGTTAAAATTCGAGCACAAAGACAAGACAAAGACGTGGATCGGCCCAAAGCATGGGCACAAAGACGTTTGTTTAATGTCTTTGTCTTTGTGCCAGATAAAATAATAGGCACACGGCCCAAGATAAAGACGCTGCACGTGTTAGCACACGGCCCAAACCAAAGACAAAGACGCGAAGAAAGCACGCCACGTCATGCGTAAAATACTACACAATACATCACATTTGATGCATATTTCACAAAAAAAATCATTGTTTTAGCCAATTTATGACATTTTATATTCGGTATGCTAATTTATTTCTATAAAATATATGTTCTAACTAAAATATCTCAAAAATATTTATTTTGGAGAACATAAAATAAGTGTGCTAGCACAGCACAACACGGCACAGCACGTTTATTTTTCGGGCACAGCACAGCACGGCACGCCATTTAGCACAACACAAAGACAAAGACGTTTGAATCTCTAAGACACGGCTGTGACCCAGCACGCAGCACGCTAAGCACGTGACTTCGTGGGCTGGGCTGTGCCGGGCCGGCACGTTTTACACCTCTAGACCAGACCATTTGTAAAAATGCAGTTACACATTTGTTTGAGATCAAATAGAGCAACACAGATGTATGAAATTGTCTTGATTATTTCTCCTCTCAAATCTAAGTTGTTTTAGCCAACTAAATACTGATATGTCTAATAGTAGCTCCTCTCACATTTCATCACTCTTGCACAGCTTCTATAACAAAGAAATGCTGAAAGTTCCCCCCAAATTTTTGGCGTCACTTTAAAGGGTAGATCTGCTCAAATTCAGATGTTATTTATTGGTAATTATTGAAATGTAGATGTTTTAAGTTGTTTGTTTGTTCAGTGTTAATTCTGTCTGATTAAGCAATAGAATTTGGGGGAACGTATGCAACTTGGTTTAGTTATTTTCCGTACTTGTAATTTTCTCTCATCTGAACACTCTAAAGTGATATGTATTTGGTTCAGCTTTACTTCACGTGTGGTAATTGTTGGTATCGTTTTTGATAGTCAACAATAGATACATATTGTTTCGTGCTTGATAGAACCACTTTCCTTTGACATAACACGCCATTAGAAACTTCATGCTCACATTATAATCAATGGATTCCAACAACAAGAAATTTACATCCGAAAACTCATTACGTTCTTTTGCAATTTTATAACCCGTCAACTCTTGGTTACACACGCCTAACTTTCGATGGAATTCAAAACAAATCAACTTTCATTTACAACAGCTATGATACGAGTTTATTCTTCAAGTTGTAATCCACAAAATTCATTCATTCTTGACAACACTATGATCGCATGGTTGTGGAGAGAGATCAGTTGAATTGTTCGGAAACATGGTGGAATTGGGAGTTAAGCCTAATACACTCACATTTGTTGCAATCATGCAGGATTGGTCAAGGAAGGGTTGATGTGTTTCGAGAGAATGCAACCCGAGTTTCCCTTGCAATTGAGAAGGCAACAAATTCAGTTGTCGAATCAATGATGTATGTGAAGCTTGCTCCGCACATCCAACATTTTGGACGCCCTTTCATTTTGCAGTCCAGATAGAGAACAAAGTATTCGATACAACTGAATCGTTAAACAACAGTTTTGCATCAAAGTTTCAAAAGGAGATTTTACTAATATCATTTTCTTCATGATTCATTTCAGATCTCGTCATCCAACAAACAACTAACCAATCCTGTTATGTCAAGCATAAATCCGACTTGGACTTCTCGGTTGTCTCCATTTGTAATCCATTTCCTTTCTTTCCGACATAAATGTATCTACTTGAATATTCCATGGAAGCCTCAACATTAGTTCTTTTGCTGCTCATTAATCAAATCCCTCTGAGAGGTAGGAGAAAATCATGACTTTCATCTGTTCACGGAGCTTAATTTGCAAGCCACATGACTTTCTTCTGTTCACGGATGACCACCAAATAAGACGATATCAGATTAATATCAGTCCTAAGGTAGTAAGCGGATGACCACCAAATAAGACGAGATCAGCTCTAAGGTAGTTGACTTTATGATGGAAAAAATAAAGCCCGCAAATATCAAGTAGTGACTTCTCTAATCTGGAAAATCATCCTATAGTTTCTGTTGTGAATCCACGGAATATCCCGTTGGCCAGTGTCTCCTTTTATGTTTTCTTGTATTTATTATCACTTCGATCTTCTTGGCCAGAATGCTCACTACCCAGTTGACTTCTCTTAAGGTTCCTATTATTGATTTTGAGTTTTATTTTTCAAATATAGGACTATAGGAGGAATTTGAAATGGCTAGACTCTCAACCTGACAGGTTGACAGCACCGTATTTTATATTTTTTCTATTTATGTTGGATGGGACACTAAAATGCTAGGTATCCCAAACCAAGGCAGTAGTTCGTGAATGTCACGGGAAATATTTGGGTAGAACACAGCATGGAAGTTGGAATCATGTTCAACAGCCGCCCGCTAAATAGTTTAGGCATTGTCAAAAGTTGATAATCCCTTGGTTCCTAAGATTGTGCACATGTCCAAGAGTGCCAGATACATACAGGTATAAGGGAAACTGCCAGATTCTAAACCCAGAAATACTTTATAGGTAGGATACAGTCTTGTATGTCTAGTGTTCAAAGTCGTATCAAGTAAATAAAAAAGAAATAGAAAAGAGATATCAAATTTAAGAAGTCACAGCAGTTCAACCAAATTTAAAACCCATATTGACAAATGATACCAATATCATGAATGATGCTGTGCAAATTCATAGAGAACCAAAAGCGTAACCATGATGACATAATTGAGACTACATGAGCCAGCGCAATAGAATCAACGCCACCCAAAGAAATCTAAAGGTGATTACTTGATTCTGCTACTAGCAGCTTTTGCAAATGGTCCTCAGCATCATTTTATGGGACTGCTCCACCGTAGTCATTTGATAGCCAACCGATCCCATAGCGTGATCTACAGAGGTTGCATAAGATGCACAAGTCACTGCATCTCTGAATGAGCACCGTATTGAGAATTTGGGCTGCAGGAAAAGGGGAAAGAAGTCCAAAAAAGAGAGATTTAGCAGCAGAAATAGAAACAAAAAGTGAATGCCGGACGGAGGGTACGTATATCTTAACCTACGTGAATGTAAACTACGTTAATTCTCAGTTCTAACTTTAGTGAATGTAAACTATGTATATCTTATCTCATGGCATTTGAAACTCAAAACTGAACCTATTGAATTCCTAAAATTTTGCTTCCCTTTCGCTAGATGGCAACAAATTTGGAAGGAAACGGATCGGAATAATCTTCCGTAACAAAGAAGAATCAGTGGAGCGGGTTATCCTTCAAGTGATAGCTTCTCTATTCAGTTGGGGAAGTGTTCACATAGAGAGAACATTTATTCAACAAACTAAACAAAAATGGACACAGGAATTAAGCTAGATTAAATGAACATTCAGATGAAAGGTACGAAGAATTGTTGGTTACACATATGACAATCATTATAATTCCACAAGCTAAACCATTAAATTTTATTGATCGATTCCTTATTACAGATAATATAGTTCCATTCCATTGTTTCCTACAACCGATCTTAAAATGCTCTACAAATTTCTCTACATAATATCTACAGCCACCAATCATTCAACAGTCCAGCAGAAATACTACTCTGTCGGGAAGTCTTAGACTCACATAACCCTAAAATAGGCAATCAATCTCAACTGAAAGATCAACTTGAGGATCTAGAAGAGGGAGACCACCTAAACCTTTGGCTTATAGTGAAATTGATGGAATTAGTCTTTGAGAGGATAAGTCATTATGACAAAAATATGTGGATTCTCATAATAAACCAATAAATATCTCATTCATAAACCGTAATATCTCTATTATCATTTTGCAGAGGCGATCACAGAGGATGAAGCAGATCTACACGAAGAGAGAGGCGGAGAGGACGGCGAGGTGATTGTTTGATGAGAATGAGAAGGGATAAGAGACGTTCGCAAGTTTTATATAGGGGTATCTTGCGATGATGTCCCTGCTAAACCCTAAGAAGCGTAACCTGATTAAGCCCATGATGCTCAAGCCCAGTATTATCTGGTACCATAAGTTGACAAATACACCAAAGTTTGTAGATGAGGCATTGGTTGATTTTGTTGGAATTCAAGATTAAACCTAACCTGCAAAGATAACCAAGACTTAACTTAGTCATAAGTAAGTTGTTTAAGAACTAGTCAATCATTAATCTGTTAGTGAGACTATGGAATATGTCAGTAAATGTTAGTATTATTGTCCTAGTAATTAGGTGTGGATACAAACGCATCGCCCATGTGGAACAATCTAAGAGCACTTAATAACTCTCAGAAGAATTTGCAATAAACACGATGATATAACCCTAATCGGTCACTATTGAGGTAGGCGATGATGTCATTAAGACGATGAAAACGACATACCTTACGCGACGGAAGTAGAAAGCGAAAATAAGACATGTAATACCCGGTGTTTTTATTTGTCTTTTCAGGTCGGGTTTTACACGAATTAGCTAACCTTATTGTTTTCCTTAGTCTAAGTGGGTTGTTTGGACTAGAAAGACTACAAGTTATGGTGAAAATAACATGATTAATAATACTATCTCCGTTCCATTTTAGATGATGTTCTTGGAGTTTTCACGCGGATTAAGAAATGGAGAGAGATATGAAAATTTTTCATTTATACCCTTGAGAAAAGTCTTCAAACATTAAATGCTATTAGTGCATTTAAAAGTAAACTTATAGTTCCAACACAAAATGTAAGGGTGTTATTAGTAGTTTTGTGTAAAAATATGAAAACTTTCAAGTATTATGGAACAAAAAATTAACCCTAGGAGAAAAATGAAAAATGAAAAGATAAATAAAAGAATTAAGTTTAATGATAGGTTAAATATAAATAGGGGGAAAAGTATTAGATAGGTTAGAAAACCAAAAGCTATGGAGAGGAAAAAGATGGGTTGGAGCTAGGGTTCTTGAGGGGAAATTTTAATTAACAAAATTATTGGAGGATCAACGGAATTGAGGTAGAACGTGAAACCCTTTCTCTTTTGGTGTTTTCTTCGGGTGTTTATTTTGTATGATTTTGTATTGTTGGGTTTTAGTAATTTAATCACACAAATATATATCTCCTAATGATGATTAGGCTTTTTAAATTGTTAACTAACTGATTAGGAACCTATGGTTAAATTTTGAGAATAATACACTACAAATTCACTGTTGGACGTTCGTTTAGATTTAGCTGATTTTTCTGAAATTCTGGACAGTTTCCTTTTGTTGTGGTTTTGATGTTCTTAGGTATTCTTAGGTATTCTTAATGATGTTAAAATGATTTGATGTTATTCGGATCAAATAAATAAAAATAAAATAGAAAAGAGATCAAATTTAAGAAGTCACAACAGCAGTTCAACCAAACTTAGAACCCTATACTGGCAAATGATATCAAATATATATAATGCCGACCGGGAAAATTCATAAATTATCAAAATCAATTCTGGTTGTAGTTTTGTTAATTCTTCGTTTATAATTGATTATATTTAAGCTATTCTGCATTTTTTTTTGGTGGGATTGCATTTCAAGTGCATTTTTTTATTATCCCGGGAATCCATGAAGCAAAAATGGTACTTGGACTCCAATTTGTACTACATACTAGGCACTCCATGGTTTTAGACTTTTAAGTGTGTGGAAGACAATTACTTCAGTTAGCAACATATTAAGAATTTGTTTTGCCGGCCGTTTTCATGAAGACAAACATTGGTGTTCATTTTCTGGTCACACGACATCTTAAGATTCTTAACCTTATGTTCGCAGTTGATAAGGCAACAAATTCAGTAGTCGAATTAATACTGCAATTGCTCCCCAAGTAATTGTTTACGAGTTACCATCACTCTTCATCACAGCTCATCCAACCTTTCAGACGACCTATAATCTACTTTCACCTTTCCAATTGTTTACGAGACTTTCACCTTTACAATTGTTTTGGATAGTGAATCTATTACAAAAAACAGACAGATTAGCTGCCCACATGATGTTGAATCTACTTGTTAGAAAAAAAGCCATTGCTTTAAAATTTACATCAAAGTGAGAATTGTTTGTAAAATTCGAGCTTTGTTTGAATCTTTTTTCTCTAGGTTTAGCATACATTCCTATTAGCAGCTTGAGAGTGGGTTGTGAGTCACTTTTGAAAATGATATGATACCCACTCATTTCAACCGCCCATTGAAAAGCCGCCTCAGCTCCTGCTACTTCTAGTTGTTCTCTGGTAGTACAGTTTTTCCAGCTACCCCTAACTTCAATGGTTCTTCCTGCAAAATGAACCATAATCAGTCCAACCCCCGAGCTAGTTAGAGGTTTGTGCATTGATAAAGCTACATTTATCGTTATTGCCATGAATGCCGAACTATCCTGTGGTTGGCAGCTAGTAATAATCAAGGAGCCATCACTTAGTGGATTGTAATATAAAGTTTGCATAATATTGTAGTCTTTTTAGTTCACCCACATAAAACCATTTATGAATTTTACTATCTTCCTTGCTGACAATTGATGCAGATAACATTGTTTTGATAAAATGCATAGCTTTGAATAAGAATAACATCTTCTTTAACATCTTTAGATAATTTAGATAAGGTGGATATATATGAAATTGACTTATTATAACTTTAAAAGGCGAACTAAATTGAAGAAATATGGTCCGATGTACGTGCCAATTGGAGCATGTCTATTAATAACAAAGGTTATGAATTCCATATTCACATTAACCATTTTTTGGGTTGCTACAAGGTTTTCAAACATTTGAGCACCTTGCTGGGAATTTGTTGTGTAGTGATGGCATAACAATGTAATGCAGATATGGCACTGAGAGGAACCCTGAACCAGGAAAACATGTTTGGCTTGTCAATGTTGTTGTAAAAAATACCACCCTCCTCTAACCCATCACTACCTCTTCCTCCAGTTTCGGCTACTTCATCCCAGTCGTTTTATCCGTAATGGATACAATGTTGATGTGATATGAACTTATTTAGAGATTCAAAATAGCACTTTCGGATCTCTAGTGCGGACAAATATTAGGGAAAAGTCCGCTTAAGTGCAGAAATTCAGTAGTCAATTGCGAAGCTTGCTTGCTCCAAGGAGATTCATTACGAGTTACCAGCCCTCTTTCATTTCTGCACATCGAACCAACATACTCCAGTCTCAAATAACAACAGTATAGATAACCGGGCCTGCGGGCTTCAACATTGGATGGTATTAATTCAAGGGTATTGTAGTAAATCACATTATTTCTTTGTATATATCTAACCTAAACCTAGAATCTCAGTATAATTTTTACAGAGAGAGTGAGAGCGAGAGTGAGGCGTTGTTGGAAAGTAGAAACCAGTAACCGGAAATCAGATGGTGGATTATAATCTGAGTTTCGGTATCATGTAGAAAAAAGAAAATGGGATCTACATTTTTAACATGTTGATCTAGAATAATATGTAAATAAGATCCCTTATCATTCGAGACTCTTCTAATGACCAATTGAAATAATATGTAAATAATACACGATTATCATCATATTTCCATGTGTTAGCTGAAACGTCTCCATCTTTAGAAACAATTGAAATAAGATTCTTTAAGTGTTTAGCTAAAGAAACAGAGATTTCACATTGCATAGAAGAATATGGTGAGAACTCCTTTATTAAGACCGCGTCATTAGATCTATATTTGGAAGCGGAGAGGCGAAAGTATTTTTTCTCAATAGTTACATACTGAAAAGAAGAAGGATTTAAGATCGGAGCAGCCATTAAGTCAGGGTTATAGAATTGCTTCCATTGCTGCTTGCCATATCAAACTGACCATGATCTTTGTTTTTATGAGATTTGTTGTTGATTTTTGTAGTAGTGTGAAAAAGAGAGATAGAAAGAGGATTTTGTCGTTTGAAAAGACAGGAGGGTGGATTAGGCTGGAAACGGGTCTATGGTTTTTTCACCTCTTGAGAATGGAGGTCTAGGTGTAAAAAACTTACAGCAGTTCAACTTGTCTTTAATTTCTAAATGGTGCTGGAGATTTAGTTTGGAAAAAGATTCCTTATGGTACTCGATAATTTCAGAAAAGTATGGTCCATCTAATTCAATATGGGTTCCTAATATTGTCAAAGGTGCGTATGGTACATCATGCTGGAAGGTCATTGCCCAACAAGCCGAAAAGGTAACTCAATACATCTCATTCTCTGTTCAAAACGGTAACTCAATATCATTCTGGTATGATCGGTGGGTTGGTGTTCAGCCTCTAAGAAAATTATTTCCTTCAATTTTTAAACTCAGCAGAAACAAACATGGGTCTATTTCATCTCATATCTCTTTTACTGAGAATATTTCTTGTTGGAACTTACATCTTAAAAGACCCCTCACTTAGGGCTGCACAACGGGTAGGGTGGGTAGGATATGGCCCATTTCGCCACCCTACCCGCTAACTGGCGGGTAAGAAATTTTTTACCCGTCACCCTACCCGCCATTAAACGGGTAATATCCTATCCGACCCATTAATTGACGGGTCGGGTAGGATAGGGTGGCGGGTATAACCGTTTTTTTTTTTTTTTTTTTTTTTTTTTTTTTGTTCAGGACTTTCTGAACAACAGTGCAAGTAAAATCCAACAGTGCAATAAATCTTGCAACTACAGTGCAAGTAAGATCCAACCTATCTAAATATGTACTGTCAATCTAACTAGGGGAAAATGAAAATGAACAAACAAAAGTATTCTCAAGAAAGCCATTTATAGTCTCAAGAAACGAGTTCTATTCTTTTCAAAATCGACGATGAATCCCAGCCCAATTTCATGTTCTTCACGTGACCTTGTTCTTCATATAACAGTATCATCACCAAAAGCTCTTGATATTGACCTTCCTCTTCAATCATCATCTAAGATGATGGAATAAGTACTAAGATCACCAAATAAATCTGCATACAAGTTATCTCTTGTTAGATTCTCTTACTGATACAAGGGAGAGAGCAAGCATATAAGGAAATGAAGTTTAGGTTATATGATACATACATTCATAAGAATTAACACCAAAAGAAATCCATGGAAGTATTCACAGTCTAATAGGATCGTTCACCATAGATCCCCTTGAGCAAATAGCTAAGCAACCTACACTGTTCTCAACAAGCATATACAGAAGAAAAAATTCCTACAATCAGCAATAATGACAACATGACTTCTAAGAAACAGCTCAACTGCTGCATAGACTATCCTTAGCTGTTTTCCACATGATTTCCTATCATTTATATACCTAAATCTGAAGCTCTCCAAGAAGTACCATGGAATTTTTTAATATCTACTATCACCAGATTTGCATATAGTGCCAGTTCCAACCTAACTACAGAGACTCAGACACTAACTACAGTTGAACAAGAAAACTTCAAAATCAGTCGATGAACTATTGGATATCAAGTTAACTATCTCATATGCTTATCACGAAGTAAAGTGAGTTAGGTAGCAGAAGTATAGTGTATTTACATACAATTAATGAGCAGGGAAAGTTAACACAAGAACTCTGTACACCAATTCTTGAAGCTGTCTTCAGCTATAGCAAGCAGCAACTGCACATACAAAGGGAAGATTAACAGATCAACATATGACAATCAGCTAAAATCTTAGTATTAGATTGGCACACCCCTGAGTAAATTGGGAACCCCTTGCAACAACGACACTGAAATAATAAAAAAAATCAATTACATGTATAGTTCTGAATCTAAATGAGTCTTCGTCATCCAAATCAGCTACTTTTTTGTTTTTTGTTTTGATCAAACAGCTGGTGAAATCAGCTACTGCGTCATAACTATTTACAGTAGTCCAGCAATATAAATGTAAGAATGTGAATAAGCATGTGAATTGGACAGAATGTGTTGTAAGATTTGAAAGCCTAGACATTGAATGTGAACACCCAACAAAATGTGTCTAAATTCCATACCCTTTAAACAAAAACTATGAATTCACTGACGAGAGATTCGAGATATCATTGACGGTCTAATATGCAACTTGAACATCCCCATTGAACCAGCTCGATGGTTCCAGGCCACAACAAACAGCCAAAACATATAAATGCAATGACAGTCGCAACCATTTTAATGGAATGCAGCTTTTGACCACTTCCGACCACACTGTTCTCTTATTTCATATACACCACACAAGCATACACACTGTATAATGTAACTTAAACACAAATGCCAAGGTTTTGCAAAGACATACCGTGTTCTGTCTAAGAGGGGCTCTAAGAGTGAGCTTAAAAACTCAAGCACTCTCCATCTACTTTCTCAATCCTACCCCCATCATCATTCAATAAAACAAACACCACAACCTGGAACACAAGCACCAAACAAAATTGGTTGCAAATTCCATACCCATTTAACAAAAACTTGAATTCATTGTAGGAAATTAAGAAACCATGCTCAATGTTTGATAAACTTTCATTACGAAGAGAATCTCATCAATTGGAAAGAATGATAAATTAGCCCTAATTTAATTTCTCCAACACAAATTAAGAAATCAGGCAATCATAGTAATTACGACCTATCCAGGTTATGAATTAAGATAATGAAATCAATCAACAAATCAAATAATGGAATTAGGGTAGATAAAATTTTTAAAAACGAATTTTTAAAAACGAAAACCAGTAAGGAGGATCCTTACCTCTCAGTCGCAACACCAACAATTGACAGCCTTAAATCATCCCAGAGATTTTTTAGCTGCAATTCTTATTTTGGACAGAAAAAGAAAGAGTAGAAGAGTGAAAATGAAAGTAAACCTGAAAATGAGTTTTTAGGTAACCTGAAACATGCAATCATGGTAATTAAGACCTACCCAAGTAATGAATTGAAAAAATGAAATCAATCTACAACATAACTAACCAATTGAATTAGGGCAGAAGAAATTTTTAAAAACAAAACCAGTTAGGAAGATCCTTACCTCTCGCACCCGAAATTGAAAAACCCCAATGCTTAAATTTAGCTGAAATCCTGAAACTCTTGTGTTTGGAGGTAAAGATGATACTCGATGGAAATGGTTACTTCAGATTTCTACTGATACATACGTTTTGATTTCGGTTAGGACGATGAATGATATGTGACAGTGAGTTTCGATCTTTGATGTGATAGTGAGATTCCTCTTCGATTTCTAACTGTGATTTCTAATTATTGAGAAACAAACTGGATTTTCAATCTAGGGTTCTGGCCTTCTGGGAGTTTCTGTGTAGAGAGGAGATGAAGAGGAAACGAAAATGAATTTAGTTTTTAGGTTGAGTTGATTAATAAAAAACCAACGACACAGATGATCAATTAGAGAAAGATCAACGGCTACTATAATTTGTTATATAAATAAGCGGGTAGGCGGGTAGGGTAGGATAATTTCGTGTTTTACCCGTCACCCTACCCATTTAACGGCGGGTAAGAAATCTCTAACCGTCACCCTACCCGCCAAATAATGGGTAGGATAGGATACGGTTAAAAAACTAGCGGGTAGGGTAGGATTGGCGGGTATGGATAGGGTATGTGCACCCCTACCCTCACTAATGAAGAAACGGATCAGCTAGCTTCTTTGTTAAATGTTATCGGGTCAGAACCTCCTTCACTAAGCAGTATTGAAGATATGAGAAGATGGAATTTAACCAGCGTCGGCACTTTCTCTACTAGCTCCTTGTACTCTGCCCTCCACCAAGGTACTATTTTCCCCATTTTCCTCATAAGGCAATATGGAATAATAGGGTTCCTACAAAAATTTGCTTCTTTCTATGGCTGGCTGCTCACGACAAGATCATTACCACTGATAAGTTTTTAGAATGGGGGTATCATCATGTCAACAAATGCTTTCTTTGCAATGATTCTGAGGAAAACGTTGCGCATATGTTCTTTGATTGTCCTTTCGCCAAAAAAATTTGTTCTTATCTACTGCCATCTCATGGTATATATGGTGTATGGCCTCACACTATCCTAAATCTGCTGCAAGTCTGGTATATCCTAAGGGATCCTGTCGATGACAAAAATGTATGGGCTCTAATTCCCGCGGTTGTTCTCTGGAACATTTGGAACGAAAGAAATCGGATAATATTTGAAGAAAAATCAAAAGATGTTGAACTAGTAGGACAGGATGCTAGAGCTATGTTACTATCTTGGGTCTCGACTTTCAAAAGTAGTATGAGGGGTGCATCTAGTAGTGTGTTATACAATTGGGACCTTATTTTTCTCTAATTTGCTGAGAAATGTAATTTTCTTTTTCTTTTGGTTTCATCTTACACCTTGTAAGTTTGATACCTTTGTACTTTCTCTTCTTTTTCTAATGATTTCCTTCTTCATCAAAAATTTTTTTTTTTACACATACCTTGGAGATCAGACTTTAGAGGAGAGAAATTGCAGATGTTTGAAATTGTCAGTCATAATGACTTCTCCTCTCAAATATATGTTGTTTAATCCAATCAAATCCTGATATGAGAAGTATCATATTCTCTTTGCTCCGACACTTCTATGGAACATTATACACAATAGATAAATAGATCAGACGGAGAATTGAGAACTGACAAAGAATTTTGGTTTCATTTGTTGAAAGACAGATCTGCGGCAGAAAATATAAAGATCTCAAGTTGTTTGTTTTTATAAGTGTTTGTAATTAAACAGTATATTGTTTTTAGTTGGAGAAATTTCGGAGTGAACGTATTTATATCTGATTCAGTTGGTGTTATATTTGTAACTTTCTCACTATCTATACCTCTAATCTTCTCTTACCTGAACATTCAAAGATCATTTTGGAGTTTTCGATAAATTTGACTGATAAATGCTACACAAAATTGGTCAAAAAGACCAAAATCAATAATTCCTGGATGAAAAAGACACTTAGGTTTTGATACTGTTTAAATATCCAAAAATTTAAAAGATACTTTTTAAATATCTAAATGCTATTGCTGACTGAATTTGGTTTTAATCTGTAACTACAAAAAACGTTAATTAGAGTGGGATCCTGGGAACCCAATCTTCCCAAACTCTCTTAACTATCTTTGCCTGTTGGTTCTTCTTGTTGTGGAAGAAGGTTTTTGCATTGATGAAAGGAGACGGAATATATGGTGATGGACCCTTACTTTGCATTCCACGTATTCATTTCATTCTAGTTTTGTTCTACTGTTTTTTTCTATAAATCTAAACCTTTAAATTTTTACTTTTAATTTTTGTGTGAATTCTTAATTAGAACTGTATCTTTAACTTCTTGGAAGCAATTAACTCTTGTAAGTATGCACTAGAGTTTGTGCCCGTGCGGCATGTGACAATATTTGTTCTCGTGAAATTTACGGTTTACATGTCAACGATTAAACTTTAGAGTATCTCTTCTCTTGAAGATTATACCATTATAAGCATCCATAATTAAAATGCATTTGTCGTTCTTCTTAACGACGGATATTTACTTACATGCTTAACACCGAGCACTATTTTCATTTCACTTGGTGTACGCGGGGCTTCGCCCCCCGGCCCGTGGCGATGCATTTTTGATTTGGTGTGTGTGCGGTTTCGCACCGCCACGTCATTGGGTGGCTTTGTTTTCCTTAATGATGCATCGCACTTATTTTCACCAAACTACTTTGCACACACCTTTAAAATTATTTATCTTTATGCTTTGGGTTTTCATTAACACTCGCACAATCTTCATTGGTTCTGCTCTGCATTTCAGATTCTAGGGTTGTACTCCTGTTGACCAAATCATGTACAAAATAATTGATCTTAAGCAATGAAGCAATGAACTAAATTTTATAATTGATCTTGAAAAAGGGTGATACACGAAGTGATGCTTAGAGCATTGTTTGTAAACACATATTGGAGTAAAATATAGATCTACGTAGTAATTTCTTAAAACTCACAGTCCCTCTCCGCACTTATATAGACAAAGTTCCACGTCGGGAAGAGTTTTCTAAAGCGAATTTTATATTCATCCCCATTTTCATACTACGTCTACTTTAAAATCATGTAGTTAAGATCATCAAGAAGCCTAGGAATTTGATGTAAGTTATAAGAAGACTTGTTTGAGTGACATTTTAATATTTATTGGACATCGGCGTACCTCTGGTTCATCCGTTGTCCATGAAAGGCCTTGCCAAATCGGTATATGTTGCTTCTCATCTTCTGTAACAATTCATGTACTTTCTTTACGAATAACATACATTTTTTGTACTTTTCTCACAGCTGAAAGAATTATTAAATCCCATGTACTCCGATGAAACCAACAATGGGTATAAAAACCAACAATGATTCAAGAGTAGTAGAGGATTGTGATATAGCTCAAATCTTTGTAGAGAAGCTGCCAGAAATTTTGGAAGATGACCCTGAAGTAGATACATGTGAAGATTCTAATGAAGAATCTGAATATGAGACAGACAATGACTTTAAGAGGTCAGTCGCAAAGGTAAAGTCAGTTGAAGTGGTCAGTCGGTGGAAACCAATGTCTAAAGAACAAAACATGGACAAACTTATGAAGTTTAGTTCATTGATTTGTCTTCCTAGTGGAGGTAAAGAAACCGAGGTTAAGAAACTCCTTGGAGGGATTGTAGATTCTTTCCATTCCTCGAAACAAATCAAGGATTTGGGTCCTAGCACCGAGGATTTGGGTAGAGGGAAAAGAACCCCTATACCTAAAAAGAAGTTACAGGAATTGGTGTGTGTTTAGGCTTGTCATTGTGCTGTTGAGCAGTTGTCTTTGTATCTGTTTTCATTGCAGCTTGTTTGGGTCCGCTTTTGCCTTCTCTTGTTGCTCTTAGGCGCCTCTCATCTTGTTTTTCTCTTTTTCTTTTTCAATAAAATTTTAACCTTTTAAGTCAAAAAAAAAAAAAAAAAAAAAAAAAAAAAAAAAATTCAATGCCTAGTTAACAGACATTATATTGATGCTTATATCTCCGTTCTAAGCTTGAGTGCATTTTTTGACCCGTGAGTTTCAGTTATTGTTTCTTCTTTAATCTGACGCTCCAAAAGAACTAGAACTCTACAAGTATGCCGATACAACTACAACCTAAGTTAGAAATTGAAGTACTAATATCACAACTTCAGTTAACTTTCGAATTAGACATTTTTTTTTTCTTCTGACGCTCGCACCATATATCTATTCTATGTCTTGTAGAGACTTTATTGTAAAGGGATTTGATACTGCCCATTCTATTGCAGCGGAGGAAGTCTCAGCTCCCTCAATGCAAGCATCCTGCAAAGGAACAAACAAACAAAATTTGAGTTTTGAAACATCAACTCTTACCGTGGTGGTTGACTCTGATATCAAATGTTAGGGTACCAACCCTAACTTGTCATAACCGGTCTACAAGTTTAGGTAACTCAGACTTATAAACTACCCAACTAAAGCCCATCCAACCAATGTGGGACTAGGGTCCCAACAGAGTAGAAGATCAAATGGGTGAAGACAGAGAAGAGAGCGAGAGACGGAGAGAACAATGGAAACTGGTTTCTCTCTTTGCCAAGTATAGATAAGTTTGTGTGAGTTAGAATCTCTTAAAAAAATCAACCAAATCTAACGCTTGTGATTTTAAATATATGTGTGTTTGTCACGTGTATGGATTGTTTGCATTGACCTCCTATAGATTAAATGACAACAAATAGTATTCAACAACGATTTTTAAAATGGAAATGTTTAAAAAATATAGTTCTTACTAGATTGAAAAATCAGCTACTACAAATCGTATATAGAAACTAGCTGTCCTTTCTGTAATTCACATGCAGAATCTCTGCAACACTTACTGGTTGATTGTGATCATGCTAAAAGAATTTGGTTGTCAATGAATATTAATATATCGGGGGTTCAGCTGCACCACACTGATGTGATATCTTGGATATCCAGTTGGTTTACCACAGCTCAATCAAGTTCAGAAGATAATCATTTATGGATTTCAACCTTAATGTGCACAGCTTGGCATATCTGGAAAAACAGATGCGCAAAGGTTTTCCATACTAAGGTCATGAACTGTCGATTAGTAAGTCTTCATATCAATCAAATAGTAAGTCTTCATATCACTCAAATGGTAAACCAATGCATGCTAGAGATATCAAAACAGGGTAACATACAGTCTGAAGGTTCTCTACTAGAATGGAGCCCGCCAACTTTAAACAATCTGAAAATAAATATGGATGCTTCTTTTGATTATAACACTCAAGAAATTTGAATTAGTCTAATTCTTAGAGATCATGCAGGAACACCAAGAGCCATTAGAGGCAGATACTTCGATGGAGGATTTGATCCAGAATAGGCAGAATGTTGGGCAATGAAACAGGCAGTTCTTTGGGCGAATGATCTTAAGCTCAGCAATGTTATCTTTGAATCTGATTGTAAAAATGTAATTATGTCTATCCAATGTGCCAAACCGACAGTTCACTGGATGAACCAAGGCCATGTAGATGAAATAAGGCAAACTTCTTAAGAACTTTATGTACTCTGAGGTTACTCATGTTAAACGGTCAGCTAACAATATAGCTCATGAAATAGCTAAAGAAGCTAGTGCTAAGAAAACTTCCTTTGATTTTGGTTGTAACATCAGGGGTGAAAGGAAGGTTAGCAAGAAGTTATGTAATATTATCATATAATGAAGTAGTTCTTTTGCATCAAAAAAAAAAAAAAAAAAAAAAAAAAAAAACAACGATTTTTAAGACTAAAATGTCGTCTTGTGCTCTTTCGAGGCAACATTTTGCAAAACGTTATCATTTATCCGTTATCAATGCCAATTTTTCTTACGGTGTATTTTTCCCTGTAAAGGGTGGAGTGTTGGAGTATTTCTATCGATCGGTCATGTCATATAGGCCCGAGTCGGACATCCAATTGCTTCGATTTGAATTATCCCGAGGATACCTTAGATATATCAAAAAGATGTACAATCAAACCTACTTGTCGATTCAATAGAAGCCTAAAGAAGTGAATATGGTACCCAAATAATGAGAAATATGTAAAAAGCAGGTCCGATTACGCCTATTCCTAATCCTAAATGGAATGTAACGACGCAGGGATCCATATGTAAACATACACTACACCATATCCTGGCTTTAGCAACACTTCATTTTCGGAGGTGCGCAATGGATATAAACGTTGCACATCTAGCAACGTTAATATTCGTTGCGCACCAGGTTATCCGTTGCACAAATTATTTATATTTTCATTTATTAAAATAAACTAGTGGTACAACGTATGTCCACGCGTACATCCGTTGTACAACCTATGGCTTTTTCGTAATATTCGATTTTTTTATTGGTTTTTTAGTAATTAATTTTTCTTTTAATTTGATATTAGTTTTAACTGTTTATTTATTTTCGAGAAAATCTTAAATATCAAAACTGGTTTTTCTATCTATCTTTCAGAGCCTTCGGAATTCATTTTTCGAAGAATCAGAAAATGGAGATCTCTTTGGGTTCAGGTGAAAAACTTGAAATCGATACCTGTATCTTTTCACCATTATATCCTAGTCGAGATTTTCTTAGGCTTATTTCTCTCTTTACTTTCTGTCGGTCTCTCTCTTTTTAAACCGAGAATAATTAAGAAATCACAGCTGATTTCAGCTGAAAAAACCAACAACCAAAGCCTTTTCTTCTAAAGTTTGATATCCTAATCGAAACCCATATACCAGAAATCTAGATCTGTGTAGTAACTTGAATTATTTTGAAACCCTAGAAAACCGATTTTGTACCTGAAATCGAAGAAAATCTTCAATCTGATATGTTATAGTGCTTATATTTCCCAGCAGTTGGTTGATTTTGACCTAATTAATCCTATCTCGCATAATTAGTGGTTTTATTTAGGTAGCAAAAATTTTGGTAAAATTATGTGTTTGTTTTTTGTGTTATTTATAGTTTCAAAGCATGGGTAAATTTAATTCAATTCTATGAATTATTAGGTTTAAGTTGTTTCAGATTTAATTTGTGTCATGCATTTGAGGTTTTGCTGCTTTGTTGGAATTTCTTTCAATTTAGGGTTGGGTTGTGATGAACCAAATTAATCCCATCTTCTTACTTGACAAATGTTTGATGAAATTCCTGAGTGAAGTTTTTATTTTTACTGTGATTTTGGTGAAATTATTAATGGGTTTTGTTTTACTTGGGGGTTTGAATGAAAGGGTCACGGAACATCGGAGGTTGATGGAGATACAATAGAAACTCTAAATGGAGGTGTAGAGAGAGTTAACAAGCTTGTTTATGGTGGTACTTTAAGATCTAGGTAAGCATAAATAAAATACTCAAGTTTTTCTGAAGTCCGGTGACAGGATTGAACAAAAACCTTAGTTTTGATCACACAATTTATAACTAGCTGTACGTTCAACGACAAATACAAGCCAGAGACTGGAGATATAATTGTTGGTTGCATCATTGGGGTATTGTTTAATTTGTTTTTTTCACCAAAATCAGGGTCTCTATTATCTCACATATTTTCTATTTAATTTCCTTTCGATTTTCTTGTTATTTCTTTTTTTGTTATTGGTGGGTGTAAGATTTGAATTGAAGTTGGTTGACGAAATTACTAACGAGGGATGAGATGATGGCAATGGTTATACATTTGCTTCTAGGGAATGGGTGTCTTCTTGCTTGGAACATTATGTTAACTATGCATGGTTACTGTGAGTACTTACTCCCGTATGTCTTTTTAGTTTACCTTTTGCCTTACTTTTATGACATATATGCTTCCAATCGAGAGTTTAAGTGAAATCGGTTTGTCCGAATACTCATCCTCCGCCTAGGATACGGTTGGATGTAGCCACATCCAGTGGATGAGGGCTTGGGAAGTACACTGACCTCTTCCTTATTGTAGAAATTGTTGGAATTGCAGAGGGGTATGTTGAGGGTGGGATGTTCGGGGATCTTTCCTTCATGTGCCCTGAATTTGTCCAGGTAATTTTTATTTTTATTTACAGTTCAGTTTATTTTTTCTTTAGCTTATTGGTTGTTAATCTTTGTAACATATTTTTCATTTTTCGACTTGTTATTGTGGGAAAAAAATGCAGTCTTAGTTATGCTCTTGCTGAAGCAAAAATGCTTCTGAATTGGTTGGAACAATGGGAGTTGATGGAGCAATTGAGACGTGCTGAGGGTAAAAACCATGATGAATTCTGCAAGTTGATGGAGGAGCATGTTGCTGCTGGCGATATCACAGCTAAAACTCATGGTATGTTTGAGAGGTTTAGTACATACTTAATTGACATCAAGGTTGTTATCTTTTGTTTTGGGGTTCATATCAAAAGTCATAAGGTTTTATTTAAAAATGAATGTCCTCATTTTGTCATTGGAACTCCTTGAAGTATACTAGCATTGGAAAGAGATAAGGACCTTGCTTTGAAGAATGTGAGACACTTCATCCTTGATGAATGTGACAAAATACTGGAGTGGAGTCACTTGGTATGCCTGACCCTCATATATTTCATGTACACTTGGAGACTTAGTTGCTTAAGAAATTTACGCAGGGTGTTGGTTCACTAAATGGTGCTTTCAATTCTCAATGCATGTACCAAAGGCGTTATGCTTATGGAAATACTGACAGGGAATTCCAGACATACGTGTTAGCCAATATGTATCTTTGGTAAACCCATGTACATCACCTGTCTTTGTACAAGAACCCGCTGAGAAAGGTATGGCCAGTTTTTTTGTTGATTTTATTATGGGAGTTGTCTTACCTACAAGGAAAATGAAGAGAGTTTTAGACGAACAATCAACGAAGAAGGGTTTGGCTCATTGTGGAGAGGAAACACAGCCAATGTCATCTGTTACTTCCCTACTCATGTTGGATCATATCTCAACTCGTTTGTTGTTTAATTTAACTTAAATCTGTTCTCAAATATTCTGGAATTTTTTGTAGCTTGATCACTAACTTATTTTAAAATATGTTATCAGGCCTTGAACTTTGTATTGAAGCATAACTTCACAAGGCTCTTTAGTTTCAAGAAGTACATAGATGGTTAATGGAAATTATTTGTTGGTAGGCATCTGGAGGTGTTGCTAGTGCTTCTTCACTTCTCTTTGTGCACTCTCTGTTCTTTTATTGCACACAGCCTAACTACTCCCCTTTCAGCTTTCCTCTTCTTTTCTTTGGTGTGAACTTGAGATGATCTTTGGTGTGCAGGAGAACCATGAATTTTCATGAGATGCCTTAAAGAAGATTTAGGATTTCATGACAGTAAACCCTTGGCCACTTGCATTATGTACAAGTCTCTCCTTAACTGGCGTGCCTTCGAGTCAGAATGAATGACGATTTTTGGCCATATAATTGATGGAATAAGGCTTTCAAGGGAGGTTAACGTACATGTTACAAGGCTTTAAAGGAAGGTTGATTTGGTTGGTAGAGGGATAGATATTGAGCGTGTTAACATTGTAATTAACTATGACATGCCAAACTCTGCTGGTACCTACTTGCAAAAGGTAAGTTCCATTAAAATATATGTTTGTTGGTGTTCATATTCTATCATTTATTTACTTAATTGGTGCTAACTGTTTCTATAGGTTGGTAGAGCTGGTCGATTTGGTACCAAGGGATTGCAATTACATTTGAACCATTTGCTTCCGACTCAGGTCTTTTTAATCAGGTAAGAAAGCTCATGCGTATATTCTTTTTAAGCAAGTGTTCATTCTTTTAGCTAAAATGCATTATCCTAACCTAAAATGCACTATCCTAACTTGCAAGGATCAAGTACTTGTTTCTGCAAATTTCTATGTTGTTTCTTAACTTTAACATATACCTTGAGTTTGAAGAGGTTGGCATCTTACTATCGTGTATTAGTTGCTACTGTTTTTGTAAGCTTGTTTTTATGCAATCCTAAGTTTCTGAATTGCTTCCAGTGATGTATTGTTTTGCAGATATCTGTTCAAAATATCAAATTCGGTGAAGAGCTTCGGGACTGGATTGCTCCTGCAGTAGTACCTCGATCATATTTGTATATAGGTATAGAAAATTCTACACCATATAAATTATCTTTCACTTCATATTTATGGCAAATAATTCTCGACGTGGAAACACATACAAAGGGATGATCTTTGAATAAGAGTAGAACAGAAAAAATGTTGCTATATGATCAACTGCCTCAAACTACGCTCAACTTGCTCAATTCTATCAGAATTATAAGAACCAAGGTGTGTGTTTATTTTCAGCTTCGTGTTTTATATGAGCTTGTTATTTATATGCAATCAAAGTTATCCACTTAACCTTAACTTCTTCCTCTCTTCGGACCTCAAGTTAAAGTTTACCAACAGACAAACAATGTCATAACATCACAAAGCAATGTAGTAATTCAAATTTTTTATTTTATTCAATTTATTGTATGGGTGTTCATCCATTACTATATTACTTTCGATTCCCATTTGTAGCCAAAAATGATGGCAGGTAAAACAGTTCCACTTTCTCCACGCACATCTGAATTTCCAAATGTTTAACATGGATAAGTTTTTAAAATTCAGAAACTTATGTTCATAACATTTGGGATTTTACATAAGTTGTTTAATATTGTATGGGTTTATAGTTCATCTATCTAGCTACTCTGTCGATGTGTGAATCGTTCTTGATGGATTGTGATGATCAATAATTGTTCTTGATCGATTGTAATTCAGCAGCAGAATTATGCCGGAATATTGTGCCGGCGTTAACTTTTTTTTTACCTGAAAATTATTTTGCAACGGATAAAAACGTGGCAAAATTATCCGTTGCAAAAATCACCTGAACGGAGCAAGGGATGTAACTGCCACCAAATTAATAAAACGTTGATAAAAATCACAAACGGGACCCACAAAAGTGTTATTTATAAATAATAACCGTTGCACAAATTAAACTATACGTTGCACAAACTAGAAAAATATACCGTTGCACCGTCGAATGTGCAACGTTTATAACTGTTGTACAAATTAATTTGTGCAACGTATTGCCAGCGTTGCACACCAATGCGCAACGCCGTTTTACCAACGTTTATTTCCGTTGCACAAATTATGCGCAACGTTTATAAACGCCACAAAATGGTTGTTTTGGTGTAGTGATAGTATCTATTTACATACGCTCGAATGCCCCCTTCTCATAATGAGAATGTACATAACCCTATTCTAGTCTGGTCCGGTATGGAATGAACTTAATCATGGAATCAACTCCATCACCGGATTATAAGTTCATAACCCCAGCCCATTCCCATTTTAGGCGGAAGAGGTCTACTAATTATTCCCTGTAAAAAGACGTCACCTAAAATATGTTTTAAACTTGACTCCTTGGAAAGTTTTTACTTGCCTCTCACAACAAACTGATTCCATTGAATCCTTTTCCATTGAATCCTTTTCCTTTACCTGCTATATAAAACACAACATAAGAATAAATGCGTAACCATCACCTTTTCATTAATTATGATCATCAAGTCCCATGACCCACTCAAGGTAATGAAAACGAGCGTAAGCATTACCTTGATCAAAGGGGCATATAAAGAGAATATTCTTTTCCTTTGTTTACATGTAAAAGTCCAAAATATCTCTCCTTCCTTCTTAAAGAGTTCATAAATAAAAGTATCTAGGGTTTGTTTGCGGCTGCGACGAAGAGATGGATTGTGAAAATAGGAGCAGCGGAAGAAGAATCCGTTAAGGAAGGTTAGTATTCACTGACTTAATTTTGTTTCGAATGGTTTATTTCTGTGGTTTTCTAGTGATTGACCCTCTTTTTTAAATTTGTTATTATCTAGGTTTCATTTTTTGACGACTAGTAAGGACACATGTGCGATGCACATGCTTGAATTTTACTCATCCAACAATACTAAATTTGAAAGTCATGAGATTTTTTTCCTAAAACAAAAATTTACTATTTTTATTTGTACTCAAATTCGTAGATAATTGAAAGAGCTTTTCAAATATATAAATTTTACAAAAGTCCAGTATATATTTTGAAAGATATTAAGTTTTTAAATTTTTTGATCTATTTTTAAAACAATGGTATTTATGTAAATATATAAAAAATGAGGACAACTAAGTAATTTAGGGGGTCTCCTACCAAAAAGAGCTCTTTTCTTTATATTAGTATAAGATAAGATGGAGGATAGGAATTATGATGGGATGAAAACCGATGGAAGTTATCATGTTGTAGAACTTGACAAGGGTATGGGCTTCCTCTATATCTACTTGTGTTTTTCAGGATTCTGCATATATGTTATCTTTTCAAGTCTGAGTAGTTAATGAATGGATCAAACAAACAGGTATCAAATCTGAAATCCCAGTGTATCAATACAACAATCATCGTAAAATCAAGTGTCCTTTTCACATTGAGGAGTTACATATTACAAATATATTTTTTTTTTTACTCGGCTTATTACAAATATATTTGAAAATGAAGAAGAAGACGCAGATGCAGGAGAAGCAGTCGTTGATGTACTAGGTTGTTTCCGTAGAGAATTTACAAACCTTGCAATTGATAATACCGTTTACTTCGTCTATGGGGATATAGTTGTTCCTGCAAAAAGTGGGATGGAATCAGTATATGAAGCTACAATCCTTCCTAATCTCCCCGGAGGTGTTAAATTCTTTGTCAGTCTGGATGGTGTAAAGGCTGCCAGCCAAGTCATGAAGTTCCGATTTCCATCTAAACCTGCTAGGTCAGAAGCCGAGAGAGATCTCGAAGAAAGACTAGCTCATCTCCTGCTGTTCAACAAGGAAGACCGTCAAGAATTGCTATCTCGATTGAGACAATGTGATAACAAGGATACCCATACTGAAATAGTTCTCAGGGAGTTTCTGCACGAATGGATTTTTGATGATCGTAAGAGTGCATACTCACTTGATGACGAAGGCTGCGGAGTTATCCATCTCGTTGCTTCTCTGGGATATGCATGGGCCATCGGGATTCTCGGACGGCTCCAGTTCATATTAGATTTCAAAGACGCATTTGGATCGACTCCGCTGCACTGGGCTGCGTTCCATGGCCGGTCAGTTAGGCTCTTAACTTATCTTCTTTGTTTTACTAGTTACACAGTTTTAAACCTTACTCATGTATATATGTTCTTACAAGTTGTCTGGTACTAATACAAATTTCTCCATCTCAGGAGAGGAGTGGTTACAGCACTTTTGGTTGGTGGTGCAGACCCTGCTTTATGTACTGAACAGGACACCAAATGCTTCCCTAGTGGATGCACCGCAGCTGACATCGCTGCCAGGAGTGGCCATGACCTTCTTGCTGCTTATTTGCAAGAGGTAAGGTTAGAACCGTCGAAGATTCTGAGGTTACCTCCTCCTGTCCGGAAAGAAGAACGAAGGTATTTGTACACATACAGAAGATATCTTAGTACAAATCGTCAAGGGTTGTTGAAAGCTGAGGGTACTCATCATCCAGTAGAATTTGAGAAAGGTACGAATACTAATTCATATATATTTCTTCGCTTGTACATAGTTTGGCGATTGAATTTTGAAGAGCATGTTTTAAGTGTGCTGTGTGCTTGGTCAGTGTTAATTTTGGGTGCTGGATGTTTTGGTTAATGGGTTTTGGGGTGTAATTAGGGAATGTATATTCTTTCTTTTTCATTGAAAGCATGATCAGGACCTGATTCTTATAAGAATTTGTATATGCTGCTAGTACAATATATCTTGTCTCATCGAGATGTTGGATTAAGTACAATTTTATTACAGTTCTGGCGTAGCCTGGCATATATGAGTCTTTTCCCTTCATTTCTATTGTGTGAATATACTATTTAGAAGTTTAAATATTCTCTTTGGTTTTGTCGGGTGCTTCGAAGGGATTTTCTTTCCTTGTTCTGTCCCTAACTAGAACTACTGTATAAACAGTTCCTCTTTATTATATTACTCTCAATGCTGACTTTGTGCTTCTAAGTTAACGTCAATTGATATCGTTTAACTGTTCTATGGATTCTGGCTTGAATAAGCTTACAATTGTTAAGATAGTATGCTGATATCAATCGAGTATCAAACCCTCTGAAGTTAGTTATGTTAAATCTATGGAATGAGGTAGTCTCTTTTATTGAGTATTATATCACTCCTTAACTTGAGAATATACAAATAGTAATTTATGCCTGTCTGCATTTTCCAAAATATGTATTCTACAATTTTTAAGTTTGAGTTATGTTTCATGAATTATGCAGGTTTGAAGTCTGATGTAACCGTGTATGAATCTGATAATCATCATCAACAGAACTGTCCGTTTCACATAGCGCAGTTGTATATTGATAATGATCACGATTCTCAAGAACCAATTGTTAAGGTATTTGGGGAATTTCTGAAGGATAATTTACCCCCTAATGAAGCAAATCCTCTTTTTGTATTTGGAGATTTAGTGGTTTCTGCAGAACGTGTGTCTGAAGGACTATATAAGTCTATTTTCCTTCCTAATCTACCTGGTGGGTACGATTTTTATGTGAGTCTTGATGGTATTACTCCAATTAGCCAAATTCTGAGTATTGAGTGTCCATCTAGAACTAAGAAAATGTCGGATATCGAGGCATGCCTTTTTAAAAGGTTAGCTAAATTGCTGGTGGCGAACGATGATAACCTTAAATGTTTGAGCACTAAGTTTGGAGAACGTAATATGAAGAAGTTACCTAACGAAGTTGTTATGAGGGAACTTGTTAAGCAATCGATATTTGAAGGTTGCAAAATAGGCATGGCTCTTGATGAGCTAGGTCAGGGAGTTCTACATCTTGTTGCTAGTTTGGGATTCGATTGGGCTATCGCACTATGTGCACGCAACGGATTCCTGTAGATTCTGAAGATGCCTTTGGCTGGACAGCATTGCACTGGGCAGCGTATTACGGAGGTAACTGTTATTGCCTTTACTGTTTTATTCTTAAATGGCATCCCTTTGTCCTCTGTATTCGGCTATTTTTCAACTGATTCCTGAATGTTTGAGATGTCAGTTGAGTTTTGTTTTAAGTGTACTGTGTTGTATGTGCTGTTTACTTAGACGGTGTTGATTTTTGGGTGCAGTTTGTTTTGGTTATTGGGTTTTGGGATGGAGTTAAGGAATAAGTGTTCTTTCTTTTACAATTGGAAAGCATGATCAGGACTTGATTCTTGTTATAATTTTGGTATGCTGCTAGTAAAGTTCTCGTCTTATCTAGATGCTGGTTTAAAAAATTTCACTTGACCTCTTTAAAATTCTGCCGTAGCCTAGTGTATTTGAGTCCTTTTTCATTTATATCGTGTTTGTGTGATGAGTAGCATTGTTTAGAAGTTATAACAATTCTCTTTGGCTTTCTCGGTGTTGCGACACGAGATTTTCTTAACTTGTTCCGGCCTTTAATAGAACATTATTAGCAGTTCCGCTTTAATATATTACTCTCTATTCAGACTTTCATCTTTACGTCAATTGATGTCCTTTAAGTGTTCTATGGACTTGGTTTTGTTTCAGTGGACCGCGTACTTAAAAGGTATTGTGTACCAGACTAAGTTAGGACTGTTAGGATAGTATGCTGATATCAAATGACTGTTTGTTATTATCTGAATTATTAACGCTCTCAAAATTAGCTCTTGGATCTATGGATTGAAGTAATCTGATGTATGAGCATAACCTGCTTCTTTATCATGCCTTTCAATCTATTTGGTTCTTGAACAGTTAGATGTACTCCATTAATCCTTAAGGTAAAGCTTTACTTACCTACATAGACGTGCTGGTGATGCCTTGTCTCTCGGCTAGTACTTTAAATTCATTCATTTAACTTGCAATCTAGCTGGTGAGGTTGATGATGTAGCTCCTGTTGGCAAAATTTTATTCTATTTTTTTTATGTAACTAGAATTTTTCCCGCTTTATCTCTTTTTATTATATATAAATTAGCTTCTTGTATTATATGCATGGCTTTAAATTCATACATATAGTTGAAATTCAGCCATGTTAGAAGGGGAATTTTCAGGGGGGGTCACAATGCTAGTTATTTAAATTTTCTCTTTTGACTAAATTCTTACATATTGTTTAAACTTACAAATACAAAATATGTCTTGCAGGAAAGAGGCAGCTATGGCACTGTTGATATCAGGGGCTGATCCATCTGTACTTACTAAGCCAACTACTGAGTACCCCAATGCAAGCAAGGCTGCTGATATCGCACGTAGCTGTGGCCATGATGATGTTGCTGTTTATCTTGAAAAGGGATCAAAAGTTCAACGAAAGCGTTTGCACCCACTTGCAAAAAGAGGTACATATTATGTATATACAGTATACAGATATAGATATAGATATAGATGTAGAAAATACATATATGTTAGCTGGGAACTAAGGCAATTTATACTTGTTGTTTGTGCAGGCAAGAGTTTCTTGAACTGAAGTTAGCCAGTATGTCAGCGAATCCAGAATTTGAGTATATTATACGTGCAACAACTGAATTATGAGAACTTACTCATCTCTGGAGAGCAATGGTAGACATCAATTACTGCAGTTATTGTTCGTAGTTGTAATTTATGGTTGTCTTTATGTGTGTTAATTAATCAATTACTGCCTCGTCGACTAATTTAATGAGATGCTACCTTAGACTTGGATCCATCGGCCAACTGATAAATATCATCTCTAATTTACGACTGTTACCATCTGGTGTCAAAAGTTAGCAAGTCGCCTACATTTAACTTAGCACCGTAAGTTGTTACGTATGGTTGTTTATGTTAATTATAAGTAGTGCATCTTTATCCCTACTACATGGAATGAGATGCTACCTTAGTCTTGGATACTCCGATGGTAATATTAACTAAATGTTTAACTATGTAGGCAGCTGGAGATTTATGTAGGGGGTCCTATAATCCAACTAGTAGCGGTAGGTAATTGTGCTGTAGGAATTACCTGTAGGTACTATTATAGTGTTCTTAGTTAGTGGCAGGTCCACCCGCTAAAGCCCACTAACTGGAGGTCCATAATTAAAAGAAAAGTGAAAAATGGACCCAATTTTTTAAGCCCAGGTCCTGCACACGTGTATAACTTATTACGTGTGTTTTAAAATTTCCTAAATAGCCTTCACTATATATAACAGAAATAAAAGCTATTTTTCTCAATTTTCCTTTTCTTCTCAGATCCGTTTTCTCTCTCCCTCTCTCTCTCCCTCTCCTCTTCTCTGCCGATGTCGCTTATGAAGTTTATACCTAGGGTTTGTGAAGATGTTTTGGTTTTACAGGTATGTTATGTAATCTTTTCTCTAGTTCTTTTTTTTCCCCTCAACTGAATCATGAAAAATCGATCGATTTCATGATGTTTTCACTTTCTTTTTGCGTTTTTGGTAGTTTGATCTCATGATGCGTCTCTTGTTTTTCACGTGCTGCTGATTTTTAGACTATGAATCAACCGTACATATTTGGTGGACTGAAATATACTGCTCTAATTTTGTTGTTTTTTATAGTTTTGGAGATTTTTCTTGTTTGATCCAGAAGTACATATATGGAATACTCAAATAAAAGTGTTTGGATTCTATTTTTTCATAGATTCGTTACTTGTTTTTCACATGCAGCTGAATTTTAGATTATGAATCAGCAGTACATATATGGTGTCTTGAAAAATTATGCTTTAATTTTGTTATTTTTGTAGTTTTGGATATTTTTCTTCTTCGATCTAGAAGTATATATATATATATATGGAATACTGAAGAAAAAAAGTGTTTCGATTCTGCTTTTTATAGATTCATTACCTGGTTTTCACATGCAGCTGATTTTAGTTTCATTTTGGTTGTTTTTGATATGCTTTTGTGTATGAATCATCGGTACGTATATGATATACTGGTGGATTTTGATGAAACAAGTTCAGATCTAAATAAAAAAAAATCATGTTTTATGTTTATTTCATTAGTAGATCTGATATTTTTATGGTTTTTGGTTTATTTTTCAGTTTTCTTTTGTGTAAATTAACCATCAATACATATATGACGTACTGTTTTCTTTTTGTGTTTACTATGAATCTATAGGTTTTCTCTTATTTTTTTGGTTTGATCCAAGAGTACATATATGGAATACTGAAGTATGTTCTTTGATTCGGTTATATTCATGGATTCAGCACTTCTTGACATTCAACTGAGTTTTTAGTTTATGAATCCATGAGACGTATACGTTAAATGCGATAAAAACTTCTTTTGATTGTTTTATTCATAGTTTTGCCACTTTATTTTGGTTTGATCCATGATTACGTATGCGAAATACTGAAATAGATGCTAGTTTTGTTGTTGTGTTTTAATATTGTTATATTTTGGTCACATTTATAGGTTCAATATGTAAGCAGTGCGACAGATATATACTCTTATTTGTAAGCAGTGTAAGCAGTGCGACAGATATATACTCAGATTTGTAAGCAGTGTGGCAGATATGTACTCAGATTTGTAAGCAGTGTGGCAGATATGTACTCATATTTGTAAGCAGTGTGGCAGATATGTACTCGAATTTGTAAACAGTGTGGCAGATATGTACTCTTATTTGTAAGCAATGTGGCAGATATGTACTCAAAATTGTGGTCCTTTATATGTTTTAATTAAATTTGGAGAAATCGTAATAAGGTGGTGGAGTTCACACGTGAGTGGTGCTGGGGTAATGTGGTCATTTTGCTTATGTCAAATAATTATGGACCTAGTGATAAGTCTAAAATCCGGTTGGACCCCAGTATAACTAACTTAATGGGCTTTGGACCAACCATCAAATTTTCTAATTGTGCTATAAGAGGTGGGCATGGGCCTGTTATTGATCCAGGTAAAGGTATTATTGCCAAAGCGGGACTCATTTCTTATCTCGATTCTCGATAATAAAACTGTAAAGTAGTTAATGGGTGGCATATCTAATCTAAAATTTCTATGTTGCACGGACACATGACACAGTTATGGGGATACGTCAAATCTCCAAAAAGTGGGTCACGGGGACATGTTAGGGTCGATGTATTACCTCCTCCATTAAAATGAGATTTTACAACTATCTTCTCAATAAACTAATTGTTCTTGTTTTTAAATACTTAATTGATAAATAAATAAAATTAATAATAATGAAATAATGGTAAAGTTTTTCATGAATAATGCTTGGATTTGACTATAAAAAGAATAAATTAGTGTCACATTTAGTTTATTTTGATTTCTTAAGCAACAATTAATCATTTATGGTGTGTCCGAAAGTGTCCAATTAGTGTATGTAAAGTGTCTAATGTCGATTTTTATGCGACACGTGATGTAGCGTGTCCATCGCATGTCGGCTAGTGTTGTAACCGTGTTGCGTTCGTTCATGTGTCCGACACGGTTACGACATCTTTCTTGGCACGTCCGCGCAACATAGATCTAAATGCTTATGATCTGAAATTTTTGGGCGGATAATTCTAAAAAATATAGGGAAATATCCAAACCTCAGATTAATCAAATATCCAATAAGATTGTATCAATTATAATGAGAAAACATTGAGTGCCCAAGATTTAGAGGCATACAAGTGACCAATAGTGGACGTTTGATTTTTTTTTTGTTTTGTTTTTTCCTTTTAAAATTCCGTTGAACTAGTCACTGATTTCTGAACGATTAGAAGGTGTTATAGTAGTCCAGATACCAACGACTATATAAAGCAATAGTAGGTTGTGTCTTTACGACTACGTGCTCTCAGAAAAGTAGTTTCTAAACGATTTTAGCACTCCTCGATCCCTCTAAAGTAAACAGCTTTCGATTTTAGCACTCCTCAATCACAATAATCTCTAAACAAATAACAAGAGAAGCATGGTTACATGGAGTTGACGGTTATTTTACACTTAAAAAGTTGCAAGATATTTCCAACAAAAGTAGCAAAATGTTGGTTTTGTGAAGCATTTGAATCCATATCTCTGTAGAAAAACAATAAGAGACTCAAACATAGAGAAGCAACAATCAAAAAAAGGTTTGTCAATAAGCAACAATGTGAATAAGCAAATTCATCTAATCATATCAATTCCCCCATTATAATGCCATAAAACTAAAATGGTTTTACATCTAATACACCGTCATCTGAAAATGAATCAACTGATATTGTCTACATCCTAACTATACATATTTAATGCATTATCTGAAATTAGTCTACATCCTAAACACACCAACAATATGATTGTATTAATCCCATATTCATTAAAATTAACACCACCAACAGATGCAAACCAGTTACATCCCAACTTAAAGTTAGATGAAAATCCATAACATACAATATTATCATGTTATTAGTCTCATATTCACTGCAGATATATCTTTAAACCAAGATGAAACTGTTTTCATCCAATTTTAATCTGCTGAAACAATATAAACTGCAGATTAGCACTGGATGAAACCAGTTCCATCCTATTATGAACCCGCTGAAACAATTCATATACCCAGTTGCAAACCAATTTCATTCATAAGATTGAAAAAACTCAAATAATCAGATGCAAACCAATTTCATCTAAAACATACTAATTGAAATAAAAAACAACAACCAATTCAACACAGTAATCTTACTAATCAAGAACAACCAATTCAACAAATTAATCATGCAATTCTGAAAATAAATTCAATAATACAGTTAGGGTTCGAAAACTTACTAGTTCTAGGAGACATTTTTGTGGAACTGATCGATTGAAACCCCTAATTCTTAGAAGAATCTGAACTGATCGACTGAACCCTAAAAACTTTTCATGCTGCAATGGTGTTTGTGTTTCTGTAGACGGTGGATGAAACCAATTTGAACTAGTTGATGTCGAAGACGGTGGATGAAACCAATTTTCGAATATTATTGATGATGAAGAGATGGCGGAGAAAGTTATGGAGATGGTGGAGAGCAGATGAAGAATTTTATGGAAATGGTGGAGAGAAGTTGAAGAACTGTTTTGAAGATCGTGGAGAGAGATCGATATTATCTAGAGAGGGAGAAAAATGTTAAGGGTAATTTAGTCTGTTTCAAATAAAAAAGAGTCTCGTCCATTGACCCATGGGAAAATGTTACCCATCAATTTGACCCAGGAAAAGTACCCTTTTGGCTAAATAGCCCAAATTTTGTTTCCATAAATATTGCTTGTTCCTCGTACGAAAAAAAAAAAAAAAAAAAAAAAAAAAAAAAAAAACTATAATGAACTGTCCTGATTTAAGCAGAAACTGAATGGAACTTCTAAGGAACCCTAAACTAGCGTAAAACTCTATTGCTAGTGTTATATATTGCCTCTCTGCTGCCAGCTCTGTCCTCCAAAGTACACTAACTTTCTTCACTACTATTCTCGGCGGCTGTTACCTTTTCCCTATCTTGGTGCGGGTTTTGATCAAAGGAAGATGAAAAGAGATAATTACTTTGCAGTCAGCAGATCTTTTTCATTTTAATTTTCTCCCCATTTTTACATATTTATGTTGTTCAACTGTTCTTCCATTTTAGAAATCTAAACCCTTTCATTTGAATGTTCTTTTTATGTGTACAATTGTACTTATATTTAATTGTGATATGGTATATATATATATATGAGTTCTTAAAACTGCATCTCTAAGCTTTTTATAGATCTTTACTATTTCAATCGTTTTTATTAGTACAATTATACTTTCATTTGATTTCCAAATTTTTTTTAGAGCAGACTGCATCTCTAATTTAATTCCAACTTTTTTTTCTTCTATTTGCAGGAATTTAGCGACTGCCATAATGACTTATCCTCTCAAGCTGAAACTTTCTTCTCTGGCTTTCGGTTCTCGTTTGGATCTGGGATCCCGTTTTTCTTGTCCATTTGTTCTAATCGTTCATTACCATAAAAATGGCGTCAATCATTCTGAGAAGATAACAAAGAATTATTAGGAGCATATTGTTTATAATTTTTAAGAAGTGAATAACCATGAAATGGACCATGATGTATTTGTTAGATAATCTTTACAGATAACATCTTAATTTTATTGATTGAACATTACATATTTATACATAACAGACACACAAACATAACTGCACATAACTGACTTCTTGTAACTGCTAGAAGTTACACAGGATCCTAATCACATACACTCCCTTAAACTAATAGTGAGAAACACTTCAGTTTAATACAACTAAAAAACAAACAATATAAGACATACAAGATTAAGAACAACACTCCCTTAATGCAAACATTAGTAATACCATACATCATCATCATAACATCATCATCATCATTGAGTCACAACATCATCATTAATTTCTTGTCACCATACACCATTTGAGCAGGCATACTTCATTTCCAGCATCATTCATTGCTTCACAGACATTTGCTTGTTCAGACTTCAATTTTTCACGACAAAACTTTTCAATATGACCAAATTTCTTAAAATGATATCATTGTAAAGGCTTCTTATTGTTATCTTTGAAACAACAATCATCAGGAACATGATTTGTTCTCTTGAAAATTGAACAAGATTGAGAATTGAAATTAAAATTAAAATTACCTTCATCCCTTCCTTTTCCATACCTATGTCTTGACATGAGAACTCTCTTATCATTTTATAAATTCCCCTCTGCATCATGGTGATTCATTCTTTGCTCATGAACCAACAATGAACTTTGTAATTTATCAATTGAAAGAACATCCAAATCCTTTGATTCTTCTATTGTACAAACCACATAGTTAAATTTTGGAGTCAAACATCGAAGAATCTTCTCAACAATAGTAACATCGGTAAAGTTCTCCCCATGAAGTCGCATTTTGTTAACAATTGCCATTGTTCTTGCAAAAAAATCATTAATAGACTCTCCTGAAAACATTCATAGTAATTCAAACTCCGAACGAAATGCTTGAAGTTGTTGCCTTTTAGCCCTTGTGAATACTTGATACTTCTTCTTCATGGAATCCCAAATATCCTTTGAAGTTTCTTTACTCAGAATTTTTTCCAAGATTGAACGATCTATCGCCTGAAAGAGATAATTCTTTGCCCTCAAATCCTTCAACTTCAAACCTTCAAGTTCGGCCTTCTGCATGGCGGATAAGACAATATTTTCCGATGGTTTTATTACCCCCAAATCAACCACTTGCCAGTATTCTTTAGACCTTAAGAAATTCTCCATCAACATGCTCTAATGGTCGTAATGACCATCAAAACGAGGAATGGATGGTTGAATAAAGTTTTTGGAAGCCATTGATATGTTGGAACCTGGGTCTGATGCCACTGTTAGATAATCATTACATATAACATCTTACTTTTATTGATTGAACATTACATATTTACATATTTATACATAGCAGACACACAAACATAACTGCACATAACTGACTTTTTGTAAGTGCTAGAAGTTACACAGGATCCTAATCTTATTTTTCCAACAGTATTAAAGTTTTCTAAGAACATTTCATCTAATAAGTTCTTGGATATGTTTGTAAAAGAAAGATCAATGTTTGTTTTTTGACACAACAAGAAACATCAATGTGAATAAAAATTATTTATCCCTTCCTCTCAAGTTAGTATCAGGGTAACCATGGAAAATTGGATGAGGGACAAGTCTTGTGTCATTGTATGTGAGGAGGGAGAAGTTTATCCAGATCGCAGAATCTGGAACGTATTGATACAATCATGAAAAAACCCATTCATGTAGTATTAATTATGTAAAGTTGTCTTCTATAACGAGATGAGATCTACCTACCTTTCTATTTAAGTCCCGAATGTCAATCTGTTGCAAATGATGGTTAGAGTTAGTGAAACAACCTTGGTTTTTGATGAATGTTCAAATTCCAACATTAGTCTTGTTTCTTATTCATCAAATTTCGTCTGCTCTTGGTTGAATGAAGAGACAAACTTGGCCAGATATCACGTCCTCCTCCTTGACATTGTGCAAAGCTTCTCCCCTATAGCACCCATTTAGATTGACAAAAATATGTCACATTTACGAGGTTCCCTTTGCAACAAAATTGATAATAAGTTACCAGCCCTCGTCATTTCAGCAAATCAAACATTTCGGACTCTCTAGCAGCTATACATTGAAATTTCAGAAGAGCAAGTATGTCTTGGCTGCTAGTTTTTTATGGAGATTTAACCAGCTGATACCATTTTGATAATTGCTTGTTTCTCTTACAGAAGACATTGGTGGCAAGTGAGAGCATTTTCTAATCATTATCAAACACGTTTAACATATACTACCGTAGGAAAATCAAGCTTTATTGTACCCGTTGATTTCGATTCACCCGAATCCTAATCATCATATCCGATAGAAAGATCAAGTAAAAGCGTACATTATTTTCTACCAGCAGCTGCTGCTACCTGGTAATGAAATTTAAATTAGATATGAAGTCGTCAATTCCTCATTGTCAGCAAGATGAAGATGCTTATTACATATTCAATTAGATGTGATTTTATTTTTTTTCGAAACAACAAAATTCATTCCAAGAGTGCTGAGAAAGCACAAGAAAACTACAAAGTATAAGAGTTAACAATAGTTGAGCGACGGGATTACATGTTGTCTTTAAATTTTTCCCATCTACACATGAAGTCATCAAAAGTAAATATTCTAAGCTCTTTATACATGGAAGCCCAGTTGTATAGAGTTGCTTTAATGTTAATGAACAACTTCTCATAAGTGATTGATTCTGTCCTAAATACCCTGTTGTTCCTTTCAGTCCAAAGAACAGACCATGTCGCAAATGGCAGGCAATACTTGATGAAGATCGACGGTTTTAAACTAAATTTGAGCTTTCAATCGTTCAGAACTTGTATCACTTTGAATTGGGAGGAGACCATGTTGAATCAAGCAAACCTAAAAAAATCTTTGCCATAAATCATTTGCAACCTTGCAACTAATAAAAAGATGGTTAGCTGACTCATCCTCGATGTTGTCACAAAACCTGCATCTATCATTCTCAATTTCCTTTAAGGATTCAACTTCTTTTCGCTAAAAATGTTTGCGAAGATGCTTTTTCAGAACTAAAATACTTGCTTAGAGTCTCGCAGATACTAAGTTTGATGGGGTTAGCGGAAGACCTCCGAGCATCATCAAGAGCATCAGACAAAATCTTAAAGGCAATGTCTACTCCTTCCAAGACTCCCTTATCAACAGGGAAGGATTCAGATGAGGAAGTAGCAAGGATTGAAGACGTGGGAATCGAATCATCTTTTACAAACGAAGGATGAGGATAATTAATAATTGAGGTTGAAGGAAAATCAATTTTTGAAGCATCAACAATGGGAGAAGAGGGGGTTTCCTCTTCAATAGGGTCAATTGAAGAGGTGACATCCTTAGTGACGTCTTCGTGGACGGGAGCGGTAAGTAATAAAGGCCAGATTAGCGAAGGTATTGTAGGCATTACTAGGGGTTTAAAATCAGGAAATGCAATGGTAGATTTAATTGTCTTTGATTGGCGAGGTTTCTTGGTGGGTTTATTACCATCTCCAGCATCCTGCGAATATCAACTCATATAAGAAATAGCGGAAACAACATTGTTATTAAAGAAGTAATGTTTCTTACTACCTGGCTATTCGCAGACTTCCTTTTCACAGCAACAACCTTGTGATGCGAGCTTTTGGAAACATTAGGGTTTGGGACTGTGAATTTGGTACTAGAGATGCTTTTGCTGAAACAGAATCAGTATGGGAATCACATAAAATAATAAAATTAATTAGGGAAATCAACAAAATAAGATCAGTTCCATCAAAATCAAAGAAGAAAAGCCAAACTAAATACTGATATGTCTAATAGTAGCTCCTCTCACATTTCATCACTCTTGCACAGCTTCTATAACAAAGAAATGCTGAAAGTTCCCCCCAAATTTTTGGCGTCACTTTAAAGGGTAGATCTGCTCAAATTCAGATGTTATTTATTGGTAATTATTGAAATGTAGATATTTTAAGTTGTTTGTTTGTTCAGTGTTAATTCTGTCTGATTAAGCAATAGAATTTGGGGGAAAGCATGCAACTTGGTTTAGTTATTTTCCGTACTTGTAATTTTCTCTCATCTGAACACTCTAAAGTGATATGTATTTGGTTCAGCTTTACTACACGTGTGGTAATTGTTGGTATCGTTTTTGATGGAACCACTTTCCTTTGACATAACACGCCATTAGAAACTTCATGCTCACATTATAATCAATGGATTCCAACAACAAGAAATTTACATCCGAAAACTCATTACGTTCTTTTGCAATTTTATAACCCGTCCACTCTTGGTTACACACGCCTAACTTTCGATGGAATTCAAAACAAATCAACTTTCATTTACAACAACTATGATACGAGTTTATTCTTCAAGTTGTAATCCACAAAATTCATTCATTCTTGACAACACTATGATCGCATGGTTGTGGAGAGAGATCAGTTGAATTGTTCGGAAACATGGTGGAATTGGGAGTTAAGCCTAATACACTCACATTTGTTGGTCTCCTATCTGGTTGCAATCATGCAGGATTGGTCAAGGAAGGGTTGATGTGTTTCGAGAGAATGCAACCCGAGTTTCCCTTGCAATTGAGAAGGCAACAAATTCAGTTGTCGAATCAATGATCTATGTGAAGTCAACATTTTGGACGCCCTTTGATTTCGCAGTCCAGATAGAGAACAAAGTATTCGATACAATTGAATCGTTAAAGAACAGTTTTGCATCAAAGTATTCGATACAATTGATCCAACATCCATAACTTAAGAAATTAATGCTGTATCAAAAGTGCATCTGCTTGTAGCTTTTGCTCAGCTGTGGCGACTTGTCTGCTTACCCCATGGAGGCTTTGAACAATACGTCCTCGACAACAATTTTACATTTAGTGAAAGTCTTCCATTTTTCAGCGATCATCCTTTGACAGTTGAATCAGACTTTTCTTCCGTTCACAGCTTCCTACACAAGAGCGACAAACTAAATTTTGAGAGGAAAAATCATTACGGTAATCAAAGATTCTTAGTTATCTCTTGATTTCCTTTCTTTTTCTCCGCCGTCGACTTCCATTCTTCTACTTTCTTACGGATATGTCTGCCAGTTTTTTGGTTAAATAAGCCCATGCATAGCTATGGTTATCCTGGGTCTAAAAGACAAGTAAAATATAGTTATGGATCAAATAACCAAAATTTCAAATTAAATGTTCTATTATCCTTTTGGGATATTTTACCCAAAATTTTTTATATCAGTTTACCGATCTACCCTCTATTTTTAAATTGAGGTTACATACCCATGCATTGTTACATTTATGTGTGGGAGTGTGTTGTCTGTTGGTTGAACAAATAAAAATGAGCCAACTTTGGTAGTTCTTTTTCTCTTTTTGGTATATGGCTTGCTATATTTTGGCGTCCATTCTGAGCTGCATCCTACGGAGGAGAGATATAGTGTATGCTGTTGCAGAACAGCAGCTCCTCTCTAAGTACCCATGCTTCTTGCCAATAATTCAGTGTAATGGCGGAGTGCCTTAATACCATTGTCCATGCACAAACAGAAACTCTGATGGAGATCCATAAGTTTACCTTTGTGCAGGATATCATATGCAGGGACGGTATTAGGGGGTGGCTTACCCAGGCTGAAGCCCACCCCAAAATTTCTAAAAAGATGTTTTGTTAGTGTAATTTTTAACATTTGTAAAATTTAGTCTAGGTGTAAATTTTAATTAGCCCATTAATTATTAAGATATGATTCTGCGTGGAAGAAATCAGAATATTTTGGAACCCGGTCCCGCATGGATTAATTTTTGAATAGCATCTCAACCTTTCAAAGGCTATAGGGAAAAACAAGTATTCATTATGTTTCTTAAAATCAGGTATTGAATGGGCTCACCTGTTACGTGTCAGTTTTATAAAATAAAACTATGTGTCAAATGGGGGTGTCTTGTCCTTAACTAAGCAAGAATTACATTAGAAACTTAGTAGGGTAGGCCCTTCCCAGAAAAACATGATAGCAAATGTACATTTTACAAAAATTCTTAAAGAACTAATAAAAAACCGCGAGGAAAAACCGTCAGACATAAACTCAAACCCAAAAACGGGACCCCCTGCTAACTTCCGCGGGCCCATCGGGACCCATAAAAAAACTGTGAGAGAGAACGAATTTTATTTTTGCGTTGTTCAGGAACGCGGTCCGTCCAGAAGGATTGTTTAAAATATTTGTACAAGTGCCGGTAGCCCGTATATATTATGGCAATCTGACATGTGGGGCAATGTTTTGAGCGGTAATTTTGGCGAGTCAAAAGATTATGTTTCACAATGTATGATGCTGTGTATCAATCAATGTACAGCAAATTTGATTTTCATAACCTTTTTCTTGTTTCTTTTTTGAAGCAATGATTTTCATAACTTACTTACTCTTCCCAGCATTTTCCAAAGGACTAGCAAGAAAACAATAACTAAGACAAAATCAAAGAAATGGAAAGAACGCAAAAATAGAAAACACTCATTAAACTAACAATGTCACATTCTCATTAAAGTACACAAGTTGTAAAGTCACTAACAATATAATATTTTTGATTTTGAGCATATTTACCTCCAACTCCATATAACCAATGAGTAGCGTGGACAAGGTGTTCAAGATCCGACCATTGTACCACTTAATGGGTTCTACCCTAACAAACTTCATACTATTGTTTCTCGGAGTTGTTAGGCATTGTCGCTTGATTTTAGTAATTAATTATATCTTATTAAGACACTATTTTATAATAATCTTTGTTCGAATTTAGTTTCCTCAAATGTCTTAGCTTTATTTAATTTGTTGATCTTTGTTATCGTAAAAATCATAACGGTGTTGCGGTTACAGACATATGATGTATTTATTTTTTGCTTCAAAGATTAAATATAAGCACACTAACCATGCATGCATAAAAATGTCGCTCATTTTCCTCGTACAATCACACTTAGTTTAGGGCCTGTCTTAGTTGGTGCATACAAAAAGTGTTGTACGTAAGGCATAAGTAAAAATATACTACTTATGTCATGTACAAAAGCAAGAGAAAAAAAAAAGTTTGGTGTTACGGGTTAAGTTTTGTATAAGAAGGAACTTTTAATTTTGAGTCGATTGGGTTTTATACATCAAAATTGTCATAGAATTTTGAGATTAATGACGGAATTGAACCTGCTAATATCGCGTTCGTGCAGTGCCCACAACCGGACGACCTAGTAATGGCTATCGAGTCTTACAATGGCTTCTGGTCCCTTTTATAGGAGGTTACATAATGGAGGACAGCTAATAAAGTCCCTTAATTCGGATCTATGATAGCAATATTATCGCGCTTGTATTATCATCGCGTTGGACTTCACATGTTATTTGTGACTCTTTTGACGTCATCACGTTCGTCATTAATGACGTAGTGGGCATGTTAACTTCGCTTTTGAGTAATTGTTTCCAGATGATCTTCTCGCGTTTTTATTGGTTGAGCGGTACTTTGTATCCACATACACCACCACCGAAGCTAGTTAGGTGGTCAATTTGCACACATGTGAACTCTCACAGTGAAGAAAAGTCGTTTTAACCATGATTTTTTTTAAATTGACCTTTTCTTTTTAGAAAATGACCACCTTTAATATTACGACACGTGTCATATCCTCACTACCACCACTACCGTTTCTGTCACAACCACCACCACCACCACTATCACTGCCGTCACAACCACCACCGCCGCTGCCATTACAACTACCAGTACTAACAACACCGCCGCCACAACCAACACCACCAACACCGCCGCCACCAACACCATCTCCACCACCACCATCGTCATCGTCACCATCGTCATCATCACCATCATCATCATCGTCGTCGTCGCCGCCACCACCATCGTCGCCTCCACTACCACCACCCCTGAACCCTGAACTCTAAAACCCCGAATCCTTAACCATGAAGGGTTATTTTTGTATTTTTATCACTTGTGTGAAGTCACATGATGTGTGCCAAATTCACCATTTAACTATCTTGGATGGAATAGTTAACAAATTGGGGCATTTCTACAACCATGCCTCCCAAATTGGGGTATTTTGGCTATTTTATTAGCCTCCGAAAAATCCATCAACCTTGCAAAATATTCAGTAGTTGACTGATTACAAGTTACCAGTCGGTACTTCTTCATCTCAGCACATTCAACGTTTATGGAGACTCCTTGCAATCCAGATAGAAAACAAAATGTTTGATAAAATGGAATCTCCATTTTGAATCAAAAATTCAATAAGGCAATGTGGAGCTCCTAATTTTGTTACGAGATTTAACCAGCTGATACCATTTCGGTAATTGCTCGTTCCTTCCATAAATTTAATCTATTGACGACTGAATTTAGTCTGTAATTGCAGACTATTATACATAACGAAGGGTCCTGATTTAAGCAGAAACCGAAAGGAACCTTAAACTAGCGTACTTTTTGACGCGGTTTTGGACTAAACCGTTTTTTCCCGGTTACAAAACCCTAGAAAACCGGGCCTGCTTACCGGGCTGCTATCAAAAATAACTTTCTTGTACTATAAATTTAGGCAGCTCTTAATTTTTATAATATGACTTAACCACCAGATATTTTGTAACATGATTCAGCTGGCCACTTTGATGATTTGCTCGACACTGGAAGCAAGCGTGAGCATATGTAGCTAAACATGATATGGTTGTCGTATGAAACAGTAAAGTCAAAGTTTGACGGACATATGCTGCTGACTGAATTTGGTCTTATTCTAATGAACGGTCTCAATTTAAGCAGAAACAAAGCGGGACATAGGGAACCCTAAATCCAATGTAAAACCCCATTGGTATTGCTAAATATATAGATCCACCGCCGCCCTTGTCCTCCAAAGTTTCATTTCGCAAACTCTCTTCAATCCTCTTGGCTGCTGCCTGCTTTACTTTCTTGTGCTTGTTGTTGCGAAAGGGTTTTAACTGATTAACATATGAAAGAAGAGGAATGCATGGTGTACTTTGCATTCATCCACAAGGTTTCTTAAAACAGGTTCATTTCATTCTAATTTTGTCACCTCTTTATTTCAAGTTGTTCTCTTCCATTTTTCAAATCTAAACCCTTTCAATTGGATTTTTTCTTTTTTATGTGTACAATTATACTTTAATGGTTTTATGAGTTCTTAAAACAAACTCAGACTTGACTGCACCTCTTATTTCCAATTTCTTTTTGCAGGTATGTATCAACTGTCATACCTGATGAACATGCTCATTGTCGAGTAACCTTACCTCGGAGTCCTTGGTACTCACTAAAATTCAAACAACTCAGACAAGGAATTACACTTCGGTTGCTCTAAATCTTTCACACTAGGCCAACGAAGGAATTGCAATTCCTGCAATTTGAGCACTGATCATTTCAACACTGCTTCAGTGCTTCTACTGCTTTCTCCTTCTCTTGATCCAAAATTTACTTAAACTTGAGCAAAAATGTCACTCTCTTGCATATCCGATTTTTTGTTCTTATGCCGGTATTTGTGGCCTCAAGACGAAAGTAAAATAACATACAAGTGCACTTATCGCTATGTCACAAAATATGGTTATACCCACGATAAGTCCGTCTCGTAACAACAGACAACAGTATAGGCTATAGAATGAAACTGTGATAACCGGGCATGCACATAGTGACATAGGCTACAACATTAGGACGGGGTTATTTCAAGGGCATTGTGGTAAATCAAATAAATGAATTTCCTTATATAAATCTAACGGAACCCTAAAAGTTCGGTCGAAGTTTCACACACATAGTACGAGAGTGAGGAGGCGGCGGCGTTGAAAGGAAAAAGCCAGTACTTGAAGAATTTCAGTAGGAGTTTTACACTGTGACAGTGAAAGTAGTAACCAATAATCGGAGAGTTTGCTGATTAGAGTTTGCGAAATCAGATGGGGGATTGTGATCTGAGTTTTGGTATCATGTTGGAATATCTATGCTTACCTTGGAGATCAAAGAGAGAAACACGGACGGATCTATGAAATTGTCACTCATAATGACTTCTCCTATCAAATTTATGTTGTTTTATGTCAAAATTTCCTTGGTTCCATACTTGCAAAGTCTAGAGCTGAAAGCCAGGGTCACCAATAGCCGCCGAACTGCAATCAAGAATCTATTCAACAGCTGCCTCGTTGAAGAGTTGGTGCTTACGCCTGAAGAGTTCAGCACTCGACCAGACCATTTGTAAAAATGCAGTTACACATTTGTTTGAGATCAACACAGATGTATGAAATTGTCTTTGATTATTTCTCCTCTCAAATCTAAGCTGTTTTAGCCAACTAAATACTGATATGTCTAATAGTAGCTCCTCTCACATTTCACAGCTTCTATAACAAAGAAATGCTGAAAGTTCCCCCCAAATTTTTGGCGTCACTTTAAAGGGTAGATCTGCTCAAATTCAGATGTTATTTATTGGTAATTATTGAAATGTAGATATTTTAAGTTGTTTGTTTGTTCAGTGTTAATTCTGTCTGATTAAGCAATAGAATTTGGGGGAAAGCATGCAACTTGGTTTAGTTATTTTCCGTACTTGTAATTTTCTCTCATCTGAACACTCTAAAGTGATATGTATTTGGTTCAGCTTTACTACACGTGTGGTAATTGTTGGTATCGTTTTTGATGGAACCACTTTCCTTTGACATAACACGCCATTAGAAACTTCATGCTCACATTATAATCAACTAGTTGTGCACCCGTGCGTTGCACGGGTTCAAATTGCTTGAAACTAACCTGTTGGTAGAATGAGTTTACCCCAAATAATTTTAGGTAACAAAAACATTAATTTTTTGAAAATGGCAGGTCATCTTGTATTGGTACTTACTTTGTCTATAAATATATGATGGGAACTGGGAAGTATCTTTACATGACGGGAAGTAAGGCTGGTCAATCATAAAATGGATTTAGCTTACACAGTAGGACATACTTACACCTGATTGTATTTGGTGATTTATTGATTTATTATACAGTCTAAGAAGAAAACGAAAATCAAAATACATTTCTAAATAGACACTTGTAAGCCAAGTACCAAAAGATTATCCCGACTTCAAAGAAAATGTAGGAAATACATTGCAGCAACTTATATATTTATTAAAGACGGAAAATTACACCTTTACAAATCAACCGTTCGATGTGCCTGTACATCCTCAGACAGTATGAAAAATTCCTATACACAAATCACAGGCTACATCACATTGGGCCTGGTGTGATCAGCAGGTGACGGAGCACTCTTTCTGGTTACAGCCTGATCCCTTTCTGGTTCATACTGTTGTTGTCTTGGCAGGTGAGGGAGTACTCTTTTCTGATTTTGACGACTTGTCCGTTGGGGAAGTTGGGAGAAGTTGATGACGTATTAACAGGAATCCTCAGAGAATGAGTTACAGGAAGTCCTCCTGCAAAGACTGTCATATGCATAAGAGAAGCTACTGCAAAGCAATTATACTTTTTCCCCTTTAAGAAACTTGTCAGTTTAATCTTAGAGATATGTATGATGGTTTCGAACTCATATTAAACATACATGGAAAATAATTTATGAAAGTTTAACCATTTAGCAGCAATCTAATTGTCAATAATATCATGGCGATCTTATTAATTTTATTCTTTCATATTCCATTGTAAAGTACTAAGTACAAACACTATTTCTTAATTAAATTATCCATTCACGCTTTCCTTTTCCTAAAAATAGCTGACCCTGCAAGATATTATAAAAATCCATCAAGTCATACCAAACCAAGTTAAGTGCATGGGAGCCTGTTCAAGTGCATTACTATGTCCGGTTATACAAACTCTATCCAGGATATATATATATATATATAAACTTGTTTCTTCATGTAGACATATAAAAATATAGAAATGCGAGGAACTATTTGTTCGAACTAATACCAACTACATCTTCTCAGTACTGTATATGTAAGGATAGACACTTACGTGGGATTTGGAAGAATTCACTTTCCGAAGTGCTCCCACTCATGCCGCTTGATCTTTAAAACTACTTTGCTCGAAAAACATCTGAAATAAAAAAAAAAATGGTGAATTTAACGACAAACAGAAAGTGCAGAGAAGGAAATACCAAAGGATGCAGAGTGTTTGAAACAATCTTAATTATACCTTTACAATGTTATCATAAAGGCTGGTAAACATGTCAAGAAAGGGATGCCACTGAACGAATCCCGTGATCATTAAGCATTACATACCAAAAATCGAACCAATAACAGTTTCATCCCAAAACTTTAAAAATCAGAATATGATGGACATGAACTTACATTAAGTATAAAAGTTAGAACTGCACCAACAAAAAGAATTATTAGACAGGGGATAGAAAACTCCTCCATTACATACTTTTGCGGATTGACCTACTCAGAGCATACAATTATGGAACTATGAAAATCAAAATGCCTCAACCTGATATATTAAAATTTAGTTTTTCATCCATTTTTTGTGCAACTTGTTTCTGTGAAGAAAGTGTTGGTACATACCCTATCTATATGACTTCTTTTTCATGCATCAACATTGGCCTGTTAAATGAAAATGATACATAGTTAAACAGCAGGCTTTTATTTGAAATGCACACAAAATTAAGGTTATTAATCATGAGAACACATCAAGATCGATCGGCACCAAACATTAAGCTTTTTCTTAAGGTAATTCATTTGGCAATTGACCTCATTCAGACCCAAGCTTTAGAAGTCTCGATGGGCTAAATCAACTTGTGCAAAGAACCAAGAAGTTAATCATTTGCTTGATCATCCTTTGAATAACACTTGGTATTGGTAAAAACAGTACCTCGTGTTGCGTTACGTAAGGCATGGGATAGAATGAGATGACAATGCTCAAGATCCCTCCATATTTTGAACTCCTAGCAGAACAATCATCTGCCACTACTTGAAACTACTCAAAAAGATTTCTTCATCTCTTTGAAAACCTGCTAAGCATTTCGTATCGCTTTTTTGTCCGTCACCATGGTTATACGAAAAGTCTACGTGGTCCACATGAACTGCTGCATTAATACACATGACCTTAGCATTCAGAATAATAATTGATGGAATCATATACTTATAAGAAGAAGAATAGATGACTAACAAACATGAATATATTTTGTGTTGCTGTCATTTCAGCTTAGACTCCAGGTAGTGGACTCTAAATTCCATATATCATCTATAACCAACTTCCGGGAAGCTTTTGACAATAAGCAGTGTTGTATTTACAAAATACAACATTCAGTACAATTAATTGGTAATTTAATAATTATATAGAAACAGGCAACCTGTTACAAAAATATAGGCATGCATTCTCTATGCAATTGTGGATAAACTGCAGAGAGCCGGATTGCAGAAAAATACCCAGTACTACATATCCATACAATACACAACCAGAAAAACTCACTCTCAGATGCTTCTTTTTATGGATAATTTACAAAAACATTTTTTAACGTATCCAGAGAAATCAATCCAATATAGAGCCCATACTTGATGACCTACAGATAAACTAAGGGATTGAATTCGAGACAGAAAATTGGAGATATTGAGTATATTTACCTTTGGTAGAGTAAACTTAGTCACCATTATCGTTGACGTAGCACTGAAAATAATATTTATCCTGTTCAAGTGATTATTCTCTAAAACCTCCGATCAATTGGGTACACAAACAAAATCAATCACGAAAAGCTACAACATAATATCCGTTATCAGCGGTAGTAACTTCATCAGAAAAAAAAAAAAAACAGAACACTGGAATCGAGAAAAAAAACCCAAACCTTAATGGCTACCTGTAACTAATATTTTCACATCAAAAACCCAGCAAAACCCTTGAAATTCTAGTTTTCATGTCGTGAGACATCATAGGAAAAAAAAAGGATACTTAGTTGTGTATGGTTTTATTAGAAAGAAAGAGAGCAAAGGAGGAGGAACCTGCGAGTCCAGATTAGGGTTTTGTATTTTAGTGAGATGTTAGTCATGCCGTAAGAGAACTGGAAAAAACAAAAAAAGTTACAGGGGAAGAAGGAAATGGAGAAATAGAGATGTAGGGTTGTGAAAAGTAAGAAACTATCTCGGCGTGCATTAGTAATAGTCCGGTATTCATCACCGAGAAAATTTCAAACACTGGATTTTTATTGGTCGGGGCCAAGAGTTCTAGAATTCAAGCTTTTGGCCTAACTTTCAATGTGAGGCCAGCAATTTCTACTCAAATTATATATACAATTTGTACATGTTATGACGTGCTCTCTTAACGTGCTGGGCTGGGCTGGGCCACGTGCTTATCCGTGCCGCGTGTTGTGTTGTGCTACTGTGTCAATTAGTCAAACCCAGCACGTCCCATTTAACTAACGTGTTGTGCCGTGCTGGGCTAAGTCACGTGCTGGTCTGGGCTGTGCTCAAATTTTAGCGTGCTGGGCTGTGCTCGTGTTGGCACAGCCCAATTTACACCTCTACCGGTGGTTCATGATGTACAGAGATCTGTGGCTTGAACTTGATAGTGGTTCTTAATAGCGAAGAGACCAAAAGCTTCCCAGAGAGAAGTCCATAATAGTAAAAGCTTCGTGATGCTAGACATTTTATTTTTTAGCTTGTTTTGAATTTCTGTCTGTGTTAGGAGAACTTGGTCTATATTATTTCAGTATGAACTGCTAGCTGCTCATTTTGTACCTTAACTCCACCACTAATGTGTTTCTCTTAATGCATCTTTCGCTTAATGTTTGCTGCCCTTAATGTTCGTGGAGTGCTCTTAATATTCTCCAGTGGGTGTGCAAGTCATGTTCTCAAGTAAAAGATCCTTAATTTGCTTCAAAACCACGTGGAAACTAATTTTTTTCTGTCAAAGTCAAAAGAAGACTGCAAATCATCAAAAACTCACACATGAATCTGTAAAGCATCTAATAATTAAACCTATAAACATAATTTGTATTAAAAAACAAAAAGATAAATCAAAGGAATCGACGTTTACCTTCTGGGCAAAGCTGTTTATGTGCAACCAACTATCGTAGGAACCCGTAGCGCATACAAATCTTTCGTCAACAAATAGATGATTTTTGTTAGAGGGAGAGCGAAAACGGATCCGAGGAGAGCGAAAATCGTTGTCAACTCGCTAATTCCATCGATTTACAAATAAAACCGACTCACACCAGAAATACCCTTAATAACACACCCTCCCTTCCCATGCTCTCAACCCAAACCTATTCGAATTTATTTGACAAAATCTTAAAACCACAATCCTTCTCCTTCCTAATTTGCTTTCAAGTGGTAAATGGTAATCAATCATGGATTGTGTAAAAGCAGTACTAATTGCAACTGTTCGATCAGTTAGTGAAATAATTTCCTTGTTCCAAATATTAATGCAGCATCAAATTAAGGACAAATGAACACTTAAATAGTTAAATGACATCTGATTGAGATATTACATCCATTAATTCATTCTTGATCTGACGGTTCCTCTACAACCCCATCAAAAACAAGTTGATTTATTCATAAAAACTAGATCACAACATGAATTGCAGATGCTAAAGTGCTCTGACCTGTTTGATTTTTGACTATTCCGTCCATATTCATAATGTAACTTAATTTAACTGATTCATTGACTTGAGCACAAACCAGACATGGCAGTCCATCAACAACAAGTCTGCTTCTTTGCACATTTGAAACCCATTTATAGCGTAATTATTCCTTAGATTCCTACAAAACCATTGGGTACTTCCATATCAAATTGTCCTTGTATCTCAGTTGCAGCCGTTTTCTGTCCTTTAATTCTACTAATCAATCAAATAACTCAACCATTGATTTGTTAAAATTAGATAAGTTGGGTAACACGTCGTTTTAGGAGAGGGGTATTTTTAGTCCAATAAAGAAAAGTTAATGAGTCATAGTAAGAATCAACCGAGTTAGCGAGTCGACAACGATTTTCGCTCTCCTCTGATCCGTTTTTGCTCTCCCTCTAACAAAAATCCAAATAGATACTAGTTCTTTTGATTGAAGGCTTTGCAGTCTTCTTTCGAGAATGACTATTTTAGGGTGTCCATATTGGCTGGTTTGCGGTTAAAGCTCAAATCAGCTAACACGAAGCATCCATCACTCATAATATTGGCAGGGCCGGTGCCAGTCGGACGTTTCCATTTAAGCATTACTTAGCCCTCAGCAATTTTTGGGCTTATAAGATTGGCAGGGCCGGCGCGGACGCCTACCCCTCAGAAACAAATTATGACGTAGACTCTCCCTAAGGAGATCTTAGGCCAGCGCCCTCCCAAAGTGCAATGGGAGTCACAAACCTAGGCCATGATCCTTCATGATCGACCATAGACCACGTCCAGGTAAGTATGAACTCAAGTTGCCTTTCAAGCTTTTCTTATAGGCGTATTTTCGTCCTGTTTCTTCTTGCCCGACCTATGTGGGACTATTTTTACCTTCCCAATACATCTTGATTTCATGGGTAGAGAAATTGGTTGGGCCGATAATTTTCTACGAACAATATCTTGGTGTGAGATGGTTCCTGCTGAATTGGTAACTTCTAAAAAGTAGGTTGCCATATAACTGTGACGGTGTTAATGGCGATAGGTTTACACTGTCATTATTGTGGTGCTCGATACCCACCGGACTGGAATGTCATGATCTAACATTGTTTCATGAATTAGTAGGACATTGGTTTACAGAATTTCTGCATAGAGTGCAGAGTAGAAAGACAAATAAGCTTAATTACTACTTGATGTTTGATAGTTAATGTCTTGCTTAGGATTAGATGGTTAAGAACACAAGGAAGAAGTCGGCATAATCGATCCCAAGGAGATTATGTAACTGTACCAAACCGTTAGCGCAACTCTTCAAATTTCCTAAGATTCTCTCTTCAAGTGTTGTAGCATGAAGAGAAGAAATCTGTTTCTCTAGCTTACACAGTGAAAGAATTTATACTATTCTCTTCATACTAGAGAATATCGTTATTCTCGTAACTGGGAGCCAACATTCTGCTCAAGATTTTTAGTTGCGGTTGGATTGAACTTAACTGGCACAGACTCACAGGCTCCGTCCGGTTCAAGAATTTCAACACAAAAGAGATGTTTAGCTGCAGCTGGATTGAGCTAATTAACTGGCGCACGATTTAGTTCAAGGATTTCGACAAGACTTGGCTGAGATCAAATTACTAGATATTGTTATTTTTGTAAATTACTTCCAAGTATTGTAGGGCTTTATCCTTCTTTAGAGGTTCCAGAAATTCTCGAGTTCTCAACTTGCAACTGACGATCCTCGGTTAACACCTCATTAGCTTCTTCGTCATTTCCTCAAGCCAAAAGATAGGCTAGCAATGAAAGAAATGACTACTTTGTATATGCAAAGTGGGATTGGTAAAACTGGTAACATCATGCACAAGTGACAAAGCCATTTGACGTAGTAACTTGCTTGTATTTTTAGTATAACTTGCCGTCGCAGTTTCAGAATAGAGCTTCAGATTATCTCTTAAGTGACAAAGCCATTTGACGTAGTAACTTGCTTGTATATTCAAAGAGGGAGCTTGGTAAAAGTACTTAAATTCTAGTATAATTTAGTTCTTTAATGTTAGTAAATTTGGTAAACAATCTAGCTACTTCTTGTATTTTTTTCTTCTTTCACTTGAGACAGCGATTTTGAGTTCCATTCTCATGACACTCTGCACAAATAGTAATGCTTTGCACTAAAAGCAATGCCAATAATATTCTTGAGTTGCATACAAATGAGATAGAAAGAATAGAATGGTCTGCTTCTTTTCCCTTAAATGCACCAATGCTATACCATGAAACCCTGTTACTCAAATGTAGGTGTGAGATTTGCTAAAAATAATTGAATGGTTTCTATCCAAATGAGAGTCAAAAGAGAATAGGATTGTTTAACTCTTATCCTTAAACGACACGATTCAGTTCCTGCAAATAAGGCAATCACTTGGATAGAATGCTGCTGAGTGCTGACCTTAATGTTCTTCAGTGCGTGTGCAAGTCATGTTCTCAAGTACCACTGCCGGAGAAATATCTCGTTCAGACAAGGCACTTCAAGTAAAAGATCCTTAATTTGCTTCAAAACCAGGTGGAATTAAACGAATTTTTTCTGTCAAAGCCAAAAGAAGACTACAAATCATCAAAAACTAACTCATGAATCTGTAAAGCATCTAATAAACCTTTGTAACATTATAAACATAATTTGTATTAAAAAAACAACAAAAAGATAAATAAAAGGAAATGACGTTCATAGTTTACCTTCTGAGCAAAGCTGTTTACGGGCAACCAACTATCGCAATAACCCATAGGTGCAGTAACTCTATTCCAAATGTATAGGCTGCCTAAACTAGACGAGTAAACTGATCAGCAGCAACTGAATATTTTTGTTTGTTTTGGTAGGGGTGCGCCAGGCCTTTGCAGTAGTGCAACACAAAGGCGACGCATGAGAACCCAAGCAGCAAGCTGCTGTGGTGGGAACTCCCCATGAAAAAAATTAATTTAATACCGGGCCGTCACATGGACGAGCCTATCAGATATTAAACTGATAAGAACAGATACTACACTTGATCTTAGCCAATAGGCCGAGAAAGGTATGCTTATTCGACCCTTGCAGTTCAGCTTTTATAGGTTGATATTTTCAATACGACTTACGACATAAAAGATATGGGACTAAATATTACTCCAGTTTAGACGCGACCCATAAATTTTGCAATAGATTGAAAGAACTGCAAAGGTTTCAAGGCTTGTGCATCTTAATATTATGGTACTATATGTTATTTGCATCTTAATAAGCGATTTGGTAACGTGAGGTAGCTTTAGATTTTGTCTAAAATAAAAACTCTTAGCACTTTCATGTTGGTGGTGCATAAAGATCTGACCTGAAAGAAACTCTTGGCCCATTCGAGGTCAGGGGTGGTGGCCAAGCAAATTTACAGTTCTTTCATAAAACCAAAACCAGTAAAAAACAATTGGATCCCTTCAGTTAAGTTCTCCTTGATAATAACATTCTCTTCTCATTGCACAAAAATTAGGTCTTAACATACACCTGAGAAACCCACTAACTTGATCAACCAAATCAAATCTGCCTTGAAACCACATTTGATTTTCACTCCTTTTTCAACAGATTTAGCTGGTTTGGAAGTTTAGAAACCTAATGGAGAGGACCAAGAGAAATGCAAAGAGATTCAGTTTTCGCCAATATCTCAAATCTATGATGGAACTGCAAACACATGTATTTCACAAAATGCCCATTTCTAGCGTAAAACTGAAAATCAGAAATTCTTATATATACTGGAGAGCCCGTCTCTATGTCACAAAGATCGAGTGACTAACCTACTTATGAACACCACACCAGCTTATTGCTTGCCCAATTTTTATCTTAGTTTTGGTGGGGATGCGCCAGGCCACCAAAATAAAAGCTCTTAGTGGAGTCAATTTTGTAACACCAAAATCTACTTTCAATCGAAACGTGAGATATCGATTATCTTTCTTGAAACCTCTCCTTGCTGAAACTACAACCTGTTGGAAATTTTGAGTAAAAATGGAGGATGAAATAAACACAAAAAGAAATTGTTGTACTCAAAAACTTTCAAGGCTCATAAAGATTTCTTTTAGACGATTATTTCTACCCTCCCAATATCAATTGGCGATTGCAACAGGTATGCGAAATAATGCCTTCAGGATACAATGAAAGCCCTACAACAGAAAATTGGATTCAAGGTTTGCACCCCTTGACCCAATCAAGAACACACTAGAAAGAATTCTGATGATGCTTTAGAAAGAGAGAAAACAGGTTTAATTGATTGTTAAGAATGGGAGAATGCCTTCACTATTTATAGGGATATTCATGCCTATTGGAGATGCCTCTTCACTTCCAAAAGACACATAAGGTGTCTATTGGGAATGGTTGTCTTTTATGAACCATCACACCTATTAAAGGTGTCTCTTCATCTCAAACTAACATCCATTGTGTTTATCCAACACAGAACACTTCCCCATCATAGCTGCAAACCAAAACATAAAACCATTTTATTTTCTAAGATATTGAAAATATCCAACAATCTCCCCCTATTTTCAATAACCAAAAACATGAAAATAAAAAACAAAACTTTTAAATCAGAGTGGCTGCATCACACAAGTGGCGCCTCGCATCCAGTGGGATCAAGCCCGCGTAGTTCAAGCATAATTGAGACTAAGCATCATCGTTGAAATCAACACATAAATGATAGGTATCTTTTGGATTTGAACCTTCACTTAGTGTAAGAAACTCAAAGCCTTATCGAGATTCTATGGTGAAACCAGTCTTGAACCAAGTATCCCTTATGATAAAACCGTGAGTCTCCACACATATTGATTTCATAAATCATGTGTTACGTAGCCAAGCACGTTAATGGCCATGTGCTTATATCCTTGATTCATGAGTCTTCTTTAGAGAACGGTCTTCTTCTCTTAGGAAACGGCCTGATTTCCATACTCATATAGGTAAGTCTCGAAGGTGTTTCTGCGATACACCTTTTACTAATCACAGACTCATTAAGGATTTACATCCATCCTATTTTCTTGCAGAATCCCTGCACCAAACAGAAATTAGAAGTTTTTACCTAGTACACCATAATCACATCCATAGCTTGTTGGTACCACATTGAACCTTGTTTATCCTTTTCAAAACATAGGTTGGGTTTCTGCTATGGGCGATCAACCTTCCTTCACGAGACCTTAGTCCCATTTCGTATACTTCATTGAAAAACATTTCCTTTGGGAGACTCTTCATGATAAGTCTGCCAAGTTTTTCTCTGTTTCAATGGTCATTTTGCAATTACTCATTTCTTGAGTAATTGACTTACTGTTCAATGTATAAGACTTGTATGTCTTGACCTTTCATTATAAGTCTTTGTTAGAGACATTATAGATCATAGCCTGATTCTCAATTAATCAAGACCGCTTGAGATGGCTTCTTCCAAAAATGGGATCTCTACAAGTTAGGTTCTAAGCCATTCCTCCTCATTAATTGCATCTACTCATGCAATCAATTCTGAAAACATTATTAAAAATGTTTATATTTGATTTTACAAAATGATTGTAACTTCTCTAGTGATCCTAATTAACATTTACGGTTAATTCACAAGAAGTCATTATAGACTTGTATACACTAGAGGCATAGAAAATTTGTAGGCAACTTACTTGCTATTTCAACAAGCACATTATCACGATGAGTAACTCCTCTACTCATGCCCAATCCTCTACAAATTTATACCCAAAAACATAGACAATGTCTATTTAACATTTTACATTATGTAATGCAAATGTTCATCATTTATGCATCGGTAATATCGTAACACCTCATCGTTGGATATTTGGTCGCGCGCCCAATCTTCCAATACATTACATATTCACCGGTATTCCATTTTTTGATGTCATTTAAGACATGCCAACTTCCAAATTTTGGAACCTATAATTCTTTTTGCAAGAATTATGTTCATGCCATACCGTTGTTGTCTCAACAATTATGACGATTTTGGTTTTAAAATAACCCCACATTTCATGACTATCTCCGACTGTTGCGATACCACAATCACTGATTAAGGGGAGCCTAAACCTCTTGACTCGCCAATCACCAATTCATTTTACTCTATATATGAATTTGAATTCCAATTCCTTTCCCCCACATTTCATGTCATTCTCAAAATGTCATGAAACTATGAAATCTGGAAATGGTGATCCAAATTCCAGTCTTTCGGTGTACCAAAACTTCACCATAGTACGAGAGAAATTCATACATGAACGGCTCATGTACAACCGTGCCAATTCCAAACCCAATAAGTCAGGATCTAATCTTACTGGTTTACCCATGTGATAAACATGGATGATCACATGCCAATATTCACATACTCAAGAAACTCAACTGTTCCCAATTAAAAGTAGGATATCGGCTCCATTCTTCCATACAGAAATGGATAGGATCAAAAATCAGTAACTAAAGAGGGATCTGGAGAATTGATAATCTCACGAGGAAAACTTGACGCATTATCAGTTTTCAAGTAGACACCAGTTGGTATCTACCCACAAATCTCCCAAAATAACATTGATCATTGCCGATCAATGTCCTGTGAAGTTACTCTCCATTTCTCATTTTTCTCCATTAAGAATTGATGCACCAATCTTTGAAATCACACCGCGTAACGATACCAAGATCTGATGTCTACCGATTCTTTCTTATTTCTCCTTTCCGCAAAGAACACTTTAGTTTGATCAGAAAACCCCCAATGCCGACGTCTTCGTATGGATTTCTTTCAGATAGAATAACGGCCAATTCTGTTTACAGTAGTATTATAAAGCCCAACTGTATAGCCCGTTAATCATACAACATATTACTTCTCCAAAAACAACCATTTCAGAAACCTTTCATTAAGACTAAACATCTCCAAAACAAATCGGCAGATGTAACTATCTGTTTCCGAGAAACATCTATCATCCGTTCTTAAGAAATTCAACAACATCAGAACCCGTTTCATCCTCCATTGTCGAGAAAAATTAATCGTCTAAAACTGTTGGAAATTTTGGGTAAAAATGGAGGATGAAATAAACACAAAAAGAAATTGTTGTACTCAAAAACTTTCAAGGCTCATAAAGATTTCTTTTAGACGATTATTTCTACCCTCCCAATATCAATTGGCGATTGCAACAGGTATGCGAAATAATGCCTTCAGGATACAATGAAAGCCCTACAACAGAAAATTGGATCAAGGTTTGCACCCCCTTGACCCAATCAAGAACACACTAGAAAGAATTCTGATGATGCTTTAGAAAGAGAGAAAACAAGTTTAATTGATTGTTAAGAATGGGAGAATGCCTTCACTATATATAGGGATATTTATGCCTATTGGAGATGCCTCTTCACTTCCAAAAGACACATAAGGTGTCTATTGGGAATGGTTGTCTTTTATGAACCATCACACCTATTAAAGGTGTCTCTTCATCTCCAACTAACATCCATTGTGTTTATCCAACACAGAACACTTCCCCATCATAGCTGCAAACCAAAACATAAAACCATTTTATTTTCTAAGATATTGAAAATATCCAACACAACCAAAGTGTAAAAGTATACATGTACGTGTATGTAGTATGTGATACATTGGTATCAATTAATTTCAGATAATCGCATGTCAATGATTTCCATATCATCTCTCTGTCTTATTCTTTTGGTTATCATGCACGCATGTATTGCAGTATGTGATAATATGAGTTTTGCATGATCAATAATATATGCATCCACTTCGACTCTTTGGAAGGCATGTGCACATTATCATCCAGTGTTTTGTGTTGTTTACTGTGCTTCTCTCATACATGTTATGTTTCAAACATGCTTCTCATTTGATTGATATTGTTATGTACATGCATGGATTACCCATGATTGCATGAATTATTATTCAGTTAATGGTTGCCAACGAAACAGTGCTGTGACGATTCATTTCATTTGAATCTTTTATTAATTGCTTGTGAGAATTCACCTATAATTCATCATGTAATTGGGTCCTCCAAAAGTCACGTCCTTTCAATGGAAGAGATTTTAGTTTGAGGCATTATATTAGGAAACGTAAAGTCATGTGTATCTTGATCTTATGTTCTTTTCAAAGTGAATAGTTTCGCAGGGACCGTTCCAATTGCAAAGCAATAGTTTGAACCATTTTGAGTTCTGACGGTTGTACATCGGAAGTGCCGTTTAGGTAACCCTTATGGCTTCATTTCTCTTGTTTAGACAGAAAATATAAGCAAATCGTTTGGCTTTGTTTGTATCTGTTTTGGTAGCTAGGAGTTGAACTTGAAGATTTCCATTCCAGGAACTTTGTATGAACTTGGATCTGGAGGATTCATGTGAGAATACTTTTGAGATTCAATTCTCTGTTTTGCTGACGGCATGGTTGTACATGAACCATTCACGTATAAATTCTTCTCATAGTTTGAAGAATTTTGGTATCCGTGTGGACGGTTTTGGTATTCCAAAGACCTTGAAGTTCAAATCCCCTTTTCCCAATTTTGTAGTTTCATGACATTTGAGAATGACATGAAGTGGGGGGAATGAAACTGTCAAGTTCAAAGAATACGAATGGATAATTCTTGTATATCGTTTGTATTGGTACTGCAAACTATACCCCGGTGTACAAAATTTGGGTATAATGGAGTTTGTTTCTGATTACTGGTCATATACAGTAACAAGAACCCCTAGCGCATACAAATCTTAAACAAGGGGAACATGTACTAAGACATAATATCTAACTAATAAACTTGTATGATACAAGAGAAGTAACTCTATTCCAAATGTTAAGGCTGCCTAAACTAGACGAGTAAACTGATCAGCAACAACTGAATATTTTTGTTTGTTTTGGTAGGGGTGCGCCAGGCCTTTGCAGTAGTGCAACACTAAGGCGACGCATGAGAACCCCAGCAACAAGCTGCTGTGATGGGAACTCCGCCATTTGAAAAATTAATTTAATATCGCGCCGTCACATGGACAAGCATACCAGATATTAAACTGATAAGAACAGATACTACACTTGATCTTAGCCTATAGGCCGAGAAAGGTATGCTTATTCCAGTCTTGCAGTTCAGCTTTTATAGGTTGATATTTTCAATACGACTCACGACATAGAAGATGTGGGACTAAATATTAGAACTGATTTTGCCAAACACTGGCTTGTGATTAATGCTCCAATTTAGACACACGACCCATTCTCAGCAGGCATCTGTTTTATGTGGTTCAAAGAGATACCTATTTTGCTAGAGCGCATGCCGTTACATGGATATCCTAACTACGCTTGGAAGGGAAACATGTGGGATGTTTGAATCAGCGGACCATCTTTTTAGTTTTTGCAAGATATAAATGAAAACAAACTAAGGACAAGAACAAGTGCTGCCACTAGTAACTTAATATCGTAGTTGAAGGAATGAACTAAACATCCAATTCAGATAACAGAATTCTGACACGTATACCATCTGTCAGTTCTCTTATCTGCATAATCTGACTCCTAGTGCGCCACTAGATTTTTGTAGTTCCATTGTTAAGAATCTTGATTATGACTTGAGCCGCACCCGACCTCAGCTTTGATGGTGAGGATGTACAAAATCATAAAGCAAAAAAAAAAAGTGGAGATGCAGGGTATCGAACCCTGTACCTCTCGCATGCAAAGCGAGCGCTCTACCATTTGAGCTACCATTTCATCAACTTGCTAACATAGTTAGTCTTAAACTCAAAGAAGATAATTTTGTCACATGGAAATCTTTTTTTCTTGCTCTACTCAACAAATATAGAGCTATTGGTTATGTCACTGGTGCTGCTGTCTATCCAACTGCGCGAAATGATAATCCTGCTTACATTCTCTGGAAGGATGAAGATTCAACAATTATGTTATATTTAACAATGTCTGAATCTGTCATTCCTTACTTTGCTGGAGATAATTCTGTAATTGAGTTATGGAATAACATTCAAAGTCGATTTTCACAAGTTTCTGCTACTCACACAATTCAACTCCGCCCCAAATTACAATCAATTAAGCTTGGCAATGGTTCAATCACAAATTATCTTGCAGAAATACAAAAGATAATTGATGCTTTAGCTGCTGCTGGTTCAATTGTTAGTGATAGTGAAATTGTTGTCACCACTCTATCAGGTTTGAGCTCCTCCTTTGACGCTTTCGCTACATCTATTAGAGTTTAGTATCCACTAGTAACTAGTGTTGAACTGCACAATCTTCTTCTTAGTGAAGAAGTTGTTTTATCATCCAGATCTAAGTCAATTCAAGCAGATTCTTAGAATAAGGATTTTCTGACACATAATCACAATCGAAACTATAATAACAATTCATCTCCATCTTCATACAATTTTTGTCCTCCAAATCCTAATATGATAGGTGGTCATAGTCCAAATTATAGAGGAAAACGACCTTTTAATCCATCTTTCAGAGGATTTCCTTTATCACCACATTTCAGAACTGCATCACCTGCTTTTGGTTCAGCTCTACCAACATTTGCTTCAGTTCCACCTCTTTCATCAATTACTTCAGCTACCAAAATGCCTTGTCAAATATGTGGTGATCGTGACCATTTAGCTCCAGAATGCTCTAACATGTTGAATTTTGCTTATCAAGGCAAGACACCACCTCAGAATCTTACTGCAATGTTAGCAGCTGCTAACATATTTGGAGAAAATCCTTAGTAAGCTGACAGTGGAGCAAACAATCATATTGTCAATGATACTTCTTTATTGGATGATTACACTGCTTATGATGGTTATGAATACATACAGACTGCCAATGGTGGAGGAATGTCCATTAATTCGATAGGTTCAATTATTTTTCCTACTCCTAGTAAACACTTTAGTCTCCAAAATGTGTTACATGTACCTACTGCATCTAGTAATCTTCTCTTAGTACATAAATTTACCACTGATAATGCTTGTTCCATCACTTTTTCTCCATTTTATTACACTGTGCAGGATCTTCAAACTGGGAAGATTTTGCTGCAGGTCCTCATGTCCATGGACTTTATCCAATCAATTTCCATCTGCCACCTCAAGCCCTTCACATCAGTAAAGCTACCACTGCTATCTGGCATCATAGACTAGCACATCCCTCTTTTCAAACACTTCAAAAAGTGTGTCAAAACTTTGATTATAATGTAATAAAAACACCACTCTTTTGTGAATGCTGTCAACTAGGGAAATCTCATAAAATTTCATTTAGTATTTCTACTTCTAGTACTTCCAAGACTTTGGATCTATTACATATGGATCTCTGGGTTCCTTCCCCTGTAATCTCCGATAGTGGTTATCTCTATTATGTTAATGTCATAGATGATTTTTCCAAGTTTTGTTGGTTGTTTCCTCTACAAGCTAAATCAGACTTTAAAACTGTCTTTTTCAATTTCAAAACCCAAATAGAAAATCAACTATCTACAAAAATAATCACCATAAGGACTGATGGTGGTGGTGAATTCATAAATAAATAAATTACATGGTCTCAAACATGAATTTACTTGTCCATACACTTCTGAGCATAATGGAGTGGCAGAAGCTAAACATTGACACATCCTTGATGTTGGCAGAACCTTTCTTATTCAGGCTAAACTTCCTGACTCGTTTTGGATATATTCTTTTCTAACTTCCAATTACACAGTAAATAGACTACCAACTAAGAGTATTTAGTTTATGTCTCCCTTTGAGAAATTATTTGGCAAATCTCCTAAGTATTCATTCTTAAGAAGCTTTGGATGTATTTGCTATCCTTGGTTAATACCTTATGCATCACATAAATTGTCCCCCAGAAGTGCACCTTGTATTTTCATTGATATAGTTCTCATCAGAAAGGCTACAGATGTTTGGATCTCATTTCTGGTAAAGAATATATCTCTAGACATGTGGTTTTCAATGAGACAATTTTTCCTTAGGCTTCTATCAAGTCCACTTCTCCAACATCTTCAAACTTGTGCTATGAGAACTTTGCAAGAGACATTCGAATAGCTCATACTGTGCCAGCATCCACTACTTCAGTTGTTTCTACTTGCTCTTCATCAGCTGCTCCTGATTCAGTTTCATCACCAATTGTGTCTCTTCTTCCTCGGCATACTTCTACTCCAGTTCAAAATGCTCATTCAATGCAGACAATGGGCAAATCTGGTATTACAAGACCCAAAATGTACTATGCTACCAAATATACTCTTCCCACTGCTATACTCAGTTCTACAGTTCCAATTACTCATACTTGTTTCACTCAGGCAAACAAGAATCCAAAGTGGAGAGTTTCTATGGTAGATGAACATACTGCTTTAAAAAATACTGGTACATGGTCTCTTGTTCAACTTGAAATTGGTCAAAATGTTGTTGGGTGCAAGTGGGTATACAAAATCCAATACAATGCAGATGGCTCAATAAATAAATTCAAGTCCAGGCTTGTGGCTAAGGGGTTTCATCAACATGCTGGCTTAGATTACAATGAAACCTTTAGCCCTGTTGCTAAACCTACAACAATTAGGTTAGTACTATCATTAGCTGTGAATTATGACTGGCTCATTCAAGAACTTGATGTGAGCAATGCTTTTCTACATGAAGATCTGCAAGAAGAGGTATTTATAAAGAAACCTCCAGGTTTTGTAGATGCAGAGAAGCCACATTTTGTTTGCAAGTTACGTAAATCAATATATGGTCTCAAACAAGCCCCAAGGGCATGGTATGATAAACTTTATCATGTTCTTCTTGCCATGGATTTTAAGCCTTCTGCAGATGATTCATCACTTTTTGTTCAGAGAGTTGGTTCAAGAATCATTATTCTTCTTGTCTATGTATATGATATAATCTTGACAGGTAACTCTTCTTCTTATTGCACTGAACTCATAGCTGCTTTGGGTAAACATTTTCCTGTTAAACATTTTGGGTGCTCTTCACTATTTTCTGGGCTTAGAAGTTCAAAGGAATGAGTCTGGTCTTTTTCTTAGTCAAACCAAGTATGACATTGATCTCTTGGATAAAACTCAAATGTTTGGAGCCAAACCTTGTTCTACTCTAGCATCTTCTTCAGGCAAACTTAGTGTTCATGATGGAGAGAAGCTTGAAAATCCCACTAAATTAAGATCTTTAGTGGGTGCTTTATAGTATTTGACTTGGACAAGACCTAAAATTAGTTTTGCAGTCCATCAAGTTTGCCAATTCATGCATAAACCTACTACAGTGCATCTAAGTGCTGTAAAAAGGATTTTAAGATATGTCAAAGGCACTATCAATCATGGTCTCTTCTTCTCTAAAGATATTCAATTAAACTTTACAAGGTTTTAGTGATGCTGATTGGGCAGGCTCATCTGATGACATAAGATCCACTACTGGCTTTTGTATATTTTTTGGTCGCAATCCAGTTTCTTGGAATGCAAAGAAACAATCAAATTGCCATATCCAACACGGAGGCTGAGTATAGAGCTCTTGCACACATTTGTAATTTGAGTTTGTTTGGTTGTGCCACTGCTTCAGGATTTATACTTTTTCTCCATGTTCCTCCTATGTTGCATTGTGACAGCAAAAGCATCCTCTCTCTTGCTTCCAATCCTGTTTTTCATAGCAAGATGAAGCACATGGATTTGGATTTTCATTTTGTCAGAGAATTGGTGCAGGCAAAGTCTTTTTACAAGTCTCTAATATTTCAACAATTGATCAGCTAGCTGACATCTTTACTAAGGGTCTTCTTAGTCCAAGGTTTCTGATGTTAAAAGACAAACTTCATGTCTACAGGAATTGCGGGTTATCACTTTAATGAGACAGTCTTCCCGTCGTTAGGGGGAGATAAGAAAAAGTAATTTATAAGGGAACGACAGGAATTGTCATGGTGTGTTCCCACTGTGTCTCATATTGATTCTTGTACTCCATAAATGTAAATGTGAAGTGATAAAGAATATTCGATTTTCAGAATGTACACTGATGTTGCTAAAGTGATGAGACCACACATACCAGCTGCAAACCTACCTGCAAAGTTACAAATCCTCAATACGGGATATACACCATAGACTAAGGTGTTGAAACTACACTCAGTGGAAGTGTGGTTGAGGTCGTGGCTCCATAAAGGAAGTTGGAGAGACCACTTGGTTCGATCAATCCGCACCTAGAAAGGAATTGGTGAGTAAGGAACAACTTATTTATATCATCAGAAATCATCGCATAAGATTGTCTCTTAATATGTCCATGAATCAAACTGGAGGACACTCCGAAGTTTTAAATGATTCTAGAGAATACAATGAAATCCTGATGGATTATGAGAATGCATATGAGTCAATGGAAGGATCATGCGTGCAAAATGATGATATAATCCATAAATAGTTTCTCTAGAAGTAGAGCACAATGAGATCGAACCATGCTTTATTTCGATTAATTTCAAATAAATAACATATTTGGCCTACGCAATCCAGGCAAAACTTAGTTCTTTGACAAATATACGGGTATTTGGTGTGGTAGTGATAACCAACCTAGTGTAAAGCCTATAGGACACATGGGGTTATTTGTCACAAAGTGTAGTGAGAAGAATGAGGTCTTAAATTATAAAGAATCACCTTATGGCGCGAGGTTTCTCACAAACCCCTGGATCGCTTACTCTTTTGAACATCATAATGTTCAGTTAATTAGTTTGCTTGGTAGTTTCAAAAGAACTTGAAACATAGTAGATGTGGTTATATCTCTGGAGATTTAGACTCAAAGATATTTACAAAAGTGCATGATGGCCTTTTTGATTCCCAAGTCGAATGACTCTAATCCATGGAGTGTGTTTGCAGTTACACTGGAACACCACTTATTGATTTAAACCATCGGGCGGATGTGGTATACCCGTCTAACTGACTATTTGATTGGGAACAGATAAACAAATAAGGTTTTGTGCCATGTGTATTAAATAGGTTCCTGATTCAGAATTATATCTATCTATGTCAACGGTATGGACACGATAAGTACTCTTAATGGAATAAGAGATCTTACAAGCTATTTAAAATCTGAATTGAGATGAAAATCCTGGGAAATCTCGAGTCTATGTTCTAAACTAGAAGACCGAGCTTGTGGTATATTATTCCACCAGTTTGCATATGTCCATTGTCAGGCAATTTAATAAGGACGTGCATGCTGCTAGCACTCCCATGATTAGTCGAGTTTCAAATGTACATAAATGACCAATTCGTCTAAAGGAAAATGACGAAGTTGAGTCGGGAGATGAACTTTCCTTATCTATGTATAATAGATGCATTATTGTACTTAGCATAATGTACTCGACCAAATGTTACATCTTCAATGAACTTGTTAGCTAGATATAGCTTAGGGCCAACGCAACGTCATAGGAATGGTATAATGAATGCAATCATGTTCTTAAAAGTAACCATTGACATAAATTTGTTTTATCCATGCAAATACATAAAAAGGAATGCTAACGAAATTTCAATCCAAAGGTTGTTAATTATAAAGGAACAATAATCTCTTCTCCAACGAAAGTAATCAGGGGAGATACGGTAGACTATTTTCTAGGTCATTACCGGTATTCAGTTTCGAAAAGTACATCACTAAAGGAACAGTCTGGAACAACTTTGAAAGTAATCAGGGGAGATGCCGACATCAATTTTGGGAATTATTTCTGAATTAGTCTTGAAAGATCGATTTTTTCAATTTTTGAAAGAAATTACTAAATCTACCGAAAATTTTGGACACAGCCTAAACGGACAAACACATTATACGAACCTTTGTTGAATTATTAATTTTTACAACATTAATGCATAACAAACTGGACTATGAGAGTCCACCCCAAACAAAAAAAAAATCACAACATTAGGCTTAAAGTTTGTCCAGTTTTAGCTTACATCCAGTAGAATTTATGGTAGATCCTAGGATATGATGTCGACATAATTTACTTCGAAATTGAAACTGTTTTGTACTATTTTTCCCTTCGTTCGATAATAGTTTTTTCCAAAGGTTTTTGTTACTCGACAGGGTTTTTAGCGAGACAATACAAAAAGCATAAAGTATGTTGAACGTTGAAGACATAAAGCTCGTGTTGATATTATTGAAAATATTTGAATCAAATAAATGAAACACGATAGTCCTTTAAGCAACATAACTTCCAGAATCAACAACATGGTTCTATAAACATCCAAGTCACCAAAGTAAAGTGTGACAAACTCCTTTTGAATGCATTAGACTAATGCAAATTATCTGACATCAGGGGAGCATCTAATGGTGTATTGAACTATTTTCCTTCACCGATGTTACTTTTTCCCACAGGGTTTTGTTGCTCGGCAAGGTTTTTAATGAGACAACAACAAACACCGAGAAGTAATTTCCCAACTAAGGCTATTGTCTTTCTCGCAAATATTTTCTGCCTTAGGAGTTGTGAAGCGACTAGTCAAATTCAACGGAACAAAGTGATCATCTGCAACAAATCACCTTTACTTGCATCTGTCACGTTGTACTCTTTTCCCTTCGTCATTGTTTTATCCCACTAGGTTTTCCTTGTCAAGGTTTCAATAAGGCAACATATTCGAGTCCAACTATGTTTTAAGTTTGCTTAATATTGTACTCTTTTTATTTATTTCAGGTTTTGTCCCTCTGTGTTTCCCTGGAAGTTTTAACGAGGCAATTAACTTAGACTTGTCGGTCTTTGAAGATCGTAATGCATGTGATGAACTACATGTAATGTACGAGACAACATGTGAAGTACTACATGTGAAGTACTACATGTGAAGAGTTGTACCAAGGTTTTGTCCCACTGGATTTTTCCCTTGTCAAGGTTTTCATGAGGCAACTGATTTCGTCACAAGTCATCAAGGAGAGAACAATATTTGAAGAACTACATTTAAAGCACCATATGTGAAGCACTATGTATAAAGCTTTGTTATTGAACCGCACAAAGGGGGGTGTTATAGGGCCTATGCCCATGGATGTGCGGTCCATTAGATGAATAGGTCTTCCCTTTCATGTATATAAGATAACAGTATATGTATGTAATAGATTGATGCCTCTTTATCAATACTAAGTTCTTCTCCTTCTCTATCTCTTACTTTTCCCTATTATTTCCACTGCAAAAAAAGATGTTTTTAAAAGCTTATGCTTCACGCTTTGTTTCAAGAAAATTTAGAGACTTTCCGACTCATAGCTATGAAGTGTTTGGAATGAGAAACGCGTTGTCACTGATGTTTTTGCCCAAAATCCGAAGCGCAAAATGGTCAAACTTCAACTAATAATGCTTCTAAAAATTAAAAGAGGATAGTGGGATTCAATCCTAACACCTTGTATGTAGTATACGGATGCTTAACCATTGTTCTACATGGTTATATACAATAATATTTGATTATTTTTATATCTATAAATGTTTATACAATAATATTTGACTATATTTATGTTTATAAATGTTTACATATACTTCTAAAAATAAATTATATTCTACGATTCATCACCAACCATGAATGGCCTCTTTTAGCTTGCATAGCTTCTCGAAAATAGAAAATGATTCACGCTCCACTGCACTCTTTCATTACCTTGCTCACACATTACAATTCATTGGTACATGATCCTTAGCGATTACAGGATTGACTCGAAAGTTTTCAACAATACAGATAACATTGATTATCAAAGTACTTAACAACAAAGATACACGACCAAATCTAAGAAAGTTGTCCTACTACTCCTACCCGATTCCAAGATAAAAGAACTAGTATAAATTGTCTTGGCTGAATCAAAAGTAACTCATCCAACCCAAATAAAAAATTTATAACCAATGAAAGTGTTAGGATCCTTAAATCCAACCATTTGCATAAATATGTGCTCAACAGCTAGATAAGAAAGTGATGTCTGCTAAATAGCGAGACAGATTCACTTAACAGTGGAAAAAACTGTCTGCTAAACAACGAGACGATAATCTCACCCAGTACAATCAACAAATATATAAGCATATATATACACAATGGAAAATAAATCTCTACAAATCGTCCAGCTAACATTTATACGACATGAATAAGCATGTTAATTAAATTTATTAGTGCACAACACAACATAACACAAGAAAAATTCAAAAGTTTGTCATCCTCATTCATGAAAATATAAAACTTGTGTAACAATAATATCGTATTAGTCGATTCTTACTTCCTAAAAGTTGCAACCTTATGACATTCTACACTCTCCCTACTTCACTTAACTAAAGTGATGAAATACTATTCTTTGGAAATAATAAAATATTTAAAAAAAATTAGGATAAATGATTAGTTTTTGTTAAGTTGTCATTTAGATGGGAAAGCGGAGGAACTGTCTTTTTAGATGTCTTTCATTGTTCTATTATACATCATATCATGTAGTGTGATTATGCCTAAATGCTAGTTAATCGTAATGTATGCTCCCAATTACTGAAATTAATTGAGCGCGAATTCGTGCACACTCTTTAACGAGTGTATATTTCACAATTTAATCTCTACCCTTGATTTAATTTAGGGAGTTATGTAACGAGGGTCGTGATTCTAAACATGGAGGGTAATAGAGCCATCCGTTAAATAATCAACCAATCAGAAAAATATGTGAAATATACACTCGTTAGAGAGTGTGAACAGATTCAGACTCAAATTAATTCTTCTATAGTCTTGTCTTGCTCTTACTCTCTTCTAAGTAAAAAGAATAATTTAATCGGTGTGTATTTTTATCAAAAAGATCATTTCAAGTACATATAAAGTGATGAGACAATATGATAGTCGACCATCTCTTGATCCATCGCCATTTTGTTCTAATCCCACTTCATTTGTAATGGTTAGTAAGTTGACTTATGTTTAATTATTGAATTTAGAATCTTAAATCATGTAAAATAGGAAAACATTCTAGACAAACAAAGAAAAAAAAACATCAAAAACACTAGATTCAAGATTTATATTAAAGACAACAATATTATCTTAGCATTCTTTTTTGAGGTGTATTATTTAGGCATTGATGAACATGGATCAAAACCCGTGTTCAGCCACATATATCAGTACCCATTTGGTTTTCAATTAAGATTTCCTTTAATAGGATGTATAATAAGGTCATAATATTTTATTAAGAGAACACTCAAACAAATACAATAAGTTTATATAGTGCATTTGACCATTTAAGGAGTGCGCCCATTATAGCCTATAAAAAGTTGAAAGCACTCACCATAAAGCTTAGCATCATTTTTTTTCAGGAGTTTCCCCCATTTCATGTGGTACTCATACTGATGAGGACCATCAAGAAAATAAAAGAATAAAATTCAATCAAACTTCCTTCATCTGTATATGTAGGTGTATTAACCAAGTAATTAATATTTTATAAAGTAGTTTCCTAAAGGAAAAATTCCCCATTAAAACGGCCATGACCGTGAGTTATACATATGAATAATGAAACTTTTAACAAAAAGAGAAACCTAGTTATAAGATTCCTATTAAGAGAATCCTTGGAACTTGATCTAAGTTTAGTGAAATCAATTGTTTGAGATTAAAGATATATCAGTTGATTCATCAAAGTTGCATACATATTTTTAATCATATATTTTTAACAAATGAGTTTTTAACATAAAAAAATATGGATGTGGCGTTTTGTTATTTTTCTATTTTGGTTGCGATATTAATATTTGATTTACTTCTATGCTCTTTGATTTGGCTTATTACTTGTACTAATCTTGAGTGAAATTGTTGAGCAATTTTCTTATCTAAACATTATTTTTTAAAAGATTGAGCCAAAGAAATAGCAGTATGGATAGATATACCATTGATTATCAATCAGAGATATCTCCATATCATGTATCATCATCATATGGTATTAGGTGGTCAAGGAATAGCGTTTTGTCTAAATCACCAGACAGCAATTCCAGCATTCATTCAACAATCGACTACGAGACTCCTCCAAATGTCAAATCATCATCAGTTCCTCCTCGTCCAAGTTTTATTCCTCAAAACTCATCAAAATTCAGTAAACCATTCATTCCTCTACCTCCACCTTCATCTTCTTCTTCTTCAGATGAAGAAACCTTCTTCTGCACACTCGCATATCAAGACCGACTGAACCTTACTATTCTAGAAAAGGAACGTAACCAGTTTGACATTCTAAATTGCTTATGTTGTTCTAATTTACAAGTATCCTCACAATTACTCAAGAAAATTAGATCGTAGAGTGAAAAACTGGAATTGGTTAACGAACAGTTGAGGAAACAACTTATCACTTTATTTGAGTTGAATCTTATTCAGCTCATCTGTAGTATCAATTTTTATGTTTGATTGATTGACCAAAAAATATATGTACTCATTGTTAAAGAGATTGGAAGGGAGGCATTGCCATTGGAATGATAATAGAAGGCAATATGGTGATAGTTTCTGACAGAGAAGTAAAGTAGACAATGTGCAACAATAATGAAATCAATTATGAAAAATTAGTTACGAAAACAGGTATAATAAATAATATCATAAATTTGGTTTAAGAAAAACAGTAATGTATAGATAGGGTTACTTATACAACCTATAAAATTTATAATTTACAACAATTAATAAAAAATATTGGTTTCCTGTAGAGCTTAACGATACAACTGTGTGTGCAATTGTGGGTTCCAAAATTTTAGTATAACATGGAAAGCACATTTATTTAGCAAGGTCAGTGAAAAATATTCTTATCCGCAATCCACGATCGAGATGTGGTTTAATATCTTAAATAACCAACAAGTCATGCGTATTTTTATTGTAAATTTATTTATATCAAGGAGCATCCTTACACAAGAAGTGCCCGTAAAGATATTGCTAAAAAGAAATTTTCGATCTCCCGACATCTTTCTACAACGTGAAAGACACTCATGCCAGTGATTACTTCATGATTTTTACTTGACATGTTTGATTTGATTGATTTATATATATAACTCACAGGGATGAAGAAATAGAAGAGATTAAACAAATAAGGGAAGACTGATTGTTTGAAAAGACTAGATAGAAAATGAAAGAGAGTTGTTTAGATGAAACATAGTAGGTATTGTTCTCCACCTCCCTCTCTCTATTTATGTTTATCTTAAGGGAGACCCACATTATAAGAGCTATTAGATGTGGGAAATGGATAACACCAGGAAACATGAAGCTAATAGGGGATACCGATTTGCTTCAGGGTGTTCGAAAAAAAATATTAGACAAAACGTCCAAAGCTTTGGATTTGTATGACAACAACTCAAATTGTCAATGACTTACCGTTTCTTCATACTTATCTAAAATGTCGATGACTTGCATTTCTTGAAAGAAATCTAATCGAAATTCCGAATCTTCATTGATAACCTCTCCTAATAGATATAAAGAGGCACCCAGAAGTCTAAAACGATATGTAAAATTCATTTCAGAAAAAACAACAACAAAATACTTAGGCTTTCATCTTGATTCTAGAGATTTATATGATATTTTTCACTAGGTTTTCATCTCTGTTTTTTTTTTTTTTACTAATTAAATCTTTATTGTTTTCAGTTTTTGTAAACTTATATACTTTTGCACTCTGAATTAGTAAATATACTTTCATTTAAAATGACCAATTTAATGACTTGCTGATCTTTACAGGGCCTCATACATTCATCAACCATGGGATGCATTCAGTTTTGGACCTTCGTCTTCATTGTACTCTTTCAAACATCATCATTATGGTCTCATCTGATTCCGGTTTATACATCAAAGTATTTAGCAGTATTGCAACTTTCTCTTAACAACAAGGATTCAATCAGTATGTTCCAGAATTGAATACTCTCTTAATTAAACCGCTATAAAAAATACAATACCAACTTCGTATAATTGAGACCAAATACACTCCCGGAGATAATTAGTTCCCTTAGTATCCCTGCGTTCATGAACGCATGTGAATCACAATATTCCTTTGGATCGTATTCCAAACAGTAAAGGATTCAAAGCTGTTTGGTATCAACTCAAAGTTGTTTGGTATTAAATCTATTCAAACTTGTGATATGAGTTTGATGAAGGATCTTTTGTTTGCTCAATAAACTCCTTTGTCAGGTTTAGGTCCATCTATCCAATAACTACCGAAATAGTTAAGTTTAGATTTGCACTCTATCAATATAGAGAAACTATAGAAAGTGACTGTATTCCGCAACTAGACAATCACTATGATTCTAGTTGGATCCCAGCCGACCAAGGTTTGTGCAATCAAAATTCACAAGATAAGAAAAATAATAAGAAATCTTCTTCGTCTTCAAATCATCTTTAATCTTCAAAGTACCTGTACAACAAACACTTGAATTTTCTTGTGATCAATCACATACAGAACGAAGTCTGCTAACAATGGGTTATCACAAGATGTCTTTAGATCTACAAATAGTTTTAACGTTCCCGTCGATACTTTGATCTAGCTTGAGTGATTCTTATAGGCGGAACTTCCAAAATGCCTGACTGAAACCAAATTTTTTGTCCAGGCCACAAAGAGAGACATCGAAAGGTGTCAGGGTCGTACTTAGAAGGAAGTGAAGGAGGAAATGCGCTTAAATGTTGGTGGATGATCGATTTAGGAGGACAAGGACTACTTTAGATTGGAAGAAATACTTTAGATCATTAGATGGGGAAATTGAAAACTATGGAATTGATGAAAGGGATACATGCTGCGAATGAAGGAAAAGGGAGTGACACATTAGAGGAATGAAAGGAGCAATGTATCAGGTAGATAATAAGAGGAGCAAAGCCGGAGAATGTGCAGTTTAGGCACATATAAGAAAGTTAAAGTTTACTGCAGTCGTTCAATTGAAGGGTTATTCGTGTTTTTTTTTCTTTTACTTGTTAGGATTTTCAATTTGAATTGCAACGACAATCAAGTAAAAAAACTTAACACGACCCTTCTGTTGGAATATTTTCAACTGCGCTATCCAAGGGGGGGTCCTAGGGGCGTAGCCCCCCAGGCTGTGGTCGACCTGTTGGTGAAGAGACTGATGATGTCATTGATGTCTGATGATGAAGAGACTCATCGTTTAACCACTCCCCTCTATTCCCAACATATGCGAAAACCTCTATAAATAGCATCTCCCAATACTCGTTTAAATCACATCGAAAAAAACCTTTTTTCTGTTTTCTCTCTTTCTTTCTAAAGCATCATCAGAAGTTTTGTTCACATGTGTTCTTGATTGGATCAAGGGGTACAAACCTTGAATTCAATTTCCGTTGTAGGGCTTTCATTGTATCCTGAAGGCATTATTTCACATACCTGTTGTAATCGCCAATTTATTGGGAGGGTAGAAATAATTGTCTAAAAGAAATATTATGAGCCTTGAAAGTTTGTAGTACAACAATCTCTTCCTGTGTTATTTCATCTTCTATTGCAACCCAGTTTTTCTAACAGTTTTAGACAATTAGTTTCTGGCAATGGAGGGTGAATCTTCAACTTCGAATGCTACTGCATAATCCCTGCAAGTGATGAACCAAACCCTGACTCGACTGGAACGTTTTGATGGTAAAAATTTTACTCGATGGCAAGAGACTGTGAAGTTTTTTATGATCACCATCAAGTTGTGGTACATACTTGAAGATGGATTGGAGGCGATTCCTGCACCGTCAGACAAAGATACTCCTGATTTGATTACCAAACGAAAGAAGCGTCAGGGAAGATGATTTCATGTGTCGTGGTCATATTTTGAATGCCCGGAAACTCCCGTTTACAATGCACATCGGAGTATCACGACCGCAAAGGAATTATGGATTTGTGCTTGACAACAAATACAAGATTTCTGAAGCAAGCAACAAGAAATTCCTGACTTGCAACTTCATCGATTTTAAGATGGTTGACAGTAAGTCAATCATTGCCCAGGTCAATGAACTTTTACTCATTGTTAATCATCTTAAGGATCTTTGGAATTGATCTTCCTTCGCGTTTGTTGTCGGGGTTATTATTTCTCTTCTTCCCCCTTCTTGGAATGGTTATAAGAAGAAACTTAAGCATGATGAGACTGACTATGATTTAGAGGCATTACAGCGTCATCTTCGAATAGAAGAGGACTCTCGTAAACGAGAACTTAAGGATAATCCACAGTCTGAAAACCATTCTAAGGTGAATAGCGTAGAAGAATCTAAGACACCGAATTCCTTGAAACCTAAGAATGATACTCAGTTTAAGAAGCATCATCCCAACAAGAAGAGTAAGAAGAAGGGCAATTGCTACTTCTGTGACAAACCCGGCCATTTTTCTCGCGACTGTCGTCTCAAAAAGAAACAACAGCAGAACCAGAAAAAGGAGGCAAATATGGTCGATGACAAACTTGTGATCGTGGTGCAAGCCGCCAATCTTCATTCTTTGGCCCAGGGGTGGATGGTGGTACGACAATGGTGCAACTGTCCATATCTGTAAGGATAGAAATCTTTACAAGACATACGAACCGGTTAGTGGAGAAGGAAACGAAGTTGTCTCCGCAAACGGCCAACACAGCAAAGTCATTGGGAAAGGCACTGTTGAACTCTCGTTTACTTCGGGAAAGACTGTTACTCTTACTAATGTGTTACATGTCCCTAACATTGTAAAGAACCTTGTTTCTGGCGACCTTGTTATGAAGGCTGGATTCAAGACGACCTATGAGTCTAATAAGTTTTTATTGTCCAAAAATGGTGTGATTGTTGGACAAGGATATGCTTGTAATGGGATGATTAAGCTTAATTTAATAAATAATGATTCTGCTTATCTTGTTGACTCTGTTAATTTATGGCATGCTAGGTTTGGTCATGTGAATTATGGTTCTCTTAGAAACATGAAACGATTAGGTTTGATTTCTGATTGCAATTTTGATCATGCTTCTAAATGTGAAATATGTGTTCAAGCAAAGATAACTATAATTTCCCATAAGTCTGTAGTACGAAATTCTACCTTACTTGAATTAGTACACAGTGATGTGGGTGATTTGCATGGTTCTGCCACTCGTGGTGGAAATAAGTATTATGTCACTTTTATAGAGGATAGTACTAGATATGCTTATACATATTTGATGAAATCTAAGGATGATGTTTTTGAAATATTCAAAATATACAAAGCAGAAGTAGAGACACAATAAGACCTAAAATTAAGATTTTACGTTCTGATCGTGGTGGTGAATATTTTCCTAATGAATTTAAATTCTTTTGTCAAGAGCATGGTTTAATTCATCAATTTACTGCACCTTATACACCTCAACAAAATGGTGTGGCTGAAAGGAAAAATATAACTTTGATTGATATGGTTAATTGCATGCTTATAAGTTCTAGTTTGCCTAATTCTTTGTGGGGTGAAGCTATGTTGTCTGCATGTTATATTTTGAATAGAGTTCCTTTGAAAAAGAAGAATGTTTCTCCTTATAAATTGTGGTTTAAGAGGAAACCAAACTTGAAGAGACTTAAAGTCTGGGGTTGCTTAGCATATGTTCGAAAGCCCGATCCTAAAAGACCAAAAGCGGGAAACAGGGGCTTATAAATGTGCTTTTGTGGGATACTCTCTTAATAGTATCACCTACAGATTTTTAATCCTTGAGACTTTTGAGATTATAGAATCTGTAGATGTGGAATTCTTTGAGAACTTAAATAGGAACATTTCTCAAATGCAACCCATGGAGAACTCATTGTTACCTAGTCTAGAATCAAGAGACTAATGAGAATGATGATCATTCGTTCCTACTCGAGACATGGAGGATACTTCAGAACCCATAGAAGATATCGAACCTTGAAGGAGTAAGAGAGCAAGAATAGAGAAAAATTTTGGTCCAGACTTTATAACATATCTTGTAGAAGGTAATAAGAATAGAATTCTTAGTGTTACCAAATATGTTATGCATGTTGATGATGACCCTAAAACTTATCTTGAGGCTATGAGTTCCAAATATGCTAGTTTTGGAAAGAGGCTATCAATGATGAAAAGGATTCTCTTTTGACCAACGGTACTTGGATATATTGTGATTTACCTCATTAAAGCAAAGCCTATTGGATGTAAATGGATTTTCAAGAGAAAGATGAATGCCGATGGTTCCATTGATAAGTTCAAAGACAAATTAGTTGCTAAGGGTTATAAGCAAAGACATGGAATTGATTACTTTGATACAGATGCTCATGTTGCTCGCATCTCATCTATTCGTTGTTTAATAGCACTTGCTTCTATTCACAAGTTAATTATTCATCAAATGGATGTCAAAACCGCCTTCCTAAATGGAGATTTGGAAGAAGAAATATATATGGAAAAACCTGAAGGTTTCATATTTCCGAGCCAAGAAAAGAAGGTTTGCAAGTTAGTAAAATCTCTTTATGGCTTGAAGCAAGCTCCCATGCAATGGCATGAGAAGTTTGACAAAGTGGTTTTGTCATATGTTTTTGTGGTGAATGATGCGGATAAATGTATCTATAGTAAGCATGATAGTTACGGATGTGTAATTCTCTGTTTGTATGTTGATGATATGTTTATTTTTGGATCGACATATCCACATTGTGGAAGAAACAAAGAAGTTTCTTAGCTCTAAATTTGATATGAAGGATTTAGGAGAGGCTGATGTAATCTTGGGAATTAAGATCCTAAGAAAGGGAAATGAGTTGGCTTTAACCCAATCTCATTATATTGAGAAATTTCTCAAGAAGTATGGTCACTTTGATGACAATCCAGTACCTACTCCTTTAGACCATACTATTAAGTCACCGGACGTACTGATGCACAACTTGAGTATTCCAAGTGTCATTGGAAGTCTTATGTATGCTATGCATTGCACAAGACCGGACATAGCCCAAGCCGTGGGAGTGTTATGTCGTTTCTCAAGTAATCCATGATATGAACACTGAAAGCAGCTTCAAGAGTTATGGCTTACTTGAAAGGTACAATGAATTTTGGCTTGCATTACCAAGGCTATCCTGCTACACTGGAAGGGTACAATGATGCTAACTGGAACAATGTAGAGGCCAAGTCCAAATCAACGTCTGGATGGATCTTTACATTAGGGGGTGTTGTTGTGTCTTGGAGTTCCAAGAAGCAGACTTGTATTTCTGATTCAACAATGTTGTCAGAATTAATAGCCTTAACGGATGCATGTAAGGAGGCGAGAATGGCTTAGGAACCTACTTATGGAAATTCCATTTTGGAAGAAGCCAACTCCGTGGGTCTTGATTAATTGTGATAATCAAGCTACTATCTATAATGTCTCAAATAAGACTTATAATGGAAAGTCAAGACATGCAAGTCTTAGACATCAAATGGTTAGGCAACTACTCAAGAGGGAGTGGTTACGGTTAACTTTATTGAATCAAAGAGGAATTTGGCGGACCCATTTCGAAGAGTCTACCAAGTTCGGTGGTTTCAATAAAAGTAAAGAAATGGGACTAAGGTCTGTGAAAGAAGTTTGATCTCCCATAGCGAAACCCAACCTATGTTTTGAAAAATATAAACAAGGTTCAATGTGGTACCAACAAGTTATGGATGTAGATTATGGAGCACTAATATAAAACTTCCCATTTCTAATTAGTGTTGGGTTCTGCAAGAAAATAGGATGGATTTAAATCCTTAATGAGTCTGTGATTAGTAAATGGTGTATCTCAGAAACACCTTCGAGACTTACCTATATGAGTATGGAAATCAGGTCGTTTCCTAAGAGAAGAAGACCGTTCTCTAAAGAAGACTCATGAATCAAGGATATAAGCACATGGCCATTAAAGTGCTTGGCTACAGAACACATGATTTATGAAATCAATATGTGTGGAGACTCCGGTTTTATCATAAGGGATACTTGGTTCAAGACCGGTTTCACCATAGAATCTCGATAAGGCTTTGAGTTTCTTACACTAAGTGAAGGTTCAAATCCAAAAGATACTTATCATTTATGTGTTGATTTCAATGATGATGCTTAGTCTCAATTGTGCTTGAACTACGTTGGCTTGATCCCACTCGGTTACGTAGGCAGTCACTTCGGTGATGTAGTCACTCTGATTTAAAAGTTTTTAACTTTGTTTTATGGTTTTTGAAAATAGGGGGAGAATGTTGGAATATTTTCAACTGCGCTATCCAAGGGGGAGTCCTGGGGGGCGTAGCCCCCCAGGCTGTGGTCGACCTGTTGGTGAAGAGACTGATGATGTCATTGATGTCTAATGATGAAGAGACTCATCGTTTCGTGAAGAGAATTTTTTGGTGGTACGTAAATGTTTCGACCGTTACAAACATATCCAGAATCTTCAAATCCAACAGACGCCATTGATGTCTGATGATGAAGAGACTCATCGTTTCATGAAGAGAAACCTGTTGGTGAAAAGATGTTCATTCCCAACAGATGCAAAAACCTCTATAAATAGCATCTTCCAATACTCGTTTAAATCACATCGAAAAAAACCTTTTTATGTTTTCTCTCTTTCTTTCTAAAGCATCATCAGAAGTTTTGTTCACATGTGTTCTTGATTGGATCAAGGGGTACAAACCTTGAATTCAATTTCTGTTGTAGGGCTTTCATTGTATCCTGAAGGCATTATTTCACATACCTGTTGTAATCGCCAATTTATTGGGAGGGTAGAAATAATTGTCTAAAAGAAATCTTATGAGCCTTGAAAGTTTGGAGTACAACAATCTCTTCCTATGTTATTTCATCTTCTATTGCAACCCAGTTTTTCCAACACCTCCTCTAGTAAATGCACCCCAAATTTCCCAACTCGAGAGCATGCATGGCTTGGAGCTCTCAAGGTAAAGCCATCTCTTTCTACATGCCAATTGACAGAGGCTACCTAGGCCGTCAGACTTGGGGTTGGATTGTTATTATCCATTTATGTATTTTCTTGTATTTTGTGTGTTTTTTAGTTAGTTTTTGTTTCGATGCTTCTGGAGGTTTTTGTGCCAAAAAAAAGTTACTCCCTCTGTCCATTTTTATCTGTCCGAATTTCTACTTTGGTATGTCCATTTTTATCTGCCCGCTCTGTTTATAGACATACTTTTCCCTTAAACTATCAAATATAACCTTTCTTTTTTATAATTATAAAATCGTTTTTAATGTAAACTTAATTCAAAATCATAAATATCATCACCATATATAAGGAAAAAATCCATTCAATATTTTTTTATATTAATTGTCATTCCTTTTTTAAATAAAAACCTTTTTGGGTAGTTACAAAATTCCTAATACTACTTCTATTTATTCTTACATGGCAAAGAATCAAAAAAAAATTATGACAAAATCTCAAATTCATGGTAGATTATATCTAAAGAGAAATAATCTACAATTTCAATTTGTTTTCCCTTTCAAATAAAAATTCCAAGGGCTCCAAAGTTTTAGTGCGGAAAACCAAAATCAAATTAAATTTTGGAGTATAAGTTTGCTTTTATTTCTTTACAATATTTCCTAAAACAATAATATTATCCAAATTAGAATTTTTAACACTAATAATTTTAATTTTGGTAATAACGTAATATTAAATAGGCTAGTCAAGGGATAGTCATGAAATTTTATAGAATTTCCTTAATATCTTGACAAAGTCAAAGCGGACTCTTAAAAATTGACGAATGGAGTAATAAAGTATGTTGACTGAGGGCGATTCCGTGAAGATTTTTTGAATTTCACATTGCTGATACTGTAAAGAGTTTTACAGGTTACGACGTACGAAAATACTATGGGTCCATGATTCAGATCCCCGACCACTAAATTCATCTTTTGCGTACCAAATAAGAGTGTGTTTAGAGTTTTGCGACTTCAATCTTAGGATGGAGATAGCAAAAATAGGGGCGGAGCCAGTTTTTGAGAAACAGGTGGGCATAGACACATATTTGATTGGTGCGAAAAGGCTAAAATTACACTTGTGTGTCGAGAATGAAAAGTAACGCTTTGAATGCTAAGTAGAGTACAACTTCATAAGAATTACAACGTGGGGGTTATATAGAATCCAAACTACATAAGAAAGAACCGACTCGTCAGCATAACAATAACTAGACTAAAAACCCACAAGCAACTCCCATGATAAGCAAAGTATTGAAATTTTTATTGGACTCCGTGGGGGTGCGCCAGGCCTTTGCAGCAGTGCAACCCAAAGGCGACTTCTAAGAACCCCAGCAATAATCTACTGTAATGGGAAAGTAGAATTTGACGTTTAATCTCATTAATGTTGGGCTTTAGACTGTTTAGTCCAGTCATTCAAAGCCTGGTACTAGGAGGTCCAAATTTCCCAAATTTAGAACGGGTCGGTCCTTTTTCTAACGATTCAATCCAAATGGATAATTTTCTCTGCCTAAAATACCCATCAGCGATATTACTTCTTCGTAGTTCGGTTTCTACTTTTTCATTTCAATGTATAAAACTCTCCCGTGAAAAACAAATCCTACAATTAATCTCTTCTCAATCAATGTCTAAAACTCTCCCGTGAAGAACAAATCCTATAATTAATCTCTTCTCAATCAAAATTGAACCAAAACATAAATCTGAGAATCAAACAAACAATCGATTCAATTTGATTCAACTTGAACCTAAATCGTTATCATCAGTACCTTTTTTTTGAAGATTAATCAATCCAGGGGAAAGCTGGATGAGATTCAACTTCAATATTGAAGAGTTCATCGTTAAAAGCGATTGGAAAGATAAGTGTAATCTATTCTTATCATTTAATTTGGTTGCAACTGTTAATTTATTGATTTCGGAATCGATTTCAGAAAAAAAAATTACGATTTCAAAAACCTAATCACTTCGGTTTCAGTTAAAATTTCAATTTCTTATCCAATTCATGAGTTTAGATATGTGTTGTTGTTTGGGAAAATGTGGCTTATGTTGGATACACACAATCACTTCAAGTTTATTAGTTTGGATTTGAAGAACCCAAACTAATTTTTATCTTATCTTCCTGTTTCTCAGTTTATTTGTTACTCTACTATGAATCTTAATTCTAATTTTAATGTTTAACTTTTATGTATGTAGCCGGATCCTGATACTTATGTGAAGTATGTAAAGACGTTTTTTTCACACTATTCTTGCATAAGATTTTTTTTGTTTTTTTGTTTCTGTTGGCTTCCTGTTGGAATAGATGGTGTTGCACCTCGAGCCAAAATGAATCAACAGAGAGCAACGCGATTTAAGTCTTCAAAGGATGCCGCAGATGCTCTGAGTGAGTTTTATTGTATTTTTATAGTTTTGGTGAATAAGAAATGAATTTAAAGACTCTAGGGAAAACAAAGTGGTATAAACAGTGTTGGATGCAGTTTTCTAGCTATTTTATGGAACAATCCAGTCCACCTTTTCTAAACTTATTCCCGCTACTAGTGACATACTAGTGAGTAGTGATTACCATTTACCATTTGAGATAATGTTTGTATTTATTTGGTGGGCCAAATTCCTGTTAATATTGCTTTGCTGTAAAAGATAGTGTGTACTGTAGATCGTGATGTCTTATCTATCCGATTCGGGAGTTAATAGTTATTTGTTTCTGAGAAAAAATTCGTGCATCGCAGATTCCTGCAGCTAGTACTCATTAACTACTTGCTACTTACCAGGTTTTTCCAAGATACAAATGTTGAAAGATCAGAATATGCAACCAGTCCTCGCAAACCCAACTGATGTACCCTGGTATGGTCATCCAGGAACATTTTGGGCTTGTGAAGATGTGAAAGTGTTTCTTTAGTTGAGTATCACTTCTCTGTAGTTTGTTTTCCTCATTGTAGCCTAGTGATTTCGATGATGAAGTTTTTCATTATTGTTTAATTATCGGTTCTATCGACGACTCTATTGAGGTCAAATATATATTTGTTGTCATGTCACTGCTTTCAATTTGCATTTCTTGTTTTTGTCGTTGAAAAATCATTTTTCTACCCGTGTGTACTTGTAGTGGAAGATTAGTAGAAAACAAGTTGAAACATGTAGAATATGATACACATTTAAAGGTTAAGATGGTCACTTTTACTCATAATTCTTTAAAAAAATCATTTTTCCATTTGTGTGTACTTGCAAAGGAAGATTAATAGAAAACAAGTTGAAACATTTGCAATAGGATACACATTTAAACAATAAGATGGTCACTTTTACACATTTAAACGTTAAAATGGTGGTCACTCTTTCATATTTCTTGCTTAATTAAATTAAGTATGGAGTAAACTGTAGAGTTACCCCTTATCAGATAAAAATGATGCACATGGAAGAAAGTGGGTGATGTTAACCATCTTGATGATAGATCGGCCTTATAAAGAAAGTCAAGAAAACAGAAAACTGATTTGTTGTTGGTTGCGGGTCCTGGTGAAGGTGGGGTTGGTCAAAATTCTCAATCAAACTTTGTTTGGTTATTTCTCATTTTCTTTTTTAGTTCTCCATGGAGGAGGTCAAAATCAAAAATCAAACAAACTTAGGTCTAATATTCATTTTGGAGTTGGGTCCATTGAGATTATTTGAAATTAGTAGGAACCGGGGGTTAGTAAGTAGCTCTAGTAAGTAGTAGTACCCAAACATAACCACCCCCTTCATTAGCTCTTTTGGAGTGAACACTTTATATAGAGCAACTGCAGTGGTGCGAGTATAACCAAAGATCAAAGAGGGAAAAAAAAAGACCAAAATTTGGGTTTAGTCTGTGCCGTGACACAGCGGTAGAAGACTAAATTTGGTGGGGCGGAACATATAAGTTCGCCTGGTGTGGGGCGTAAACTTTATCCCCGCCCGACTACAAAAAAGAAGAAGAAATGGGGCGTTGATATAATGTTCGCCCCACACCAGGCGAACATTATATCAACGCCTCAACAAAGAAAAAAAAACAAAGTGGGGCGTAAACTTTATCCCCGCTTGGTGTGGGGCGTAAACTTTATCTCCTTTGATGGGGGGCGTAAACTTTAAGTTCGGCTTTGGTTTTGAGGCGAACATTATATCAACGCTCGACTATATTTGGGTTTAGTCTTTGGTCCCCGACCAAATATAGTCTGGAATTTGGGTTTAGTCTCGGGATTTGGTCGATGGTCCGTCCCGCTAAATCCTGGTTCTTTTACCAAATAATGGGTTTAGTAAACCCACCAGCGCTTGCTCTTGAGCATCCACGGTGGGGAGACCAAACTAAAATTTTGGTCCAAAAACCAGACGCAGTGGAGAAGGACTAAAGATCAAAGACCAGACTAAAATTAAAAACCAGACCAAATATAGTCTTTAGTTTGGTTTTAGTCGGGCGTAACTTAAAGTTACGTCCGAACAGGCGTAATTTATAACTCCGCCTAACGATAAAAGACAAAAAAAAAATTGGGCGCAACTAAGAGTTACGCCTGATTGGGGCGTAACTCAAAGTTACGCTGAATAAAAAATTAATGGGGCGCAACTTAAGGTTGCACTTTTTGATTGCGCAACTTTAAGTTGCTTTCCCAATTTTACTCCTTCCCCGTAATGTTTGAACACCTACTAAACCCAAAATTTGGTCTTTTTTTTTTTGCTCTTTAGTCTTTGGTTTTGATCGCAACACTGCAGTTGCTCTTAGCCTATATACTATACGACGAGTACGAGTATATTTATGAGTGCTAGTAGGCTAGTCGTATTAATGGTTGAAAGTTTGTCACCATGTGAGTCTATCAGGGTTTTGTGTTTTGTATATCAGATCTTAGTTGTACTACTACTACCTCTAATAATGATATAAAGAATGTTTGTTGGAAACGTATTGCAACAAAGGCATGATGTGTATTTTATGTAAGTCAATACGTGAGCCAAAGTTGTTAGTGTACACCAGTTGATTGTTTACGTGTATATAGTTGTACACCTGTTTATTGTCAATGTGTACATAGTTGTACACCTTTTAAAATGTGTACATAATTGTACATCTGTGGATTGTTAATGTGTACATAGTTGTACCCATGGTGATTATTAATAATTTTTCTATTCAAGTTTAATTAAGCATAAAGTATCAGATTACGTTAATAGCAGCATTCAATAGTAACATGTAGCTGGAATTTCATAATTAGGGAACCAAGTGATGCTTTCAACTGTTAGGACATTTTAACTCATTTTTTGCGTACACATGGTTTCTTAGTTGTGTCTGAAGTTATGAACGGTGTTAGCTATACTTGGATTGGAATGAATTCATGTATTTGCCTTGTGGTACCTATACTTTCATTGAAACCCTTTGATTTTTTTTTTTTTTTTTTTTTTTTGAATTTTGATGATCAAAAAGGTACTAGCTCTGGTGAATTAAGGAGGATTTCTAGTGTTGCTTAGGAGAATTCTGTAGCACAGTTTAAGGCTAGGGAGTCTGGCAGTGGTGGAGAATGCAAGAAGGTTTAGAGGAAGTTTGCTGGAGACTTCTACTAAGGCAAGGTAAATTTTTGTACTGGCTCTACAAGGTGTATTTTATGTGTACCACATATTTTTGTACTGGCTCTACAAGGTGTATTTTCTTGTACACCAATTACATGCATTTACTTTTTTTCTTCGTTTTGTACTTCCTACACAAGGTGTATTTGATTGTACACCAGTTATACGAAGTGCAACACAAATGCCACTACTTCGTTATATTGCTTGATGTCTTGGTTATTCATTTGTCATTGTGGATTACATTGCTTGTCTAGGTATCTTCGTTTAGATACTAAGCGAAGAATTGGGCTTCCTTGCTACACAAAAATAATTTTTGAGTCACCGAACACATCTTAGTATTAGTTGATAAATCTATTTTCTACCCGTTCTACTATATTAAGCTATTACCGTAGAATATGTGACAGAATTCGTGTGCCTTCTACACTAATACATCAATCTCTATACATGTTAGTACTTTCATTGTCCACACTGTGCATTTTAGTTTCTAAATAATCCCTACTCGAATGTATACTTAACGGTACCTTTTTAGTCCCTTTTGTTATTACCTTTTCTCTGGCAATAGTTGCACACCTGAAATGAATTTTGTAATTCAACTTCAACAAAATAACCAGTCTGGACTGAAATGCATTTTATACTTGCACCTATTAAATTTCAGATGGACATGTGTTTGGCTCAGATTTTTATGGTTCTCTAATTGTTAAACTGACTGATATTTTTTCGTACATTATAGGTTGCTTGCTGGGAACTCCAAATGGATATCGGTTGGCAGGGGTAAGCAATCTAATGAATTGAGATGAATATCCACAATGGTCTCCCCAGAAGCTGTCATTTGATCCTAACCTCGATGAAGCTGCTCAAGGTTTGTTATTGGTGAGTTGAACTCAAATTGTGATGGCCCATTGTGACGAATATCACATGACATTCTAATCATGTACTTAAGCTTTGTATGTGTTAACAGCAAAATAAATGGCCACTTGAATTGGTTTAGCAAATCATGTATACCTGAATTAGTGTTCAACTGTTATTTAAGAGACATTGATTGTTTGTTGTCACAGAAATTACATGTGTACATATTGGTACACCTGTAATATAAGTGTACATTGTTGTACACATGTGACAGAAATAACATGTGTAGATAATAGCCCACTCTAGGACTCCTAATCAAATTTTAGTGAAAAATCTGTTTTCATTTCTCGGGTGTCGAATCAATGATGCTATGAGTCTCTGATTGATGGTTATGACAGAAATTACATGTGTACATATTAGTACACCTATAATATAAGTGTACATTGTTGTACACATGTGACAGAAATTATGTGGTGCACCATACAAGAACTATTTTCTTACTCACAGGATGTATGCACAGAAAGACCATAGAATGTCAGGATGTTTGTTTTAAGGAAAAGGAGGAAGATTTAAAATGTTGGCGTCCAAGGTAATGAAGAAGGAAACATACAAGAACAGGTCAGTCTTAGATAATGCTCTGAAGAATTATACTGTGTAAGACTAATGATCTTCTTAAATGCAATAATGGATGCTTTTCTGGTAGTGCATCGTTTGCAGAGTTTCCGATTTAGCTTGACATTGTCTCTTGGCATTCAGGTTACCATCATTCTATAAGTTTACATACTGGTGCACCTGTAATAAAAGTGTATAAAATGGTGCACCTGTAACAAGATGAGTGCAGGTGGATTTCACTGCCATTCTCATCCTAGAAACAAGGTTTTTTTAGGAACTGGGATGGTGGATTTCACTGTCATTCTTATCCTAGAAACAAGCATATTTTATTTTTCTTTGACCAAACCCAAAATAAACATACCTATCATTTTTACCAAGTTCTAAATAGAAAATATGCGTATCTTTGTGAAACAGATGAGTGCCTAGTTCTATAAGAGCTTGCAACTAGTATTATGAAGGTGCCTTTATGGTGAAATTTTTATAATGGGTTTGGGTATTGAATTTGTTTGTTTTGGGGACTAATCTGATTACCTTTATTTGTTATGAAGAGGGAAGAAATATTATAACTGGTTCAGTGGGCTCAGATGTAAGAACTCATTTGAAATAGATGCAAACACATCGAATTTTCCCATGATAACACTGGTAATTCATGCGAAGGTGGCAGCAGAGTTAGAGCTGCAGTTGTTTGTGGGGATGAATGTTAAATTATCAGGTGCATTTGAGACACTGGCAGAAGATTCCTACAATTGATGATTTCAGTATGCACAAGGATGAACCTTATTGGGATACACCGACTGGTGGATTCGCTTATGTAGATGAGGCTAAAGCTTAGTTTGGTATTGCTGCAGCTTTTATAAAAGCACTTTTCTACTGTGCGTTGTTGTGTTGTGCTGTGAGAAAAAAGCAGTTAGACGTTTGGTAAAATATTAATTAAAGTTAAAGCTGATTAAGAAAGCAATCAAAATGTGTTTGCTAAAATATCATATTGTTGTGGAAAATGACCAAAACAGACATATCTCTGAAAATAGTTTTATTCAATTTTATTGGGTTTAAAAATAATTAATTTTTTTACTATTAAATATAAATATATAAAAATATTAAATTTACTGGTTGTTACTAGTATATGATTGTTAAAAAAATTATTTTACTTAACCAATTGTTAATATATATATATATATATATGTATATATATTTTTTTTTCAAACAAAAAATAAAACTAAAATTAAGTAATTATTTAATATTTGTTTTTATTATTATTTTTGACAAATTAAATGAAATGGTATTACAAAATAATTTGAAAATAAAATATAATAATATTTTAAGAATAAAATATCAGAAATAAAAAATTGGTTGTATATATATTTAAGGGTAATTTTGTCATTTACAAAATAAAATAGGGACAAAAAGGATAAAACAAGCATTAAATTTGGCTGGGACCAAAGCTTATACTTTTGTAGCTTTTAAAAGCTCCTCCACCATGACTTTTAAAAATTGAGGAATTTGGGAAGTGCTTTGGATAAAAGCACTTTGATTTTTACCAAACACTAACTTCAAAATCTATTGACATATATAGGTTTTGAAAGTGCTTTTGAAAATAAAAAAGCATTACCAAACTCAGCCTAAGATTTTGCTTAGGTGGGCGATTTAAGTTGTGTGTAATGTACAAGCTGGTGTCTTTGGATTTTTTGAATTTTCGTAGATGTGTACCTGTTTGTACACTAATGTAAACTAAAATTTTAAAAAATAAGAATTATATAGTCATATGAGTACTCTTTTTGTAGCTTTCGGAAAGAGCTTTCTGAATATATAAAGTTTGCGAATTTTAGACAAATAGTTGGAAAGATAAATTGTTTTTTATATTAATTAAAATTCTGACATCATCATGCGTGAGAATTTTAATAGTTTGGACTAAACTATAAATGAAGGGTATATTTGTATTTTTACATAGTTTAAATAATTTTTGGACTAAATTGTACCTAGTTAACTCCCGATGGACTAATCTGTACTTTTTAACGCGTTTTTGGACTAAACCGTTTTTTTTCCCGAAAATAATTATCTTAAGCTTAGGTCCACTAGTTCGTACTACGTAGTAATTGTTATATAGTTGATCTATCTACCTACCAATATTTTTTTCTTTTTTTCTTTTTTTTTTTAAATAACGAGAATACATATTTGTGGGTGGAGACTTGGACAAATTTATATTTTGGTTTGTGCCTATTGGAAGAATTTCTGGCATTTGGTGTGGTTTTCATGATAGGTGGCGAGGACTAGGAACAAGTACAACAAGTGAAAAGAAAGAGATGAATATTTAGTTTTGAAAGATACTATAATTTTTGTGAACACGGAAATCACGTAAGCTTCCACGTGTTCACAAACAATCTCAACATTGACTGAATGCATGCATTGAGGTGTGAATATGATATAATGTGCTTGGGTAGATGTTCATTTATTGATTCCAAACCCTACGGGATTGTCATGATCTCCTCAACATCCAAAATGATAGATCTAAGACGTGAATATATAATTTAAGCTATATGAATGTTAAACGCAAAGGAGACGATGATTTACGTGGTTCAGCACTAAGGCCTACGTCCACGGATCTGGGGATATTCACTATAAAGCAATCGGTTATAAAAGTAATCACAAGATCTTTGGTGTTTGTCAACCTCATAGGTTGATTCTCATACTTACTTCTCACTATTCTCTCTCTTATTCCTTTGGTTCTACTCTCCATCCCCCTCTCTCTGTGGAAGGGATGTACATATATATAGCTAAACCGAGTGGGTCCACTGACAAGAGCCGTTGAGACCTTATCTTCTTGTGCTCTGTGCTTGGTCCGCGGACTTCCCTGTCACTCCGCGGCTTCTACCATACCCAAGTTCATTACGCTGATCCACCCTTGTTTCCTTCGTTGGTCGTCCGACACGTGCCCTCTGAGCAGCACTAAATGCGGGTGGTTGGGGCGGTCCAGTCTGCGTCAGGCGGTGTCAGTCCTTCCTTGTCACGTCTGTGTCGGTTGGACCATCCCCAGCCGTTGATTACATCTTACCTCGTCATGGGGTAAAGTAACTCTTTGGTGTTGCGCGGACTTGCCTACCTTGGGTGCTCCCTCATCTTCAACCGTTGGTCTTGACAGATGGCACGTCGTCTAGATGCCATGGATTCCCCTACGTGTCATCCCTCTTTATGACGTGGCCTCCACGTGGGTTCTGCTAGTACACGTGGCGAGGGAGATAAATAAGTGTACTTACAATTTGCCCCTCTTCTTGTGACTGGGCGCTAGCTTTAGTTGGAAGAAGAATCGTGTGGTGCGTTTTATCTCTCTCTTCATAACTTCTCCTAAAAAGGTGCTACTGCATTTATTGTGCACGTTTCCCCTATCCGGCCATAATCGCCCTTTGGGTAGTGGACGGTTTCTCTTGATCTTATAAAAGAGAAGAATGAGAGAATGTGAATTAAATTCACATTCTCTGTTTATTCTCTCGTTCTATTGTCGTCTTCATCTTCTTAACTTCCTTTGACACCATTATTGCTGCTCAAAGCTCGCCACTACTTCTTGTCGTTGTTGCCTTCATTATTCCGCTGCACTCTCTGCTTCCGTTGCCACCTTCGTTGCTGCTGCTGCTGCTTTATTCTTTGAGGTTCAGGTATGATTTTTTACTCCGTTTACTCGCCATGCCTAACCCTGTTGAGTTCTTGATTTTCTGATGATGCGTCAATGATGAATTTAATCTTATGCATATCGCCGCTGAGTCGAGTGTTTCATCGGCCGCACTTTGATTTTATTTTTCTTCTTTTGAGTTTGAACAGTAGTTTGAGAGTTTAAGTAATTGTAGATGAAATCTAGGGTTTTCTTCACGTTTGCTGCTGTTCTTGAGATTTTTTAGCTTTTCGATCTTCCTTGCCTCTGATTTGCACTTTTATTTGTGTTTGTGTCCGTAGATATGTCCGATCGTCCGCATGCTCCTTACCAAACTCCTCCGTCAAGTCCTCACAGATCTCCTCGGAGTGATCCCAATATCAGGGGTGGAGCTTCGCCTTCACTTACCCAGGGTAATCCTCGTCCTCTGGTCAGAGGCCTTCGCTTAAAAGAGGTGATCCGCCGCAGGGGTCTAGATATGCCGTGAATCGCCCTAGAGGCGGGTCTCCTAAGAAACAGCAGAATCCGCGCGCTGACCTTTTAGATGTGCAGCCTCTCCGCACCAAACCTCCTCCGCGGACTAATCCACTTGTGTCTAGTTCAAGTAAGTCAGCTAAGACTCAGCCTTCGAAGAGAAAGGCTGCGGAGATAGAATCTTCGGGAGATGCAGTTCCTCCTAAGAAGAAAGCAGCGGGTTCTGCGGAAGATACTACGGGAGATGCTTTCGAGGATGATTCTCGTCATATTTTAAATCCTTTATCTTTGGGTAATAAGAAGTTTACTTTTCAGACACATTGATCTTGAGGCCTTCAAATTGAAGCACGGTCTTGACATTTCCAAGTGCGTTTTTATGCCCCTGATAAAGATATAACTTATGAGATGGTTACCAATTATCAGTATGATGCCTTTCATTTGCTGACGACCGTGGGTGCTTTCGAGGCTGGTTTGATGTTGCCTTTGTATAAAGCCGGTGACGATTTCTACTACCGGGTTTTGTCTAGCCGCGACACTGCCAAGAAAAGTCATAATCGTGGGGTGCAACAGTTGACAGGAAACTATCTTCGCCATCTCCGAGAATGCTATCTTCGTAGCAAGGGGCAAACGATGATGACCTGCTATGCCCCTAAATTAGAAAAGGAGAAAGGGTGGTATACTCCTGAAAATTTCAATAAGTCCTTTGGCGATTACGTTAACAGGAATACTCGTAAACCGTGGTCTGTGAGTCTGCGAAACATTGCTCTGTTAAGGGGAAGTTCTCCTTTTGAGCGAGGTGAGTGATTCCAAGATGGCGAGGGTTCAGGTCTTGAAGGTCTTCCTATTCCCTACGATGAGAGAATTAAGCGTGATCATGATTATGAGTGGTGCGCCTTTGTTCTTGAAGTCGTTGGTCCGTGGGCCTATGGCTGGGTCCCGGACCCCATGGTTGGCACCCTCTTTGTGGCCGATCCTTATCGCGAAGCTTCTCCCGCTCGTTCGCCCATTACGCCCTTGGCGAGATGAGTTTTGTAGGTATGGATTTTTCTTATAATCGCGATGTTGATGATGCGGAAGACGAAGATATCTCTGATGCTAACCTTCTTCCGCAGGATACTAATGTTGCTAAGGTGTGTTGTTTGTTTTCTATGTATATATGCCCCTTCGTTTTCTTAAATAATGTTGATTATGCCAAGGAAAGGAGATGCCAATGGCTGTTTTATCATAATGTGTTGTAGGTGCGTAGAAATAAGAAGATCAATCCCAAGCAATCGTCGAATTCTCCCACCGAGGGTTCTACACACTTCGAGGATGTGAACAGTCCAGTGGATGGTGATGAGGATGTTTCCGATCGGGAAGAGCGAATTGAGACTTCTCCGCCTGTTCAATAAGTATATAATATTGCCGGTGGGAGCGTTGGTGGAGGTGATGGTGATCAGGCCACTGGTGGTGGTGGCGGTGATCCGGCTACTGGTGGCGGTGGTATTGATCAGGCCCCTGGTGATGGTGGTGGTGATCAGGCCATTGGTGGTGGTGGTGATGGTTAGGCCACTGGTGGTGGTGGTGATGGTCAGGCCACTGGTGGTGGTGGTGATGGTCAGGCCACTGGTGGTGGTGGTGATGATCTGTCTGAGGGGGCTACTAAGTCAAGTGGGGTTGTTGTTGATAAGGGTAAGGGAATTGCTCTTGGTAGTGGTGACAAGGATGGGGATGCTTATCGCGAGTTTTCCTTTGGTAAAGTTTTATCCGGGGAACAGTCTTTTGACATGGCCACAGTTATGGGGCTTGTCTCGGACTTCAATCTGCTTCCAGCTGGTGATGATTGGAATGTTCTTCAGGGTAGCTGCGGCGATGACCCAATGCGCGGATCTGATGCTTCGGTTTTGGCAGTGCATCCTGAGAGTTTTGTTATTACCTCCTCCACTGCTGGTGGGGCTTTGGTGCAAAGTAATGCTGGTGCTTCACTTGGTGGGAAGTCCTTAGACTCTCTCTCAGATGATTTCTCGCGGTCCTTGGTCGCGGATGGTGATGATGCTGTTTTGGAGTGGCTGAAAAAGAAAGACTTGCTTGTCGTGCCTCATCCTGCCCCTGTGATCGAAGGGGAAAAGAGTTCGGACTCTTTTACTCGCAGGCATATGGAGCTAACCCCTGAGGAGGTGGTAGATCGAGGGTGGGGTAAGAATCTTGTGGCCCGCGGGGTTGATCTCGTAGTGGATCCTCCTTCCACGGTTGCTGGCATGATGGCCATTGCTGATGGGTATCAGTACAGTTATCCCCAGCAGCGGTTATTGGAGGTTTGTCCTGCTCTTTCTACCCCTGATATTGCTTAAATGTGTTGTGAACTAATTTTTCTCTTTGATTGATAGATGATGAGGAGTGAGTATTGTAACCATCATCTTTACCGGCTCTTCAAGGCTAAGTCTCTCAAGCTAGAAGGGAAACTCCGGCATTGTGAAGAGACGCTTGCGAGCGTTGAAGCCGCGGTCTCTGCTAAAGATGAGGAAATAGCAGAGCTGAAGGGTCTACTTAAGTTTAAGGAGCAGCAGGGCGCGGAAGAGGCAAAGCTGCGTTCAGAGCTAGCTTCGGTTAAGAGCAAGTTAGAGGTGGCTGAGAAGAATTCCTCATCTATTTCAGGTCTGTATCTCCTCTTCTTCGATTATTGGATGTTCCTTATATGTTCTTAGTCATCTTTTCTTCCCTCCTCCCGCTGTACTATCTTTAGTGGGTGGAATTCCTGAGTTGTTATGGCTTCGGGGTGAGAGAATTCGTTAGAAAGGTCGTATCACTGAGTTGGTTGAAAAACTCAAGAGTGAATCAGCGAAATGGAATGCTCGCGCGGATGTCCATAATGCTATGGCCGAAGAATGGCGTAAGAAAAAGCTTGTTTTGGTAGATCTGCAAAATCAAAACAACCATGACCGTCATTTATTCAACGGGGCTTTACTATGGACGCGGGATAACCTTGAGAAAGCCCACGGCCAGATTTCCACTTTAGAGGCTAAGCTTAATGTCATGGAAGAAGAATTGCGGCAAGCGCGTTCTTCTCATCCCTCAGATGTGCGGGCTTATATGCAACGTCTTGCTAAGGAGAGAGATGACGCTAGGGCGGAATCTGGCGCTCTTAGTAGCGCCTTATCCGCATCTCGAGCTGACGTGGCCCGTCAGGTTGAGTATGAGAAAAACTTGGAAGTGACTATGTATCGTCTTAACAAGGGGTTGGAATCGAAGAATGATGAGGTTAACCGATATCGTCATTCGGACTCGATGCTTCGAGATGACCTAAGCGCGAGTCAGTATTCTCATAACCTTCTGCAGGTAGATTATGATAGGTTATCAAATGAATATGATTATGCCGCAGAAGCAAGGGATTCCGCGGTTGAACATTGTGAAGGTATACGTTTTTGTCATCGAGTGTGCTTTGTATTGTATTTGTTATAGCTCATTGTCTTCCCTCTAATGTCATGAGCTCCAAGGATGACTTAAACCATGCAGATGGCAAGTTTCAAGCTCGAAGCTAAGGTAGTTCAACTGGAGGGCCAAATTAATTACCATCATGGTCTAGCCTTGTCCCAGGAGGAGGCGCTGAAGCAAGCCAATCTGAGGGTAGATCAGCTTTCCGCTTCCCTAATCCAGGCTGAGATGAAGAGTGTGGCTATAGGCTTCGTGGCTCGTAAGCAGCTGGAAGAAGAGATTAATAGGACTCTTGGTGAGATTGAGTTGGACCTCAAGAAAAGTCATGGGCTAACCAAGAATTATACTCGTCGTCCCGTGCCCCCGCTCCCTTCAGGTTCCTCTGGCCCTTCCTCTGGTGGTAGTGTTCCTTCATCGTTGAAGGATAAACCCGCGGATAATGCTCCTTCTCAGTAGATCATAGCTATTATGCTAGGGATTGATCTCAGTTGCTTATCCTTTTTGGCGTTCTTGCCGTTTTTCTTGCTAGGCTTGTAATCAACTTCCGTGTACTAGATCAAACTTTAGCATTTAAATCTGAATTTGAATTTTGTTGAATTCGCATCTGTTGGTTTTATAATGATTAATTCTGTAGTATTCGTAGTCCAAGGATGTTGATCCTTTGAATTTTGAGAAAGTGTATTGTTCGTGCAATTCCGTAGGTTGATGTCCCCGGAATTGTCTTGTGACCTTGCACCCAGTCCAGCTAATTCCTTGGCCAGAGGATTTCTGAACGGTGGGGGTCTGGCCTGTGTTCAAGGATATATCCCATTGAGCACGCGGCTTATAATATTGCTCAGGTATCTCGTTCTGTGGGAAGTCACCCCCTGGTCGTACACTTATAGACACTTATGGGGGAGTTCCGAGAGATTGCATGTGTATGCTTTGTGCGGGATATTCCCCAATATATTGCAGTGGGTATGATCCACGCTTTGTGCGGGACCTTCCTCTTATTAAAGCATAATGTCAGTTCTTAATAATAGTAATTGCATAATAATTTACGTGGTTCATCCCTAAGGCCTACGTCCACGGGGTAATGATAGTGTCGATATTTTATTAAGATGGGTATGTAAGTAGTATATACATTCATATTTCGTTCCTTGGTTGATATTCCTATGTACAGATGGGTATGTAAGTAGTATATACATATGTCTCCTATGGTATAGGTTGTGGGTTTTGAATAAATTGAAATGCGTGTGGGTAATGAATAGAATATGACACTTGAAGACGAAAGTTTGGATTGATTGAAAAGTTAAGGTGCGTTACTCCTTCATCAGAGATAGAAACATGTGGACTTGTAAGCCAATTTTCTTCTTCTGAGATGTATACGCGGTGGCAGGATTACGGGTAGTATGTCTTGAGATATTTGGCGTTCCACGGATGCATGAGGATTTCCCCTTTCAAATTACGCAGATAGTAAGAGCCATTTCCTGCGATGTCCTGTATTACGTAGGGTCCCCAAGTTGGTGCCAATTTTCCATACTTCTTTTCTCGCTGGTATTGGGGAATGGTCCTTAACACATACTTTGCCTTCTACAAAATTCTAAGTTTCACTTTTTGTTATATTCTAGGCTAGCACTGCCATTTTGGTAGTTTTCCATTCTTTGCAGAGCCGCTTCTCTCCTTTCTTCGAGATCGTCAATCTTTTCCAACATTATATCCGTGGTGAGGTTCTTCTCCCATGCTTCTGTTTTTGTTGTTGGTAGTAGAATTTCCGTAGGGATCACTGCTTCTGCTCCATATGTGAGTAAAAACGGAGATTCTCATTGGCGATCTTCGGGTTGTCCTGTATGCCCACAGAACGTTATGTAACTGCTCACACCACCGCCCCTTGTACTCGTCTAGTTGTTTTTTAAGGATAAGTGCCAAAGTTTTACACTACGGGAAAAATCATCATTGACGACACTAGGTAAGAGTTGTAGTACCCCTACCACAACTCCATTTCATGCATTGTGGAACGGGGGTATTGTATAAAGTCGAAGCTTTTCTACAATGGTTGACAAGTGTTGTAAAGTGTGATGTGATTCATGGTTCGACAATATTTTGACAAAGTTGTAATTCTCTTTCGATTTTTTTTTGATAACCTAACACAACCCTTGCTTATGTTGTAGGACTATTTTACACAACAAAGGATGCGTATCGTAGAAATATGTAACACAACACTTGTATAAGTTGAAGGACTATCTTAGACAACCTAAGATGTGTATTGTAGAAATATGTAACAACTCTTATTACTATTATGAATAAGATTTGCACGACACTTGTTAGAGTTGCAGAACTATGTTGGACAACACAGTTATGTCGTAAGGACATTCTTTCACAACCACTGGTTTGCGCAGTTGAAATATGGAACACAACTCTTATTAGAAGTTGTGTGCATAAAATATTTTTGAAAAAAAAATTATAGCTGAAACCGAATTGCCGAAAGTATTTCACATTCATAATTTCATATTAACCTGCCAGTGTAACACATTAACATTCATTCAAGTTAACCTGCCACTGTTAAACTCACACATTCAAAAAATGGTAATTATATAGATGTTTGGTACCAAACGTTAAGTTTCCTGAACACACTCCAAAGTAATGACAGTCAAGTCAGAAACTGTAAAGGTTTTAAAGAGTCGGTTATCAGTGTTTTTTTGTTTGCTGGCCCTCTCTTCCTTGGTGCTACTGCAGCTGGTTTTGTTGGCGATGGCTTTCTCGTCGCCTTCTTCTTTCCACCTTTTAGCGCTCGAAGGTGGCTCAAACTCATCATCTGATCCTTTCTCCTCTGGAATAGTGTTCATCTGCTCATCGTCATTACTAATCACATAGTAGTCTTTTTCTGGGCTGCTGCAAAGGCTCGTTTGGGTACCACATCCTTCTCAGTTTCTACATAAATGGGAACGAAACAGATGAAATTAATTACGACGGCTCAAAAGAAAAATGGGATTCAAAACATTAAGAATTTGGACACAGCAACTCCATTAAAGTTCAAATAGCTAAATGAAACAGGGAGTAGAAATAACTGAAAAACAAATGAAGACACAGATTTGATAAATGTCTCTTTCAGGTGTATACATTTCATATCTAAATGGATCATATAGATCTTTGTTACAACATAGGTTCAACAATGCCATTCGTCTGGACAAGGATATAAGAATCATATGAGAATTTATCAATAGGATTTCACCGATATATTTATCTGAACGTTGTATCGTATGATGTAAACACAACCAAGTTATACTAATCCAATCCCAGTTTAGTGCTAGGTGTTGAAGATATGAATCAGCAGCTGATTCTATAGAAAATATAGCTTCCAAAATTACGAATTACTAAGACCATCTAGCAAGAAACTATCTAGGAAACGTACCTACGAAACAAGGCTACAATTTAATTGCTCGACATACACTACAAGGCTGTGATTAGATTACCTTTATCCGGAGAAGAATCGAGGTTAGATGCATCAAGACGCTACGTAAGTGAGGGTACTTCATCCTCTTCATCACTAACCTTCCAGCAGGGAAGCGATTATACGAGACCCACCGGTGATCACCACAACAAAACCCAAAATTTCATCACTCCATCCCAATATGTATCCTGTGACAATCTCCAGAACTCTGCCTCTGCTTCATCAACCTTTATGACATGATACGTGTCAAGTGGATCAAGGGAAAGAAGCTTGTCTCTCATCTCTGTGGCTGGCTCATCGTTTTCTGAATATTTAGCAGTAGTTCCTCTGATCCCGCAAACAACTAATTTAACAGTTCATTAGCTAACACTATTAGGAATTTAATATAAGAACATAATATACTTTACAACATGGATAAACTCCATGCCCACATAGTGAAAAGAACGACCAAATCACTCTAATCGCTGACCTTAAACTCAACACTATTGACCGAGAAAAATATACTACCTATACAAGCTACAAATGTACATCGAAAAAATTATAAGCGATCCCTAAGGAGAGAAACAAAAAAAGAGAAAATCTAAATTAATAAAAATTCAATTTTATCATCTCAGTGGACCTCTACATGGATAGAGACGCAAGAGTTTATTTCTTTAGGAACTAGAAAACGGCGTCAAAAGGGAACTTGTCGGCATGGACACATGACAAGGACGAGGCTACCAAAAAAGAATAAGTATGACCAAATTCTTATATACTTTTTATTCCTGCTCATAGGAAAGTTAAAGAAAACTCTATATTTTTGGAGCTACTGCTAAAAAGATAACCAGCAAAAACTGATTTACAACTCCAAATGAACATGTTCCGACCACATGCTCTGCTATGTAACTAATATTCTGCAAAGTAAAATCAAAACATTTCAGTGACACTAACTTCAGCACCACATAATCAAGCCAAGCACTAACAATTTATTTCAGTCCTCACCTGCCTCAATTGGCCATTTCGACCACCAACTGTAGTTGCTATTACATGCCCTGCTTCGGCACCAACACTATCAATTACTTCTAGTTCACTATCCCCGCAAACGATAAGTTAAAAGCCATTACATTTCGGACAAAACACAAAGAACCACCCTATGCTTACATGTACATAGCTGAAGGAAAAGCAAACTCATCATAAATACCACCACCGTTGCAAACTATCACTTGCTGCATGTAGACTATCATCCATAAAGAAATTCCAACAACTTACACATAGTCTTATCCCTTATTTTCCATCTAGAATAAAGATATCTACCAAAAAAACATAAAAATACTTACTTTATCGTCATCCTCTTCCAATGTCTTATCCCTTATATTCATATCAAGCATATCTCTTCCAAGCCAGTCAACAGAACTCGAGGAGCTCTTGAAGCTGGTAGTTGTCCTGCAATGAAGCTGGGGCATTTGCAGCTGCAGTTCAGCTCACCACCATTGCAAAATCTTCTTCTAGCAATATAGAGCCGCCGACACCTTAAGACTGAATGTCCTCATTTCCCAGTCCAAGATTAGGACAATCTCCTGCCAAAAAACAAGGAGACAATCAACATCAAATTCAAATTGCAGATGATAACAATAAAAATTCAAAATGAAAATAAAAAACTAGACACAAGTATTCAGTCAGTCATATATAATTTGAACTTGTAAGAAAACCATAATTCTAAATCATCCAAACAAATTCTACAAAAAACAATATATTCTAACTTACATGTATTCCATTAGATTCCCCTGTGAATCAACAACAGCTAAATACTAATAAATCTTCCATTGAAGCTCTCTTTTCTTTCTCTTCTCCAATCAACAAAACAGTCTCGTCTTCTTAGTTTTTTCCTGCCTCAGGTTCAAGCTTCAAACTTCAAGACCCAAAATCTTCACACCTTCTTCAGTAGCATCACAAAGCCATGAATTCTTACCACTATAACTGATTTGAATCACACAAAACCCTTTAAACATCTCTCTCGTTCATCAAGATATTCACCTCTTCCATCAACATATTCATTTACGGCTCATTCTTCAATTAACCCATCTATTCATGCCTCTTCTTGTCGCTTGTCTCGGTCTCAAACTCGAAATCACCACTCTCATCTCAAAACCATGATAATCACCATGCCTTTGCTAAGCTCGATTTTATCTCGGATTTAATAGAACTTACCCCTAAATCTGAACCAATTATTTTCTTCTGTTCATCTCCAATAAAGTTTTTCAACAGATTCCAAAAATTGAACCTAATTAACCCTTGATTAGATTTGATGCAAAGATAACCTTCACCGATTTTTGAAAACCTAATTTTTCATCAATCTACTGAAACCCTATATCTACAAAATCAGCAGCTTCTTTGAGAATCAAAAACATCATCAATAGCATATTTAGGGATTTTGTATAGAGATATAATCGATCTACTAGTTTTTGCACAGAGAGGGTGAAAGAGAAAAAGAGATGAAGAAGAGGGATTGAGAGAATTAGAGTTTAGGGTTTCCTTCTGAGTGAAGGAGTCGGAGAAAATTAGAGATAGATGAGAATTAAGATGGGTCGATTCAATCAAGAAATGGAGATGAAGAAGAGGGATTGAGAGAAGAGCAAATGGTGGTGATGGAGCGCCGGCGGGTTTTTTCGGAGGAGAGGAGAGGTGTTTTTTCGGAGGAGAGGAAGAAAGAAAGAGAGAACCAGATTGGAATTAGAGTTCGAGTGGTTGAGGGATACAACCAAGAATGAAAATGGAAAAGATCGACGGACCACATTTCGTTTGATCCCCTCATACGGATCAAGAAAAAGATCTTGACGGTTGATATTGTATTTGGGGTGCTCATACGGATTGAGAAGCAAATGTGTTTCTTTTTGTGCTAATACGAACTCATGTATCCGGTTTTGTTATCAACATTCGACACGAAAAAAAAATCAAAAAAAAATATTAATAAATTTAGGACATTGTTGTCGACATTCTGATATAAAAAAAACTCTAAAAAATGTATAAGAATGAATCGGGAGAATGAAAAATGAAGGTGATCAAGGATTGAGAAGCATGTGTGTTTCTCTTTGTGCTAATACAAACTCATGTATTCGGTTTTAGTATCAACCTTCGACATGAAAAAAAATCCAAAAAAAATATTAATAAATTTATGACATTGTTGTCGACATTATGATATAAAAAAAAATCCAAAAAATGTATAAGAATGAATTGGGAAAATGAAAAATGAAGGTGATTAAGGATAGTAAAACAAACATCACTGCATTTAAAGCTCTATTGAAAATTTTGGTGAGACGAGGAGGTGATTGAGAAGAATATGAACTTTCTAGCTTCAAATGAGATCAACGGCATACAAACCATGAACCCTCAGTGTCCGAAGTGGACTCCAAATTTAGCAGGATATATCATAGAAACTCGTAAAGATTGAGCTCATGTGTCACTTCTAGCTTTAAATGTGGTTCAACTACATACCAACCATGAACCCTCGGTGTCCGAAGTGGTTCTAACTCAAAATTTAGCAGGATATATCATAGAAACTCATAAAGATGGAGCTCATGTGTCACTTCTAGCTTTAAATGTGGTTCAACGACATACAAACCATGAACCCTCAGCGTCTGAAGTGGTTCCAACTCCAAATTTAATCGGAAAATTCGAAAGAATGATGAATACATCGATTCATATGTAAGATTCAATCGGAATATTCCATGAAACCTTGAACACATCCCTTTTTGGAAACTTTGAGACTTAACTATAAGTTGGTTCGAGCTCGAAGATTCATTTGGATTATTCCCCGAAACATTAAACAAAACCCTAATGATGAGTGGACTACTATAAGTCGGAAACTTCGTAAGAACGATGAATCCATCCATTTACGGGTAAGATTCATTTGGAGTATTCGAGATCAAAACCCTCAAACATTAAACAAACCCTATTATGGCATATTATATGTATATCATACCTATGAACCAAGAAGCTCAAGAGAGATCGAAACCTAGCCGTGAGTGGACTACTATAAGTCGGAAACTTCGTAAGAACGATGAATTTATCCATTTACAGGTAAGATTCCTATGGAATATTCTACGAAACCTCAAACAAACCTATTTTTGCATATTCTATGCATACCAGGCTCAGATATCGAAACCTGGCCGCGAGTTGACTACTATAAGTCAGAAACTTGGTAAGAACGAAGAAACCATCCATTTACGGTAAGATTCCTTCGGAAATATTTCTACTAAACCTTTAAAAAAACATATTTACGCATATTATATGCATACAGCAACCGTATATTCTATAAACATTAAACAAACCTTATTTTTGCATAATGGCTACCATGCTCCGAGTGACTCTGGAGATCGAAACTATCCGGCCGTGTAAGTTATGGAATATTCTACGAAACTCAAAAAAACCTAAGTCGTATGAAACTTGGTAAGAATGACGAAGATCCATCCATTTACGCATAGGTCGCAAGATTCCTTAGAGATATTCTACGAAACCTTAAACAAACCCTATTTATGCATATTGTATGCATACCAGGCTCCGAGATCGAAACATGGCCGCGAGTTGACTACTCTAAGTCAGAAACTTGGTAAGAATGACGAATCCATCCATTTACAAGTAAGATTCCTTCGAGATATTATACGAAACCTAAAAAACCCCTATTTACGCATATATTGTATGCGTACCAGGATCCGAGATCAAGCCTGGCCGCGAGTTGACTACTCTAAGTCAGAAACTTGGTAAGAACGACGAATCCATCCATTTACAGGTAAGATTCCTTCGAGATATTCTACGAAACCTTAAACAAACCCTATTTCGCATATTATATGCGTAGCAGGATCCAAGATCGAAACCCGGCCGCGAGTTGACTACACTAAGTCGAGGAAACTTGGTAAGAATGATGAATCCATCCATTTACAAGGTAAGATTCCTTAGAGATATTCTGAAACCTTAAACAAACCCTATTTATGCATATATGTATGCATACCAAAGCTCCGAGATCGAAAACGACCGTGAGTTGACAACTCTAAGTCGAAACTTGGTAAGAACGACGAATTCATCCATTTACGTGTAAGATTCCTTCGAGATATTCTACGAAACCTTAAACAAACCCTATTTCGCATATTGTCGTACTCAGATCCGAGATCGAAACCCGGCCGCGAGTTGATTACTCTAAGTCGAAACTTGGTAAGAATGACGAATCCATCCATTTACGGTAAGATTCCTTAGAGATATTCTACGAAACCTTAAACAAACCCTATTTATGCATATTATATGCATACCAGGATCCGAGATCGAAACCTGGCCACGAGTTGACTACTCTAAGACAGAAACTTGGTAAGAATGATGAATCCATCCATTTACAGGTAAGATTCCTTCGAGATATTCTACGAAACCTCAAACAAACCTATTTTTGCATATTGTATGCATACCAGGCTCAGATATCGAAACCTGGCCGCGAGTTGACTACTATAAGTCAGAAACTTGGTAAGAACGAAGAAACCATCCATTTGGTAAGATTCCTTTAGAGATATTCTACGAAACCTTAAACAAACACTATTTCGCATAAATATATGCATACCGAGCTCCGAGATCGAAACATGGCCGTGAGTTGACTACTCTAAGTCGAAACTTGGTAAGAACGAAGAATTCATCCATTTACAGTAAGATTCCTTCGAGATATTCTACGAAAACCTTAAACAAACCCTATTTCGCATATTGTATGCGTACCAGGATCCAAGATCTAAACGAACTTGGTAAGAACGGCCACGAGTTGACTACTCTAAGTCAGATCAGATCGAAACTTGATAAGAATGAAGAATCCATCCATTTACGGTAAGATTCCTTAGAGATATTCTACGAAACCTTAAACAAACCCTATTTATGCATATTCTACATGCATACAATGCTCCGAGATCGAAAGCCGACCGTGAGTTGACAACTCTAAGTCGAAACTTGGTAAGAACGACGAATTCATCCATTTACAAAAAGATTCCTTCGAGATATATATGAAACCTTAAACAAACCTTAAACAAACCTTATTTATGCATATTCTATGCATACCATGGTCCGAGATCGAATCCTGGCCGCGAGTTGATTACTCTAAGTCAGAAACTTGGTAAGAACGACGAATCCATCCATTTACGGGTAAGAAATATACCAGAAATTGATAAAAAATATATCAGAATTGAACATCCCAGGTTCGAACATTACCATAGTTAAAATGACCATATTACCCTTACTAGAAATAAAGGTAATAAATATTACGGAGATTGTGAAAATTACTAAACTATCCTTATCTGAAATAAGTAAAGTAAATATTACAGATAGTGAAAATGATCATATTACCCTTCATGGAAATTTGTGCAATAAATATTATGGAGATTGTGAAAGTGACCGACTACCTTTATCGAAAAAAAAAGTAAAGTAAATAATACCGCTTGTGAAAATGACCATATTACCCTTCTTGGAAATTAATGCAATAAATATTATGAAGACTATGAAAATGATCAGACCACGCTTATCGGAAAATAAGTAAACTAAATATTATAAATTATTAAAATCACCATATTACCCTTACTAGAAATAAAGGTAATAAATATTATGGAGACTGTGAAAATTACTGTAGTACCCTTATAAAGTGAGTAAAGTAAATATTAGAAATAGTGAAAAATGTATGTAATTATTTACAGAGAAGGCGTGTATGTGATTGTTTACAGAGAAGGCTTCGTAATCTGCATTTGCGGCTTAGTCACCGAGTATTATTTTTGAGCATTACATTTTGTTTTACAACTCTTATGAAGGGTTGTCATAAAGTTAGTGTATTAAAGAACCACAAACTCGACAGAACATGTAATAGTGTAGGTATGGTTAGTGGTGTAGACTTCCATACAGGAGGTTGAGGATCAAATCCCCCATCCTCATTTCTTCTAATGTTCTATATTTTTACTTCAAAGAACACTTATAAGTGTTGTTATACATTTTTATTAAAAAAAGAAAAAAAAAGCCAAAACTTGTGAACGGTAAGGATGGTTCATGAGCTAGATGTCCATGCAGTAGATTCATGTTCAAATCTCCCCTATAACCTCATTTTTCCAACATTATATATTATAACAACACTTATAAGTGTTGTTGTAGGTTTTATTAAAAAAAAAAAAAAAAACCGAAACTTGTGGAAGAAGGGTGGTTGATGAGCTAGACTTCCATGCAATAGGTTCATGTTCGAATCTCCCCTCTAACATTTTTTTCATTATCATATTTTTGTGTTCTTCAACAACACTTGTTTAATTGTGATAGGCTAAGTCACTACATATATGGAACAAAGTTGTTATAGCTAAATGTCGTCAATTGTTTTTGCTTAAGGAGTTGTCATTTGTTTTCTTAGCGCAACCCCTTGTTTCCTAAGGGTTGGCAAAGTGATGATATACGACAACTCTTCCTTTGAAACCAGCTTGTAAAACATAGGACTTTCTACGATGTTTAGAAAAGTGTTGTAAATCTCCGATTGTAGATGTATATTTTTCCAGTTGTAGATGTATATTTGTTTGTGGCTTCTGCTTGTCCATTGCTCTGTGGGTATATGGGAGTGGATTTGTTTTTTCGAATTTTGAAGGTGTCGAACAGCAAGTCGATATTCTTTCCTTGTAGATGTTTACCATTTTCCGAAACTATTTATAGAAAGGATGCCAAGCACTTTGCAAATGATATTTTGAAAAATGAAAGTAAAGACGTCGAATCACGCAATTCTTGCCGGTCTTGTGGCTTCCACCCACTTGCTGAAATAATGTTGTTGCCACTATTAGGAATCTTCTTTTCCGGTTCGATCGAGTGGGCCTACTATGTGACCCCCATTTTCCAAAGGGGCCCTTGTTTGTCCCACGGAGAATTCAACTTTGTGTTTGGGCGTGGATTCGTTTGCCAAATCTTTAGCATTCTTCGCACCTTTGCGTCATTAGGACGCATCTCAATCATGGTTGACGATAGTAGCCTGCGTCTTTGCCTTATCACCCAAGGGACCTCATTCATTGTGATTCCCAGCGTCTCCTCTATGGATGTCTTTCAAGATTACATGTCCCCTCCGTCCCGGGACGGGGCCGGCGACGAAGTAGCGAGGAATGATTTTTTGTATAAGGTTCGAGTCTCTTAGCTGCGTACATCCCTGCTCTGGATTGTATTTTCCTAGCATGTTTGGTGTCTGGGGGAGCTTCCTTTCTAGGAAAAGAATGGATTTCGACTCTCAATCTTCTTCTGTTTGTAATCGTTCGTCCTCATCGTGTCGCGTGATGTCATCGTTACGAAGTCGTCGAATATGTGCTCTCCGACATCATCATCAGAGATATCTTCCTCCTTGGACTTGCGTTGGTTAGCCGCGCATGTTTCTTGGGGCTTGACGGATGGTTCGTACACTCTTGTTATCTTGATTGCTTTGACATCCTTGTTTTTGAGCATGGATGATATATATGCCAAGGCATCGGCGTGCCTGAGTTCCTTCCTACGCAGATGTCGGAACTTGATTTTTGGTATTTGGGAAACCAACGTTTGCACCAGAGCCATGTATGCCATCAGTGTCTCGTCATACACATTGTATTCGTAGCCTATTTGTCGTATGATTAGTTGTGAATCACTTGTCAACCGCACTTCTTGTATCCCTAATTCAATTATCAAGCGGAGAGCATGGACCACTCCTTCGTATTCTCAATTTATTTGTATGGCCCTTCGAATTCCAATCGAATGCGTGCACGATCCTGTCCCCGTGGGGTGGTGATGGCGTGCCTATCCCCGCGCCTTCTATTTTTAGAAGTAGTCTACAGACCTCCCATTATCGTGGGTTTTAGGTTTAAGAATATTATTTGGCTCCTTTTGTGTTTCTATTTCCGGGGCACCAAAACCCATCCTTGTATGCGCACCTCTTCTTCGTTGTCCAAAAGGTAGGTGTGCTAGAAAATCTCCAAAACTTTTGCGATTTAAAGTGTTGAAGCTCATAGTGGATATTGAATTGGTCAAGTACGTGCTCCATTTTGCTATCGTCCCTACCTTTCTGCCCCCTTTGAGAATGGCTTCTAAAGGTGCTCGGCATGGGATACGATATGTCATGCGTTAAGAAATACGTTCTCGGCTTTAGGGTAGACCATACGATGGCTAAGATGAGTTGTTCGATTCTTGTATAATTTCTTTAACGGAATTGATCTTCTTGTGACATAGTAGATCGGCTGCTCTTCTTTGTGTGGGTCTTGACAAGTACCGCGCTTACCGCATCGTACATTGCTGCAATGTATAGTGCCAAAACGTCGAAGTCTGGTTTACGAAGGATAGGGATCTCTGCCGAGTCTTTGTTGATGCCTAGGAAAGCTTCTTCGCATTCTGCATTCCACTCAAATTTTGTTCCCTTCTTTAGTATGTTGAAAAAGGGTTTGCACCTGTCCGAGGATCTTGAGATGAATCTTCCCAGGGCTGCTAGGGATCCATTGAGCTTTTGTACCTCTTTTAGGTTCTTTGGAGATGGCATGTCTACTATGGCTCGAATTTTTTACGGATCTACTTCCAATGCCCCTTTTGTCACCAGTACCCAAAAGGAATTTTCCGGATGTTACTCCGAAGGTGCACTTCTCGGGTTTACCTTCATGTTGTGTTCTCTCATAGCTTCGAAGATGTCCCTCGGGTCTTGGTGGTGGTTTTGCCTCATCAGCTTTTACGAGCATATCATCAGAACCTCAAGTTTACGCAATCCGTGGTTTGAAAATAGCATCGGCCATCCTTTGGTATGTTGCTCCCGCATTCAGTCCGAAAGGAATCCTCACGTAACAATAGAGCCGTGGGGTGTGTAAACGGTTGTATGTTGCTGATCTTCTTCTGCTAAAAATAGTTGGTTGTACCGGGTATCGTCCATGAATGATAATAACCCATTGTCCTTCTCTTTGCGTCAACTGGTTGATAATCTTTAGGTAGTGGATAGCTATCCTTGCACGCTTTGTTCAAGTTGGTGAAGTTGATGCGGTTGACCCACCACTCTTCTTTGGTACTATTACCATGTTAGAGATCCAAGTAGGATATTTGACTTCTTTTATGAAACCCGGCCTCCATGACTTTAACGGCTCCGTTTCCTCTTGCTTTGTGATACTCCGTAGCCACCTTTCATTATCTTTTGTCTTGGGGATGCTCTGGGTTTAATGCAACTCATGTTGTAGCGTCTTGGTCTATTCGGGCATATCAGAATGGTTCCATGCCGAAGACATCCGCGTATTCCTTTAGTAGTTTCACTAGTGAGGTTTCGCGTTCTCCGTCCATTAGAGTTCCTATCTTGATCTTTTTTGGATTATAACAAAGTCCCTATGTTAACTTCCTTCACCGCTTCCAGGACGTAAACGTGGGTTTCGGCTCCTAAGTGGGATTTTCTTTAATTGCTATTTGGTGGGCTCATTTCCAGTTTGTTTGCGAGAGCATCTGGATTTAACTTGATTGACGTTGATGTTTCCATGGTTCCCCACGAATTCCCCTTGGACAAGCTTTCTGAAGATCTCTTCAGTATTCATCGATGGCTTTGTCTTTGGATCTTTGCCTTGTTATTTTATGGGTTCTCATTTTCTCATCTTCCTCATTGTTGAGTTGTATTTGCATCGCATGGCATTTCTTCACTAGGCTTGATCACCCTTGATCTCCATCACTCCCGGGGGAGTAGGAAACCTAAGTCTTGATGGTAGGTGCGACTCCTTAAGCTTGTGGACCCATCTTCGCCCAATAATGGCATTGTAGGGAAGGCGTGTCCACTACCAACTGGCAGTGTTAATTTTCATGGGGCTACCTGCGTCCACACCACAAGATAATATCCCAGAGGCTTTGTAGCCGTACCATTGAACCCATAGATGGTATAATGCGAGGAATTAGACTTTTTCGTCGTTAAGCTCCCTACGTTTGAAGGTATCGTAAAATAGAACATTTACGGAGCTCCCTCCATCGATGAGGATTTTCTTTATGTTGCATCCTGGGTGGCAAGAGTGAGGATCAAGGATCATTGTGATCTTCCACCTATCATTGTCAATATCCTCGGCCTCTGAAGGTTAGAGATGCGTTCATCCATTCCTCGTGATCTTCCACTTCCTTTCGTCTAAAGTTTGTAAAGCTCACGGTAGTCTTCAAATTGTTTTCTCGATCGTTTTCCCTATTTTGTGCGGTTAGGGTTGGTTCTTTGCTTTACGGCGAGGATATAGTATTCAATGCGATTACCCTCGGGTAATTGGACTGCTATTTGCGTTTGGCAGCTCGTCCTCGTCCCAACCTTCTCTACATATTTATTTAGCTCCCTGCATCTATGTCGACTTTTGTCTTTGCTATCTTGAGATTTTGCATTTCTACATTTGTGTGCCGTAGAAACGCGTGGAAATCACGGTACTCTTTGTATTCTGCAGAGGCTGTTGGTTGTTTCCCCCCTTAGACCGGGGCCAGTCTAATTCTTGCGATCATGATCTCCTTTAAGATGCGTGAGTAGGCGAGGTATTGAGCTTAGTGTAGACTACGGTCTTCAAATTTTCTACCACTCCTTTGTGATCCTTTGATGTTGGGTGGATCCGTTTGCTAGTTACGGAATTAGTCCGTGGAATTGGAACAGGCTGTGCTCTCGGGTCCTCTCTTTGGGCATCTTCTTCGCAACCTCGCATGTTTTCGGTGATTGTCCTCAAGTCTCCGGTACGTGTTGGTTGGGGAGGTGCGAGTAGTTTCGACAAACAGAAAGGGGCTCATCCTATGTCAAGCGCCCCATTTGTAGCAGTTGATACTCACCACGGGATCCACATGTCCTATGGCTTGACATATCTTGTGCCACCTATCAAGTTGTATTCTCAGAATGGACTCCTTGTATTTAGATTGCAAGTGAGAAAGAGCTTGTCCATTCTGTGTTCACAACTAATTGCTTGTTGCATGTAGGTAGCCAAGAACTTTTCGGTGGGGCGATCTATACGCAGATCGATGCGTCAGGCTTGAGGTTATCAAACCGGGATAGCAACGGATCCTTTCGAGGCTTGAAGGGAAGTATACGCATAAGTATAGCTTCGAATCGTGGATCCCACGTGCGCATTGCTCGCCGTATTATCGTAGGTGAGCGGCGGGATCGGCGGATCCGTCGTAACACTCGAAGGATGGGGCCGGAGCACTTCTATGAGGTATATTCTGTGGTGGCAATTTATTGTCTGCTGAAATTAAATTGGTGTTAGCTTCCTTTATAACTTGTTCTAAGAAAATAACTTACCTCTGCTGGTTTTGATTTGATTGATCTCACTTTAACATCTCGCCTTGGAGACTCTCCATGTTGCCAAGCGGAGGTGTTCTTGTGAATGGAAGACCGTGCCTTCCTTGTAGGTTGTGACGTCGTGGCCTCCTCTCGTCCTGGTACGCGTGTCAGGGTGATAGTCAGGGTCGGGCCCTTCTATTATTCAGCGCACCTCTTTGGGGTGTTCTACTCTTTGGTTGACTATCGCGGGTATGTTCTGGGATATCCTCAAGTCTCTAATACGTACGGCCAGAGTTAGCCTCGTCTCTTTGATTCTCTCCGCACTTTGGAGGATCTTCTCTCTTAATTCTTTGGTTCTCTTGAGCTAAATGAAGACCTGCCCAGCGTCGCGTATGCTGATTCCATTTTAGTTCTTAATTGCGCTGACTGCGCGACTGGTTAGTCTTGGTTGTTCCTATCGATCCGAGCTTTCCCTCAAAGGGCAGCGTGGTGTTGATTTCCCTTTCTTGTCTGTCTGCAGAGCTCTGTCATTACGTAGGATCCTGCTTGTGATTGTTCGTTTTGCTCGTTAGTCTGCGTGACCATAGGGGGTTACGGATTGCGATTAACATCACCTTCTCGAGGCTCCGTAGGCTTTGGTTGTGACTGTCACTTTGGAGGCGTCCACTTGAGAAGTTCGCCCGGTAGGTGTGGCGGCTTTTTCTTGCTTGTGACACTCTTTCTTCAATTCACAATGATGCCCACATCTGAAAGGAATGCTTTCCACTCATTGCGTCTTATCCGAGTACGAGTCCCATGCCCTTTTGCTTGCTCCTTGTTATTCTCGTAGTGATCCTATGTGCGCACCTCTTGAAGGTACCTTTGTCTTTTCAGAGCATCTTTGTTCCTTTCCTTTACCAATATTTTTTCACTGAGAGGACATGAGGTAAACCGGACAAGAGTCCACGGGTTAGTGCATTAGTTTAACTTGAAGTTTCATAAGCTCAGTTCTAGTGGCAATGAGTGTACTCAAGGCATTAGTTTGGCGATCAATACGAGAAACATAGATGGATGCAGTTGCTAAACGAGACCGAATCCATGGAGTTTGTTGTTCTTAAGAAAAGTCTAAATCTGTTGGTGGAAATTATGTTAGAAATATCAGGTTAAAACGTGGTCTGTTGGTTTAGAGGTACACTATGCCCAAATTTGTTGTGTAGAGATGCAATGAGGCAATCAAATATGTGCGACAAAATAGCCCCCAACTCGAATCTCTGCTAGTAAAAAGTTACGTAAAGAGCCGGATCAATTTGTTAGGTAACGCACGAGAATACGAGACTACGTCGCGAAAAGTGAATTTACGCGAGAGATACTGCCTCTCGTTCTAAACAAAATTTTGAGGCACGAAATTACTTATGGAAATCAGGGAAAGATAAATCTTTTACGCGAGGACAAGGCTCCACTGTTTCTAGCGCCATGATTGCGAACACGAAATCAGTGTCGGCTAAGTGATCCTGGAAATAATCTCAGCATGAATTGAATACATGCATTAAGTC